>LR738714.1:181144741-181198635 GCA_902687465.1 Secale cereale
CTCTCTCTCTCTCTCTCTCTCTCTCTCTCGTGTTCTTGAGAAGGCACAATCTTGATGTATCGCGAGCTTTGCTATTATAGTTGGATCTTATGATGTTTTTCCCCTCTACCTTCTTGTAATGGATTGAGTTTTCCCTTTGAAGTTATCTTATCGGATTGAGTCTTTAAGGATTTGAGAACACTTCATGTATGTCTTGCGTGGGATACCCGTGGTGACAATGGGTTATTCTATTGATTCACTTGATGTATGTTTTGGTGATCAACTTGCGGGTTCCGTGAACTAGGGAATCTATGCATCGGGGTTGGCACACATTTTCGTCTTGACTCCCTGATAGAAACTTTGGGGCACTCTTTGAAGTACTTTGTGTTGGTTTGAATAGATGAATCCGAGATTGTGTGATGCATATCGTACAATCATACCCATGGATACTTGAGGTGACATTGGAGTATCTAGGTGACATTAGGGTTTTGGTTGATTTGTGTCTTAAGGTGTTATTCTAGTACGAACTCTAGGATAGATCGAACGAAAAGAATAGCCTCGTGTTATTTTACTACGAACACTTGAATAGATCTATCAAAAAGGATGACTTTGAGGTGGTTTCGTACCCTACAATAATCTCTTCGTTTGTTCGCCGCTATTAGTGACTTTGGAGTGACTCTTCGTTGCATGTTGAGGGATAGTTATATGATCCAGTTATGTTATTATTGTTGAGAGAACTTGCACTAGTGAAAGTATGAACCCTAGGCCTTGTTTCAAAGCATTGCAATACTGTTTATGATAACTTTTATCATTAGTTACCTTGCTGTTTTTATATTTTCTTATTACAAAAACCTATATCTACCATCCATATTGCACTTGTATCACCATCTCTTCGCCGAACTAGTGCACCTATACAATTTAACATTGTATTGGGTGTTGGGGACATAAGAGACTCTTTGCTATTTGGTTGCAGGGTTGTTTGAGAGAGACCTTCTCCATCCTACGCCTCCCACGGATTGATAAATCTTAGGTCATCCACTTGAGTGAAATTTGCTACTGTCCTACAAACCTCTACACTTGGAGGCCCAACAACGTCTACAAGAAGAAGGTTGAGTAGTAGACATCAAGCAATTTCTGCCGCCGTTGCCGGGGAGGTGAGTGCTTGAAGGTATATCTTTAGATCTTGCAATCGAATATTTTAATTTATTGTTTTATCAGTAGTTTAGTTTATAAAACAAAACTACCAAAAAATGGAATTGAGGTTGCCTCATATGCTTCATCTTTTTAATATCTTTCGTGAAAATGACGGGAAGGAAAATTGTGCTCATGTACTAGAAGTAGAATTACATAGAATGCTTGGCATAAAATATGTGAATGGCGAGCATGATTGCATTGTTGTTAGTATGAATTTTTTGAATACCCATGATGCTTATGATATGCAAAGCCACAAGCTTGGGGATGCTATGTTTGATGAAGATGATATGTTTAGTCCCCCAAGTTTTGATGAGCAAATTTATTATGATGAAAGCATGCCTCCTATTTATGATGATTATTGTGATGACACGTATGCTATAAAGAATAAAGATAACCATGAAACTTGTCATCATGATTTTAATTTTCAATTGGATTATGCTTCACATGATAGTTATTTTGTTGAATTTGCTCCTCCCACTACTATGAATGAGAAGAATTTTGCTTATGATGGGAGTAGTAAAATTTCTATGCTTATGGATCATGAAAAGAATGCTTTATGTGATATTTATATTGTTGAATTAATTCATGATGCTACTGAAAATTATTATGAGAGAGGAACATATGTTTCTACCTATTGCAATAATATCAAGTTTCCTCTCTATATGTTGAAAGTTTTGAAGCTATTCTTGTTTTCCCTTCCTATGCTAGTTGATTCTCGTTCCCATAAATTGTTTTCTCAAAAAATTCCTATGCATAGGAAGTGGGTTAGACTTAAATCTGCTTGTCATGCGATTCACGATGCTCCCTTTGTGTTTCAATTCTTTACTTTCATGTGAGCATCATTGAAATCTCAACTGCCTAGCTAAAAGGCTTTAAAGAGAAGCGCTTGTTGGGAGACAAACCAATATTTTTATTTCCTGTTTTTCAATAAATATATCATCTAGACTTTGGTTAGATGAGGTTTCATGTTTTAAATTAGTGTTTGTGCCAAGTAAGACCTTTGGGATGATTTGGAAGATAGTAGATTGGTTTTGTTGAAAAACGGAAACTTTTGCGCCCAATGTTTGAATTCTTTCTGATTACTGAAACATGATAAATTCTTGATTTTTTTATATAACTCTGACCTACAAATTTCCCACGTTTTCCTAATGTTTCAGAAATTTTAGAGGTGCAGAGGTTTTACATCAATTCACATCTTTACAGAGTACCCTGTTTTTGACAGATTCTGTTTTCTATGTGTTGTTTGCTTATTTTGATGAATCTATAGGTAGTATCATGGGGTATGAACCATGGAAAAGTTGGAATACAGTAGATATTGCATCAATATGAAACAAGAATGAGTTCACAACAGTACCTACAAGTAAGGATTGGATCTGTTTTACTAACGCATCTCACGAAGTTCCATTAAGTTTTGTGTTGTGAAGTTTTCAAGTTTTGGGTAAAGATTTGATGGCTATGGAATAAAAAGTGGCAAGAGCCTAAGCTTGGGGATGCCCAAGGCACCCCAAGGTAAAATTCAGGGACAACCAAAAAGCCTAAGCTTGGGGATTCCCCGGGAAGGCAACCCCTCTTTCATCTTCGTTTATCGATAACTTTACTTGAGGCTATATTTTTATTCACCACATGATATGTGTTTTTCTTGGGGCATCATTTTATATTGTTCGTACCTGCTTGTTGTTATTCATATGCATGTTTTGTATCTTTTGTTTCAATAAAATGTCAAGTCTAGCCTTTACCATGCTTATTTTGCAAGTCTTTGTGTTGCTGTTTGAAAACAAAAAGTTTTCTATCATTGTCTGAATTCTTCTAGATAGTCAGAACGTGATAAAATCTTGAATTTTTTACACGGTGAGCATGAATAAGTTCTCTGTAATGTGGTATTTGTTGAGATTTTTTTGAGTTAGGGAAGTATGAGAACAATTCCACTCTTTACAGACTATCCTGTTTAGACAGATTGCTGTTATGTTTGCACTGTTTGCATATGTTTGTATGTTTAATGATTCTATTTGAGGATAGGAGTATCAAATATCCAGAGGCATTTGGTATGCAATGTCAAATTATAATTTTAGTGATTTGCTATAGTAGAGAATGTTAAGATTTTGATTTGATTTATACTAACTTATCTCACGAGTTCTTGTTGAGTTTTGTGTGCATGAAGTTTTTAAGATTCCGGAAACTATGATATGAGAAGAATTAAGGAGACACAAAAGATCAAGCTTGGGGATTCCCAAGGCATCCCAAAATAATATTGCAACAAGTATCAAGCATCTAAGCTTGGGGATGCCCCGGTAGGCATCCCACCTTTCTTCGTCGACAATTATCGGTTAGTAATGGTTGAGCCTAAGTTTTCACTTCTTCACATGATGTGTGTTATTCTTGTAATGTCATTTTATTTTGCTTTGCTCGCTGTTTGAACAAAATATCAACATCTGAATTTTATTTTACTGTTAGAGAGTCTTCACATAGTTATATAATTATTCAACTACTCATTTATCTTCACTTATATCTTTTGGAGTAGTTTCTCATTTGCTCTAGTGCTTCACTTATATTTTTTTAGAGCACGACGGTTGTTTTATTTTGAAGAAATAGATGGACTCTCATGCTTCACTTATATTATTTTGAGAGTCTTAAACAGAATGGTAAATTGCTTCAGATATAAAACTAGTCCTAATATGATGGGCATCCAAGATGGGTATAATAAAAACTTTCATATAAAGTGCATTGAATACTATGAGAAGTTTGATGCTTGATGATCGTTTTGAGATGTGAGGGTGGTGATATTAGATTCACGCTAGTAGAGTAATTGCGAATTTGAGAAATACTTGTGTTGAGGTTTGCAAGTCCCGTAGCATGCACGTATGGTAACCGCTGTGTGACAAATTTGAAGCATAAGGTATTTCTTTGATTGTCATCCTTTGTGTGGAGGTCAGGCTCGCGATGGTTAACTCCTACCAACCATTCCCCTAGGAGCATGCGTGTAGTGCTTGGTTTTGATGACTTGTATATTTTTGCAATAAGTATGTCAGTTCTTTATGACTAATGTTGAGTCCATGGATTATACACACTCTCACCCTTCCACCATTGCTAGCCTCTCTAGTACCGCGCATCTTTCGCCGTTACCATAAAACCACCATATATCTTTCTCAAAATAGCTACCATACCTACCTATTATGGCATTTCCATAGTCACTCCGAGATATATTGCCATGGAACTTTCGACCATTCCATTTATTATGACATGTTTCATCATTGTCATATTGCCTTGCATGATCATGTAGTTGACATCGTATTTGTGGCAGGGCCACCATGCATGATTTTTCATACATGTCACTCTTGATTCATTGCACATCCCGGTACACCGCCGGAGGCATCCATATAGAGTCATATTTTGTTCTAGTATCGAGTTGTAATCTTTGAGTTGTAATTAAATAAAAGTGTGACGATCATCATTATTAGAGCATTGTCCCCAAAAAAGGGAAAGGCCCAAAAAAGAAGAAGGAGAAAGGCCAAATAAAAAAAAGGAAGGCCCAAAAAAGGAAAAAAAATAAAAAGAAAAAAGGGACAATGCTACTATCTCTTTTCCACACTTGTGCTTCAAAGTAGCACCATGATCCTCATGATAGAGAGTCTCTTGTTTTGTCACTTTCATATACTAGTGGGAATTTTCATTATAGAACTTGGCTTGTATATTCCAATGATGGGCTTCCTCAAATGCCCTAGGTCTTCGTGAGCAAGCAAGTTGGATGCACACCCACTTAGTTTCTTTTGTTGAGCTTTCATACATTTATAGCTCTAGTGCATCCGTTGCATGACAATCCCTACTCACTTACATTGATATCTATTGACGGACATCTCCATAGCCCATTGATACACCTAGTTGATGTGAGACCATCTTCCCCCTTTTTGTCTTCTCCACAACCACCACTCTATTCCACCTATAGTGCTATATCCATGGCTCATGCTCATGTATTGCATGAAAGTTGAAAAGGTTTGAGAATACTGAAGTATGAAACAATTGCTTGGCTGAAACCAAGGTTGTGCATGATTTGAATATTTTGTGTGATGAAGATGGAACTTAGCCAAACTATATGATTTTGTAGGGATGAACTTTCTTTGGCCATGTTATTTTGAGAAGACATGATTGCTTTGTTAGTATGCTTGAAGTATTATTATCTTCATGTCAATACTAAACTTTTGTCTTGAATCTTTCATATCTGAACATTCATGCCACAATAAAGAAAATTACATACATAATAATGTTAGGTAGCATTCCACATCAAAAATTCTGTTTTTATCATTTACCTACTCAAGGACGAGCAGGAATTAAGCTTGGGGATGCTTGATACGTCTCCAACGTATCTATAATTTTTGATTGTTCCATGGTATTATATTATCTGTTTTGGATGTTTAATGGGTTTTAATATACACTTTTATATGATTTTTGTGACTAACCTATTAACCCAGAGCCCAGTTCCAGTTTCTGTTTTTTCCTAATTTTTGAGTATTGCAGAAAAGGAATACCAAACGGAGTCCAATTGACCTGAAATTGCACGGAGGTTGTTTTTGGACCAGAAGAAGCCCATGGAGTACCGGAGATGGACCAGAAGAGTCCCGAGGCCACCACGAGGGTGGGGGGCTCGCCCTACCCCCTTGGGTGCGCCCCTATCTCGTGGCTGCCTCGAGGACCCCCCTGACTTGTCCACGACTCCAACACCTCTTATATATACCCAAACTTCCAGAACATAACCTAGATCTGGAGTTCCGCCACCGAAAACCAATCTAGACCCGTTCCGACACCCAGCCGGAGGGGGGAATCCCTCTCCGGTGGCCATCTTCATCATCTCGACGCTCTCCAGGACGAAGGGGGGAGTAGTTCACCCTCGGGGCTGAGGGTATGTACCCGTAGCTATGTGTTTGATCTCTCTCTCTCTCTCTCTCTCTCTCTCTCTCTCGTTGTTGAGAAGGCACGATCTTGATGTATTGGGAGCTTTGCTATTATAATTGGATCTTATTATGTTTCTCCCCGTCTACCTTCTTGTAATGGATCGAGTTTTCCCATTGAAGTTATCTTATCGGATTGAGTCTTTAAGGATTTGAGAACACTTGATGTATGTCTTGCGTGGGATACCCGTGGTGACAATGGGGTATTCTATTGATTCACTTGATGCATGTTTTGTTGATCAACTTGCGGGTTCCGTGACCTTGGGAATCTACGCATAGGGGTTGGCACACGTTTTCGTCTTGACTCTCCGATAGAAACTTTGGGGCACTCTTTGAAGTACTTTGTGTTGATTTGAATAGATGAATCTGAGATTTGTGTGATGCATATCGTATAATCATACCCACGAATACTTGAGGTGACATTGGAGTATCTAGGTGACATTAGGATTTTGGTTGATTTGTGTCTTAAGGTGTTATTCTAGTACGAACTCTAGGATAGATCAAACGAAAAGAATAGCTTCGTGTTATTTTACTACGGACTCTTGAATAGATCGATCAGAAAGGATAACTTTGAGGTGGTTTCGTACCCTACAATAATCTCTTCGTTTGTTCTCCACTATTAGTGACTTTGGAGTGACTCTTTGTTGCATGTTGAGGGATAGTTATATGATCCAGTTATGTTATTATTGTTGAGAGAACTTGCACTAGTGAAAGTATGAACCCTAGGCCTTGTTTCAAAGCATTGCAATACTGTTTGTGCTCACTTTTATTATTAGTTACCTTGCTGTTTTTATTTTTTCATATTAAAAAAACCTAGATCTACCATCCATATTGCACTTGTATCACCATCTCTTCGTCGAACTAGTGCACCTATACAATTTACCATTGTATTGGGTGTGTTGGGGACACAAGAGACTATTTGTTATTTGGTTGCATGCTTATTTGAGAGAGACCATCTACATCCTACGCCTCCCACGGATTGATAAACCTTAGGTCATCCACTTGAGGGAAATTTGCTACTGTCCTACAAACCTCTGCACTTGGAGGCCCAACAACGTCTACAAGAAGAAGGTTGCATATTAGACATCAATCTCCGAGAGGGTCTTCTTGGCACCTAAGTACGCATATAATTTCCGTTTGAGGTAGTAGCCATGTCTCACATGATTCATATGGAAGTTTGTTAAGGTGAGATGTCACGTCAGTCTCGAGAGCTCTTGCACAGGCTCGTGTCATCGGTCCACTTGGTGCCTTGGGAGACGTAGGAAGGTCCATGGGGATTACCATAGGATGCTCGGCATCTTCTCCCCCCCCCTTGGGAAAGATCTGACCTCGGATCAAAAACGTCATCACCATGGTAGGGAGAGAGATCCTTGATGTTGAAGATGTCGCTCACGGATTACTTGTCACGAGGGATGTCGATCTTGTAGGCATTGTTGTTGTAGCATGCGAGCACCTTGAAGGGCCAGTCGGCTCGAGGGAGTAACTTAGATTTGCGCTCATTGGGGAAGCGTTCCTTGCGAAGGTGTAGCCACACAAGATCTCCAATGTCGAATATCATGGGGTGCTTGTTCACGTTGATCTTGGACGTGAGTTGTCGGACTTTACGCTTGATGTTGTGACTTGTATCCTCATGCATCTTCTTGAGATAGCTTGCTCGATCATTAGCATCCATGTTGATGTGCTCTTGTAGAGGTAGAGGAAGATTGTCCAATGGGGACAAAGGGTTGAAACCATAGACGACCTCGAAGGGGACTTGCCAATTGTAGAGTGTCTTACGCGGTTGTAAGCATACTCGGCGATGGGCAAGCATTGCTCTCATTCCTTGATGTTCTTCTTTATCAATACGTGAAGAAGAGTCGATATCGTGCGGTTCGTCACCTCCGTTTGGCCGTCAGTTTGTGGGCGGTACGCCGAAGAAAAGTGTAGCTTGGTTCCGAGCTTGGCGAAAAGCGTCTTCCAAATCTAGCTAAGAAACTTGACGTTGCGGTCTGAGACGATCGTCTTGGGCACTCCATGTAAACACAAGATTTCCCTACAAAAGAGATTTGCAACATGTGAAGCACCGTCTGTCTTGTTGTATGGAATGAAATGTGCCATCTTGGGAAAATGGTCCACAACAACAAAGACGGAATCATTTCCATTTTGAGTTCTAGGCAAACCAAGCACAAAGTCCATACTAATATCTTCCCATGGTTGATATGGAATAGGAAGTGGCATGTAAAGACCGTGGGATTGAGCTTTAGACTTAGCTTTGCGACATGTCGAGCGTTGGTTGGTGAAGCGTTAGATGTCATGGAACATCTTGGGCCAATAGTAGTACTTGGAGAGCATCACAAATGTCTTGTCGCGTCCAAAGTGTCCCATAAGTCCTCCTCCATGAGCTTCTTGCAAAAATAACAAACGAAGAGAGGACTCGTGAATGCAAAGTTTGTTAGCTCTCATAAGATAATCCTCCTTGATGTAATAACGTTCCCAAGATGTATGCGTAAAACACTTAGCATAAGTATTTGCAAAGAAAACATCATGCACATACAAGTCTTTTATGTGCTCAAAGCCAATGACATTCAACTCAAGTTGAGTAACAAGCATCCACTTGCGGGATAAAGCATCGACAATACATTCTCCTTGCCTTTGATATACTTGATAACAAAAGGAAAAGACTTAATGAATTCTCTTCACTTAGCATGACGCTTGTTCAACTTAGTTTGACCCTTAAGGTACTTAAGTGTTTCATGATCCATGTGAAGAATGAACTCATGAGGGCGAAGATAATGCTCCCAAAAATGCAAGATTCTCACTAAAGCATATAGCTCTTTGTCATAGATGGGGTAGTTAAGTTTCGCTCCTAAAAGTTTTTCACTAAAATAAGCGATGGGGCGCTTCTCTTGTATCAACACACCTCCTATGCCATTGTCGCTAGCATCACAATGTACATCAAAAGGTTTATCATAGTTTGGTAAAGCAAGCGAAGGGGCTTGCGTAAGCAAATTCTTAAGCTCATTAAACGCGGTATCTTGTGATGGTCCGCAAACAAAAGCTGTGTTCTTATTACTCAAAGCATGTAAAGGTGTATCAATGGTGCTAAAATCCTTCACAAATCTTCTATAAAATCTAGCTAGATAAAGAAAACTACGCATTTTTTGTAAGTTTTTGGGTTGGGGCCAAGTTTTGATAGCTTCGATCTTGGTTTCGTCTACATGCACACCCTTGGAAGAGACAACAAATCCTAGAAAAGAAAGTTTGTCTACACCAAATTTGCATTTCTCCATGTTAACATAGAGTTTCTCTTTGCGAAGTGTTTGCAAGACGGTTCTAAGATGAGTCAGATGATCTTGTAGAGACTTGGTAAACACAAGGATGTCGGCAAAGTAGAGCACAACAAAGATGCCAATGTAAGGTCTAAGGACAAAATGCATGACTATCATGAAAGTACCGGGTGCTTCAGAGAAGCCCATTAGCCTAACAAGCCATTCATATAAGCCAAATTTGGTCTTAAATGTGGTTTTCCATTCACCACCCTCTTATATGCGGATTTGGTAGTAGCCACTTAAGATCAATCTTAGAGAAGATTGTGGCTCCGCTAAGCTCATTTAGCATATCATCTAAGCATGGGATGGGGTGATGGTATCTAACGGTGATAGCATTAATGGGACGACAATCGGAGCACATGCAATATGAACCATCTTTCTTGGGGACAAGGATTACTGGAATGGCACAAGGGCTCAAGCTTTCGCGTACGTGGCCATTTCCGATGAGTTGTTAAACTTGCCACTGAATCTCATTTGTTTCTTCGGGGTTCACATGATATGGTGCTTTGTTAGGAAGAGGTGCTCCAGGGATGAGGTCGATGCGGTGCTCAATGCCGCGAAGAGGAGGTAGACCCGGAGGTAGCTCATTGGGAAAGACATTTTGGAATTCCTGCAATAAATGTGACACCGCGAAAGGTGGATGTGGTGAAGTTTTAGATTGTTCCGCTTCACCTTTGCATAAGAGCACAAAGTGAAGGACACTTAATGGGTTCTCTCACTTTTGGTGGAAATAGCACCATGTGTTTCTGGTCGTTCATCGTGGAGACACTCGATTTAGGCTGGTGGCTCTCACTCTCCTTTTGGTGGATCACTCTCTCACCAGTCTCTCCTTGATGGGTAGATACTTTCTTGTCGGCGATCACTTGACTTGGTGACATGGGGCATAGCACGAACTCTTTTCCCTTCATCTTGAAGCTATAATGATTGGTATGTCCATTGTGGATGACTCCACGGTCGACTTTCCATGGCCGTCCAAGACGGAGGTGGCAAACGGACATATGTACCACATCACACTCTAGTGTGTCCTCATCAATGTTGGGTATATCGCTTATCGTTATCGTCTCGGTCAGCTGGGGATTATAGATTAATCGGAAATCAGCTGATTAATCGATTTTATCGGTCGACTATTAATCGGCCAGTTTTTTCGAATCTCAGGTTCCCAACACTAAAATATGCTATATTCAACAGCAAAACAATATTGGATAGAAGTGTTACCTTGAATCTTATCCTTTGAATCCTGATATAATGACAAACAATGTAGAAAAACATTACATATTGCATAACAAGGTCCACAAAACACAAATAAACATATTTCTCGCAAACATAGTGCTACGAATAGGCCCGATTTATCGGTAGATTCCCGATAAATCGCTTGTCATAGCGATAAATCGGCCCAAACGATAAATAATGAAGATAAGGCATAATCTTATCGGTTACCCCAAGAGTAGAGATAAATCGGACGATAAATCGCTGAATCGGAAGATTTCTTGAACAGTGGTCCTCATAGGCGACAATCTTGAATGATACTTGCATGGTGTGCTCAACACGAATGGTGCCGGAGCCTCTAAGCCATTGGACCTTGTAGGGGTGAGGGTCCTTCATCTTGACCGATTATAGCTTGTCGCATAGCTCTTCACTTGCCAAGTTGTGACAACTTCGTGCATCGATGATAAACTTGACGGAACGTCCATTGATGCCAGCCTTGGTGTGGAAGATGTGGCAATGTTGGTCTTCGTGTTGTTGGTGTTGAAGCGTCAAGATCTTGGAGACAACGAGATTGGGACTCGGGTCATTGTCACAAAAGACTTGATTTTCTTCATCCTCACTCACTCAACGATGCATGGCCATGTGCTCAAGGGCTTCCATTTCGTCATCGCTCATAGAGTCATAGGAGCCACCGTCGTTGTTGATCATGGTCCATATTGTTTTGCACTCATATGACTTGTGGCCTCGTCCTTGACATTCGAAGAATTTGACGGAACTCGTCTTGAAGATATCCTCGGTATGAGTTGTAGATGATGAAGCTCTCAGCTTGAAGTTGTTCGTAGAAGTAGGAAAATGACTTGATGATGTTGGAGTCTTCTAAGTGGACTTGTCGCCAATGCTTGGAGACGGTTTGGATGAAGTAGGAGGTGCCGAAGTCGTTGGAGCTTCGTTGTAGGAGCCATAATTCTTGGAAGTGAATGTGGAGCACTTGTAGTCCTCTTGTACTTGTGGCTCCGCCTTGGTGGATTGGTGCACTAGCTCGAGGAGGTTCATGTATGGTTGAAAATCCGCAATCTATTTGATAGGATAGTTAAGTCCATTCAAGAATCTTGCCACCGTTTGCTCTTCATTTTCCGTGAGGTTGGCTCTAATCATGGCAATCTCCATTTCCTTGTAATACTCTTCGACGGACTTGGTGCCTTGCTTGAGGAGTTGCAACTTCTTGAATAAGTTGCGGTTATAATGTGTTGGCACAAAGCACGCTCTCATAATATCCTTCATTTGATTCCAAGTAGCGATGGGTGGCACGCCTTTGGCTTCTCGTTGCTCAATGACTTACTCCCACCAAATAAGAACATAGTCTTGAAACTCAAGGGATGCCATCACGTATTCTTCTCTTCATCATAGTTGTGGAGGTGAAAGATCTTATCCACTTTCAATGCCCATGAGAGATAGTCTTCGGGGTCAATGTTTCCGGAGAACTTTGGCATTGTGAACTTGAGATTTCTATAGCGATGCTCTTAATGGTTGGCTTGCCTATTGGGAGGGTGTTCTTGACATGGAGGATTATCAACCTCAAGTTTTTCTTGGCGTGGTTGATTCTCATTGTCTTGTTGCTCTTTTTGAACTTGTGGTTCTTGTCGAGCTTGTTGCTCTTGTCGTGCTTGTTGAGGAACTTGGCATTGTACTCTTGCTTGGTAGCGCCTTTCTTGAACTTCATTGCGAAGTGCTTCTTCTTTTTCACGAGTGTGTCGGTGATGTCTACACACGCTTCTACTCTTGTAGACTATGTTGGGCCTCCAAGCGCAGAGGTTTGTAGGACAGCAGCAATTTCCCTCAAGTGGATGACCTAAGGTTTATCGAACTCAGGGAAGTAGAGGTTGAAGATGGTCTCTCTCAAGCAACCCTGCAACTAAGATACAAGAAGTCTCTTGTGTCCCCAACACACCTAATACACGTGTTAGATGTATAGGTGCACTAGTTCGGCGAAGAGATGTTAAATGGCAAGTGATATGGATGGCAAAACAAAGTAATATAAATCTGTAATAAAAAGTGCAGCAAGCAAACAAGTGGTAAACGCGAGCACAAATGGTATTGCAATGGTGGAAACAAGGCCTAGGGTTCATACTTTCACTAGTGGCAACTCCCAACAACATTAACATAATCGAATCACATGATATTTCCCATAAAACATGCAATGGAGACGCACCCGGAGGTCATTCCTTCGTGGTCAAGAGAGGACGAGAATTATGTAGGGCTACAAAAGCACACCTCAAAGTTCGTAGTTATCAATCTAAGGATTTCCCAATGTCACCGCGGCCATCCAAAGAGAGTCCCACAATCACCACAACATATCTAAAGGATAGTCAAAGACAAGCACCAAGAGACTCTCAATCTTCAATCAACACACAAGAGAGGAAATCACTCATGAAAATATTTTTCTAATCCATGTCCAATAGATCGCTGTCACCTTGGTCTCGGGGATTATACTAGATAAAGACAAGTGAGTACATCAATCCAATACATAGAGGAAGGGGAAATATAATGGGATCACCCTAGATTAACATAGCCTATGATCACAACGAAGATCACATCATGGGAGAGAGAATTGACCACATAGCTACTGGTAGAAACCTCAGCCCCGAGGAGGAACTACTCCCGCATCATGGGGGGAGGAAGCAACGACGATGGAGATGAATCCGGGGGCACTTCCCCATCCCGGCAGGGTGCCGGCACAGGAATTCTGGTCCCCCGAAGCTTGATGGCGATGGCGGCGAAGATCGGAATTGCGTCTGGAGAAAAAGGGTCCGGAATCAGGGTTTCCTCGACGGGTGTTAAATATATGCCAAAGGGGGTCGCCAGGGGAGCTAAGGGGGGCCCAGGCGCCCCCCCCCCCCGGCGCGGCCTGGAGGGGGGCCGCGTGGCCAGGGCGCCTGGAGCCCTGGTGGCCCCCCTCCGTCCCTACTTTGGCCGCATGGAAGCTTCCGGAACGCTGATTTTTTATATATTTTTCCCGGAATTTTTCTGGCAGTTTATGTAATGGGAAAACCTGAAATACAAAAACTGCAGAAAACAAAAACTGGCACTGGGTTGCACTGAGTTAATAGGTTTGTCCAAATATGATCAGAAGTGTATGGAAGTGCATAAATATCATAGCAATATCACACAAAAGAGGCATGGAGCAAGCAGAAATTATAGATACGTTTTGGATGTATCAACATCCCCAAGCTTAATTCCCGCTCGTCCTCGAGTAGGTAAATGATAACAAGCATAATTTCTGTGGTGACATGCTATTAACCATATAAGGACTTTTTACAGTCACATGACAAGTGCTTACTGAGACAATGAATCTGTAGTAATTAAGTTGCCTCATGAGAAAATCACAAAGAACTGAAAGTTTTACAATATGATACTGAAACACTCAATAGATTTGTAATGAGCATGGTGTGCAAATAAGATAAAGTGGCACCTCGCTTGCCCCCTTTAGTGAAGCAAAACATAAATGCAGGGGCACCTCCAAGGTTTAAGTGACGACTAGATACAATGATTTCAGAATAAACGATATCATAATCATGCAAAAGACAATGGTACTTTGGGACAATGCACATTACACTCAGAATGACAATCATGCTCTCAATAGTTGGTGCTTTAAAGAAGGTGGAGACTCTCGAACCGTGGCTTTTGTTGGCAAGGTTGAAAACCCGTGGTCGGAAACAAAAACTAAACATGTACCAGAGCTCTTGGTTTTTAAAACAGAAGTAAAAATTATTTTTTAGAGATGCATATTTCATCAACGAATGCTAGTAGATAACTCAATTACTTCTCGAGCTGGACAAGTTTCGAGGAACGGCTCCCGCACGAGGACGATCACATCCCCTTAATCTCCTTTGTTTATCACTGCCAAAGTTTTCTGATTTCTCATGAACAAAGCGTGAAGGAGGGTTTGTTTGTTGTATATTTTTTAATGAGCCGGGCGCACTCTTTGCCAGTTCCTTCTCGTATTATGGGTTTGCACATTAGACATGCAATCCCGGGGTGAAGCTTGTCCAACTTAAAAAGATCATGAATTAACTACTACTTCCTCATGAGCTAAAACAGAGGCACAAAAGAGAAATGCTTTTGATTAATTTCGAGATGGTACACGAAAGTCTTCGTTAGGAATGGCAGGTAAATACCATGTATAGGAAGGTATGGTGGACTCATATGGCATAACTGGTTTAAAGGATTTTGGATGCACAAGCAGTCAGTCCGCTTAGTACAGGCGAAGGTTAGCAAAAGACTGGGAGCGACCAACTAAAAGAGCAATGACGGTCATAATCATGCAGAGCGACAAAGCAACATTGAATCGGGCATGGAAGTTATATCGCTACTCAGAAATTAAAGATCATCAAGGCTTGATAGACTTTCTTTATAGTCTTAAATATGCGTGAGCATATGCCAAGTCAATCAAAATAAATTCTTGAAGGAAGATATCACTAAACCATACCACATCACAGGCAAACAAATCATGTTGGTACTCCAATAACACATTGAGGACCCCCCAGCTATTTGAGACTAACCATAAGAAAACATGAACTACTAAGCACCAATATGCACATAGCATTTTTATCATAGACATATCAACCAGTGAAGCAGAAGCCAACTCTCTTAACAAGATAAGCATGATAACTAAAGAGAGTTCCGGCGACCAACTAAACAAAAGCTCTTTAAAAAGTAAAGCATGAAAACTAAGAGCTGAACATGATAGTAGCTATTGAAAGACAAAGAACACACACAGCAAAGATAGACATGAAAATTCTATGTTGTGTTCTAGGTTGAAGTGGAGCGTGTTTCTCTCCCACACAAAGAAGGCTGAGTTCCAACTCATTATGAAAAGCAAGCAAAGCTAAAGAAAACTAAAAAGGAAACTAAAAGCAAGACGCTCCAAGCATAGCACATAACACATGAAGTGATAAAAATATAGTGGAACGAAAGACGAACTGATAATTGTTGATGGAGAAGGGAATGCACGGGGGCATCCCCAAGCTTAGATGCTTGAGTCTTCTTGAATATTTCTTGAGGGTGCATGGGGGCATCCCCAAGCTTGAGCGTTTGACACTCCTGAATCTTTTTATCATCTTCCCTCGCACACTTGAAAACTCCCTTCATACATAACTCATCATAATCTGATTAGCGAGGTTAGTACCCTTAATAAAATAATTTTTCCTTGCTGGAAATAAGGATATTCTTGAAGGTCTACTGTTTCTCAAGATTGCCAAAAGGTTTTGCAAAGAAAAAGCAAGCTCAAGGTTTGCAAAATGAAGTAAAGGCAAAACAGGACAGAATATGTGAAAAACAGACCAGCAGGTAGTAAATAATTTTTTCGTGGCACTTCTGCAACTCAAATCAAAAAACTCAGAACAGGCGCCCGAAAGCCAATTGTATAGGGCACGCTGTCAATAAAATTCAGACCAAAAACATGATCTGGTGATTTTATACGAATTTTTTCTGTCCAAGGACATAATCTGTTTTCTGGACTACACGTCACAACTTTTGAACTTTCTTGCAATCAGAGGCTAAACTTGGCACAAAGCTGAAAAATAAAGATACAATGATGTTGCTACAGTAGTAACAAACATCAAGACCACTAAAACTGAAAGCAAAGATAACAAGGGTTGACTCCCTAGAGCTCTTTCTTTATAGCCATAAAGATAGGCTTAAGACTTTAATGATGCTTTCGTAGGAATAAGAGTTGAAGAGCAAAAGAGAGCATCAAGAAGCAAATATCAAACACATTTAAGCCTAACATGCTTCCTATGCATAGGAATATTGCAATAGAATAATTCATTGAAGCACAAAGCAATAAGCATAGGAAGACAAAACAAGTGCAACTTCAAAACCTTCAACATAAAGAGAGGGAACTTGATATTATTGAAATATCTATAAGCATATGTTCCCTTCTCATAATAATTTTCAGTGGGATCACGAATAAACTCAACAATATAAGCATCACATAAAGAATTGTTACCATGATCCACATGCAAAAAGGTACTCTTACTCTCCACATAAGCATCTTTGGGGAGCCCATGGTTAGGACATTTTAGCATTAACGTTTTCAGTCTCCCCCAAGCTTGAGCTATGCTCTCTCCGTCACGAGACCTAAAGTTATAGATATCGTTCCTGTCTCGATGAATTTCATGAAGAGGATAAAACTTAGTATAAAAGAGAGACATAAGCTCTTGCCAATCAAGCAAGTGCGAGTTATCGAGAAGCTTATACCAATCTGAAGCTTTATCTATAAGTGATACGGCGAACAATTTCCTCATGACAAACTCCCTTGATACACCTGCAAGCTTAAATAATGAACATAGTTGTGACAGATTTAGCAAGTGTTCATCGGGATGTCTGTCTCCTGCATAACGATTAGCCAAAACATAATCGATAATACCAGCTGGTATTTTATAGGGCACAATTTCAGCAGGGGGAGGAGCAACCACCACAGGTGTGGGGCGTCTTCCCACAAGCAGCGAACTAAGATTGCGGTTTTCCATAAACATAACTAGTGAAATAAAAACAAGAAACAAAAAGATTTAATTGCAAGATCTAAAGATATACCTTCAAGCACTCACTTCCCTGGCAACGGCGCCAGAAATAGCTTGATGTCTACACACGCTTCTACTCTTGTAGACTATGTTGGGCCTCCAAGCGCAGAGGTTTGTAGGACAGCAGCAATTTCCCTGAAGTGGATGACCTAAGGTTTATCGAACTCAGGGAAGTAGAGGTTGAAGATGGTCTCTCTCAAGCAACCCTGCAACTAAGATACAAGAAGTCTCTTGTGTCCCTAACACACCTAATACACTTGTTAGATGTATAGGTGCACTAGTTTGGCGAAGAGATGTTAAATGGCAAGTGATATGGATGGCAAAACAAAGTAATATAAATCTGTAATAAAAAGTGCAGCAAGCAAACAAGTGGTAAACGTGAGCACAAATGGTATTGCAATGGTGGAAACAAGGCCTAGGGTTCATACTTTCACTAGTGGAAACTCCCAACAACATTAACATAATCGAATCACATGATATTTCCCATAAAACATGCAATGGAGACGCACCCGGAGGTCATTCCTTCATGGTCAAGAGAGGACGAGAATTATGTAGGGCTACAAAAGCACACGTCAAAGTTCGTAGTTCTCAATCTAAGGATTTCCCAATGTCACCGCGGCCATCCAAAGAGAGTCCCACAATCACCACAACATATCTAAAGGATAGTCAAAGACAAGCACCAAGAGACTCTCAATCTTCAATCAACACACAAGAGAGGAAATCACTCATGAAACTATTTTTCCAATCCATGTCCAATAGACCGCTGTCACCTTGGTCTCGGGGATTATACTAGATAAAGACAAGTGAGTACATCAATCCAATACATAGAGGAAGGGGAAATATCATGGGATCACCCTAGATTAACATAGCCTATGATCACAACGAAGATCACATCATGGGAGAGAGAATTGACCACATAGCTACTGGTAGAAACCTCAGCCCCGAGGAGGAACTACTCCCGCATCATGGGGGGAGGAAGCAACGTCGATGGAGATGAATCCGGGGCACTTCCCCGTCCCGGCAGGGTGCCGGCACAGGAATTCTGGTCCCCCGAAGCTTGATGGCGATGGCGGCGGAGATCGGAATTGCGTCTGGAGAAAAAGGGTCCGGAATCAGGGTTTCCTCGACGGGTGTTAAATATATGCCAAAGGGGGTCGCCATGGGAGCTAAGGGGGGCCCAGGCGCCCCCCCGGCGCGGCCTGGAGGGGGGCCGCTTGGCCAGGGCGCCTGGAGCCCTGGTGGCCCCCCTCCGGCCCTACTTTGGCCGCATGGAAGCTTCCGGAACGCTGACTTTTATATATTTTTCCTGGAATTTTTCTGGCAGTTTACGTAATGGGAAAACGTGAAATACAAAAACAGCAGAAAACGGAAACTGGCACTGGGGTGCACTGAGTTAATAGGTTAGTCCAAATATGATCAAAAGTGTATGGAAGTGCATAAATATCATAGCAATATCACACAAAAGAGGCACGGAGCAAGCAGAAATTATAGATACGTTTTGGACGTATCAGTTGGTTACGTGCGGCGACGGCACGATGTGATTCTCCTAGGGCACGTTGTGCCTCAAGAGCTTGTGCTTCTCGGCATTGTTGTTCTTGACGTTGTGGCTTGGTATCTTGGTGTTGGCATGCTCGCACTTCTTCTTGTTGGAGTAAGCATTGTCTTTCTTGCGATTGCTTGAATATAGCTTGATTTTGATGATGTCGACTTTATTGCTCTTCAAGTTGCTCTTGTGAACCTTTGCCTTGAAGTGGATTCCGACTTGCATGTTGGTCTTGGCGCGCGTCTTGACGAAGAGTGTCTGATGTCGGTGTACTCGAGTTGGAGATGGAGTCGGAAGAACGACAACTTGAGCGGCTCCGTCATTGCAATGATATAACCGAAGAAGGTCGATTGATTATCAACGTCCTTAGTTCGTCCCATCGAGTAGACATGTTGGCATTGAGATCTTTAATACGGTGAGTGATGGTAGCATCGATGTTTTCTCTTGTTCACCCTTCGGATTGCCTCAAGTCGGTGGCGAGTAGCTCAATGCGCTCATGCATAGCTTCATTCTCTTGGTGTTGAGCTCATTGAACACCAAATAGGTGAACCTTCATGACGTAGTTGTTCGGTTCTTGAGGATCATCAAATAGCGGGTTCATAGATGTACTTGTCCTATCCATAATCGCAAGCAAATGTGTGAGTGGAAGAAAGGAAGAACTATACCAAATGTACCTTCACCGATGTGGAAGATGGATCAATGATCACTCAATAGTGTAAACGGAAGTAGCACAATTGGTACCAATTCTTGTCGATTCTCATATCTACACAAGTAAAGCCTTTGAAGGAGCTCAGTGAGGATAGTGGCACATAATTTATGCAATTGTTAGCAAGACTCAATGATGTTGAAAATGATTCACAAAATTGCCAATGCAACAAGTAGACAAGTAGCAATAAGTAGCACACGGGAACACACACACACAGATAGATAAAAGTGGTTGTGCAACCAAGGGTGGGAGAAAAATATGGAATCCACGGAAAATGCTCTTGTCACACAACACTTAGAGAGACGCTAGCTGATAACCCACAAGTATACGGGATCGTTTGTAGCCTTTTTCGATAAGTAAGAGTGTCAAACCCAACGAGGTCTTAAAGGTAGAACCAATATCCCTTCAAGTTCTATCGACCACCGATACAAACTCTACGCACACTTGACGTTTGCTTTACCGAAAACAAGTTGAAACTATTTTGTAGGTGTGATGCTAGAACTACTTTGCAAGAATAAAAATAGAAGTACTTTGCAAGATAATAAAAGTGGATAGCTTTTGTTAACTAGAAAGTTATTTGTCCCTAGGTAATCGATAACAAGTACCGGTAATCATTCTTGCAATTTTATATGAGGGAGAGGCATGAGCTAACATACTTTCTCTACTTGGATCATATGCACTTATGATTGGACCCCTAGCAAGCATCCGCAACAACTAAATATCACTAAGGTCGTGCAACCCAACCATAACATTAAGTATCAAGTCCTCTTTACTCCCATACGTCATACCCCCCTTACTCCGGTTTAAGTTTCTATCATTGTCGCAACCCACCGTAAGCAAACCATGAACATATTGCAACATACTACAGCGGGGCCTGTCGTGGAATTAACACGGCAGATGTCCGGTTTAACGGACTTGATGATGGAACCATCGCACGGGTTAGCTTGAAGGGGTTCATAGCACACAAAGGACACAAAAATTTTATACTAGTTCGGCCCCTTCGATGAAGGTAAAAGCCTACGTCTAGTTGGTTTGGTATTGCTTGGGCGTCGGTTTACAGGGAGCGGATCGCTTGCCTGTAGTCTCGACGGGTTGATTCTTGCTTGTCCCTGAACCGTCGCCGGGTCGTCCCTTTATATAGAGAGGCGACGCCCAGTCCGGTTTACAGAGTCCCGAGGCCGGCTCATACTTGTGTCCGCCTCGGTCTCTATTCTTTCTTCCTTATTCCTCAAGTTACATCATCGGGCGGTTTACAAATCATAACTCTATACATGGGCCCTAAGATCTCATGGGCCGTAGCCTTAACTAAATATACAACAAAACATATTATAATAATCCGGTTTATACTAGCCGGTTCATACCTGCTAGTCATATCCCTGACATTAGGCCCCAGAATGATTTGAACTTGTTCACATCAATCTCCCTTGTCTTGTATAATTTTCTTCTGTGTCTTCTCATTTTTTTGTAAACCGGCCCTGACGTCATCCTCGAGAATCACGGAATCTGATCGTGACATCATTTCCGCATTTAACGCCGTGAGCTATACTGTAGCTTTGTTTAATGGTTATCCCAAAAATCAAGGTGTCAAAGGATCTTTATCCGATCCTTTACTCCCTCGAATCCCGCACCTGTCACTTCGGATCTGAGCTTTCCTTATAAATACCGCTGTCCCCATCTGTTATTCTCTTCTCGCATCTTCTTCCTTCATCCGTCGCCCGAGCTTCAAGACGCCATTGACGCCCGAGCTCGAACCGCCGCCGTCGACCGCCGAGTCCGAGACCACCCTGGCCGCTGCATCAACCTGACTTTGTCCAGAGAACCTCCGCCGCTGATCCCTGCTATTCCAAGGTACATCTTTCTTCCTCACTGTAGATCCGTATCTTCTAGGGTTCTTGCTCGTGCCTCCGCCATTAGAGCCTCGATGAAAACTTCGTCTTGTTCGCAGAAGTCTTGACCTTTACGTCCTACCCTTAGATCCTGCTGCTTCCATGCTTTAAATCTTGTCATTTACACAACCTGTAGATTCATCCGCTCTGTATATCACCCTTGTAGTTCTTCCCGTATGCCCTTGTATTTATTTTTCTTTTTCTTGCGTGCTTAGATCTGTTCTGCCTTTAGTTGTCTGTAAAAAACCTGTTTCTTTCCCCTTGTAAATCTGCTAAGTATATTCCGGTTTAAACTGTCATGCGCAAACCCTGAAAGAATATATGCGACGGTTTAGCTCTCTTTCTACTGCTGTCATGAACCGGTAGTAACATAAACCCCCTGTTATTGCCGGGTTATCCATATCATTAGTCCCTTGCTTAAACCGTTGCATGATCTTCGTATGTATCTTCCGGTTTATGCTGTTGTACTTTAAATAATCCGATCTTCATACTTTTACTCTTTCAGTACCTGTCCTTCTGTTGCTATGGCCAAGGAGTTTGTCTCTTGTGACTGGGTTCCTTCCATCATCACGGAACAAGACTTGGTTAAAATCGCCGCCATTGGTACTTTAGGCCCTCAATCCGTTTTGAAGTGGCGGGCTCCAGGAAACGAATGCCCTCCTACTCCCAGAGAAGGGGAGGTTATTGTTTTCTTCGACCACATAGCTTGAGGCTTCACACCCCCCGGTTCAAAATTCTTCCAAGATGTGCTTGCTGCCTTCCAACTCCACCCTCAGGACATTGGGCCCAACTCTGTTTCAAATATCTGTGACTTCCAAGTTTTCTCAGAGGTATACTTGCAAGAAGAACCGTCTGTCGATCTGTTCCGGGATTTCTTTCACCTGAACCGGCGTACGGAATTCACCAGCGGACCGCATCAGGAACTCGGCAGGGTTAGCATCCAGAAAAGGAGAGACACAGTCTTTCCCCATGCCGCTCTCCACACGCACCCAAAGGAGTGGAACAAATCTTGGTTTTACTGTGTTGACACTTCTCCTGAAGGGGAGAACCGTCTGCCGGGTTATCGCGAGCACCGTTTTCCGGAGGATCATCCTCTACCACAACAACCCAGCTCCGCCGAACGGCCCCGGTTTGCGTCTCAGCTTTCCAGACTGAAAGCTTTTATGGCCAACGGTTTAATTGGAACCGATTTTATGCGCTATTGGCTCTCTTGGAGTATTCTTCCCTTGAGTCGGCGACCACAGTTGATGTGCCAGTATTCTGGTAAACCGGACGACCCTCAACGGTTTACCAAGGATAAACTTTCTGAATCGGAGGTTATTGAATCGGCTAAGAAGATGCTCAACGTCTCCTTGGTAGACTACAGCAATGTCGGATTAGCTCCGTATTACAAGAAGAACAAGCTGCCTGCGGTAAGCCTTGCTTTTTTGCATATGTTTTTTAATCCGTTTATATATAAACCGTCCTCTAACTATCTTCTTTTCTTGTCCGAATAGGCCGATGATCCTTTCTGGAAAAGAAAACCTCAGGAGAAACCCGGCAAACAGGCACGCCGGAAGACCTTTGCCAATAAGAAAAGAAAAGCAGCCGTTGGCTCTAGTTCTCACGCTGAGGATGACGATCCGGATTCCGAGGTATGAATTAATCCGGTTTTAATTTGCTTGCTTGTACTCATATCTGTATCTAATGATAACTTTCCACAGGAGTTGGCTGAAGGTGATAAACCGGCCGAAGTTGAGGTAACTATCCTTTCTTTCGATTCAGAACCACTTCCACAAAAAAGTCGTCGGCCAGTCCGGAAATATCAATTTTCTCACCCTTATGCTCAATTGGATCCTAATTTTCTTTTGAAGAAACAACAACATGAAGCTCTTCGCTGGACCACTCGCCATAGCGGCCTGGCAGTGGAGTCATCCGGAATCTCTCTCACTCCGGCTCGGAGGCGCCGCTCTGAGGTTATACTCTCTCCAACTCTCCTCATCCCAAGGCCGGGCTTATCCACAAACCTCTTAAACCGTCTGACCCTGATTATCAGGAGACTCCATTATCCTCCTCTGGTGAATCGACTGCCACGCAACTTCCCCCACTAAAAACTGTTCCAGGGTAAGTCTTTTAACTTATCCGGTTTATGATTATATTTTGCTTCACAATCTTAACTCGTTTTCCGAACTTATTCCAGCAAGCCAAAGCCTAGCAAAAAACAAAAGGCAAACAAACCCACTGCTGAGACCTCTGCAGATGATCCGTCGGTTGATCTGGCAACAACCGTCCCTCCGGAAAGCGAGCCCACGATTCCTCTTGAGAATCCTGCGCCTATGGATCATATTTCAGTGCCCGAGAACCCTACTGCTGATGATGTTCATGATCCGCCAAGTCCTGCCCGGGCTAATTCTCCTCAGGTCAATCCGGCATATCCCAGTCCGGTTCATGCTCCAGCTCCACAAACAGCACCTGCTTCTCCAGAAGTTGTAGTGACTGGCACTGCTTTTACTGCTCCGGCTGAACCCACTGTTTTAGCCAAACATACAACTAAAGCGGAAAAACTGCATAATGAGAAGGGTAAATGGAGTACCGAGTTATCCAATCTTGCTGATATGAGTGCCCAGGAACTCTATTCCGGGTACTTAAACCGGCTCCACAGCAGCCGAGATTACGAAGCGGGCTTGGTTAACTTGATGAAGGAAAAGTATGAGGTAATCCGTTCCTTCTGACTTTGTGCTTTTGATATGCTTCTAACTATCTCATAGTAGCCCCCAAGTTCCGGTTTAGCTGCGCGTTGAAGGTGAACCGGAACTTATAACTTAAACACATTGATTTTACATTAGCCCCCAAGTATCAGGTAGATAACTTGGTTATGTATTTGATACTTGTAAGAATTTCTTCTGATACTTCAATGTTCCATTAGCCCCCAAGTGTCAAGTAGACAACTTGCTTGTGTGCTTGAGACTTTTGTCTTTGAACTGCTGCTGTTTATTGCTTCAACTTTACATTAGCCCGCAAGTGTCAAGTAGACAACTTGTTTGTGTGCTTGAGACTTGTCTGATTTTTGCTTCTTATCACTTGTTTTTACTTGCAGGCTGACTTAAACCAGAATGCTGATGAGATCAATGAGCTTCGGAGCCGCCTTGCTGAAACGGAGGCTGCTGCTTCGAAAGCCAAGAAAGATCTGAAGGTGAGTTTAAAGACTGCTGAAGAGCTGAAAAAATTCTTTGAAGAAGAGCGGGCTGCCTTTGAGGTTTAGAAGAAAGAACTGGAGAAAAGGGCCAAAGACACTGAGGAAGCCCTTAATCCGGTAACTGAAGAGTTAACCGGCTTAAAGCGGCAAATAGAGTTGATGACCTCTGCCATCTTTGGTAAGTCTTTTGATCTGTATTCCTGCTTTAACCTTGTAATCTTTCATCTATACCGGTTTAACTGTGATACTCATATGCAGGGCGCCGTGTCACCCATCTTGGGGATGATTTGCGGAAGAAACTTAAGGTATGTTACACTTTGGTCGAGCAGCTGTATTCCGGCGCTCAGAGGATCATAAGTGCAACATCTTTCAGTAAACCGGCCCCCACGACCATCCAAGGTACATTAGAAAAGTTGTCTGTTTTGCCGGTGCGTTTGGAGGAAGTCAAGAAATCGGCTGCTCGAGCCGGCGCCCTCCTGGCACTTACCAGAGCCAAGGCTTGGGTTCCGGACTTTGATCCGGAAGAGGCTTTAAATGGGTGCCCAAATACCAAGGAAGACGGATCATCGTTTACTGCAAAGGATCTCTATGCTTTGACAAAGGAGATGCGTCCCCTTGCCAGTAAACTTGCGGCTGAAGCAGATTTATCCAGGTATCATCCAGGGTATGACTTGCAAAACGAGCGGGTGGAGCGGCCGGTTTATGAAACCGTCAATCTAATCCCACCAGTACGTCCTCATACATTCGCTCCAGATATTGAACCGTCGGAACTCATCAACGAAGAGATGTATTTTCGTACTTTAACGAAGATCGACTGGTGCGCCCCGGATTTCCAACCGCTTCAGGAGGACGAGGATATTCCGGATCAAGCTGATGGCCAGCCGTCTCAGCAAGAAGGAGCATAACTCAAAACTTATTGTTGTAGTTGTAGTCCCTTCTTTATCAAACAATCTTTTAATCCGTCAGGCTTGCTATGCCTTGTAATAGGATAGCTGAAACATTATCCGCTTTGATCCGGATATTCTGACTTCTTGTTTTAATGTTTGCCAAATTAAATTTCATCTGATGTCGCTTATCTCGCGTGTCATCTGTTCCTACATAAGTAACACCGAAAACATGTCCTAGCGGTTTACCACGGGACAGATTAAATTGTTCTCACAGTATATCAAACAAGTATATACTTATATCAGAAATAAATTTATACCTGAGACCAAGTATTCTCAATACTCTTAATCCGGTAGAACTTAAAATTTCTTGATGAAGATCTTCATGGATCCAATAACAAACCCGGGCTTCATAAAAGACACCGGTTTATATCATTCTGAAACTTTGTCCAGAAGTTTGTAGCTTGTTGCCTGATGGATGATCCGGGTTATAATGAACACCGGTTTATTCATGCTGGTATTCATGACCCAGACTTTTAACTTTATAGATATGTGGTCAACTTCTGTAGCTGTTCCACTTCGGTTTAAAGAGTCATAAAACATAAACACCAAAGATGCGAATTTGCAAATAAAACCATGTAGTCAAGGCTTTTTAAGAGCTGCCAGGCTCAAAGCAAGGTTCAGCCAATCACTGGATGCGGGAATCCCGTCTGTCCAGAGGGCCGGTGGATGCGGATTATCCGTCTTTCCATAGGAACCATAAGAAAAAAATTTAGCCAATCACTGGATGCGGGTAAACCCGTCTTTCCAGAGGGCCGGTTGATGGATGCGGGAATCCCGTCTGTCCATAAGAATTTTATCCAATCACAGGATGCGGGTAAACCCGTCTTTCCAGAGGGCTGGTCGATCGATGCGGGAATCCCGTCTGTCCATAAGAATTTTAGCCAATCACTGGATGCGGGTAAACCCGTCTTTCCAGAGGGCTGGTCGATGGATGCGGGAATCCCGTCTGTCCATATAGTCTTCCATGGCTCCATGAAGTCATGGGTAGATTTTGAACCAATCACTGGATGGATTACCATCCAGAGGGTTTCCTTGAAGCGTCCTTTTTTGAACCGGATGTGACCTCATGCTCTTCAGGGAGTTTTATTGCTTCTGAGTTCTGCAAAAATCAGTTTTAAACCGGCCGATATGTTTGAAATATAACATATGATAATACATATATGGTTGTCCTCACAAGATATTCGTATTGGAAAAAAGGCTGAGCTCCCGGTTTACCGAGGATGCCGGTTTATTCATTGATCATAATATATACATAGGATACAATGGAGCTCATAGCTCAAGTATAGTATGGCTGTAAATGGGCGATGTTCCATGGCCTCTTCGTCTCCTCCTCTGATGTCCGTGAGTCCTTGTGTTCTCGAACGTCCAGCAGGTAATATGAACCGTTGTGCAGATTCTTGCTGACCACAAAGGGCCCTTCCCAAGGCGGGGATAATTTGTGCATATCTGTTTGATCTTGGATGAGCCGGAGTACCAAGTCGCCCTCCTGGAACGTCCTTGTCTTGATCCGGCGGCTGTGATATCTGCGTAAGTCTTGTTGATAAATTGCAGATCGTGCCGCAGCTATATCACGCTCTTCATCCAGCCGGTCCAAACTGTCTTGCCTTGCTTGCTCGTTGGCCGCTTCAACATAAGCCGTTACCCTTGGTGAATCATGACGGACATCACTTGGAAGGACCGCTTCAGCACCATATACCATGAAGAAAGGTGTGTAACCTGTGGACCGGTTTGGTGTAGTGTTGATACTCCAAAGAACAGATGGTAACTCCTCAACCCAGCATCCTGGGGTTCTCTGCAAAGGAGTCATAAGCCGGGGCTTGATACCTCGCAAAATCTCCTGATTTGCTCTTTCAGCCTGACCATTGGACTGGGGGTGGGCCACAGAAGATACATCCAAGCGAATATGCTCCCGTTGACAGAATTCTTCCATCTCACCCTGAGATAAATTGGTGCCATTGTCCGTGATGATGCTGTGTGGGAAGCCAAACCGGAAAATTACCTTTTTGATGAATTTGACTGCCGTTGCCGCATCACACTTGCTTATAGGCTCTGCCTCAATCCACTTTGTAAACTTATCCACTTCTACTAGTAGATGAGTTTTCTGATCTTGGGATCGCTTGAAAGGTCCAACCATATCAAGCCCCCAAGTTGCAAACGACCAAGTTATTGGTATCATCCGGAGCTCCTGCGCCGGAACCAGAGCACGTCTTGAAAATTTCTGACAAGCATCACACTTCCGGACCAGATCTGCCGCATCAGCATGAGCGGTTAACCAATAGAAACCATGCCGGAACGCTTTAGCCACCAATGATTTTGAACCGGCATGATGACCACAATCCCCTTCATGGATCTTGTGAAGAATCTCACAACCTTCCTCAGCTGATACACACCGCTGAAATACTCCAGAAGTACTGCGATGATGAAGCTCTCCGTTTGCAATTGTCATGGACTTAGAACGCCGGACTATCTGTCGTGCCTCTATTTCATCATCCGGTAGCTCTCCTCGGCTCAGATATACCAAATAAGGCAGCGTCCAATCCGGAATAACATGAAGTGCTGCCACTAGTTGTGCTTCCGGATCAGGAACGGCTAGGTCTTCCTCCGATGTGTCGGTGTACTAAGGTAGGGGTGCCTCAGTACCCCAACTTGTGCACGGGCAGTTGCAGCTTCCCGCGGCAGGGTTTACCGCGTGCTCGCCGGAGACCTTCCTGCTCCCTATTAAACCATTCAAAAACAAAGTATACAAGAAAGAAGACCGAGACCCCGGCAAGAGGAGCTTGCCGGGAAGGCCGTACCAGGCTCAAGACTACCTCACTAGCACAAGACCCTGGCGAGAGGAGCTTGCCAGGAAGATTAGAAGACACGCCTCGGCGCTATATGCGTCCCGGCAAGGGCCCGGGGAGCGGCAAGCTCCCGGGCCCGGCAAGATCAAGGCCCCGGCAAGGTGCTTGCCGGGAAGGCTGCGCTGTGTGCCCGCGCTCCAGCTCATCGGCCCACGCGTCGCCCTGGGGCCTATCCAGGGACGCGTGGCGGATGGCTGTGCAGCCTGGGGTACACGGTGGCACCCCACGGTGGTGGATCCATCGCCGTGGCAGACGGAGACGCTAGGGCGGGAGCTTTTGGGGTCGACGGCGACGGGCATTAAATGCCCTTGTCCCCCACTGTTAAAGTAGGTATAGACCACTGTTCTGTACTGTAGCTCCACTGTTCCCGCACTGTTACAACTACCACCTCTCTTACGTTTTTACCCCTTTCTCCTACGTTGACACCTGTCGGTGACCCCTTGCACTATAAAAGGAGGCCCATGCACAACGTGGAGGGGGTTCGGAACCTAGATCACTCTCACGCTCGGTGTAGTTGCTTCTTCAAGCTCCCGAGCACTCAAACTCAATATACAACTAAGCAGGAGTAGGGTTTTACGCGTCTACCGCGGCCCGAACCTGGGTAAAACTGCCCGCGTGCTCGCTACGATCT
This sequence comes from Secale cereale, assembly GCA_902687465.1. Lineage (NCBI taxonomy): Eukaryota > Viridiplantae > Streptophyta > Magnoliopsida > Poales > Poaceae > Secale > Secale cereale. Next base: position 181,173,681 of record LR738714.1, read on the forward strand.
GCTCTTTGTGCTCCCTCCGCCCTCGTACCGCACAGACAAGGGGCTCCGGTCCCATAGGTGTTCGTGGCGGACAGTTTCCCCCGACATCTTTGGCGCGCCAGGTAGGGGGCGTCGAGGTTGTGCGAACCTGATCCGGCGTTCGCGCGGGCGCATTCTTCAGCAACCTCTCCGAATTCATCAACTTCACCAGCAACAACTCCATGGCCCCGAAGAAGAAAGCTTCGGAGGTCGGAGGCCCGTCTGCATCTCACCCGCCGCCACCAGAGCCAACGGTGGGCGGGGGAGATGCCGTCGGAAGGGTGGTCGCCGGCGAGGACACTCACGGCGCCACCAGATCCAAGAACAGGACGGACGACCGAACCTCGGTCTCCGTGGACGCGCCACGTCCATCCCAACACACTACGACCCAGCAGCGCCATACCACGGGAGGTGGTATCCGCTTGCTGGGGCAAGGCCAAACCGGAGGCTCGCGGGACGCCCCGGACCCCCGTCCGGGCACAAGCAAAGCGAAGGCGCCGGCGCGGGACCCCGCTCCTTCTAACGTCGTTAGAAGTCCGAGCGTATCCCGCTCCTCGCACCGCTCGCCCGCGTTCCCCTCCACTCCGGCAGAAGCGCTCGCAAGAGCGCAACTGCTCCTCGACTTTCCTCCAGCGGCCGACAAGGCCGAAGAATGGAGGGCCACCATCCGGAGCCTGATAGACTTCGCCAACAACGATTCTCCACAGCAGCCGTCGACCTCACGGCCGTGGCAAGCTGAGAAAGCAAAGCCTGACGGCGACAAGACCGCCGGGGGTGCGACAAGCGTGCACTCCCCGCCGCGGAAGCAAAAGACGCCGCCCCGCAGGAACAACGCCGATGACGGCTCCATAGCCTCGTCGGACCCGCGGGCCCGTCGGGACCAGCGCCAGGTCCTCGACGACCGGTGAGAAGAAGACGCTCGGACTACAATCGAGCGCCGCCGAGAAGCTCGGCGACAATCAGACAAGAGAGCTGGGAACACTGTCGACGCGCACGCGCCCGGTGAGCCAGGCGACTTGCCGTACGCGGCAGGCTGCCCTGCGTTCACCCGCGAGCTGCGGCGCGTCCAGTGGCCCAGCATGAAGAATTTTAAGCCCGACGTACCGGAGAAGTACGACGGCAAGACGCACCCCTCGGAATTCCTCAGCGTCTATACCATCGCAGTGCAAGCTGCCGGGGGGCGCGACGAGAAGATCTTGGCCAATTACTTCCCGCTCGTGCTAAAGCCGAACGTCCGTTCATGGCTCATGCACTTGCCGGAAGGTTCTATATCTTCTTGGGCCGACCTTTGCCACCAGTTTGTTGGCGCCTTCACCGGTGGCCACAAACCCCATGGCCAGGAGAGCGATCTCCACATCTTGGCACAGAAGGAAGGCGAAACCCTGCGCAAGTACATCCAACGCTTCAGCCGGGTGCAGCACAACATCCCTGATGTTCACCCTGCCGCGGTTATCAGCGCGTTCCATCAGAACGTGCGTAACCGCCGCATGCGTGAAGAGATGGCGATGACAAAGATTCGGGACGTCAGCGAGCTCTACGCTCTTGCTGACAAGTGCGCACGCGCAGAAGAGGGGAGGAGACTCCCCGGGGAGGATGCTGGCGCAGGAGGAAGCGACAGCGACGACGCCGCCCCGGCAAAGAAGAGCCAGCGGCGGAACAACAGAAGGAAGGGCAAGAAGGAGGTGCTTGCCGTCGAGAAGACCGGCAAGGAGGCCCCCGCCAAGCAAGCGCAGGCTGGCGGCTCCGGCAAGGAGCCCGCCCCTGCGGCGGCGGCCGACAAGCCGGGCAGCTCCGACAAGCAATACTGTAAGATCCACCGCACCAAGGGCCACGATCTCTCCAACTGCAAGCGCGTCGAGTATCTCGTCGAGCAGCAGAAAGCTGAGTACGAGAGGCGCGACAAGGAGAAGGCCCAAGGTGGCGGGGAAGAGCCCAGCAAGAAGCGGCCGTTCAATGGCCGGGGAGGACGCCGCGGCAAGGCCAAGCAGCGGCAAGGAGATCGACCTCCCCGGGGCCGCGACAAGGACGAAGAGGACGACGATGAAGACATGGAGGACGAAGGTAACAGCGAGCAGGAGTTCCAGAAGGCCACGGAGGTCCTGTGCGTCGACGGTGGCGCCTCTCTGCACACCTCCCACCGCCAACTCAAGCAGTGGGTGCGTGAGGTGAATGCGGCGGAGCCGCCCGTGGAGTCGCGCAGGCTCCTCAAATGGTCCAGCACGCCCATCATTTTTGATCTTGAGGATCACCCTGACCGCACCAATGCGGTCGGGTGCTTGCCGATGCTGGTTTCCCCCACCATCCGCAACCTCAAGGTCACCAAAATGTTGGTTGACGGCGGGGCCGGGCTGAACTTGATCTCCTCTGCTGTGATCAAGAAACTCCAGATTCAAGATGGCGAGCTCGAAGAAACCGGTTCATTCCAAGGAATCAACCCGGGAAGGAGCAAGCCCAAGGGAAAGATTACTCTGCCGGTGACCTTTGGCGGGGAGCTCAACTTCAGGACTGAGCGCATCACTTTCGACGTTGCCGATATTCCATTGCCCTACAATGGAATACTTGGCCGTCCTGCCCTCGCCAAGTTCATGGCAGCTTCCCATTATGCTTACAACGTACTGAAGATGCCGGGGCCGATAAGCGTCATCACTGTCCACGGCGACAAGAAGGATGCGCTTATCTGCGCCGACAAGATCTACCGGGAAGCAGCAGCTGCAACCGAGAAGGACACTCTTGCCGCTGAAGCTCCCGGGGGGAAGAAGACGAAGACCAAGTCCGGCAAGTGCTCTGGGGCCCACTCCGGCAACCGCACCTCTTCGGAGTGCTGCGCTGCCGTCGAGGACGTTCCATCGAGCTCCACCGGCAAGAGTAAGAAAGGAATGGCCGCTCCTCCGGCAACCAAGAAAGTGTCCGCCAAGGAGGACGGCACTGGTGGTACCTTCACCATCAGTGCCACGCTTGACAGCAAATAGGAAAGCGCGCTCGTTGCCTTCCTGCGGGCGAATGTCGATGTGTTTGCCTGGCAACCATCTGACATCCCCGGTGTTCCCAGGAAGGTAATTGAGCACAAGCTTGCTGTCTGTCCTCATGCGCGGTCCATCAAGCAGAAAGTGAGGAAGCAAGCCGTGGAGCGCCAAGAGTTCATCAACGAAGAGATCAAGAAGCTAGAAGCAGCAGGCCTAGTTAGAGGTGTGATCCATCCGACGTGGTTGGCAAATCCAGTCGTCGTGCGCAAGGCCAACGGGAAGTGGAGACTGTGTATAGACTTCACCGATGTGAATAAAGCATGTCCCAAGGATCCATTCCCTTTGCCGCGCATTGACCAGATCGTTGACTCCACTGCCGGATGTGAGCTACTCTGTTTTCTTGATGCATACTCAGGCTATCATCAGATTTTCATGGCCAAGGAAGATGAAGAGAAGACTGCATTTATCACCCCATGTGGCACTTATTGCTTCATACGCATGCCATTTGGGTTGAAGAATGCAGGCTCAACCTTTGCAAGGGTAGTATACACTGCTTTTGAACCATAGATCCACAGGAATGTAGAGGCTTACATGGATGACATCGTGGTGAAGAGCAAGAGCAAGGAAACCCTGATTCAAGATTTGGAAGAAACGTTTCAGAACCTGCGCAGGATACAGCTCAAGTTGAACCCCGAGAAGTGCGTCTTTGGAGTCCCCTCCGGCAAGCTTCTCGGGTTCTTTGTATCACAGAGGGGGATTGAAGCCAACCCCGACAAGATTAAAGCCATTGAGCAGATAGAGGCCCCAAAGCGCGTCAAGGATGTCAGGAGGCTTGCAGGTTGCGTGGCTGCCCTCAGTAGGTTCATTTCAAAGTCTGCAGAACGCGCCCTACCTTTCTTCAAAATCTTGAAGAAGGCAGGTCCCATGAAGTGGACTCCGGAAGCGGAGGCTGCGCTGCAGGATTTGAAACGGTACCTGTCCTCCACTCCAATACTTGTCGCACCTAGACCACAGGAAAAGTTGCTGCTATACTTAGCGGCAACCAACCAAGTGGTTAGTGCTGCGTTAGTAGCGGAGAGGGAGTCCGACGAGGAGTCGGCACCACCGGCAAGCGAATCCAGCGACAAGCAGGGGGCTGCTCCGGCGAGCTCTGGCCCCGACAAGGAAGGCACTGCGCAGGAACAGGATGAGGTGCGGAAGAAGATGGTGCAGCGCCCAGTGTATTTTGTAAGTTCCCTTCTCCAGGGGGCTAGATCAAGGTACTCTGGTGTGCAAAAGTTGCTTTTCGGCCTCCTCATGGCCTCGAGAAAGCTGCGCCATTACTTCCAAGCCCATGAGATAACAGTGGTCACTCGCTTTCCGCTAAAGAGGATATTGCATAACCCCGAAGCGACAGGCAGGATCGTTGAGTGGGCACTGGAACTGTCAAGCTTTGGACTCAAGTTTGAAAGTACTTCAACCATACAGAGCCGAGCTTTGGCAGAATTCATAGCTGAGTGGACCCCAACGCCCAACGAAGAAGTTCAAGAAACAAGTACACCCGTACAAGAAGCTACAAGTGAATGGGTAATGTATTTTGATGGTGCCTTCTCGCTGCAAGGCGCCGGTGCTGGTGTGGTACTCATCGCGCCCACCGGAGAGCACCTCAAATATGTTACCCAGATGCACTTTCCCAGGGAGCAAGCGACGAACAACACTGCTGAATATGAAGGCTTGCTCGCCGGCCTCAGGATTGCGGCCGAACTTGGGATCAGGAAGCTGATTGTACGAGGAGATTCTCAGTTGGTGGTCCGGCAAGTCAACAAGAGCTATCAGAGCGCTTTGATGGAAGCTTATGTCGATGAAGTGAGAAAGCTTGAAGAGCACTTTGAAGGTCTGCAAATGGAGCACGTCCCGAGAGCTCAGAATGAAATTGCAGATGGCCTTTCAAAGTGCTCCGCGATGAAGTTACCTGTGGAACCAGGGACCTTCTTGCTCAAGCTAACTCAACCATCCGTTACACCATCAATTGGGCAGTCCAAGAAGAGAAAGTTGGTCTCCGGTGACTACTTGCCGGCGGACCTTCCGGAAACCGCCGCCAAGGTCCCCAAGATCAACAATCAGAACGCTGAGGAACAGATTGCTTCTGCAGATCCTCCGATCTGTACAGTTGAAGCAAGCGTTCCCGACAAGCCTCGCCCCGGCGAGCTTGCCGGGGGACCGTCAGCTCCGGCAGAACCAGAGGTCCTTGCCGTAGAAGCTGAGGTTCCCGCAGCGGCCCTCGAGCCTTTAGTCCTTGCCGTTGAGCCTCAGGCTCCGGCATGGGCACAGCAGATAGTCCGTTTTCTGCAAACTGGAGAACTTCCCGACGACCCTCAAGAGATAGAGAAGATAACCAGGCAGTCAAGTATGTACCAGTTCGTGGATAACGAGCTGTACAGAAGAAGACTCAATGGTGTCAGGTTGAAGTGTATCTCCAGGGAAGATGGACAGAAGCTGTTGGCGGAAATACACGGAGGCATATGCGGCCACCACATTGGCGCAAGGGCGCTTGCCGGGAAAGCTTTCCGGCAAGGGTTCTTTTGGCAAGAAGCCCTCCAAGATGCAACTGCACTAGTAACCAAGTGTGAAGCGTGCCAGTTCCATGCAAAGCAGATTCATCAGCCAGCTCAAGCTCTCCAAACAATCCCTTTGTCCTGGCCCTTCTCGGTCTGGGGGCTCGATATCCTCGGCCCTTTCCCTCGTGCTATCGGGGGCTTTGAGTACTTGTACGTTGCAATCGACAAGTTCACAAAGTGGCCAGAAGTGGAGCCGGTGAGGAAGGTGACAGCACAGTCAGCAGTCAGGTTCTTCAGGTCGATTGTTTGCCGTTTCGGGATCCCTAACAGGATCATCACCGACAACGGTACGCAATTCACTAGTCGCACCTTCATGCAGTACGTCCAAGACCTTGGTGCCAAGGTCTGTTTCGCTTCTGTTGCTCACCCGAGGAGCAACGGTCAAGCGGAGAGGGCCAATGCGGAAGTGCTGCGCGGACTCAAGACAAGGACCTTTGACGGGCTGCGCAAGTGTGGAAGAAATTGGATAGAGGAGCTACCGGCGGCTCTTTGGTCAATCAGAACGACACCAAATCGAGCCACCGGCCAGACACCCTTTGCTCTAGTCTATGGAGCAGAGGCAGTTCTCCCCACGGAACTCGTATACGGATCTCCTCGAGTGCTCGCTTATGATGAGCTCGGGCAAGAGCAACTGCGGCAAGATGACGCATTTCTCCTCGAGGAGGGACGTCTCCAGGCTGCTGTACGAGCTGCTCGATACCAGCAAGCTTTGCGCCGCTACCATAGCCGCAAGGTCAAGGCCAGGAGTCTCGAGGAAGGCGACCTTGTTCTTCGGCGTGTTCAGTCCGCCAAGAATTCCAACAAGTTGACGCCGAAGTGGGAAGGCCCTTATCGGGTGAGACAAGTTACGAGGCCCGGCGCTGTCCGCCTCGAGACCGAAGAAGGCTTACCGGTGAGCAACTCCTGGAACATAGAGCATCTTCGTAAGTTTCACCCCTAAGGCGCGGTTGCCGTGATCCGCTCCGGCAACCACCTTTTGTACAAGCTTTGCCGCTGTCGCATGTAACCCTTTGTACAAAGCCGGGCGCAGACCCCGTGCATCAGTAAAGATTTCGTGTTTTTCGCACCGATTGCCTTTCGCATGCTTCTCTTTGCTATTTGCATGTTTTGTTTGGCATTTGGTACAACACTCAAGTATTCGGTAAGCATTAGCACGCCGAAAGGCCATATACTTGTTTTCCCTCTCCCTTTTCTTTCCTCTTAAGCAGAAGGAACGTTCCTCGCGCACAAGTTTGCCGGGGGGGAAGGAGGTGGAGGAGGAACCAAGTGTTGTTCAAGAAAGAGAAGCCTTACCGGGAAGCAAGCAATATAAGCAAGCAACATATGAAAGGTAAGTTGTTAGAATTTGATCAGTTCAAATTTTAAATTTTAGTTGTCTTCCTTGAACAATCACACTTTGTATGGAAAACCTGTGCGCGGAGGAACCTACCCGTAGCTTGCCGCACCCTTATCTTGTTTTCGAGTTCACTCAATGATTTAAGTGAGCTGCGACAAGTGTCGCGCCCTTGTTTCGTTTCCGAGTACGCTCAGCAAGCTAAGTGCGTTGCGACTAGCCGCGGCGAGGTTGCTTGCCGGTAGGACCTTGGCCAGCAGGCTGCTCAGAGTCCAGCACTCAGCGCTCGCGGCAAGGACCCTTGCCGGCAAGCTTCCCGAGAGCGTAGGGTGAAAAACATACAAAGTCAAGGGTTGGAACCAGGAAGATAACATTGCACTGATTGATCAAAATAAGATAAATATCTTACAAAGGATAACTTGTCGCGATGGACTAATGAGTTCATAACATAAAATGCAGCAGTAAAAAGATAAAGATAATGGAGGCCTAATCCACGCGGTCGCCCTCCTTCCTGCCGAGCTTAGCCACCTTGGCGATGATGTGGGCGACCTGCTCCTTCAGGGCCTCCGTGTTCGCATCAGCCGGCAAGCTGCGAAGAACGTTGGTGAGATTGATCCCTGGGTTGCGGTACACGATCTTCGTCAGCACCCGCTCCAGAGTTCCCGCGCAGAGCAGGCGCGACTCCTCGGCCAGCCGCGCGGGGATTTGGTTCCGGAGACCTGCCAGGGCCGGCGCGATCCCTCTGAAGAAGAGGCTGAGCTTGGCGCTGTGCGGGAGGTCCGGATCCGGCGAGTAGATGAGATGTTCAACCTTCAGCGCCAGCAACTCCTGGTCAATGTTGGACGCAGAAGAAACCAAGTCTTCGGTCCATACCTCGATGGTCTGGCGGAAGAGCTCGGATGCTTTGTTGACGCTGTCCACCAGAGTCCGCTCCTTGCGGAGTTCCTCCTTCAGCTTGTTCTCCTGAGCCCGGGCAGCGTCGAGTGATTCCTTCAGAGTTGTGACCTTCAGCTCCAAGTCCTCGATGGAGTCCTTGGCGGCCTTCAGCTCGTCGCCCCTCTTGGAGAGGCTCACCTGGAGCTCAGAATTTGTGTGGGCGTCCTTCTCGCGCTCCGTGATGAGCGCGGCAACCTTCTCCGCGCTCACCTTCAGCGCCTTCTCCAGCTGCTCAACCTTGGCGGAGAGCTCCTTCTTGGCGTCTTCCGCGGCAACCGCGGCGGCTTTCGCCTCCTTCAACTCCCCGCCAAGGGCCGTCTCGCGAGCGGCAAGGTCCTCCTCGTGGGAGTCGAGCTCGACCTTCCGCTGCGCGAGCTCTCCTTCTCGCCGGGACAGCTCCTCCCCGGCGAGCCGCTGCTGTTCATCAGCTTCAGCCTTCTCGAGCACCCACTCCTGATACTCGCCGGCGAGACGCTCGCACTCCTCCGCCACCTCGCGGAGGGCCGCCTGGTTGGCGGCGCTGAGCTCTGCCGCGCGCTTCTCCATTTCTGCGGCGGCCTTGGCGGCAAGGGCCTCCCGGGAGGCGAGCTTCGCCTGCCTGGCCCGGTAAAGGGCCAGGAGCTGGTGGAGCAGCTTCTCCTCCTCGGGCCCCTCGCTCCCGCCGGGCGCCTCGACGATCTTCAGGCCCGCGGAGGCGAGGACTTCTCCGTCGAACGCCTCGCCCTCCGCGGGAGCTCGCGATGAAGACCCCCAAGGCATCTGGATGAAGACGCCGTTGGGGGCCTCAAGGTAATACCCCTGCTCCTTGCTGGCCGAGGGGTCGGCGGCCGGTGCAGCATCCGATGCTCCCGCCACCTCTGGGTCGGCGGTGCGGTCGCCGTCCCCCTCCCCGGCCGCTGCGTCCGTAGCCGGAGCGGTCTCCTGCGCGGCCGGCTCGGCGGCCTCGGCCATCTCCTCGGCGACAGGGATGTCGCCGCCGCCGCCCTGCGCGCCCTCCTCGTCCTCGATGTTGACGACCTCAGTCTCCATCGGCTCGGGAGGAGGAAGATCTAAGAGAAAGAAGAAAAAGAAGAAAAAGAAGAAAAAGAAGTTCAAGATCCAAGCAAATATCCAAAAAGAGGCAAAAGCCAAGAAGACAAACTACCGAACATACCTTGGCGGACGTCCTCAGCGGCGGGCTCCCTCGCCGGGGGGCTCGGCCTTGGCGGAGTGGCCGCCCTCGCCGGGCTGCTCGCCCTTGGCGGGGTACTCTGCCTTGGCGGAGTACCCACCCTTGACGGAGCACTCTCCCTTGCCGGAGAGTTCTGCCTTGGCGGGGACGGCGGGGCCTGCGGCTCCTCGACGACGGCCTCCGGGCGCTCTTCCCGCTGTGGCTCCACCTCTGCACGAATCGAGATAAGAAACATCAAGATGATGAATAACGACGAAATTATCAGGCGTACCCCGACAAGCGAAAGAATAAACCCCAGACTTACGCTGGGGGCTGCGCTGCGGGCTACGCTGGGGGCTGCTCCTCGGAGCAGCGCTCGGGTCCGGCAGGCTCGGCTCCGGCGCGCCTCCTGTTGCCGCGGCGGCTGGGTCTTCCGCGGCCTCGACTACAGGCGCCTTGGCCTTCTTCGCCGCGCGCTGAGTCAAGGTCCTGAAATCAAAGCGATGAACAGAGTCAGCATCAACAAAAATCAAGACAAAACTAGAAAGGGTGTAAGATCTTGGGCTCTTACTCCTGGTCCTCCTCGTCGTCGTCCTCGCTCAAGGCGGAGAAGTCATACTCCACCGTCGGCGCGTCGGCGCGAGGAGCGGAAGAAGAAGATTCCCTCGGGCGCTTGGCGGTCCCGGGGGCTGGGGGCTGCGGAGCCCCAGCCCCTGTGGTAGCCGAGGCCCGGGGAGCGGGCGGAGCCGCTGCTCCGCTCCGAGAAGACCCCTGCCGGCTCGGCGCCGGCCGGCGAGGCGCCTCCGTCGCGTTCCGCGCGCGGGCCGCCTCTGCTGTGGCGGGTGCGCCGGTCGGCCTTGGCGCGGCTTGGCTCCCCCGGGGAGCTGCCCGGCGGGCTGGCTGTTGCCGGGGCGCCTGCGCCCTCTCCCCCGTCGCCGTCTTACGGAGACGCTTCGGTGGGGACTGCCTTGGGCTTGCCGGGGGCGGGGAGCTCTCCGACGAGGAGAGGTCGTCGGCGTAGAGCTCCGTGGATCCGCCGGAGTCCTCGGCCTCCTCCTCCTCCTCCTCTTCCCCGGCCGGCTCACTGGGCCCAGCGTCCTGCGCTGCGGCCCCCTTTCCCTTGGCGCCTCCGCCCCTCGCAGCGCCTCTGCTCCCTCCGGCGGCACCCTCCGTCGCCGCGGCCTCGGCCGCGATTCCGTGGATCCCGGAGTGCCTCAGAGATGGGACCCCGGCGAGCGCGTCGGGAGGGAGCTGCAGCAATTTGCGGATCTCCGCCTCTTCAGCCTGGCTGGTCGCGTCCGCAATCTCCGCCTCTTCAGGCGAGTATCCAAAAATTCCTGCCGCTGCGGCCGCAGCGGCCTCTTCAGCCCGAGAAGCTATGTAAGCAATCTCCTGGTCGGTGGTGTCCTGCGTGTGCTCCTTGAGGTCGTTCTTGTTCTTCGCCACCTCCGTGAGGTTGTCGTAGAAGTTGAGGACGTCGATGGGCTTCGGAGCGATCCACGTGCGGTCCACGCCGTGCGAGTCACACATGGGCATCATGGCGAGGATACGGTCCCGGACGATGTTGTTGCAGAGCGGCACCACTTCCCGGGGAGGCCTGAACCACTCAGGGTGTGTCGGGTCGTACTTGAAGAGTTCCCGGACCATCCCCTTCAGCTCCAGCGTGGTGAAGTTGAAGTTGAGCCCGGGGCGCAGCCTAATTATGTCTGCCGGGCCGCCGTACTCCCAGGCCGGCCTCTTCCGGTCTTGGAGAGGGGCGATGCGCCGGCGGAGGAAGTCTGCGCCCACCTCAGCAACTGACAGCTTGGCCATCCGAAGACGAAGAATCCGGACGAGGGCGATATCGAGCTTGATATCGTCCGAGTCCAGCTCACTCCAATCCCTGCCGCGCACGATGGGCGTTGTGCGCGGCGCGGTGAAAGCTTGTGGCTGGTCTTCGACGATCCAGCACCACTCCGCTCGCCATTCCTCCCACTTGCCGCGGAGCTCCCCCGGCAAGTACGCCCCCTTTTTATTCAGACGAAAAACCCAAGAAATTCCTCCGGAGAGGGGGGCGTCGGCCTCGGCTCTAGGAGTGAAGAAGTGCCTAAAAAGCGCTACGTTTGGGTGTACTCCTATGAAGTTTTCGCACATGTGTGCGAAAACCGCCATGGTGAGGATGGCGTTGGGGGTGAAGTCAAGCAGATGGAGGCCGTATGTGTTCATAATGTCGCAGAAGAAGTTTGAGAAAGGAGGGCAGAGACCACAGTGAAAAAAGGCTGCGAAGAAGTAGTACCCGCCGGGATAGCTGTCCTTGGCGGCCGCCGGATATGCTCGCGTGCGGGTATGCGCGTTGGTTTCTTTGGCCCAGAACAAGTAATACTTGTTCCAGAGCTCCCGCACGCCGAGCTTCGGCGGGAAGACGAGGTGCTTCTTCCGGTACGCGGCGAGCTTCGCCGCTTGCTCCGACTTCTCCCTCTTGGCTTTCTCCGCCTTCGCCTTGTCGGTCTTTGGGGCCATGGCGGACGCGGCGGAAGGAGAGGGGCGAAGAGCTCGGCGGCGGCGGAGGTGTGGAGGCAGAGCGCAAGAGAGATCTCTGGAAGAAGAAGACGAGGCAATGAAAGCGCAAGGAGGGGAACCGCGCCCGCTCCTCTGCTTTTATGGGGGAGTGGGGGGCGTTTCGCCCTTTTCATTAAGAGATCGTGGGCACGTCCCATCCCACGACGCCGCGATCGACGCGTGCCGTTACGGTGCGGTGCGGCGGATACGGAAGTGGATTCGGCGCGCCGCGGGCCGCGGGTGCCCGTGCGCTGTTTTGGGCCTGGCCCAACAGCGCTCGGCACCGTGTGTGGCCCAGGCCCGGGGGCTCCTGTCGGTGTACTAAGGTAGGGGTGCCTCAGTACCCCAACTTGTGCACGGGCAGTTGCAGCTTCCCGCGGCAGGGTTTACCGCGTGCTCGCCGGAGACCTTCCTGCTCCCTATTAAACCATTCAAAAACAAAGTATACAAGAAAGAAGACCGAGACCCCGGCAAGAGGAGCTTGCCGGGAAGGCCGTACCAGGCTCAAGACTACCTCACTAGCACAAGACCCTGGCGAGAGGAGCTTGCCAGGAAGATTAGAAGACACGCCTCGGCGCTATATGCGTCCCGGCAAGGGCCCGGGGAGCGGCAAGCTCCCGGGCCCGGCAAGATCAAGGCCCCGGCAAGGTGCTTGCCGGGAAGGCTGCGCTGTGTGCCCGCGCTCCAGCTCATCGGCCCACGCGTCGCCCTGGGGCCTATCCAGGGACGCGTGGCGGATGGCTGTGCAGCCTGGGGTACACGGTGGCACCCCACGGTGGTGGATCCATCGCCGTGGCAGATGGAGACGCTAGGGCGGGAGCTTTTGGGGTCGACGGCGACGGGCATTAAATGCCCTTGTCCCCCACTATTAAAGTAGGTATAGACCACTGTTCTGTACTGTAGCTCCACTGTTCCCGCACTGTTACAACTACCACCTCTCTTACGTTTTTACCCCTTTCTCCTACGTTGACACCTGTCGGTGACCCCTTGCACTATAAAAGGAGGCCCATGCACAACGTGGAGGGGGTTCGGAACCTAGATCACTCTCACGCTCGGTGTAGTTGCTTCTTCAAGCTCCCGAGCACTCAAACTCAATATACAACTAAGCAGGAGTAGGGTTTTACGCGTCTACCGCGGCCCGAACCTGGGTAAAACTGCCCGCGTGCTCGCTACGATCTGCTCTTTGTGCTCCCTCCGCCCTCGTACCGCACAGACAAGGGGCTCCGGTCCCATAGGTGTTCGTGGCGGACAGTTTCCCCCGACACGATGGTACTTGTACTGACGGATTGTGCAGCTCATCCAAAAAAGTATTTGGTGGAACCGGTTTACGTTGAGAACCCAACCGGCTTAAAGCATCAGCCGCTTCGTTCCTTCGCCGGTCTATGTGTTCCACTTGATACCCTTTAAAATATCCAGCAACTGCTTCCACTTCCCGTCTGTAAGCTGCCATGAGGGGATCTCTCGAATCCCACTTGCCTGAAACTTGCTGTGCCACCAGACCTGAATCGCCAAAACATTTGACCCGGCTCAAGTTGATCTCCTTTGCCATCCGTAATCCATGAAGTAATGCTTCGTATTCTTCTGCATTATTAGTACAAGGAAACAATAAACGGAGAACATAGCAAAACTTATCACCTCGGGGGGAAGTTAAAACAACTCCAGCCCCCGAGCCTTCCAACTGTCTTGATCCGTCAAAGTGAATCGTCCAGTATGTAAGATCCGGCTTCTCCTCAGGGGTTTGCAACTCTGTCCAATCATTGATGAAATCCACCAATGCCTGAGATTTTATAGCGGTGCGTGGCACATACTTCAACTCATGTGGGCTGAGCTCAATGGCCCACTTCGCTACTCTACCTGTAGCTTCCCTGTTCTGGATTATGTCCCCCAACGGTGCTGAACTAACCACAGTTATTGGATGACCTTGGAAATAATGCTTCAGCTTCCGGTTTGCCATGAACACACCATACACCAGCTTCTGCCAATGTGGGTACCTCTGCTTGGATTCAATGAGTACTTCACTCACGTAATAAACCGGGCGCTGAACCGGGTATTCCTTCCCTGCTTCCTTGCGCTCAACCACAATTGCGACGCTGACTGCTCGTGCATTGGCAGCGACGTACAACAGCAACGGCTCCTTATCAATAGGGGTAGCCAGGACCGGCGGCTTTGCCAGTTGCCGCTTCATATCCTCAAACGCCGCGTTCGCCTCATCACTCCATATAAACCGATCTGTTTTCTTCAGCATCTGGTAAAGCGGGATCGCCTTCTCTCCCAAACGGCTGATGAACCGGCTTAATGCCGTGATCCGGCCAGCGATACACTGAACATCGTTGATGCAAACTGGTTTAGCCAAAGATGTGATTGCTTTAATCTTCTCCGGATTAGCTTCTATTCCTCTGTTTGAGACCAAGAATCCCAGTAGTTTACCTGCCGGAACACCAAAGGCACACTTCTCCGGATTAAGCATCATCTTATAAGCTCGAAGATTGTCAAAAGTCTCTTTAAGATCCTCTATCATTGTCTCCTCCTTCCTTGATTTAACCACAATGTCATCCACATAGGCATGAACATTCCTCCCTATCTGTCCTTTAAGACAATTCTGAACGCAACGCAGATAAGTTGCTTGAGCACTCTTGAGCCCAAAAGGCATAGACACATAGCAAAAGCACCAAAAGGGGTTATGAAAGCTGTCTTCTCTTGGTCTTTAACTGCCATCTTGATCTGGTGATATCCTGAATATGCATCTAAAAAGCTTAGCCGCTCACATCCCGCTGTGGCATCGATAATCTGATCAATGCGAGGGAGAGCAAAAGGATCAGTTGGGCAAGCTTTGTTGAGGTCTGTGTAGTCCACACACATTCTCCACTTCCCATTCTTCTTTAACACCATCACCGGATTAGCCAACCACTCTGGGTGAAAGACTTCCACTATGAACCCTGCGGCCAAAAGCCTGGCCACTTCTTCTCCTATAGCCTTGCGCCTCTCTTCATTGAAGCGGCGCAAATATTGTTTAACCGGTTTATATTTCGGATCAATGTTAAGGCTGTGCTCAGCGAGTTCCCTCGGTATACCTGGCATGTCAGAAGGTTTCCACGCAAAGATATCCCGGTTCTCACGAATGAACTCGATGAGCGCGCTTTCCTATTTGGGATCAAGGTTAGGGCTGATAGTGAACTGCTTGGACGAATCACCTGGCACAAAATCAACTTGCTTGGTCTCCTCCGCCGATTTAAACTTCAACGCCGGATCATGCTCTGTAGTTGGCTTCTTCAGCGGAGTCATATCTGCCGGATCAACATTATCTTTATAGAACTTCAACTCTTCTGTGGCACATACTGCCTCCGCGTAGGCTGCATCTCCTTCTTCACACTCCACTGCTATCTTGCGACTTCCATGAACCGTGATCGTACCCTTGTGACCCAGCATTTTGAGTTGCAGATAAACATAACATGGCCTGGCCATAAACTTGGCATAAACCGTTCTCCCGAATAAAGCGTGATATGGGCTCCGGATCTTGACAACTTCGAAAGTTATCATTTCTGACCTGGAATCATGCTCATCTCCAAAGGTAACTTCCAAATCAATCTTTCCAACTGGATAAGCCGACTTACCTGGAACCACTCCATGGAACACCGTGTTTGATTGTCTTAGCTTCTTATCCGTCAGGCCCATACGACGGAAGGTCTCATAGTACAAGATGTTGATGCTGCTACCATCGTCCATGAGAACTTTAGTGAACTTATAACCTCCCACCTGGGGTGCCACCACCAAGGCCAAGTGGCCCGGATTATCCACCCGCATCGGGTGATCTTCCCTACTTCATACAATGGGCTTCTCTGACTAGCGCATAAATTGCGGTGTTGCCGGTTCAACCGCGTTAACTGCCCGCTTTAAAACCTTCTGATCTTGTTTACACAGACTTGTGGTGAATACATGGTATTGCCCACTGCTCAACTCCTTCGGATTATTCTGATATCCGGATTGCAGTTGCTGTTGCTGACGCTGCTGACTACCCTGATTATTGTGATTACCTTGGCCCTGCTGTTGACTGCCTTGGTTATTGTAACCACCCTGATTACGCGGCTGATTGCCCTGGTTATTATAACTTCCTTGACCATTTTGAGTACCGGCCCGGTTTTGATAACCATTGTTGTTGCCCCTATATCCTGATCCGGAGTTGTTCCCCTGATGACCCGGACCATAAAACCCTGGGCCTGAACCGCCATTTGGAGGCCTGTCATTAGGATTAAAGCGGCCCATCATTGCTTCCATAAAGGGCCTGCACTCTCTTATGGTGTGTTTTGCCGGTCGTTGTCTCGAGCCATGCTTCGGACAAGGCTGATCTAACTCTTGGTCCCAACTAAAATCCCCTCCGCCGGTTTGTTGAGGTGGGTTGCCCATATTACGCTGAAAACCCCCTTGAACTTGGGTATTGGCTACGAAATCAGAGCCACCTTCTGCCTTTCGCTCGCCCAAAAAACTTGCAGTAGCCGGGTTAACTTGCGTCGGTTTACCAGGTTTGTTAACCTTCCCTGCCTTGTCTCCTTCAGCTTCTGGATACTTGGTATTATCAGAGTCCCCATACTTTACCAGAGCACTCATGAGAGTTCCCATATCATTGCAATCCCTTTTAAGCCGTCCTAGCTTTAACTTTAAAGATTCAAACCGGCAATTGTTTTCCAAAGTCACTATCGCCGTACTAGGATTTATACCATTCGAAGAGTGCAAGATCTCTGACACTCGCCGCACCCAAGCACTTGTAGACTCCTGCTCTCCTTGCACACAGGCTGCTAGATCCACCACTGACATCGGCTGCTTGCATGTATCTTTGAAGTTTTTGATGAACTGATGACGTAGCTCTCCCCATGATCCGATGGAATTAGGGGGTAAACCCTTTAGCCAGGTCCGGGCTGTGCCCTCAAGCATCATGGTGAAATATTTTGCACAAGCCGCTTCATCCACGTCCAGCATCTCCATGGCCATCCCATAACTCTCCACCCAGGCTTCAGGAGGTAAATCCGCAGTGTAATTAGGTACCTTGCGGGGCCCTTTAAAATCCTTGGGCAATTTTACACTCCGTAAAGCGGGGATAAGACACTGTACTCCAAAGGAACTTGTCGTAACTCCTGTCTCTGTCGTGGCGGTTTGAACCGGTGTTGTCTGACGGACCTCCTCCCGGGCAACTGATCTAACCGGTTTGCATCCTGAGCTTGAGCATCTGCGCCTGCCGGATTATTCTGTCCGTGCCGATGTCGCCTGCGCTCACTACTAGATACCTCTGGCTCCTCCCAATGCCTAGTGTAACTCCGGCTGGGACGTGGTGTTGAATGTAGCCTTTCCCTGCTATGAGAATATGCTTGCTGCTGTATTAACGCCGTATTAAGTAGCTCCTTGGCCCGGCGTGCCTCCAATGCTGCCCGGGACGTCCCCTCCACGGGTAAAGCGGCCAAACGTGCAGCAGCAGCAACGATGTTATCCAAAGGATTTGAGTAATGACCTGGAGGGGTAGGAACGTGAGGTGTAGACGTGATCCGCCGATCTTGCTCCGCAGTGGGTTACTGAACCGGTTCATCCCTGGCTGGAGGTGCCCTCCGGTTTGAAGCCGGATCATTGCTGGTTCCAGCCCCGGGTGTCCTGAACAGATCCGTCGCTTCATAAACCGACGGTAGACGAGATTGGTATTTTCGACCCCTTATTCCCTGCACAGAGGCCTGCTCCATCCTTAGATGAAAAGCCCGATCATTCAACTCCGCTTGCCTTATTGCTATCATTGCCTTTTCTGCTTTCAGATCCTCCTTTAATTGATCAATCCGGCCTTTTAACTGAAGGAGCTCTGCATCATGCTGCGCCTTGTCCGCTGGAGCTATCGTTGCCACCGCTTTAGCTGTGAACTCCTC
Source organism: Secale cereale (assembly GCA_902687465.1). Classification (NCBI taxonomy): domain Eukaryota; kingdom Viridiplantae; phylum Streptophyta; class Magnoliopsida; order Poales; family Poaceae; genus Secale; species Secale cereale. Next base: position 181,191,113 of record LR738714.1, read on the forward strand.
GATCAAGGTGGATAGAACGTCAGTAGGTGAGAGGGCCGGGCCGCTCCCCCCTACACCAGCTTCTGTTGTCGCCCCGTTCACCGTGGGCTGTGAACCGGCCATAAAGACAGCCACCCGGTTTGGCGGGTCGAAGGGGTCCGGAATACTGTTTCCATCGGACTCACCCTCAGACCGGCCGTCCTGCAACTGATACAAAGACTCAGTTTCTCCGGATGAAGATTCGTCGTCGGAGTAGACAACTGTTGCACCATCGGATTCCGATCCGTCCTCGTTTTGAACCCCGTGGACTGCTCCAACGAAAACGTGCTTCACGGTGGGCTGAATCCGGTTTGATCTCGCACGCTGAGCCGGCTCGATGATGTTGGAGAATATGTCCGGCTCAGGTCCCGGTTCGCCGATCTTGCCGATGAAGACATGGATGCCGCCGAAGGGAACCCGGTACCCGTATTCGATTGAATCGGCCTCCGGTCCCCAGCCTACGTCGTCGATGTAGGTCCGGCCTCGGCGACTCTTGGTGTAACGCCCCGGACACACCCGCCGGTGGTCGTTACTCCTGATGTTGGAGAATATGTCCGGCTCAGGTCCCGGTTCGCCGATCTTGCCGATGAAGACATGGATGCCGCCGAAGGGAACCCGGTACCCGTATTCGATTGAATCGGCCTCCGGTCCCCAGCCTACGTCGTCGATGTAGGTCCGGCCTCGGCGACTCTTGGTGTAACGCCTCGGACACACCCGCCGGTGGTCGTTACTCCTGGCGGGATCCGGCCTCGGCGACTCTTGGTGTAACGCCCCGGACACACCCGCCGGTGGTCGTTACTCCTGGCGGGATCTAGACTGGCCTCACATATCAATACTAGTCTTTTCTGTGCACTTTGTCCTCACTCGTGCGCACCCAGGAGCAACTTCCCGGCCGGTCACCCATCCTGAAACTACTCCAAGCTAAGCACGCTTAACTTTGGAGTTCTATCCGAATGGGCTCCCGGAAAAGAAGGAATTCCTTATTGATATGAGTAGTCTATCATCCCTAATAAGCCAGGCCATCACATACACCCTCACTCAGAGGAACCGACGTCCTCGTCGGGCCACAGGAACGTTCCCTCTTGGCACAACCATCTGTGCTTCCAGGACAGCACATGTGCCATGCCGTGTGCCACGACGGGTCACAAATGTCATGCGCAACATGACTGCAAACTGTCCGCAAACATCCGTGTAACCACGAGGGTCGGCTCTGATACCAACTTGTAACGCCCCGGACACACCCACTGGTGGTCGTTACTCCTGGCGGGATCTAGACTGGCCTCACATATCAATACTAGTCTTTTCTGTGCACCTTGTCCTCACTCGTGCGCACCCAGGAGCAACTTCCCGGTCGGTCACCCATCCTGAAACTACTCCAAGCTAAGCACACTTAACTTTGGAGTTCTATCCGAATGGGCTCCCGGAAAAGAAGGAATTCCTTATTGATATGAGTAGTCTATCATCCCTAATAAGCCAGGCCATCATACTTGGTCATCCGACCGACCGCGTAACCCTTGAGCCCTTCAAAGCTGCCCTTCAAGAACTCGAAACCATCGTGCGGAGGCCCCACAGTGGGCGCCAACTGTCGTGGAATTAACACGGCAGATGTCCAGTTTAACTGACTTGATGATGAAACCATCGCACGGGTTAGCTTGAAGGGGTTCATAGCACACAAAGGACACAGAGATTTTATACTAGTTCGGCCCCTTCGATGAAGGTAAAAGCCTACGTCTAGTTGGTTTGGTATTGCTTGGGCGTCGGTTTACAGGGAGCGGATCGCTTGCCTGTAGTCTCGACGGGTTGATTCTTGCTTGTCCCTGAACCGTCGCCGGGTCGTCCCTTTATATAGAGAGGCGACGCCCAGTCCGGTTTACAGAGTCCCGGGGCCGGCTCATACTTGTGTCCGCCTCGGTCTCTATTCTTTCTTCCTTATTCCTCAAGTTACATCATCGGGCGGTTTACAAATCATAACTCTATACATGGGCCCTAAGATCTCATGGGCCATAGCCTTAACTAAATATACAACAAAACATATTATAATAATCCGGTTTATACTAGCCGGTTCATACCTGCTAGTCATATCCCTGACAAGGCCCCTCATATTTGCACAAGAACGGAGGCCACCGTAGGACAGCACCATAATTAAAATATAAAATCACACCAACCAAGATCACGATAACCCACATGACAAAGCAGATCTACTCAAACATCATAGGATAACTATAGATCATTGGGAAATAATATATGGAGTTGAGCACCATGTTTGAGTAGAGATTACAGCGGGGGGAAAGAGGTGTTACACCGCTACAATGAGGGGGAGAGAGTTGGTGTTGATGGTAGAAAGATTATTGATGTAGATCGTTGTCCCGATCGTTGCCCCGGTGGCACTCCGGCGCCACCGGAAGCGAGGGGAGAGAGCCCCCCTCCTTCTTCTTCCTCGGACTTCTCCCTAGGTGGGAGAAGGGTTCCCCCTCCGGTCCTTGGTCTCCATGGAATGGAAGGGGCAAGAGCCCCTCCGAGATTGGATCTGTCTCTCTGTCCTCTTCTGTTTTGCGTCCCGCAGATCTGGCCGAAAACCGTTTCTTATATTCTCGGAGATCCGTAACTCCGATTGCGCTGAGATTTTAACACATTTTTTCCAGATATAAGCTTCCTTGCGCCCGAAGTAGAGCTCCAACCGATGTTCGAGGATGGCACAACCCACCACTGCACGCCAAGGGCCTCTGGCGTGCCCTGGTGTCTTGTGGGCTGTGTGGGCCTCCATTTTCGGCGATTCCAACTCCCAAAAATCACATATATTCCAAAATAATTCTTCGTAAATTTTTTATTGCATTTGGACTTCGTTTGATATGGATTTTCTGCGATACAAAAAACATGCAAAATACAAGGATTGGATCGGTAAGTTAGTCCAATAAATCATATAAATAGTTGCCAAAAGTATGTGAAAGTTGTATAATATTGGCATGAGACAATAAAAAATTATAGATATGATGGAGACGTATCTGCATCCCCAAGCTTAATTCTTGCTCGTCCTCGAGTAGGTAAATGGCAAAAAAGATAATTTTTGATGTGGAATGCTACCTAGCATAAACTTGATCATATATCTAGTCATGGCATGAATATTAAGACACGAGTGATTCAAAGCAATAGTCTATAATTTGACATAAAGGCATCAATACTCGGGCATCCCAACAAACAATCATGTCATTCACAATATGAAATGCTAAAGAAGGTTATCCCTACAAAATCATATAGCCTTATCATGCTCTGTCTTCCCAGCTCAAAGTATAAATCATGTACTACCCCGGTGTCAGCCAAGCAATTGGTTCATACTTTTTAACATGCTTCAGCATTTTCAACTCTCACGCAATACACGAGGGCAAGCCATGGATATAGCAATATAAGTGGAATAGAATGCGGTGGTAGTAGAACAAAGAAGGGAAGGAAATCTCACATCAACTAGGAAAACTAATGGACTATGAAGATGTCCACCAATCGATATCAATGTGAGGAGTAGGGATTGCCATGCAGCGGATGCACTAAGAGCTATAAGTGTATGAAAGCTCAATATGAAACGAAGTGGGTATGCATAAAACTCTACTACGGAAAATTTCCGACTCGTATATGAAAGAGACAACATATGAGACTCTCTATATGAAAAACATGGTGCTACTTTGAAGCACAAGTGTGGAATTGCATGCCCCTTCTCTTTTTCTATTTCATTAATTTTTTTTCTTTTTTCTTTTTTTTTCATTCTTTTTTTAGTCCGAAGTATCATCCCGACTTGTGGGGGAATCATGGTCTCCATCATCCTATCATCATGGGGACATGCTCTAATAATGTATAATGAGGATCATCAGACTTCTATTTACTTATAATTCAAAAGAAATAAAAATTACAACTCGATACCTATGACATGGTATGACTCTATATAATGAAAATGAATGCTCAAGTCAACTATATGATGGAAGTGCATGGCAATATAACTCGGAATGGCTATGGAAATGCCATAATTGGTAGGTATGGTGGCTGTTTTGAGGAAGGTTTAATAAAGTTTATGCACCGGCGAAAATTGCGCGGCACAAGAGAGGCTAGCAATTATGATAGGGTGAGAGTGCGTATAATCCATGGACTCACTTATACTTATTGCAGAATTTTATTAGCCCTCGAAGCAAAATAATACTACGCATGCTCATATGGGGGATGTTGGTAGGACTTAACCATCGCGCTCCTCCGATAGGACAATCAAGGATAAATTGTGCTCCAACTTCCCGGCATAACGAGAGACTATACCTGCATGCTTCGGGAATCATAAACCTTAACACCAATATGTTACTAAACACAATCATCCACTAGTACCTCCCACATATTATCATCTCTATATCACAAAACTATTGCAAGGAATCAAACATATCATATTCAGTGGTCCATAAGTTTTATGTAGGATTTTATGACTAACCATGCAATTGACCAATTCTGTTTGACTCCCTGAATAGATATAAGTGAAGCATGCAAGTTTAATTCTTTCTACAAAATATCATGCTCAAACAAATATAAGTGAAGCACGAGAGCATTCTACGAACATCAGGTTTCTATGTGAAGAGAAACATGCAATCCAAACTTCAAATAATATAAGTAAAGCACATGAAGCATTCTGTATGTAGCGACCACGATTCCAATGAACCGAAGTCTCTGTGCTCAGTGTCATCCCTGGATCAGTATGCTGACACACACAGTGCTCGAGGATTTATAACAGAGGTTCAATCACACTTTATTACATCGAAGATTCTCGAAGAGGCAATATCCAAAACACGAATATGGCTGAAGGCCATCTAATAAAATAAATTGCGGAAGCTATGAAGAGTAGATGAGTCCATCCAACTCCACGACAAACATTGAGTGCATGACAACGACCTATCGCACCTTAATCTTCGTCTGAAAACTCTGCAACATGATACATTGCAGCCATGTAGGTCAGCACATTGAATATGCAGGCAACAACACACTGTAATGATAAAGAGCAATGTCTACAACTATATGCATATTTGGCTGGTGGAGGATGTAAGGTTAAATTTTGCATAAAGCTAGTTTTTCCCTACAACAAAGGAATACAATTTATTTAACTACTTAGTTAAATTTAAGTATGAACATTGAGAATGGTTCCTCCATCTCAATCCCAGACCAAAGTCATTATTAACCCAACAAATTAAATAAAGTGATGAGATCAGTCCATAATTCAAATACCAGGATACTCAAGAAGTCCATAACCGGGGACACGGCTACTCATGAATAGTTTGTACACTCTGCAGAGATTTGTGCACTTTTCCCCACAAGACTCGATCTCCTCCGTTTAATTTCTCGCACTGCATGGTGTTTTAGAAATGGATTACCGAGACACAGTCTTCCAGAAGCATTAACTCTTTACCCTAGGTAGACCATTACACCTACATCCGCTACATCTGCTAGTCTACCACTGAAAGAGGTCACACAACATACTCAACTATGCCAGAGCCCATAATGGCTTGTGGCTGCACACAGAAGTTTCAAGGCATGAATGATATATGATCCGTTTGATCCCGGGTGGCATTCCATAGGATAATCACATGGGTCCTCCGGGATTTCCTAGGACAACACTGGATTCTCCAGGTGCCCTGCAACCAATCCACCCAGATGTGTTTAAATTTCCACCTTAAAGCATCCCTTAATTGTTATTACACTCACATATTTCATGAAATCACTCATACCAATCCACGTTTACAAGCATGGGTAAGCAATAATAACAAAGCGTATATTTCCTTGGGTTGATCTCAAGTCATTGGGTTCCTACCTCATGAACTACTAGCATTACCACATGTAACCAGTCCTACTCATGCAAGTGTTTGCGGATATAACTAATGCAATAAAAACTGGGTATTGGAAAGTATGACAAAAGTATGAACTTGCCTTGCTGATGATCATCGAAACCTAGGGACTCGTAGTAGCACGCTTCGCACTCCGGGAACTCTATCGCAATCAAACAATAGCATACATAAGCAATCATGCAATAGCATCGAAGAACAGATCTCGAAAGACTTCGGAAAGGAATGAATAACTCTTACAACAGAAAACAATCTCTAACAGTACCAAAATTCAGTGAATTTGACCTTATCAAAAAGTCTAGGTCAAGAGCTTCGATTTGCAAAAATAATCAACTCAAATGGAGTTACGAAACTAAAGTTACGATCAAACGAAGTTCAAAAACAAAACTGTTTGAATTCAAATTTTAAAACTTTCAAAATAAAATTTGAGTTGTGCTACTGGAAAGACAAAATCGAAACAAAGAAATTGGCGTTGGTTTCACGTAATTCCGACTAACGAGTAAAAAGTAACGCGGGTTTGAAGATAAGGGACTGATCGGTAAAAAATATCGCGGATAAGTCCTCGGCTGAAAATAAACATAAAAAGAAAAGGCTAAACAGCGAACATTCGTTTTCTGCAACTAAACATTGGACGCTCGTTAAATAATAAAACCAGAAAAAACAAACTAGGGTTTTTCTAAAAAAACCGATCTAGTTTTTTTTTAACTGAAACTAAAAAAATGGCGGTTCTTACCTAGCGTATCGGATCGACGGTGGGTCGGGTTGGGTTAAGGGGCTGTGGCGGGATCTCGGGGCTCCGACAGTGGCGGCGGTGTCCGGCGGTGGCATCCGGCGGCGGCGGGTGCGGGCGCGGGGCGGCGGCGGTTGCGGCGCGGGGCGGCGACGCGATGACGGCGAGCGTCGGCGGCGACTACGCGGCGGCTGCGCGGCGGTGCGGGGCTCGAGGAGGGGGAGGGGGCGGCGAGCGGCGGGCGGCGACGCGACGACGGCGACTACGCGGCGGTGGCGCGGCGGTGCGGGGCTCGAGGATGGGGAGGGGGCGGCGGTGCCTTTGAAAGGCCTCGGGCGAGGCCCGACTTGGGGAAGGGGGCGATAGCGGCGAGGCGTGGCCGGCTCGGACTCTCGACGAGTCCGGGCGGCGCACGACAAAGGAGGCGGTGGTCGGATGGGCCTTCGGCCCAGTTGGCTCGGGCCCATTTTTTTAAAATTAGCGTGAACAAAACATACAAATAAAATATAAAAAAATCTAAAAATACCAGAAACAATTTTCACCGTCTAAACCTAATATTTAGAACAAAGTGAACGTTTTTCTGATATTAGTGCCTAAAAAATAAAATAGCTTTTTAATGCAAATTTTTAAATAATAAACTGCAAATAAAAATCCAATATAATTTATTTTTACTCAAAAATCAAATTCCAACATTTTTATTATGTTTGTGAAGAAGTCATATTAGTAGTAGTAGTAGTAGTAGTTGTTGTAGCAGTAGCAGTAGCAGTAGCAGTAGTAGTAGTAGTAGCAGTAGCAGTAGCAGTAGCAGTAGCAGTAGCAGTAGCAGTAGCAGTAGCAGTAGCAGTAGCAGTAGTAGTAGTAGTAGCAGCAGCAGTAGCAGTAGCAGTAGCAGTAGCAGTAGCAGTAGCAGTAGTAGT
>LR738714.1:181198667-181237663 GCA_902687465.1 Secale cereale
AGTAGCAGCAGTAGGAGCAGGAGCAGTAGGAGCAGTAAGAGCAGTAGTAGCAGGAGCAGTAGGAGCAGCAGTAGCAGTAGCAGTAGCAGCAGTAGGAGCAGTAGGAGCAGTAGTAGCAGTAGGAGTAGTAGCAGCAGTAGAAGCAGTAGCAATAGTAGCAATAGTAGCAGCAGTAGCAGTAGTAGCAGTAGTAGCAGTAGTAGCAGTAGCAGCAGTAGCAGTAGCAGTAGCAGTAGCAGTAGCAGTAGCAGTAGCAGTAGTAGTAGTAGTAGTAGTTGTTGTTGTTGTTGTTGTGCCTGTTACAGTCTTCTTCTTCAGTGCTTCATTCTGCTCCAAAAGTACGGCGATTTCCACTTCATATCCATCTCGTACTGTCTTGAGTTCTTCTTCTAGCTCCACACTCCGGGTTATCACCATGTTGGTTTTCTGCATAAGTGCGCACATCTGATTCTCGTAGCGTCGAATGTGTTGGTCCATCTCCTGGTTGTATGCTGCAATGGATCCATCCTTCCTGGTGTGAAGCATCTCCCATTGCTCATCTCGACGTCCTTGTTGTAGACTTCACATATGTGTCCAAATGTGATATGAGCTGCCATACTCTTTCCCAAGCTCCATGTCAGCACGTCAAAGGCTAGCTCCAGTGGCTCCGTGAATGGTGCAATAGTCCTCTCAGGTACGCTAACTTTGATCTTCCAACACTCCTCTTCTGGCGATGTGTAATGCCCAGGATGGAGTTATACCTCCTACGTGTCGAGGCACGACTTAAAGGCATAAATCCATCCTAGAATGATCTCAAGTTCGGTAATCTTTGCACATCTCATGTAAAAGAGGGGATTGTAAACATCAAATAGTTGGCTTACACTCGCCACGTCACAGAATTACAGTACAAGTCTCAATCATCATACATTAAGAACATCACAACCCTCTAAGGGAAAAAACCAAATGCAAGATACCAAACTTAAATAAATAAAACCACAGGCGGATCGAATCCTAGTAAGAGTCTCCACTATTGATCATCCGGGTATCGCACATAGTACCGACTACGCTCCTCGTCGTACTCCCAATCCAGCTCGGTGCCATCACCTGGATAGCTCACAGCTGGACCTGCATCTGTTGTGTGAAGTAACTATGAGCCACAGAGGACTCAGCAATCCCGTTTCCGGGTAACAAGACTATCTAAGCCTTTCGGTGAGGATAAGGCTGAAGAAAAGAATAAGTGTTTGCAGCAGCAACTAGCAACTAGCTTACGTGAGTGAGAGCGAGAAGAGAAGGCCTCGGCGAGAAGTGATCACGAAGTGATCCTAACTACAAGCTCCACAATCATAACCCCTCCATGTTCAACTTCCGAATCCCTATTCGGAAATTGACAGTCACGGAACACACGCTGGTAGTGTATTAGAAACATTGTGTCAAGTTATCTACAACCGGAATTAACAAGCTCCCATCTGCCACATAACCGCGGGCACGGCTTTCGAAAGTTCAAACCCTGCAGGGGTGTTCCAACTTGACCCATTACAAGCCCACGATCCGCGGAGTCGCAACTCCAAAGTGGGAAGACCCGAGTATCCTCGGAATCCCGTGCTCAAGATATACCGAACTAAGGTAAGGCTAATCCAGCAAATCCTCCCGGCGTGTCGACACCCTGATAGTAGCCGCGCGTATCTAAGTCTCAGGACACGACCGGATGGGCGATTCTACGGGTGTATACCAGATACCTCGGGTTGTCCCAAGGCGGCCCCGCAGACTCCCCGTTTCGGACCAACACTCATGTGGAGCACTGGCCCGGGGTTGTTGATTAAGAAAGAGGGTTAATTACTCCCTATGCAAGTTTAGTTTGTTATTAGGCAAAATAGTACCAATGTTGGGACTTGCTGGAAAAGACTTAGCACTTAGCGGTTTATCAAGGGGGTCCCATATACCCCAACCGTGTTAGGAACGCATAATCAAGGAACATAACACCGGTTTATACGGTTCCTAACGGCATGAGTGGAACAAATCACCAAGCAAAAGGCTTAGCCTTCCACCCTTGCCAATATATAGATGATTTCATTTTAAGCATTTATATAGTGTGATATAACCCAACCAAACTTCAACATGAAGCAAGCATCTTCGATCTTCACCTGCAACTAGCAATGCTATAAGAAGGGCTGAGCGAAGCGTACTTAGCCAAGCAACGGTTTGCATAGGTAGGTTGGTTAAACATGGCAATTGGTTACAAGTAGGAGGCTGACAAGAAGATCATGGGCATCGAGGCAAAACTATAGATCGAGACTACTAGCAATAGGCAAAGATAGTAATGTTATCGGGGTTCGGTCATCTTGCCTGAAGTGAAGTCGTTCGGATCGTAAGAAGGGTCCTCGTGCTCAACCTTGTTGGTAACCTCGTGCTCAACCTCGTACTCGGTCTCAGTTTCCGGCTCTAAACACAACAATCACACCAAGCACCAATCAACAAGATGCAATGCGCACTCGAAAAAGATGAATGCATGATGGATGCACTAAGGATGCACACGGAGCACGTAAAATATCACTCAAGCAAAACACCTCAAAACAAGATAAAAAACTGATATTATTAATCTACACAGAAAAACAATCAAGTTTGGTATAAGATTCGCTGAAATCGGAGTTACGGGCTAAAAGTTATGCCCGAAACAAGAAATGAGCGAAAGCTGAAAATTACAGCAACATAGCATCTTCGGAGCTCAAAATAATTGAGCTACATCACTCAAACACATGGCAAAGACCTAGAACACAAACTAGACATATACTACAGCAACTAAGTCCAAAGGTGCACCCCAACGGAGTCACGGATCAATAGCAATGATCTTGGACATATTGAACTTGACAATAAAATTCTGGCAGCAGAATTTTATTGAAACTTTGGAGCAAAAGATAAACATGCTACAGCCACTTAAATAGGCATGTGAGGACATGAATTGAAAGACAACAATATATACTACAAGGAACAATCAAGATCCACTCCAAAACTATCATGCTTTGTCCTAGAACATCACACGAACATGGCATCGGAACGTTACAGATTTCAGACTTAGTGAAAAAACCACTAAGTCCTAAAACAACAATATCATCAAGGCATCTAAAAGAGCATGTTTAAGTCACCTCGAAACTAAACATGGCAAGAGGTAAGCACCTCATCAAAATACACATGAAGGTGATCCCGAAACACACAAGCATGCATCATTGAGGTGAACACAACGATAGCAACTAGCTCAACAAGATGGCATTTCATAACAAGTGAAACAACATCGTGGCCACATGGCACTTTGCAACGATGATAACAAGGAAAGAATAAATCTAACATGCAACCTATCACATACAACACGTAGATCATGGCAAGACGAACACGTGGACATGTCATTTGCATCATTTGGACAAACGAGCTAAAAGATATTACATGACAAAGGTGGCACAAAAACATCACATAGCAGCAGTTTATAACATGATGCACTCTTGCAACAGCAAAACGAGCACCTAGATGATCTCCAACATGCATGACAAGAACAGATAAAACGTAGAGCAAGTCTCCACGAACGTTTGGACATGCTATATGCGTGAATCGGAGCAACAGACAAAAAGTTAGAGCAGGTCAAACATTGCATCTCAGAACAAAATTAACAGGGACTTAGGAGTGGGGAGTCAACCTCAAAACAGATCTGGAGAAAAAATCAACTCGGGCTTCGGGCCCGCGCGGCGGATCTGGCCCAGGGAAAAGTGGCGCGGCGGCGGAGCTGGGCTCTGGGCGGCGGCTGTTTCGGACCGCGGGAGACGGTGCGGCCTGGCTGTGCGGCCCGGGCTCGGGCGAGGGAGGCCCGGATCTGTGGAGCAAAAGGGGCCGGCCCGATGCGGCGCGAGGCGAGGCCTGGAGGCGGACGGGCCAGCGGGCGCCACGGCGTGTCGGTGAAGGCGGTGCGCAGCGGGGCGGGAGCTGGCGATGCGCTCGCAGGCGATGCGGCCCGGGAAGGAGCGAAGCGATGGGCCGCGTGGAAGGACGGAGGCGATGTGGGGACCGGGCCTTCGGGCCGGAGGAGAAACGGCGAAGTGGGGACCTGGGCTCGGAGGTGTACGGGCCAGGAGGAGGGAGGCCTGGGCCCGATGCGGCGATGCGCCGAGCCTGGCGCAGCGATCGATCGGCGAAGGGGATCGAGCGGCCGTTGACCCCGGCGCCCGGGTCGCTCGAGGAAGATTTCCAGGCAGGTTTTTTTTTTCCTTCGGGAGGAAATCTGCCAAGTGGAAGAGGGGGTTGATGGATCTGAAAAAAAAATGGAGGGGAAGAGAGGAGGAAGAAGGGACTATGGTTAGGGATGCCAAAATAGACTAGGGGTCTAAATATAGCAATTTTTAGGGTTAGGGGGGAATTTAGGGGTGCTAGGAGCCCTCCGATCGCGATCCGACGGATCCGATCGCGGGGTAGTTTAGAAAGGCCTAGGAGAAGATAAAAGACTGCAGTAGGGGTGTTTCTGGGACACGAAGTGAAGGCACTTGGACCCACATGAACAACGGATGGAAAAGCCAACGGAGTCCAAACGAGACGAGATTTGAGAGGCGGGTTGCACACAACAAAACAACAACACACACAACAACCTCGCGGCACACCGGTAACGTTACACGCCCGAACAACAAAGAAGGCCTACGGGACGTCACGGACACGTGAGGGAGCTCCGGAACGCGAAACGGACAACGGGAAGAAACACGCGGAACCGGATGCAACCGTCAACACAAATGTAATGCAATGCACATGTCTACATGATATGAATGAATGCCACACACTCACGCAACAAAACGACGAAAACCCGAAAGACGAAGAACCCGGAATGGAAATAGATGAAGCCGGAGATATATTATATGCCCAAAAGGGAAAGTATTACATCCGGGGCATTACAAACTCTCCTCAACTACAAAAAGATCTCGTCCCGAGATCTAGGACTGGAAAAAGGAAGGGTACTCGGAACGAAGATGATCTTCTTGTTCCCAGGTAGCTTCTCGGTCGGTGTGATGTGACCACTTGACTTTCAGAAATTTGATGGACTTGTTGCGGGTCTTCCGTTCGGTTTCTTCGAGAATTGCAACTGGGTGCTCTCGGTAGGACAGGTCTTGTTGAAGATCAATCTCTTCAAACGGAATCATGCGCTCAGGTGCCTTGAAGCATTTCCGAAGTTGAGACACATGGAAGACATCATGAACATTTGCGAAGTTTGGAGGGAGCTCAAGTTGATAGGCTAGATCGCCTCTTTTGCCAAGAATCTTGAAAGGACCGAAGTATCTAGGAGCAAGTTTTCCTTTGATACCGAATCTTTGGGTTCCTTTCATCGGAGAAACTCGGAGATAGACATGATCATCGATGTTGAATGCCAAATGACGATGCTTACCGTCATAGTAGCTCTTCTGACGCGACTGAGCGGCCTTGAGATTCTCACGTATGACTTTGCACATTTCTTCGGCTTCTGAGATCAAGTCATTGCCAAGAAGTTGGCGTTCGCCTGTTTCAGACCAGTTGAGAGGGGTACGGCACTTTCTGCCATAGAGAATTTCAAACGGTGCTTTGCCTGCACTTGCTTGAAAGCTGTTGTTGTAAGAGAACTCGGCAAATGGAAGGCAGTCTTCCCATTTCATGCTGAAGGAGATGACACAGGCTCTGAGCATGTCTTCTAGAATCTGATTCACGCGCTCGACTTGACCACTAGTCTGAGGGTGAAAAGCAGTGCTGAACCTGATCTTCGTGCCCATGGCGGACTGAAAGGAGTCCCAGAACCTTGATGTGAACAAGCTTCCACGGTCTGAGGATATAACTTGAGGAATGCCATGTAGGGACACAATTCTGGAAGTGTACAGCTCTGCAAGTTGAGCTGCATTGATTGATTCCTTGAATGGAAGAAAGTGAGCGACTTTGGTAAGCTTGTCAATCACCACAAAGATAGCATCATTTCCTCGCTTGGATTTAGGAAAACCAGTGACGAAGTCCATTTCAATGTGGTCAAACTTCCACTCGGGAATAGGAAGAGGTTGGAGAAGACCGGCTGGACGTTGATGTTCTGCTTTCACTCTTCTGCATACATCACATTCGTTCACGAATTGGGCAATTTCCCTTTTCATGCGTGTCCACCAGTAAGACTGCTTGAGATCTTGGTACATCTTGGAACTGCCAGGATGAATGGAAAGGAGAGAATCATGAGCTTCTTCCATTATGAGCTTCCTGAGATCACCTTTGGGAACAACGAGTCTGTCCTCGAAGAACAAGGTATCTCTCTCATCAACACGGAAGCACTTGTATTTTGGAGTGCCCTTTGCAATCCCATGTTTCACTTTCTTCACCATGGTATCACTGAGTTGGGCCTCACGGACTTGATCTTCCAAGGTAGGAGCAATTTGGAGATTTGCAAGAAAACCCTGCGGAACAACTTGAAGGTTGAGTTTCCTGAAAGCTTCACAAAGCTCAGGCTGGTACGGCTTGATAAGAAGGCTGTTGCAATATGCCTTTCTGCTCAAAGCATCTGCAATGACATTCGCCTTGCCAGGAGTGTATTCAATGCTGGGGTTGTACTCTTGGATCATTTCAACCCAACGAGTCTGACGGAGGTTCAGATGCGGCTGTGTGAAGATGTACTTCAAACTCTTGTGATCAATGAAGATGTCGACCTTTCTGCCCAACAACAGATGTCTCCACGTAATCAGAGCATGTACCACAGCTGCTAGCTCGAGATCATGTGTGCGATAGTTCTTCTCACTTGGCTTTAGCTGACGAGAAGTGTATGCCACAATTCTCTTATCTTGCATAAGCACACCACCAAGACCTTGAAGAGAAGCATCGCAGAATACTTCATAGGGCTTGGATTCATCTGGAGGAGTCAGAACTGGAGCAGTGACAAGCTTTTCTTTGAGAGTTTTGAATGCCACTTCACACTCTGGAGACCAAAAGTATTTGACATTCTTCTGAAGCAGGTTGGAAAGAGGCTTGGCAATCTTGGAGAAGTTCTCAACAAACCTTCTGCAATAGCTGGCAAGACCCAGAAAACTACGGAGCTGCTTGACGTTCTGAGGAGCTTCCCAGTTGACAATTGCTTCAACTTTCTCGGGATTTACCGCAATACCGTCAGCTGAGATGATGTGGCCCAGGTACAAAACCTTATCGAGCCAAAACTCGCACTTTGAGAACTTGGCATAGAATTTATGCTCTCGGAGTCGATCAAGAACCAGACGTAAGTGCTTTTCGTGATCTTCTTCATTCTTGGAAAACACCAGAATATCATCCAGATACACAAGCACAAACTCGCCAGTATAGGGGTTGAAGATGTAATGCATCATCCTTGAAAAGGTAGGAGGAGCATTGGCGAGACCGAAGGACATGACGGTATACTCGTATGAACCGTAGCTCGTTCTGAAGGCCGTCTTGGGAATGTCTTCCTCGCGAATGCGAATTTGATGATAGCCCATTCGGAGGTCAAGCTTAGAGAACACTTTAGCTCCTTTGAGCTGCTCGAAGAGTTCGTTGATGTTGGGGAGCGGATACTTGTTCTTAATCGTCTTCTTGTTCAATGGCCGGTAGTCAACACAGAGACGCTCCGTGCCATCTTTCTTCTTGACAAACAAGACACCACAGCCCCATGGAGATGTACTAGGCCTAATGAGACCCATACGCTCTTGTTCATCCAACTGTTTCTTCAATTCCTTCAATTCTTCCGGAGAGAGCTTGTACGGACGCCGGCATGCAGGCTCAGTGCCCGGCTCGAGTTCAATGACAAACTCCACCTGACGGTGTGGAGGCATGCCTGGAAGTTCTTCAGGAAAGACGTCTTGATATTCATTCACCACCGGAATTTGAGATATGGCATTAATTTCGCCCTTATCATTGAGAGAGAAAAGCCGGATAGTGTTATCCCTGGAGGCGAAGATAATCACATCTTCATCAGAATGAGTCAACTTGACTTCCTTTTGAGCACAATCAACGTGAGCATCATGCTGAGAAAGCCAATCCATTCCGAGGATGAGGTCGATGTCAGAATTACCAAGAACCACCGGTTTAGCCAAAAAGCGATAATCCCCCATGCGAATAGAAACATCCGGAGCATAGACACTAGAAGTCATAATCCTGCCCGGAGAAACAACTTGCAACTTCTAAGGCAAATTTGAAGTGGCAATATTGTGCTTGGATGCAAATGGTTGGGACATGAAAGAGCATGAAGCACCCGAATCAAATAACACTTTAGCTGGAAAAGAGTTCACTGGAAGGTTACCCAAAATGACATCAGAAGAATTCTTCGCTTGTGCTGCATTCATCAGATTGACCCTTGCTGCCTTTGGATCATGCCTGACAATAGCTTAACTCACAGGTGGAGGAGGTGGAAGACGCTTCGGATTCGGACATCTGTTGGCATAGTGACCTTTCTGAGTGCATTTGTTGCAAGTCACTTCTGAGAGAGGACGGAAATGAGAGCCACTTGACTTGGAGCCTTGAGACTGAAACTGCTTCTTCGACTGGTTGCTCGGGTTGGGTGGGTGGGAGAAACCACAACCACTAGAGTTCTTGTTGTTGGAGTTGTTGGAGTTGTTGTATGGAGCTTGAATCACTGGAGGAGGAGGAAGCCAGAATTTCTGATGCTTCGAGACCATCTGAGACGATGAGGAAGAGTGAACGGCATCTCGAATTCTCTTCTTAGAAGCCTCCATCTTAAGCTGAGCTGCTTCTTGTTTCAAAACCATGTTTTAGAACTTGTCGAATTCATCCGGCTCGAACAAGGTGAGAGCAAGCTGAAGTTCCTCTTTGAGACCTCCACGGAACTGATAGATTTTACTCTTGGCATCAGGAATGTCTTGCTTAGCATAGCGAGCGAGGTTTTGGAACTTGACATTATACTGATAGACTGTCATGGAGCCCTGCTTCAGGTTGCGGAATTGCTCACGCATACCCTCGATGACACTTGTAGGAATGTGATGCGAGCGGAAATCCTTGCAGAAATTCTCCCAAGAGATCACTTGACCCGGCCTGGAGTCTTTGTACTGCTGCCACCAGTCAGCTGCTTGATCTTTCAGTTGGAAGGCTGCAAACTTCACATAATCATCTTCCTTCACGTTACTGCACTCAAAATGCTTCTTTATGTCGGTCAACCAATCCTCAGCATCAAGAGGGTCGACACAGTAACTGAAAGCTTTAGGATTGTTTGCCAGGAACTGGTTGAGGGTAGCATGGTGCTGCTGGAAGAAGTTGCCTTGATTCACTGGAACACCCTGATTAGCTTGCATAGCTTGCATCTGCTGCATCATCTGCATCATCAACTGAGTGTTCTGGGCAGTAGTCTGCATAATTGCTCTCCAAGCCTCAGGCGGAGGAGGAGGGGAAGGAGGATGTTCTGGAACCTCTTCCACCTCTGGGTTAGCGTTGGGAATCCTTTTCGGAGCCATCCTGTAAGAGATGACCACGAATCAACAATTGATTGGCAAAAGGTATAAGCTGAATCAATGGAATGAATTGCAACAAGTCTTCGCAATAATCATTCGAACAATAAGAACGAATGAAATCATTCGAACAAGAGGAACGAATGATATTCTCAGTTAAATGACAACATCAATCTTCACGAGAAGCCACATAGGGAACAAAAGGAAAATAAGAAAACAACAAGGTACGGACGGAACAAACACAAGAGAGGAGTTTCGTTCTAACATCTTTGTGCTGAAAGCATATGAACGCGTTACGAAAAGGTTTTGCAATCCCCGGATCAGCATAGCCAAGGACCCTTTAAGATGCAACTCCTGATAGTAACGTCGGTCATATAACCACTTCACTCAATGTAGAACCCCGAACTCACTAACCTGCATTCGTTGGAAGAATGCCTACGATCTACTGGATAAACCCACCTATAAATTTCCGAAAGATTCCAGTTATGCAATCAGGTGTTGGGGATACACGGGAAGCACCGCGCAATCAACTCTAAACCTACATCCAGGTGCATCCATCCTTCAACACATAACCAGTCTTTCTCGGAAACTGTGTACCTCGGACCTTCGAAAAGCATCCACTATAACAAGCTATGGCAATACTCCCGAACTACCTCCCCAGTACTGGGTGATGTCGGGGTTATCTTGCCACTGGCCGTATAGGAGAGATTTTCGATGTCGGCCGTCTTAAGTATTTAGTACTGCCGCGATATGCTTGTGACAACAATACCCCGAAGCTCAACTCCTCGGTAACAGGAGGCATCGAGAACAATATCCTTGTCACGAGAACATCGAAACAATCCCAGAATACTCGCGGGATTCCTAAAAAAAATTTGGTGCAATTTTTTGAAGATAGGAGAGACAAGAGTAGTCATTAGGAGTCCTCACCAGAGAGAAAGGGGATGAGAAGCAAAGAAATCCTACTCTCCGATATAATATAGGACTCAAAAAGTTTTCAGTGTGTGCCTAGACTCGACCGTCAACGATTCGATCAAACAGTGGGGGCTCCTAGGTCGGAGAAGGCTCTGAATACCAACTTGTAATGCCCAAGATGGAGTTATACCTCCTACGTGTCGAGGCACGACTTAAAGGCATAAATCCATCCTAGAATGATCTCAAGTTCGGTAATCTTTGCACATCTCATGTAAAAGAGGGGATTGTAAACAGAAAATAGTTGGCTTACACTCGCCACGTCACAGAATTACAGTACAAGTCTCAGTCATCATACATTAAGAACATCACAACCCTCTAAGGGCAAAAACCAAATGCAAGATACCAAACTTAAATAAATAAAACCACAGGCGGATCGAATCCTAGTAAGAGTCTCCACTACTGATCATCCGGGTATCGCACATAGTACCGACTACGCTCCTCGTCGTACTCCCAATCCAGCTCGGTGCCATCACCCGGATAGCTCACAGCTGGACCTGCATCTGGTGTGTGAAGTAACTGTGAGCCACAGAGGACTCAGCAATCCCGTTTCCAGGTAACAAGACTATCTAAGCCTTTGGGTGAGGATAAGGCTGAAGAAAAGAATAAGTGTTTGTAGCAGCAACTAGCAACTAGCTTACGTGAGTGAGAGCGAGAAGAGAAGGCCTCGGCGAGAAGTGATCACGAAGTGATCCTAACTACAAGCTCCACAATCGTAACCCCTCCGTGTTCAACTTCCGAAACCCTATTCGGAAATTGACAGTCACGGAACACACGCTGGTAGTGTATTAGAAACATTGTGTCAAGTTATCTACAACCGGAATTAACAAGCTCCCATCTGCCACATAACCGCGGGCACGGCTTTCGAAAGTTCAAACCCTGCAGGGGTGTTCCAGCTTGACCCATTACAAGCCCACGATCCGCGGAGTCGCAACTCCAAAGTGGGAAGACCCGAGTATCCTCGGAATCCCGTGCTCATGATATACCGAACTATGGTAAGGCTAATCCAGCAAATCCTCCCGGCGGGTCGACACCCTGATAGTAGCCGCGCGTATCTAAGTCTCAGGACACGACCGGATGGGCGATTCTACGGGTGTATACCAGATACCTCGGGTTGTCCCAAGGCGGCCCCGCAGACTCCCCGTTTCGGACCAACACTAATGTGGAGCACTGGCCCGGGGTTGTTGATTAAGAAAGAGGGTTAATTACTCCCTATGCAAGTTTAGTTTGTTATTAGGCAAAATAGTACCAATGTTGGGACTTGCTGGAAAAGACTTAGCACTTAGCGGTTTATCGAGGGGGTCCCATACACCCCAACCGTGTTAGGAACGCATAATCAAGGAACATAACACCGGTTTATACGGTTCCTAACGGCATGAGTGGAACAAATCACCAAGCAAAAGGCTTAGCCTTCCACCCTTGCCAATATATAGATGATTTCATTTTAAGAATTTATATAGTGTGATGTAACCCAACCAAACTTCAACATGAAGCAAGCATCTTCGATCTTCACCTGCAACTAGCAATGCTATAAGAAGGGCTGAGCGAAGCGTACTTAGCCAAGCAACGGTTTGCATAGGTAGGTTGGTTAAACATGGCAATTGGTTACAAGTAGGAGGCTGACAAGAAGATCATGGGCATCAAGGCAAAACTATAGATCGAGACTACTAGCAATAGGCAAAGATAGTAATGTTATCGGGGTTCGGTCATCTTGCCTGAAGTGAAGTCGTTCGGATCGTAAGAAGGGTCCTCGTGCTCAACCTCGTTGGTAACCTCGTGCTCAACCTCGTACTCGGTCTCAGCTTCCGGCTCTAAACACAACAATCACACCAAGCACCAATCAACAAGATGCAATGCGCACTCGAAAAAGATGAATGCATGATGGATGCACTAAGGATGCACACGGAGCACGTAAAATATCACTCAAGCAAAACACCTCAAAACAAGATAACAAACTGATATTATTAATCTACACAGAAAAACAATCAAGTTTGGTATAAGATTCGCTGAAATCGGAGTTACGGGCTAAAAGTTATGCCCGAAACAAGAAATGAGCGAAAGCTGAAAATTACAGCAACATAGCATCTTCGGAGCTCAAAATAATTGAGCTACAGCACTCAAACACATGGCAAAGACCTAGAACACAAACTAGACATATACTACAGCAACTAAGTCCAAAGGTGCACCCCAACGGAGTCACGGATCAATAGCAATGATCTTGGACATATTGAACTTGACAATAAAATTCTGGCAGCAGAATTTTATTGAAACTTTGGAGCAAAAGATAAACATGCTACAGCCACTTAAATAGGCATGTGAGGACATGAATGGAAAGACAACAATATATACTACAAGGAACAATCAAGATCCACTCCAAAACTATCATGCTTTGTCCTAGAACATCACACGAACATGGCATCGGAACGTTACAGATTTCAGACTTAGTGAAAAAACCACTAAGTCCTAAAACAACAATATCATCAAGGCATCTAAAAGAGCATGTTTAAGTCACCTCGAAACTAAACATGGCAAGAGGTAAGCACCTCATCAAAATACACATGAAGGTGATCCCGAAACACACAAGCATGCATCATTGAGGTGAACACAACGATAGCAACGAGCTCAACAAGATGGCATTTCATAACAAGTGAAAAAACATCGCGGCCACATGGCACTTTGCAACGATGATAACAAGGCAAGAATAAATCTAACATGCAACCTATCACATACAACACGTAGATCATGGCAAGACGAACACGTGGACATGTCATTTGCATCATTTGGACAAACGAGCTAAAAGATATTACATGACAAAGGTGGCACAAAAACATCACATAGCAGCAGTTTATAACATGATGCACTCTTGCAACAGCAAAACGAGCACCTAGATGATCTCCAACATGCATGACCAGAACAGATAAAACGTAGAGCAAGTCTCCACGAACGTCTGGACATGCTATATGCGTGAATCGGAGCAACAGACAAAAAGTTAGAGTAGGTCAAACATTGCATCTTAGAACAAAATTAACAGGGACTTAGGAGTGGGGAGTCAACCTCAAAACAGATCTGGAGAAAAAATCAACTTGGGCTTCGGGCCCGCGTGGCGGATCTGGCCCAGGGAAAAGTGGCGCGGCGGCGGAGCTGGGCTCTGGGCGGCGGCTGTTTCGGACAACGGGAGGCGGTGCGGCCTGGCTGTGCGGCCCGGGCTCGGGCGAGGGAGGCCCGGATCTGTGGAGCAAAAGGGGCCGGCCCGATGCGGCGCGAGGCGAGGCCGGGAGGCGGACGGGCCAGCGGGCGCCGCGGCGTGTCGGTGAAGGCGGTGCGCAGCGGGGCGGGAGCTGGCGATGCGCTCGCAGGCGATCCGGCCCGGGAAGGAGCGAAGCGATGGGCCGCCGGGAAGGACGGAGGCGATGTGGGGACCGGGCCTTCGGGCCGGAGGAGAAACGGCGAAGTGGGGACCTGGGCTCGGCGGTGTACGGGCCAGGAGGAGGGAGGCCTGGGCCCGATGCGGCGACGCAGGAGGCGCTGCGGCGATGCGCCGAGCCTAGCGCAGCGATCAATCGGCGAAGGGGATCGAGCGGCCGTTGACCCCGGCGCCCGGGTCGCTCGAGGAAGATTTCCAGGCAGGTTTTTTTTCCTTCGGGAGGAAATCTGCCAAGTGGAAGAGGGGGTTGGTGGATCTGAAAAAAAATGGAGGGGAAGAGAGGAGGAAGAAGGGACTATGGTTAGGGATGCCAAAATAGACTAGGGGTCTAAATATAGCAGTTTTTAGGGTTAGGGGGGAATTTAGGGGCGCTAGGAGCCCTCCGATCGCGATCCGACGGATCCGATCGCGGGGGTAGTTTAGAAAGTCCTAGGAGAAGATAAAAGACTGCAGTAGGGGTGTTTCTGGGACACGAAGTGAAGGCACTTGGACCCACACGAACAACGGATGGAAAAGCCAACGGAGTCCAAACGAGACGAGATTTGAGAGGCGGGTTGCACACAACAAAACAACAACACACACAACAACCTCGTGGCAGACCGGTAACGTTACACGCCCGAACAACAAAGAAGGCCTACGGGACATCACGGACACGTGAGGGAGCTCCGGAACGCGAAACGGACAACGGGAAGAAACACGCGGAACCTGATGCAACCGTCAACACAAATGTAATGCAATGCACATGTCTACATGATATGAATGAATGCCACACACTCACGCAACAAAACGACGAAAACCCGAAAGACGAAGAACCCGGAATGGAAATAGATGAAGCCGGAGATATATTATATGCCCAAAAGGGAAAGTATTACATCCGGGGCATTACACGATGTTGCGTATAGATCTCCAGTGATACTTGGTTTTACAATGTGCAAGTATCTAGTGACTTTCTTCAAGTGCTTTCCGAAAGGGGTATCATCGTATGGCTGAGTGAACTTGCTCCCTAGGTCCAACATCTATAGAAAAGATATAGAGAAGAATTTGAATGAGTAGAGAAGAAGTAGAATGAGTAGAGAAGAACATCCTATGGCTTATCCTAGTGGTCGCGTCCTACATTCAACGTGTGTTCTGATACCATCTTGTAGCGTCCATGATTCTGATGAACTCAAGTCTCTGTGCTCACTGTCATCCCTGGATCGGTATGCTGACACACACAGTACTCGAGGATAACAGAGGTTCAATCACACTTTATTACATCGAAGAGTCCTCGAAGAGGCAATATCCAATACACGAATATTGCTGAAGGCCATCTAATAAAATAAACTGCAGGAGCTATGAAGAGTAGTTGAGTCCATCCAACTCCATGGCAAACATTGAGTGCATGAAAACGAACTATCGCACCTTAATCTTCATCTGAAAACTCAGCAACATGATACGTTGCAGCCATGCAGGTCAGCACATTGAATATGCTGGCAAGAACACACTGTAATGATATAGAGCAATGTCTACAACTATATGCATATTTGGCTGGTGGAGGCTGTAAGGTTAAATTTTGCATAAAGCTAGTTTTCTCCTACAACAAAGGAATAAAATTTATTTAACTACTTAGTTAAATTGAAGCATGAACATTGAGAATGGTTCCTCCTTCTCAATCCCAAACCAAGTCATTATTAACCTAACAAATTAAATAAAGTGATGAGATCAGTCCATAATTCAAATACCGAGATACTCAATAAGTCCATCACTGGGGACACGACTACTCATGAATAGTTTGTACACTCTGCAGAGGTTTGTGCACTTTTCCCCACAAGACTCGATCTCCTCCGTTTAAATTCTCACACTTCATGGTGTTTGATAAACGGATGACCGAGACACAATCTTTAGAAGCATTAACTCTTTACCCTAGGTAGACCGTTACACCTACATCCGCTACATCTGCTAGTCTACCACTGAAACAGGTCACACAACTTACTTAACTATGCGAGAGCCCATAATGGCTTGTAGCTGCACACGGAAGTTTCAAGGAATGAATGATATATGATCCCTTTGAGCCTGGGTGGCATTCCATAGGATAATCACACGGGTCCTCCGGGATTTCCTAGGACAACACTGGATTCTCCAGGTGCCCTGCAACCAATCCACCCAGATGTGTATTAACTTTCCACCTTAAAGCATCCCTTAGTTGTTATTACACTCACATCTTTTATGAAATCACTCATACCAATCCATGTCTACAAGCATGGCTAAGCAATAAGTAACAAAGCGTATATTCCCTTGGGTTGATCTCAAGTCATTGGGCTCCTACCTCATGAACTACTAGCATTACCACATGTAACCAGTCCTACTCTTGCAAGTGTTTGAGGATATAACTAATGCAATAAAACTGGGTATTGGAAAGTATGATCAAAGTATGAACTTGCCTTGCTGACGATCGTTGAAACCTAGGGACTCGTAGTAGCACGCTTCGCACTCCGGGAATTCTAGCGCAATCAAACAATAGCATACATAAGCAATCATGCAACAGCATCGAAGAACAGATCTCGAAAGACTTCGAAAATGAACGAATAACTCTTATCAGAAATTTGGCCTTATCAGAAAGTTTAGGTCAAGGGCTTTGATTTGCAAAAAGAATCAACTCAAATGGAGTTATGAAACTCAAGTTACGATCAAACGAAGTTCAAACACAAAACTGTTTGAATTCAAATTTTTAAACTTTCAAAATCAAATTTGATTTGCGCTACTGGAAAGACAAGATAGAAACGAAGAAATTGGCATTGGTTTCACCTAATTCTGACTAACGAGTAAAAAGTAACGTCGGTTTGAAGATTAGGGACTGATCGGTAAATTTTTTAATCGCGGCTAAGTCCTCGGTAGAAAATAAACAGAAAAAGAAAAGACTAAATAGCGAACGTTCGTTTTCTGTAACTAAACAACGGACGTTTGTTAAATAATAAAACCAGAAAAAAAGAACTAGGGTTTTTCTAAAAAAAAATGATCTAGGATTTTTCCAAAACACCGAAACTAAAAAAAACAAACGGCGGTTTTTACCGAGCGGATCGGATCGACGGCGGGTCGGGTTGGGTTAACGGGCGGTGGCGGGGTCGCGGGGCTCCAGCAGCGGCGGCGGCGGTGGCGTCCGGCGTTGGCGGGTGCAGGCGCGGGGCTGTGGCGGTTGCGGCGCGGGGCGACAGCGGTTGCTGCGTGGGGTGGCGAGCGGCAGGCGGCGGCGAGCGGCGTCGGCGACTACGCGGTAGCGACGGCTAGTGCGAGGTGGCGCGGCAGTGCGGGGCTCGAGGGGGGGTGGTGCCTTTTAAAGGCCTCGGGCGAGGTCCGACTTGGGGAAGGGGGCGACAGCGGCGAGTCCGGGCCGGCTCGGGCGGCTGGGCCTTCGGCCCAGTTGGCTCGGGCCTATTTTTTTAATTTTTTCTTACTTTTTTTTCGCTCGAACGAAAAATACAAATAAAATATAAAAAATTTATCTAAAAATACCAGAAACAATTTTTACCGTCTAAGCCTAATATTTAGAACAAAGTGAACATTTTTTTGATGTAAATATGCCTAAAAAATGAAATAACTTTCTTATGCAATTTTTTAAATAATAAACTGCAAATAAAAATCCAATAAAATTTATTTTTACTCAAAAATCAAATTCCAACATTTTTATTATGTTTTTTTTGAAGAAGTCATATTATCTTCTCTCATTTATTTTAAATATTGAAAAAAAAAATGAAATTTGGCAAAAATATTATTAATCCAACCTCACTTGAAAATAAATAAAATAGTGGGCTTCTCTTTGTAAAACTTCCAACTCTCTCACTTGGGTCATTGAGATGCTTAAAGTTTTGGATCAATTTTCAAATAAACTCATGCTCAAAATGCTCTAGTGATGAATGCATATGAATGATTTATGATAACATCCAAATTGAAAATTGGGATGTTACACTATAAAGCCATACTTAGAAGATATAATTGAAGTGTTGTGAGCATTCTACAAATCAACCGAGGATTATCTGATACCAGCATGGTCCATTATTAAAATAAAAATAAAAAGCCAACAACACTCCAACAATTTACGCATATCATGTGAACGGAACGAATCCGAAAACATACCGATACTTGTTGAAGAAAGATGGGATCCCTTCCGGGGCATCCCAAAGCTTAGACGCTTGAGTCTCCTTGAATATTTACTTGGGGTGCCTTGGGCATCCCCAAGCTTGAGCTCTTGCATCTCCTCCTTCTCCTCACATCAAGACATCCTCGGTCTTCGAACACTTCATCCACACAAAACTTAATCGAATTTTTAGTAGCGGGGTTAGTGCATATGATCAACGAAATCCCATCATGTACTGCTCTAACATTATTGTATAATTATAAACAAACATTACCCACTATATTCTATCATAATTCCATGGCCCCAAGTCAAGGAGGCTTCAAAAAGAATTCAAACATAAGCAAATAATGAAGCTATAACAGCAATCTGTGAAAACAGGACATTCTGTAAAGATTTGAATGTCCACCATACTTATGTAATTCTAAAGTTTTTGAAAAAATTAGGAAAAATAAACATTTTTTATAGCAAGGCTGTGCAAAAAGTTTCAGAACCGTTTGAATTTCTAGTAATAAAAATGAAAAATCATGCACTATAGCCAAAGTTTCTGTTTTGCACCGCACAAACCAACATGCAATCTAATCATCCTAAAGGAAACTCTTGGCACATCATTTTTGTAATAAAATGGAATTGTACAAGGGGATAATTATTTTTTCAAGAAACTTCCATGAAAAATTCTACATTGTTCCCATAAGCATGAACACAAGTGTTCAAGGTCGACCTTATTTCCGCAACGCATCACCTTTCAATCGCTTCTCTTTTTGAAAAAGCTTTAGGTTCCCATCTATTTTTTTAAGAACTTTATAAAAGCACTCAACAGAAATAAATGACACTTTTTTTACACTTCCGGGTTGTCTCCCTGGCAGCCCTTTCTTTAAAGCCATTAAGCTAGGCATAAAGTGCTCAAGTAATGGATCCACTCGGATCCCAAGGTATATCATAGCCAATTTTAACTAGCAATGATTTGGCATTTAGTAGTGAGCACAAAGTGATATGTGTCATGCAACAACGAAGTCGAACTCTCTTCCTATGCATCGGCATGTCATACAAGAAGAATTCATGCACATCAAGTGAAGACCAATGCATAGTATAAGCAGTTTCTTGCAATTTTATCATGTTGGAAACATAGAGAGGCGGAGATGTAGTTCCTATCTCATAATAATTGCAAGTAGGAGCAGCACGCACATGCATATTATATTCATCAAAAACATCATGTGCAACGGTAAAAGGCAACCCATCAATATAATCCTTAATAAGTGCAAACTTCTCCGATATAGTGTAGTTTGGAGAATTCAAAAAGATAATAAAACTATCATGTGTGGGTGCAATAGCATAAATTTATTTTTTTAACATAAGGAACTATAGCAAGTTCATCTCCATAAGCAAAATTCATATTGGCAGCTTGGCCACAAGCATAGCAAGCATCAAGTTCATCAAAAAGGGACATTTCAAGTGAATCAACGAGATCATAGCAATTATCATAGCATTCATCCTTTGGTAAGCACGAAGGGAAACTAAACAATGTATGAGTTGAGGGGTCACTCTCATCAAAAGGTGGGCACGGGTAGCTAATCCGTTCTTCATCCTTTTGTTCTTCACTCTCCTCCTCATCTTTTTTATCCAATGGGCTCACAATTTCATTAATTTCTTCTTCCATAGGCTTTTGCAAAATATTAGTCTCTTCTTGGACAACGGAGGAGTCCTCAATATATGGTTTAATATACGCATTAGAAGCATAATTATCATAGCAATATTTAAGTATGTCAAAATTTTGAGATTTTTAAAGAGTAGTATCATACTCTTCAATCAAAGAAGCAATTTCCAAAGCACCCTTAAAAGCAACAAATTCTTCAATTTGTTGAACATCATAGTAATTATAAACACCCTTAGCATACGAAGATACGATTCCATTATCACTAAAGTCACATTGGTAAGGAGGGTGTTTCCTAGGGTCCTTGGAACAACAAGTATAATCATAAATTTCTCATAAATTCCAAGCATAGCACTGCATAGTATTAATATGATGCCACAAAAGTTTCCCTTTTTCAGATATGCTGTGTCGCCCATAACAAGCATGCTCATCTAAAGATTTTCCCTCAACTAAGCTAGTTGGGGTTTCAGCCCGAGCACAAAGGGATCGAAGATGATCCAAGTAAAAAGCTTCAGTAGTGTGATAGATTTTGGGTGGTTCTTCAACCATTGGTTCAGTAGGTACCACTAATTTTTTTGGTATTTCGCGTTTTCTACCCATAACTAAAGATAGAAAACAAGAGCACAAAATTAAAACTACTTAGTGATAAAGAAAACAAGCACACACGAGAATATTCACCCCACGCTATAACTCCCCGGCAACGGCGCCAGAAAAAGGTCTTGATAACCCACAATTATAGGGGATCGTTTGTAGACTTTTTGATAAGTAAGAGTGTCGAACCAAAAAAGGAGCTAAAGGTAGAACAAATAATCCCTCAAGTTCTATCGACCACCGATACAACTCTACGCACACTTGACGTTTGCTTTACCAAAAACAACTATGAAACTATTTTGTAGGTGTGATGCTAGAACTACTTTGCAAGAATAAAACTAGAAGTACTTTGCAAGATAATAAAAGTGGATAGCTTTTGTTAGCAAGAAAGTTATTTGTCCCTAGGTAATCGATAACAAGTATCGGTAATCGTTCTTGCAATTTTATATGAGGGAGAGGCATGAGCTAACATACTTTGTCTACTTGGATCATATGCACTTATGATTGGACCCCTACACTACTGCAAGATGCTGCTAACGTGACACTCGACCAGAGACCCTTCGACGAAACTGTGTGCTATGCCATAATCGAAAAAATGAGGGTGTAAAAAACCCGTCAAAAAAGGTGCAAAATGTTTGCGATGGAGGATGCATCAAACATGGTTCATATTTTAGTTGCGTGTGCGATGGAGGATGCATCAAACATGGTTCAGATTTTATTTGCATGTGCGATGAGGAGGAACAAAAGAAATGGGCAGCCAGATGAAGGTGTGTGTGATATACATCATACGGTTCACTCGGATGAACTGTTTGTGATTTGGCAACACAAAAGAAACGGTGAGCCAGATCAAGGCGTGTGCGATATACGGCATGCGGTTCACACGGTTGAACTGTTTGTGATTAGGCAACACAAAAGAAACGGTCTTCCTGATCAAGGCTTGTGTGATATACGACATGCGGTTCACTCGGCCTTGTCGTCAGTGTGTGACCTCTGTGGCAAGTGTTTGCTCCCCACTAGCCTCTTCTTGTACCGTGGCAACCTTCCACCGCCTCTTTGCTTTTCCCTCTCGATTTGGAACTGTTGTCGCATGCTCTTCCTCCCTCCATTTGCCTTCACCCTTCCTGCCGCCATTGTTCGATCGTCTTGTCTGTGGAGGGAACAGGCCGGAAACGATTCCGTTATTCTTGCCCTGATCTAAAAGATGATGTGGTGGAAGAATTCATTGATCGGTGCGACGTCATCACCTCAGCTAGCATGGCATGTTCATACAAGACCATTCTCGACTCAACAATTAGGATCATTACAAAGAACCCAAGGGTTCAGGAGCGGTTTGATCTCCCCTATCTTCTTTGCCATGACCCTGCTCGCCGTCACGAGGACGACGGAAGCCTTGCCTTCTGCAAGTTGATGCCGCTTTATAATGATACGTGTGATGTTAAGATGCCATCGCTTAAGGGTAAGGCCTGGGCAGGCGCAAATGGAGATTTGGTTGTTTATATTGGGAACAACTGCGAGTGGGAACTTGTGAATGTGTACACTCGTCACCGGGTTCCACTTCCGAATATCTCAGACTACCATGAGGTTCAGCACAAAGATAGTCTACGTACATTCAGATACAATCATCATGACTATCGTCTAAGGAAGATAGTAATTTCTCGAGTTCCCTACCGCTCTTGGGATTACAAGAACTATGTTGTTGTTGCTATCTTCGACAAGCTTGTTGCCGTCACTGCTTCCATGGATGGATGAATATTGCTCAAAAATCAATTTCTGGACACGAATGAGTACTATGATGCAATTCAATACGAGCGTATTGTGTTTGCTGCCACCACTCGTGGCACTGTTTTTGCATGGGATCCTTATTGTTTCGGTACGTTTGTCTTCCATCGTAATTATAATTGTTTCATCCACATGCATGCGGTTTAGCTAGCTAGTTTCCCTTTACTAATTAACCTTCTTGTGTTTCCAAGGTCCTGTGAACATTCCACCACCTATACTTGAAAAAATTAATAACCAAGGGGGAGATGACGATGGTGATGTTCATGAGCATGATGATGAGCAGAACCTATATACTCAATGGCGCCTGGCAACTTATTCCGATGGATCGCCTCTTCTTGTATGTATACAGGGCACTGCTGATGTTACTAACGAAGCAGGTGTTGTCTCCCATGGTCGCACTATCCGAACCTATTCCAACATCCATTCCAGGGTATTCGGGATGGATACTAGTGTACTAGCGCCAGCACCTTCTGAATGGTTCCACATCGAAAGTCTTGGAGGAAACTCTCTCTTCCTTGGACAAAACTATCCAATGATGATGAAGGGCAATCCAGATGTTGTTGACACAAAGTTACTACCATTTATGAGAAGCAACTGTATCTATACCTTGGACATTGCTATGATTCCCTACCCTTGCTATCACAATATGCGTCCTGATATAGGCCACTTTAGCCTGGATGATCAGTCCTGCATTGGTCTCGAGATTGACAATAGCTGGCCCTTGCCAGAGAATCAGTTATGGTTCCAAGCAAGCGTTTCCAATGCCGAGGATTGGTTGAGCTGAAGTTCATTTCATCGCTTTGTTATTTTTTGTGTGAGAAAAACTTTACTTTACTAGAATGTTTTGTTGGAAATAATCTATAATCCAACATGTATCCTCGTTGTAGTTGTGTGTTGATGACTTGTTGTAAGCAATGAATGGTACATTTGCATACGCGTCCCATCAACTCACGCATGCTCGCGCGTCACACGGGTCGCGTGGCGGCACGTATATTATTTTTCTATTTGAATGACAAAAAATTACAATGCCACTTTGTGTTGGTGTTCATATTAACAGTGCTAGTGATTTTAGTTGCAAAAATTAGATAGTGCTAGTGATTTTTAGCTGCATATTTTGACAAATCGCTGTGTTACAAGGTTGACAAATGGCAATGTTACTAGATAAACAAATGTTAATCTTTCCAGTTTGACAAATGGCAACATACCCAGTATGACAGATGAAAATCTTACCCAATTGTTTCTATGTGGTTGCACATGGGTCATCCAAAACAATCGTTTGCGTTGAAGGGATGCACAAATCCTACACTGCGAATTTTCCATAGCTCTCACTTTGCATACGGGTATTCTATCTGAAATGTTTGCAATCAAGATCTGCACAAAACCTGCTCGGCACATTTTCCCTTGGCTTCCTGGGGAAGCTGTCGATTTTAGGGATGGCACCCGCAGGGTTTGGGCACGGGTGGAGCCACCCCATACCCTTACCCATCCTATTTTGGCGTACCCATCACCCATACCCATACCCGCTAGTGGGTATAATTTTTTCCCATAATTGTCACCCGACAGGGTAAATGGGTACCCACGGGTAATAATACCCACATTTGCGTGACATAAATTTGAGTAGCACATAATCATAAACAACACAATATAATCGTAATTTATAAATAACAACACATAATAACATCAGTACATACTTATAAACAACAACACATCATAAACAACAACACATCTAGAAACATCAACGCTTTCTTGTAAACAAGAACACATCAAAGTATCAACACATTGTCATAAGCACTAGTACAAAATCATACATTTTGAATTCACAAACACATGACGAAGTGTAAAGGTAATTTGTCCGTACTTGTTAGATTTTATAAGGGTACATGGGCATGCGGGTATGGGTCATATGATCCCATACCCATACCCTCTCTACCCGATGGGTTCGAGAATTTCCTATTTATATACCCACGGGTCAATTTTTGGCCCATACCCTTACCCTATTAGGGTTTTTACTTGCAGGATACGTGGGTAATGGGTACCCATTGCCATCCCTAGTCGGTTTGCATACGGGTGTTCTAACTAAAATATTTGCGATGAGTGTTTTATATTTAAAAACCATTGAAGTTTTTTGTCAAAAGAAAATCATTTGACAAGTCTATACATTAAGAGAGAAAAACACAAGTTCGTTCAAACCATATCTTTCATTCGGTCACACTTCAAATTTCTATTCATATGATCGAGAATTCAAGATACAATATTAAATCGCAAAAAAACTATTTCCGGTGGCAGCGGAGGTGGCGTGCCGCACCGTCGTTGTCATTGTCGTCCTCTGGGACACCGTTGTTGAAGTCTTCAAGGCAGCACAAAATGGTCTTCACTTGCAAATCAAACATCATGTCATCACGCGATCTACGGGCGGGGCACGGGAGGACGATAATTGGCGCCACTGAGAGGTAGCGGTCGACGGCAGTGTCCCGTGCCGCTGAGGGGGGAACGAGCACGGGCACGGGCATGGCGGATGTAGCCAAACGCACGGGGACCGGCACCGCGGTGGGTGGAGGGGCGCGCAGGGGCAGGTGCACGGGCGCGGCGGGTGCAGCCAAACGCACGGGGGCCGGCGCCACGGTGGGTGGAGGGGCACGCACGGGCATGGGCACGGGCGCTGGCGCTGGCATGTACACGAGCTCGCGCAGGTCCACGGAGACCTCGCTGACGCCTGCGGCTTCTAGCTCTGTGATAGTGCTTGGCGACCAGCCCGTCAATGCTACGGGGATGGTCGCTGGCGCGGGCGCGGGGATGGGAGCTGGGACGGGAGCGGGGGCAGCAACTGCCGTGTCTAGCTCGTTCTGGGCCATGTCCATGAAGTCCCATTCGTCCTTATTTTTTATCTCCTCCGGCTCGAAGTCGACTTCACCAAACTTGAAGACTAGTGGCAGTTGATCATTCTGCGCCATGGCGTTGGTGGAGGTCTGCGGGAGGGAGGGGAATGGGAGGCGGACAGTAAGGCCACCCGTATTAAACATCGGCTCGCTAACCATCAATGGAGAGGATGGCGGGCGGCCATGGAAGTCAAAGGGCTCGCTTCCCATTGAGCCTGCGCAGCGTATAGCTAGCATGCTTCCCGGTGAGCCTACGCAGCGCACAACTCGCACGCTTCCCGGTGAGGCTGTGCATTGGAGGACAGCTTGCACGCCTCTCGGTCAGCCTGCGCACCGGACTCCGCTCGCACACCTCCCATCCAGTCAAGGTCAAGCAGCTGTCCGCACGACACCTCCTATAGCCATTAAAACGAAGACACGTGGCATCACAGGAATGGTTAACAGAACACACAAGATTTGAATTATACAAACGTTTGAGATATTAAAGTGGCGGTTATTTTTACAAAATGCCTTTGTTTGCTGTTATTCGAGTGCGCCTTCTATCAGAATGGACACGAAAAATACTACCACATGTTGGGTGCCATTCCAAGATAGCATGCCAAGTTTCATGAATTTCAAATGAGTTTTGGATTTACTAGAATTTTTGAAACAAAGTATCTCAATGTTTTGCCAGCAATCAACGGTGCGCTGGTGTTTGAAATACATTCCCATTTCTTGCATGGGACCTAAGCATGCACCCAATGACACAAAAATGATTTTTCAACCAATTTATATGCATTATAGCATTTGCATGTAGTTCAAATTTGAATTATGCAGATAAATGCATTGGAAACTCAATTAATGCATAAAAATGTCCAAACGAACCCCCAAAAACCCAAAAAATGACACAACGCTCATGTTGTTCTATGTTCACCCTAGGAAAAAAATGAAATCGAGAAGAGGCAACGGATATCGCTTCGTCCAGAAAGGTGAAACGTTCCCTACCGAAACCATCAGGCTTGTTGTGAGAAGCTCTAGATTGTGAGAAGCATATAACCAAACCTGCCCCAAATGGGACAATTTTTTTACCATGGCATGTTGATGCCGCTCCATGAAAGCATGCCAAGTTTCATGAATTTCAGACGAGCTTTGGATTTACTAGAATTAAAAAATAGGTATCTCAATGTTTGCGGCCGAGTGAGCATGGAAGGGTGTTTGACATTCATTCCCATTTCTTGCATGGGACCTAAGCATGCAACCAAGGACACGGATTTAAATTTTCAACCAATTTATATGCTTTAGAGCTTGTGCATGTAGTTCAAATTTGAAATATGCACATAAATGTATAGAAAACCCAGTTAATGTATAAAAATGTCCAAGCAAACCCTGAAAAATCCCAAAAATTGACACAACGCTCCTATTGTTCTATGTTGACACTAGGAAAAAAATGAAGTCGAGAAGAGGCAACGAATATCATTTCTACCAGAAAGGTGAAATGTTCCCTACTGAAACCATCAGGCTTGTTGTGAGAAGCTCGGGTTTATGAGAAGCTTATACCCAAACCTGCCCCAAATGGGACAAAAAATTTACCACGACATGTTGATGCAACTCCATGACAGCAAGACAAGTTTCATGAATTTCGAATGAGCTTTCGATTTACTAGAATTAAAAAACCATCAGGCTTGTTGTGAGAAGCTCTGGTTTGTGAGAAGCATATACCCAAACCTACCCCAAATGGGACAAAATCTTTACCACGACATGTTGATGCCGCTCCATGACAGCATGAAAAGTTTCATGAATTTCAGACGAGCTTTGGATTTACTAGAATTAAAAAACTAGGTATCTCAATCTTTGCGGCCGAGTGACCATGGCAGGGTGTTTGACATTCATTCCCATTTCTTGCATGGGACCTAAGCATGCAACCAAGGACATAGATTTGAATTTTCAACCAATTTATATGCTTTAGAGCATGTGCATGTAGTTCAAATTTGAATTATGCACATAAATGCATAGAAAACTCGGTTAATGTATAAAAATGTCCAAGCAAACCCCGAAAAATCCCAAAAATTGACACAACGCTCGTGTTGTTGTATGTTGACTCTAGGAAAAAAATTGAAATCGAGAAGAGGCAACGGATATCATTTTTCATCCAGAAAGGTGAAACGTTCCCTATCGAAACCATCAGGCTTGTTGTAAGAAGCTGTCGTTTATGAAAAGCTTATACCCAAACCTGCCCCAAATGGGACAAAATTTTTACCACGGCATGTTGATGCCGCTCCATGATAGCATGCCAAGTTTCATGAATTTCACACGAGCTTTCAATTTACTAGAATTAAAAAACCATGAGGCTTGTTTTGAGAAGCTTTGCTTTGTGAGAAGCATATACCCAAACCTGCCCAAAATGGGACAAAATTTTTACCACGACATGTTGATGCCGCTCCATGATAGCATGCCAAGTTTCATGAATTTCACACGAGCTTTGGATTTACTAGAATTAAAAAACCAGCTATCTGAATGTTTGCGGGCAAGTGATCATGGCAGGGTTTTGACAATCATTCTCATTTCTTGCATGGGACCTAAGCATGCAACCAAGGGCACGGATTTGAATTTTCAACCAGTTTATATGCTTTAGAGCATGTGCATGTAGTTCAAATTTGAATTATGCGCATAAATGCATAGAAAACACGATTAATGTATAAAAATGTCCAAGCAAACCCCGAAAATCCCAAAAATTGACACAACACACCTGTTGTTGTATGTTGACTCTAGGACAAAAATTGAAATCGAGAAGAGGCAACGGATATCATTTTTTGTCCAAAAAGGTGAAACGTTCCCTACCGAAACCATCACGCTTGTTGTGAGAAGCTCTGGTTTATAAGAAGCTTATACCCAAACCTGCCCCAAATAGGACAATTTTTTTACCACGGCATGCTGATGCCGCTCCATGACAGCATGCTAACTTTCATGAATTTTGGACGAGCATTTGATTTACTAGAATTAGAAAACCATCAGACTTGTTTTGAGAAGCTCTGCTTTGTGAGAAGCATATACCCAAACCTGCCCTAGATGGGACAAAATTTTTACCACGGCATGTTGATGCTGCTCCATGACAACATGCCAAGTTTCATGAATTTCAGACGAGCTTTGGATTTACTAGAATTAAAAAACCAGCCATCTGAATGTTTGCGGCCGAGTGATCGTGGCAGGGTGTTTGACATTCATTCCCATTTCTTGCGTGGGACCTAAGCATGCAACCAAGGGCACATATTTGAATTTTCAACAAGTTTATATGCTTTAGAGCATGTGCATGTACTTCAAATTTGAATTATGCACATAAATGCATAGAAAACTCGGTTAATGTATAAAAATGTCCAACCAAACCCTAAAAAATCCCAAAAATCGACATAACGCTCCTGTTGTTCTATGTTGACACTAGGAAAAAATTGAAATCAAGAAGGGGCAACGGATATCTTTTTTCGTCCAGAAAGGTGAAACGTTCCCTACGGAAACCACCAGGCTTGTTGTGAGAAGCTCTCGTTTATGAGAAGCTTATACCCAAACGTGCCCCAAATGGGATTTTTTTACCATGGCAAGTTGATGTCGCTCCATGATAGCATGCCAAGTTTCATGAATTTAGGACGAGCTTTCAATTTACTGGAATTACAAAACCATCAAGCTTGTTGTGAGAAGCTCTAGTTTGTAAGAAGCATGTACCCAAACCTGCCCCAAATGGGACAATTTTTTTACCACGACATGTTGATGCCACTCCATGACAGCATGCCAAGTTTCATCAATTCAGATGAGCTTTGGATTTACTAGAATTAAAAAACCAGGTATCTCAATATTTGCGGCTGAGTGACCGTGGCAGGGTGTTTCACATTTATTCACATTTCTTGCATGGGACTAAGCATGCAACCAAGGACACATATTTGAATTTTTCTAGCCTCTTCGGTACCGTGCATTGCCCTTTCTCACCTCGAGAGTTGGCGCATACTTCGCCGGTGCATCCAAATCCTTGGCACGATACGCTCTGTCATCATAAGCCTCATTATATCCTTCCTCAAAACAGCCACCATACCTACCTATCAAGGCATTTCCATAGCCTTTCCGAGATACATTGCCATGCAACATCCATCTTCTCATGACTTGATCTTCATGTCATACATGCTTTTTGCTTGATCGATGAGCCGCATGCTAGTTGGGCCTTGCCCTAATCATTGCTACATGACGCGCTAGTATCATTGCATATCCTGCTACACTGGCAGAGGTATACATTTGCATACATCATGATAGTTTCATTTTCTGTATGTTGAGTACTTTTGTAAAGTGTGAAAGATCTTCTAAACTTCTTGTAATACATAGAGTGTTGCCCCTAAAGTGAGGAAAAGATCCCAAAGAGGACAAAATCAAAAGATCCCAAAGAGGACAAATGAGAGTTAAAAAGAAAGAGCCATTGAGGCCACAAAAAAAATAAAAAAATAGAAAAAAAGAGAAAAAGAAATAAAAAGAGAGAAGGGGGCACACTACTATTCCTTTTGAGAGATCCACACTCGTACTCCATCTTATACCTTGTACTCCATAGAGATTATCATTTATGCATATAGCTATGTGGGGACCTTCACACTATAGAACTTGGCTTGTATATTCCAATGATGAGCCTCCTCAAAGAGCTCTAGGTCTTCTTGAGCAAGCAAGTTGGATGCACCCCCACTAGTTCCATTGGAGAGCTTACCTTAGCTCATATGTGCATCCGTCGCATGGAAATCCCTACTCCTCACATCATATCTATCATTTGGCTTTCTCTCGCCTATGATTGTCCTCATTGATGTGAGCCTTTCACACCTTTTTTGTCTTCCCCCTCCATCATTTTTGTCTTTTTGCCATCCTAAGTGTCGACTTTCTTGCTTACGGTCATCCATTGCATGAGTGCTCAAAATATCGAAAGGGAGTGGATCATTTTGACTTGTACCTGGCTGACGGTCTGGGGATGAGTCAAGATAAGATTCCAAAGAAGAACAAGTGTGAAACTTTAGTAGATTAAGTTCTCAACAATACAAAAACTATGTTTTACTCTCTCGTATATCCCTATCCCCTCTCTTGCACGCAAACACCATTTGGAGACATTCGAGTCACGGACAGCGAGAGCTCTTGCACCTTTATGTTCTTATGTTGCTTCTTACAATGCTAATATAGACTCTGGCTTGTTATGACTTGAATTGAATTACATGCCTTGATTGCTTTACTTAAAAAGTTCTTATATGGTTGATAGCATGTCACCACAGAAATTATGCTTGTAATCATTTACCTACTCGACGACGAGCAGGAATTAAGCTTGGGGATGTTGATACGTCCAAAACGTATCTATAATTTCTGCTTGCTCCATGCCTCTTTTGTGTGATATTGCTATGATATTTATGCACTTTCATACACTTTTGATCATATTTGGACTAACCTATTAACTCAGTGCACCAGAGTGCCAGTTCTTGTTTTCTGCTGTTTTTCTATTTCAGGTTTCCCCCATATTAAAAGTGCCCAAAAAATTCCGGGAAAAATAAAGGAAAAATCAGCGTACAGGAAGCTTTGAAAAAAACCAAAGCAGGGCTAGAGGGGAGCCAGGGGTGGCCCAGGCGGCCACCCGGCGCGGCCCCACCCCTGGCCGCGCCAGGGGGGCGCCTGGGGCCCCCTCTCCGCCTCTGGTGACCCCCCTTCGCATATATATTCGTCGCGTCCCAAAACCCTCGAGGACGGAACCCTTTTTCGCGATCTTGCCTCTGTTCCGCCGCCGCCGCGCTTCCAAGATCGGGAGCATCAGGAGAACTCTTCCCGGCACCCTGCCGGAGGGGAGAACCACCATCGGGAGCTTCTCCACCACCATGGACGCTTCCCGGATGAGCCGTGAGTAGTCCACCTTGGACCATGGGTCCATGACCAGTAGCTTTGTGATGCTCTCCTCCCCTCTTTGTTCTTCATGGTTTAGACCTCGTGAGCTGCCCTACATGATGGAGGCACATATGTAATCTTTATGCTGTTGCTCTGCTGAGTTTGCTGGGATCCGATGGATTATGAGATTATGTTCAGATTGTGTGTGAGTAATATATTTGATTCTCCTCTTTTATATTTATGTTCTTGAGTAATTCTTGCATGTTCTCCGTTGCTGTTTATTGCTTTGGCCAAGTAGTAGGTAGTAACTCCAAGAGGGAGCGTTATGCTTGATTGTGGGTTCATGCCCCCTGATGACTAGCTCGAGTGAAAGAAACATGAGTCTAGGGGATGTGTTATTGCCACAAGGGGGAAAACAATGGTGCTTGTACTTGCGGGTGCAAGGATTGTTTACTTTACGCAAAGTTCTTTTAATGCAGTTGTCTGTTGCTTTGAGTTTACACTATGGGTGGGATTCGCAACTTAATACCAGCGAGATGTTCTGGATAGATATCTCAAGGTGGATTATTAGTAGTAGATGCAGATGGATTTCGGTCTACTTGCCTTGGCGTACCGCCCATGCTTTTGAGCCTCTACCTTTCTTTACAGCATAGTTAGCATTGGTTTGCGCACATAATCATGTCAATTGCCCAGCTGTAATTTGTTTACCTCGCATAGCTGTTTTATCATCTTTTGGGAGAGAGACATCACTAGTGAACATCATGGGACCCCAGTCCATATTACCACCACTGATCACACCCGCTATTTACTTCCTGTTCTTATTTCCTAGTTGCAGTCATACCTATCATTATTATCTCTTGTGTTTGATCCTTTGTAAACGACAAGGCCGGAGGGATTGACAACCTCTCTGTACTCGTTGGGAGCAAAGTTATTTGTATCTGTGTGCAGGTCCTGTCAACCGCTAAGTTTCTGGCGCCGTTGACACCTTCTTGTCGACCCTCGGAGTCTCACGGGATTCGATCCTTGGTACCTTTGCCAAGGGAAACTTGCTTCTACGCAACATCTCAAACCTTCCACTTGGGGTAACTAACAAGGTGCGAGAAGCCATCAAGCGCCGCCTCCTCGCCGGCGACCCTCCTTCACGCTGCTCGGCCTCGTCTATCCAGGCAGGTAATCCACACCCGACCCCCATCCTCCTCCTCCTTCCACATCCCACATGCCCTGACCTCCAGCGTGAGCGCGACACCTTCCACCCATATCACCGACCCCTCCACCAAATAAGCGCCGCCCTAAGCCATGGTGCACGAGTATAGCGAGGATCTCAAGGAGCATTTGGCATCGAAGAAGCAAATCACAGCCACACATGCGGATGAGGTCACGATGGCTGCCATTCGTGCTGACCCCCAGATCTTGGAGGAGCACCTCGCCGTCGAGGCCACCGTCGACGCC
Organism: Secale cereale; assembly: GCA_902687465.1. NCBI lineage: Eukaryota > Viridiplantae > Streptophyta > Magnoliopsida > Poales > Poaceae > Secale > Secale cereale. The sequence continues at coordinate 181,230,781 of LR738714.1, forward strand.
TCGCGCACCGATGCCGCGACGCGGTTTGCTGCTTTAAACGATAGTTTGTGGTATTTTATCGAGGCCACCATCGGTGCATTCGACGAAGACTACGAGGTGTTTTCTCAGCGTGCACATGCTTACCTCACCTCGACAGCCAGCAGGCTAGTGCCCTGAGCGGCTCAGGCAACTCACCACTACGACGAGGGCACCCATGAAGCAGAGGCCTCGCCCTCTTCCATGTCCAAGGAGCCAATCGTCAATGATATCTCCGACAATGAGGAGTAGCTTGTCTTATTAGCTCACTATAAGGACCCATGTTCAGTTTGCTAGCTACTGTCTTTCCTTAACAAATTCTAGTGAATTGTGCTATCTACTTTTACCATGCAATCTTCTGCTCTAGAGTATATGCTCTATATGCTGTGCAATGTGGTGTTCAGTTAACTGTTTGGTTCAATTCTGCAAATGTGATGTTCAATTCTTCAGGGTGCAATTTTCCAAGTTGTCAAGCATGCTTGGTTTGGTTAACTGTCCGATCTTCTATTAGGAGTATGTTATATTGTGCAATGTGGTTCTTAGTTAATGTTTGGTTCATTTTTTGTGGTGTTTAGTTCACTGTTTGGTTCAATTTTGCAATGCAATGTTCAATTATTGTGGGTACATTATGTTATTGTATACCATGTGAGAAATAAATCGAATTTGGGTGTACTAAATACATGAGAAACAAATACAATTGCTATATTTCCAAGTTGTCAAGCATGCTTGGTTTGGTTAACTGTCTGATCTTCTATTAGGAGTATGTTATATTGTGCAATGCGGTGCTCAGTTAACACTTGGTTCATTTATTGTGGTGTTTAGTTAACTTTTCGGTTCAATTCTACAATGTGATGTTCAATTGTTGTGGGTGCATTCTCTTATTGTATACCATGTGAGAAATAAATTGAATTTGGCTGTACTAAATACATGAGAAACAAATACAATTGTTATTTTCCAAGTTGTTAAGCATGCTTGGTTTGGTTAAATGTCGGATCATCTATTAGGAGTATGTTATATTGTGCAATGTGGTGCTCAGTTAACGTTTGGTTCATTTGTTGTGGTGTTTATTTAACTGTTTGGTTCAATTCTGCAATGCGATTTTCAATTGTTGTGGGTGCATTCTGTTATTGTATACCATGTGAGAAATAAATCAAATTTGGTTGTACTAAATACATGAGAAACAAATACAATTGCTATATTTCCTAGTTGTTAAGCATGCTTGGGTTGGTTAAGTGTCTGATCTTCTATTAGAAGTATGTTATATTGTGCAATGTGGTGCTCAGTTAACGTTTGGTTCATTTGTTGTGGTGTTTAGTTAACTGCACGTGCACGGTCCGTTGTCTAATAGCACATTATTGTGCAATTGCAGGAACCATTATAATATTTAGGTTTTTAACAATTTGGTCTTGCACATGTAGGTCCTGCTGTTAGAGGTTTTGACCCATTGTGAAGAAGACATCGGTTCACTACAAGATGGTACTAACTATTATACCTTGCCTTTTTTTATTCCTTTGCCCCATTTCCAATATAGAGAAGATATTTATGCAGATCCTTGTTTTCAGGCCTTTCCAAACCAATTCAGTGATGATTACCTCTCAAACCACCTCTATGGTCAGGAGGCAAGGAAGTGTTTCTGAAGAGGACGAAGGACGGATGGTCAATCATCCACAGGCACCAGCCTAAAGTTGCAAAGACCTTCAACATGAATGAGTGATCAATATTCGCCTTCCGCTTCAACAGTTTTCCAGATGAGATGCATCTGTCTATATACCGTCTATGGTGATAATTTTGAAAGGTTCGCCTTGTTGCATGTGAACTTGGTGCTAGTGCAGTTGTGTAATGGGGGAGCTGTGTGCTGAAGCTATATCATGTTGTACTCTCATGTATTTCAATTATGAAATCATGCTTCCTTACTATGGAAATGAAATATATTATGTGCTTAATATGAATGTCCATTAGATTAATAAATGGATTATTATTAATAGGGCAATTAGCCTGCTAATTGGGTTTTGCTATTGCAAACGGTTATTGAGAAACTATTGTGGGCGATGAGCACAGGCAACTGATACGTCTCCAACGTATCTATAATTTTTTTATTGTTCCATGCTATTATTTATGATGTTTTGGATGTTTAATGGGCTTTGTCACAAACTTTTATATTATTTTTGGGACTAACCTACTAACCCAAAGGCCCAGTCCAGATTGCTGTTTTTTGACTGTTTTAGGGTTTTACAGAAAAGGGATATCAAAGGGAGTCCAAACGGAATGAAACCTTCGGGAGAGATATTTTTGGAGAAAATCACGCACCGAAGACTTGAGAACCACGGAGTAGGGGCCACGAGATGCCCACTAGGGTGGGGGGCGCGCCCCCCTACCTCGTGGGTCCCTCGTGAGGCTCCCGGTGTCCTCCTTCCTCCTATATAAGCCTACGTACCCCAAAACCATCAAAAGACGAGAGAAAACCCTAGTTCCACCGACGTAACCTTCTGTTCTCATGACATCCCATCTTGGAGCCTGTTCCGGGGCTCCGCTGGAGGGGGGATCCATCACGGAGTGCTTCTATATCATCATCATTGCCTTCACCATGAGTTGTGAGTAGTTTACCATAGACCTTCGGGTCCATAACTAGTATCTAGATGCCTTTTTCTCTCTCTGGATCTCAATACAAAGTTCTCCTTGGTCTCCAAGGAGATCTATTCGATGTAATCTCTTTTTGCGCTGTGTTTGTCGAGATCCGATGAATTGTAAGTTTATCATCAAGATTATCTATGAGAAATATTTGGTTCTTTTCTGAACTCTTTATGTGTGCTCATAATATCCTTGCAAGTCTCTTCGAATTATTGGTTTGGTTTGGCCTACTAGATCTATAGTTCTTGCAATGGGAGAAGTGCTTGGCTTTGGGTTCAATCTTGCGGTGTCCTTTCCCAGTGACAGTAAGGGCAGCAAGGCACGTATTGTATTGTTGCCATTGAGGATAAAAAGATGGTGTTTATATCATATTGCTTGAGTTTATCCCTCCACATCATGTCATCTTGCTTAAGGCGTTACTCTGTTCTTATGAACTCAATACACTAGATGCATGCTGGATAGCGGTCGAGGTGTGGAGTAATAGTAGTAGATGCAGGCAGGAGTCGGTCTATTTGTCTCGGACGTGATGCCTATATACAATGATCATGCCTAGATAGTCTCATAATTATTCGCTTTTCTATCAATTGCTCGACAGTAATTTGTTTACCCGCTGTAGAATATCGCTATCATGAGAGAAGCCACTAGAGAACACTATGGCCCCCGGGTCTATTCTCAACATATTAATCTACATGTACTTTACTTTTTCCGCTTTTCTTTCCGTTCTTAGAAACAAAAATACCAAAAATATAAACTATCATCTCTATCAGATCTCACTTTCGTAAGTGACCGTAAAGGGATTGACAACCCCTTATCGCGTTGGCTGCGAAGTTCTTATTTGTTTGTGCAGGTCCGTGGGACTCACGCGTGGTCTCCTACTGGATTGATACCTTGGTTCTCAAAAACTGAGGGAAATACTTACGCTACTGTGTTGCATCTGCCTTTCCTCTTCGAGGGAATACAACGCAAGCTCAAGAAGTAGCAGCAACACACACAGTTCCTAGGAATAAACCTTCTTTTGAAAGCTATTTGCGTTAGGCCACATTGCACAAACGTTTACCACATAAAAACTGTGTGTTATGGATAGCCTTTGCCACAAAGTTTCTTCTGCGCGCCGTGTGTGATACATTCAATAATGAAAACGATAAATTTGTAAATATCGTGTGGAATGTCAACCCTATCACTAATGATTTAACGGAAAAAATGTGTGTGTTGTACCTGTGAACGGAAGCGTTTTCCTCGGAGTGACTGTGTGGGATGTACATACAAACGGAAACATTTAGCGGGGACTGACTGTCTGGGATGAACTTGCGACGGGAAACAATTTTGCCTGTATAATTTTTTTAGCTCTACTGTAGGTAATTCCGTATTTGAGCGCTCGCCGGTCGCACACGACCCCATTTTGCCATGCGCGTGTGCCAGGAGGGCATATCCCCGATGGTTTCTGGGTCGTGTGGGAAGGACCCCCTATCGCCCACACTCACTAGGCGACGTTTCCAAATGCCATCGTGGAAAGGGGTTAAAAACTGTTTGTATAACACCGACGTGTACTAGTGCTAGCAAGCATCCGCAACTAGTAAATATCATTAAGGTCGTGAAACCCAACCATAGCATTAAGCATCAAGTCCTCTTTACTCCCATATGTCATACCCCCCTTACTCGGGTTTAAGTTTCTGTACATCTCGCAACCCACCGTAAGCGAACCATGAACATATTGCAACACCCTACAGCGGGGCCCCTCGCGTTTTCCCGAGAACGGAGGGCACCGTAGGACAACAACATAAATAAAATATACAATTATACCAACCAAGATCAGGATTAACCCATAGGACAAAGGGGATCTACTCAAACATCATAGGATAACCATAGATCATTGGGAAATAATATATGGAGTTGAGCACCATGTTTAAGTAGAGATTACAACGGGGGAAAGAGGTGTTACACCACTGCAATGAGGGGGAGAGAGTTGGTGTTGACAGTAGCAAGATTGTTCATGTAGATCACCGTCCCGATCGTTGCCCCGGTGGCACTCCGGCGCCACCGGAAGCGATGGGGAGAGAGCCCCCTCCTTCTTCTTCTTCCTTGGCCTTCTCCCTAGGTGGGAGAAGGGTTCCCCCTCCAGTCCTTGGTATCCATGGCTTGGGAGGGGCGAGAGCCCCTCCGAGATTGCCTCTGTCTCTCTAGCCTCTTCTGTTTCGCGTCCCCCAGATCTGGCCGAAAACAATTTCCTATATTCCCAGAGATCCGTAACTCCGATTGCGCTGAAATTTTAACACGATTTGTTTCCAGATATAAGCTTCCTTTCGCCCAAAGTAGAGCTCCAACCGACGTTCGAGGACGGCACAACCCACCACCGCACGCCAGGGGCCTCTAGCGCGCCTTGGTGTCTTGTGGGCTGTGTGGGCCTCCATTTCCGATGATTCCAACTCCAAAAAATCACATATATTCCAAAATAATTCCCCATAAAATTTTATTGCATTTGGACTTCGTTTGATATGGATTTTCTGCAATACAAAAAGCATGCAAAAAACAGGAACTGGCGCTGGGCACTAGATCAGTAAGTTAGTCCAATAAATCATATAAATAGTTGCCAAAAGTATATGAAAGTTGTATAATATTGGCATGAAACAATCAAAAATTATACATACGATGGAGACGTATCACTTGCCAATTGCTCAATAGGCGAATACGAAGTTGTGCACGACCTATAAGAAACAAAACGTAATGACTTTCTATCACAAGTACGCTATATGTGTATGAGGTTCCGGTGCTTTAGCACAAGATGATGTATTGCTATGCCATATGAATCTTGAAGCACGATGTTATGGTGTTGTGGTCCTTTGCTTATAATCTTGTTGGTGGCTCTTTTGCTTAAAAGCTCGTTGGCGCTTTCTCTCTTTTGAGCTCTTTTCTTTGGCCACTTATGCAAGATTCTCTGACCAAGATAGCAATTGTGTATGCGGAACACTCTTATTGCACACCAACATATGATGATATAGTATGAAATGTGTATGACTATCACTAATGTGCACAAGTAGCGTGGCCCGGCAATACTCAAATGGCTAGTATCAATGGAAAACCTACGCAAAATGGTATATCGGGGGGGGGGGACTATACAATTGCAAGTTAGGATATACAAATTTGTCGTCGATGTTACCATCCTTGTTGAGGGTGAGCGGTGGTGTTGTCAAAGTCGTTCTGTTCCAAGTTAGCCTAAACACCCGAGGAAATGGAGAAACCACAACTCAAGTAATCCAAGACAAAACGTGTCAAAATTGTCGGAGTTGGTAGCGGGTAAGCAATGGTGGTTGCAGAAAGCGGTTGTGGTTTGCGGAAGTGGATGCGGAAGTGTTGGTGGAGGCCTAAACAAAATTGGCAAAAATTGGCGGCTAGGGGTTGCGGTGGCGAAGATTGGCTACGGGAGGCCGGATGTCCGGGGGTCATGGGCCGGATGTCCGGGGCTCCTGATCCCTGATGAACTTGCTGGATTTGGTGGAAAAAACAAAACTTCCGGGGTAAAATTCGATGGATTTTGTGGATGGAAATTTGCGAAAAGTTGTGAGAAGCTAGATCTACTCGTAGCAATGCAAATCTATGGATCAAATCCACCAAAACTTCAGCAAATCAATAGATCACAAAATTTTTGGTATGTATATTTTTCTGGGGATTTTCGAAATTGGGCAAAACAAAACAAAATTAGGCTAGAAAACAAGGTTGGGGGCTCCAAATTTGTGATTAATAAAAGGCTCATGATACCATATGAAGCGGGGCTAACCCGTTCTAGGCTGATCTTTCACGATTGGAGGGATCCCCGAGGATGAACACGAAGAACATGAGGGGAAAACGCAAGGGAAACGAGAGGAAAACACTCAAATCAACAAGAGATGGTCACACATATGCTAGATCCAGAAACATAAACAGGGATACACGATCCAAATCCAACAAAGGACGATACACGGTAACAAGTTCTTCCCCGTGAGGAGGTCTTGAGGTCTTCTCCGTGAGGAGGTCTTGAATCCACTTGGGGGATCTTCTCCGTAGAGGCCGCGGTCTCTCAAACGAGACGAACCAAGAGGAGGAGAAAAATCTCTATCTCACATATGAGCTAAATCAGTGCTAACCCTAGCTAGGACGAGGTAGGGGATTATATATAGTCTAGAGGGGCAAAGGGGTACATGATCTTCGGCCCGGATTCAATGCATGTATGCATCAGGGGCCGGATGTCCAGGCCTTCACGGGGGGG
>LR738714.1:181237798-181251854 GCA_902687465.1 Secale cereale
TCGGGGCTTCGTGGTCAATTTGCGGGTGTGCTCTGTGATGAGCGCCAGATTTCCAGACTGGGTCTACCTGGTGGCCTCTGCAAGTTCCAGAACCATGAGATCCAATCTAGAGCCCTATTCCGGCACAGCACTGGAGGGGAACACGATCATGGAGGGGTTCATCATCCTCATTGGTGCCTCTCCGATGATGCGTGAGTAGTTTACCACAGACCTACGGGCCCGTAGGCAGTAGCTAGATCGCTTCTTCTCTCGGAGATATATTTGATGTAATGACTTTTTGCGGTGTGGTTTTTGGGATCCAATGAATTGGGAGTCTATGATCAGATTTGCCTTGATTTAATATCCAATCTTGATTATTATAGCGTCATATTTATTCTCTGGTATTTGGTTTTTGTTTGGCCAATATGATCTATTTATCTTGCAATGTGAAGAGGTGCTTTGTAATGGTTTCGATCTTGCGGTGTCCTTTCCTTGTGACAGAAGGGGCAGCAAGGCACGCATGTATCGTTGCTATTAATGATAAAAGATGGGGTCTATCCTACATGAATATATCTTGTCTACATCATGTCATCATTCTTATTGCATTACTTCGTTTTTCCATAAACTTAATACACTAGATGCATGTTGGATAGCGGTCGATGTGTGGTGTAATAGTAGTAGATGCAGGCATGAGTCAGTCTACTAATCTAGGATGTGATGCCTATATACATGATCATTGTCTTGGATATCATCAAAATTATTTGCTTTACTATCAATTGGCCAACAATAATTTATCTACCCACCGCATGCTATTTTCTCGAGAGAAGCCACTAGTGAAATCTACGGCCCCCGGGTCTATTTTCCTATCATATACTTTCAGATCCATATTGCTATTTGCCTTTTCTTTTATTTTCTTCTTTTATTTTCAGATCTATATAATCACAAACCCAAAAATTCCTTGCTGCGTTTTATTTACTTTTATTTTCATCTATCAATCTACTACAAATTTATCATATCTATCCGTCACTTTTTGGCATCGCTACCCGAAAGGGATTGACAACCCCTTTAACAAGTCGGGTTGCAAGTGGTTGTTATTTGTGTGCAGGTACCATTTACATAGTGTTGCGCGGTTCTCCTACTTGTTCGGTAACCTTGATCTCATCACTTAGGGAAATACCTTACCGTTGTTGTCATGCAACCTCCCTTATTCCTTGGGGAAACACCGACGCATCTAAGCGACATCAAAGGAACTTTCTGGCGCCGTTGCCGGGGATGCATCACCAACATCTATCAGGTTCCTAATCACAAATCTCATCTCCTTGCAATTTACATTATTTACCATTTGCCTCTCGTTTTCATCTCCCCCACTTCACAAAAGTTTGCCATTTTTATTCGCCCTCTTTTTCGTTTGCCATTTTCCGGTTGGATCTATCGCCTACTTGTGTTCTTGTTTACAATTGCTCAAAGATGACACAAGAGAACACGAAGTTGGTGTGATTTTTCCAATACCAACAATAATGATTTTATTAGTACTCCAATTGCTCTCGCCACTAGTGCGGAATCTTGTGATATCAATTCTGCCTTGTTGAATCTTGTCATGAAAGATCAATTTCTGGTACTCCTAATGGGGATGCGGTATCCCATCTTAACACCTTCATGAGTTATGCGAAATACAAAACAAAAAAGATGTGGACAATGATGTTGCGAAATTTAAATTATTTCTATTCTCTTTGCGCGATCGCGCTAAAATTTGGTTTTTATCTTTGCCTCGAGATAGTATTGATTCTTGGGACAAGTGCAAATATGCTTTCATTACTAAGTGTTTTCCGCCCGCAAAAAATATTTCCCTTAGAACCCAGATCATGAATTTCAAGCAACCTGAACATGAACATGTTGCACAATCTGGGAAAGGATGAAATTGATGATAAGGAATTGCCCAACTCATGGGTTAAATCTTTGGATGATCATACACAATTTTTATCCGGGGTTGAATTTTGTTTCTCGAAATCTTTTGGACTCCACCGCTGGTGGTACTTTTATGGAAATTACTTTGGGTGAAGCCACCAAATTGCTTGATAATATTATGGCGAATTATTCGCAATGGCATACCGAATGGGCGCCTATTAGCAAAAAAGTTAATTCGGTTGAGATTGATTCTTTTAGTGAAAAAGTTGAAGCTCTTATGAAAATGGCTGCTAGTAAAATTGCTCCTATTGATTTTAATGACATGACTTTTTCTACTTTGATTGAGCAAAATAGTGATGCTGTAGATGTGAATTTTATCTCTAGAAATAATTTCAACAACAATGCTTATATTGGTAATTTTAATCCTAGGCCTTTCCTAGGAAATTCCTCTAACAGTTATGGTAATTCTTCTTATAATAATTTTAGGAATGCCTCTGGTCTAGACAACAGTATTAAAGAATTTATTAATACTCAAAAGGTTTTCAATGCTTCCATATAAGAAAAATTGAATAAGATTGATGATATGTCTAGAAGCATTAATAGAATTTCTCATGATGTGGAAAATCTCAAGTTGAAATTTTTTGTGCCTAAAGTTGAAGAATCAATTAAAGCTCTTTATGTTTCGATGGATGAAAGTAAGAAAAGAACTGCTATGCTTAGAGCTAAAAGAGAATTTTTTTAGATAATGCATTTTCTAGTGATTGCTTTCATAAAAATGATGAAGATCTTAAAATGACTTGTGTTTCTTCTATTTATTCTTTGTTTAGTAAAGTTCAACTTGATGATAAAGGGTTGACAATGCATCCCGATAATTTGGAGAGTACAAATCTTATTGAGAAAATTGATAAAATTGGGTTTGGAGAGGTCAAAACTTTAACTAGTGATGTGCCCACTCTTTTGGATTACAAAGACTTTAATTATGATAGTTGCTCTTTGATTGAGTGTATTTGTATGATGCAATCCATGATAAACTCACCTCACGCCTACAAACAAAATAAAGCTTTTACTAAACATATTGTTGATGCTATGATGAAAGCTTTAGAAGATAAGTTGGAACTAGAAGTATCAATTCCTAGAAAGTTGCATGATGAATGGGAACCCACTATCAAAGTCAAAATTTAAAATTATGAGTGCAATGCTTTATGTGATTTGGGTTCTAGTGTTTCCACGATTCCGAAGTCTCTTTGTGATGCTCTTGGTCTTACCAATATTAAAGATTGTTCTCTTAATTTGCATTTGGATGATTCTACTATTAAAAAGCCTTTGGGAAGGATCAATTTCTTGCAAATAGGAACTATGTACACATAGACTTTATTGTTCTTGACATCGATTGCAATCCGTCTTGCCCTATTATACTTGGTAGACTATTTTTGCGCACTATTGGTGCAGTGATTGATATGAAAGAAGGTAACATTAAATTCCAATTTCCCTTGAGAAAGGGCATGGAACACTTCGCTAGAACAAATATTAGATTGCCTTATGAATCTATAATGAGGGCAACATATGGATCATCCAACAAGGATGACAACACTTGAAATATTGGTATCATGCCTAGCTAAGGGCGTAAAAGGATAGCGCTCATTGGGAGGCAACCAAACTTGTATTTTTTTTTGCTTTTTTCTTGTTGTTTCAATAAAATACCCATTAATACCTCTATTTAGATGTGTTTTTGTGGTTTGAATAAAGGTTTGTGCCAAGCAAAGCCTTTGGGATGATTTAGTTGATAGTTGATTTGATCGCATTTGGAAACATACACTTTTGCGTCCAGTACAGAAAATTCAGTAATTCACTGGAGCGCGATAATTTTCTGAATTTTTGACACATTATTAATAAAAAAATTCCCATGTTTTCCTAATTATTTAGAATTTTTAGAGTTGCAGAAGTATGGCTAGAAAATACAACTCTATAGAGTGTTCTGTTTTTGACAGATTTTGTTTTTTTCTTGTGTTATGTGCTTGTTTTGATGATTTTATGGTTTGCTTTGATGAGTTTTTGCCATAGAAAAGTTAGAATATAGTAGATATAATACAAGTACAAAATAATAATTGGTTTATTATAGTACTTAGAGTAAAGATTGGTTTTTTTATACTAACGAATTTCACGAAGTTTTGTTGAGTTTTGTGTGATTGAAGTTTTCAAGTTTTGGGTGAGATCACGATGGATGAAGGAATAAGGAGTAGCAAAAGGCTAAGCTTGGGGATACCCAAGGCACCAAAGACAATATTCAAGAAGTATAAAGCAACTAAGCTTGGGGATGCCCCCGAGTGGCATCCCCTCTTTCTTTTAACGACTGTCGGTATGTTACTTGAAACTATATATTTTGTTTCGTCGCATATTATGAGTTTTGCTTGGAGCGTCTTGTATGATATGAGTATTTTCTTGTTTTTCTTTTTAATTTTCAATATGAATCCTTGATGTGCACACCTATTTGGCAGAGCCAAATTATGCTATGCTTCCTCCTATGCTTCATTTAAATTTATTTTGAGCTATGGAATTGCTTTAGTGCTTCACTTAAATCTTTTTGAGCATGGTGTGCTTTGTTATTTTTGAAGAAATTATCTTTTGCTTCACTTAGATAAATTTGAGAGAAAGAAATATTAGGCTCATGTTCTTCACTTATATTTGTTTGAGCTTATCATAAGCAACACATAAAACTAGTCCCAAAGTGATAGATATCCAAGACGGATATAATAAAAACTTTCATGAAGATCATTGGACAAAATAAACTCGATTCTTTGTAATAGTTTTGAGATATGATGATAGTGATATGTGAGCCATGTTAATGATAAATTATGTTTTAGTAAGAATATTGATGTTAAGGTTTGTGATTCCCTATGCAAGAATGAAAGTCAATAGTCATGCAATGAAATTATATCCTTCTTGTGTTGCATTGTTCAGTGTTAGTTATGTTTAATGTTCTCTTATGATGATTTTCATTCCTTGGTTGGTTGCTTCTCAACCTCTTGCTAGACTACACCTTGTACTAAGTAGAAATACTACTTGTGCATCCAATTCCTAAAATCCAAGTTGTGCCAAATGAGTCCACCATACCTACCTATATACGATATTTCCTTACCGTTCTAAGCAAATTTGTATGTGCCAACTCTAATTTCAAAATAAAATTTTCTTTTGTGTGCCCGTACCGCTCATGAAGCGGCGAGGGGTGGCTAATATTTTTCATGCTAGATGTGTTATTCTCAAGATGAGTGTTTATTCACATGTCATTGCACAAGAGTGTAACATCCCAAATTTTCAATTTGGAATGTTATACATAGATCATACTGCATTGCATATTTCTTTGCATTTTGTGCGTGGCGATCCTCGAAAATTCTTAGCAACTCAAGGACCTACGGAGAAGTTGGGAATTCTACCATTTTGTATTTGAGTTTACTCGAACACCGGTACGAGGATATCGTTGGTTTTAATTATTTTTCCCTCCCAAAAATATTTCTAAATAAAATATATGAGCGGAGATAATATGACTTCTCCAAAATAACAGAAACATTGGAGGAAAAATGTTAAAATCACTTTTGGTATTTTTTTTCGGATTTATTTGCGATTTTATTTGCATAGGAAACTAAGCATTTTTCAACATTGCATTTAGGTCCGGGAAAAATGTTCACTTTGTCCTAAATATTATTAGAGGATGGCGAAAATTTATTTCGCGATTTTTGGAGTCGGTTTAGTATTTCTTTTGTTAGTTTTCGTACGTCAGGACTCGTTTAAAAAAATGGCGAACCGCCTTTGGGCCGTGTTTGGCTAGGACTCCCCCTGGCCCGGGGCCTTTATAAGCCGCCGAAGCCCAACCGCCGCCCCGCCCAGCCCACCTCGCCTGCCCCGCCAAACCCTAGCCGCCGCGCCGCCGCATCGCCGCCGCCTGCCGCCGCCGCCTAGCGCCGCCGCGCCGCGCCGCCGCCGCCGCCCGTCGCCGCCGCCGGACCCACCGCCGCCGCCTAGCGCCGCCGTACCGCCGCCTCCCGTCGCAGCCGCCGAACCCGCCGCCGCCGCCGGAGTTCATCGAGGTAGCCGCCCGCCGCCCCGGTTTTTCTAGAAGAAACCAACCCGATTCTTTTGACAAAACCCTAGATTCGTTTTTTATAGATTAGATCGGTTTTTTCGGTTTAGTTACTTAGCGGACATTCGTCCGTACGTTCGTTTTAACGAACGTTGTTCGCCCGTTAGCCGCAGACAGCGAACGTTCGTTCGTTTGCCTGTTCGCAGTTTTCTTTTTCGGGGTATTTATCCGCGATTATTTCGATCGCGATTTCTGCCCTGATCTTGTTTTTCGTTTTTCCTTTTCGCTCGAGAGTCGGAATCAGGTGATTCAAAATCCTAGATCTTCGTCTCGACGCCCTCTTTCCGTTTAACCAACTTGAACAAAGTTTTGGCTACTGTAAAATTTGACCCTAGATCAAACTAGTAAACGAACCTCGTTTCTTTCGCAGTTGAGTTTCGTTGCTTCTTTCGATTTGATTCTTTTTGCAAACCGGAGTTCTTAAGTTGAACTTTCTGGTTAGATCTTATCTTTTGGAGTTTTGTTTGTGCATCATTGCTTGATTGCTTATGTTTTCTATTGTTTGCTTGCGATAGAATACCCGGACTGTGAAGCGTGCTACTACGAGTCTCTAGGTTTTCCGAATCATTAGCAAGGCAAGTAACACTTTGATCATACCCTTTATTACCCAGTTTTTATGCATTAGATCAAACCCTCACACATTGCATGAGTAGGATCTCTTAACTTGTGGGACTTGGAAGTAGATTGAGGTAGAACCTATTACCTGCATTATTTTCAAACCCACGTGAGTTACTTCTACGTTATGCTTAGGTTGCCATGCTATGCTCGTAGACGTGGTCTGGGTTTGAGTGAAATCCATGACAGATGTGAGCTGTTAATTAATGGTTCAACTTAAGGTGGCTACTTGAATACACATCTTGGTGGATTGGTTGCAGGGCACCTGGGGTATCCAGTGTTGTCTTAGGAAATCCTGGGCTTTCCGTGTGATTGTCCTATGGAATGCCACCCAGGCTCAAAGGGATCATAAAACTATTCATGCTAGAAACTTCCGTGTGCAGCCACAATGCCATTATGGGCTCTAGCATAGTATGAGTAAGTTGTGTGAGCTCTTTTCTGGTGGATTAGCAGATGTAGGGGAAAGTAGGTGTACAGGTCCACCTGGGGTAAAGAGTAAATGCTTCTGAAAGACTGTGTCTCGGTCATCCGTTTCTCAAAACCATGCAGTGCGAGAAATCCAACGGAGGAGATCGAGTCTTGTGGGAAAAGTGCACAAACCTCTGCAGAGTGTACAAACTGATTATGATTAGCCGTGTCCCTGGTTATGGACAATCTTGAGTATCTGGTACTTGAATTATGGGTTGATCTCATCACTCTAAAGTTAATTTGTTGGGTTAATGATTACTTTAATTGGGATTGAGTTGGAGGTACCTTCTCAATGATGTTTCAACTACCATGATAGTTAAAATAAAATTTATTCCTTTGTTGTAGGGAAAAATTGGCTTTACGCAAAAACTTTAACCTTAGAGCCTCCACCAGCCAAATATGCATATAGTGTAGCCTTTATTTCAGTTACTTGCATCTTCTATGTTATCTTGCCAGCATATTCCATGTGCTGACCTGTTTCAGGCTGCAACATGTTATGTTGCAGACTTTTCAGACGAGGAGTAAGATGTTCTAGGTCGTTTGTCATGCACTCAGCTATACCGTTGGAGTTGATGGACTCACTTATCTTCCAAGCCTTCCGCTGTTATTTTGTTAGATGGCCTTATGCCATAGACTTTTGTAATTAGTTCTCTTTGGACACATTCGATGTAATAAGTGTGTGATTGCCACTCTATTTTAAATCCTTCAAGTACTATGTGTGTCAGCATTACCGATCCAGGGATGACACTGAAACATAGAGACTTCGGTACATTCGGATCGTGGTCGCTACAAGATGGTATCAGAGCACACGCTGACTGTAGGACACGACCACTAAGATAAACCCTAGGTCACTCTTCTCTACTCATTTTCTGACTCCTCTCCATTTTCCACTTCTTTAGGATGGTGGACCCAAGGAACAAGTTCACGCAACCGGATGAAGACACACCTTTTGGACGACACTTGAAGGAAGTCACTAGGTACCTGAATATAGGAATACCAAGCTTTACTGGGACCTACACCGCCACTTTACCAGAAGAGGAGCGATGGAGCATTCAAGTTCAAATTCCCGGGAGAACCTTCGCACCATCGACTGAGCCAATAGAGTTTTCTTTTGATGCACCAACCTGGAGCCTAGGCAAGAGTATGGCCGCCCACATCACTATTGGAAGGATCGGAGATGTCTACAAGCAGGAGCTGAAGGACACCATCTACCAGATTTGTGGACGCCGAGATGAGCGTTGGGACATGATCAGCACCCGGAAGGATAGGTCCATTGCAGCGTTCATCCAGGAGTTAAACCAACACATCCGACGACAGGAGCACCAGATGTGCGCAGGGATGATAGATTTGAAGAAGGCACTAAACAGGAATTTGGAGCTAGAAGAAGAACTCAAGTCTACTCATGACGGATACGAGGAGGATATGTTGATACTAGTGGAGAAGAATGATGATTTGACAAGGAAGCTAGGAGTATTCATGGGAGATCCAGCACCAGGAGGAGAAGAAGAGGAAGAAGAACCCAAGGAGATTCGTCCTGAAGATTACATCATCATCGATGATACGGATTTAGACCTCGATGATAGCGATGACGAAGACTATGAAGATGAAGCTGGAGCAGACATCATGGAATCTTCCGCCGATCAAAATTTCTAGATGACTACCCTATGACTAGTAGTTTCACCCCCACAGTAGTATTTAGAGCACTTTGTAACGTTAGTTAGATCTTTGTAAGACCTTGCTTGAAATTGATTGGTGTGATATGATTGTGTTTGTCTCATGTGCACATGGCTAGTGATTTTCCCTTAGACCTCAACTCTATTCTAATCTCTTCCTTCTACACCCTTCAGATGCCTCCAAGACATGAGCCCGGATTTGAGTTTCCCCCTGAGCTCACTCAGTTGATCCAGCAGCAGAACACTTTGATGCAACTTCTTGTCCAGAACACTCAGAACAACCAGAACAACAACAACCCTCCACCACCACCACCCGTGGACAACCTGACACGTTTCTTAAGGTTGCAACCACCGGTGTTTGCTAGCAACATTGAACCAATAGTTGCTGATGACTGGCTGCGCAAGATTAGAAGGGATTTGACCACCGCAAATTGCTCGGATGTTGAGAAAGTGCGATTTGCCGCACACCAGTTGTCTCGACCAGCCGCAGCATGGTGGGAGAATTACACAGCCACTTTCCCTATAGCCAATGTCACTTGGGATCAGTTTCAGCAAGCTTTCTGTACTGCCCATGTCCCAACTGGAGCTATGAGCATGAAGAGGCGGGAGTTTCGCAACTTGCGCCAAGGAAATCGTAATGTAGCTAAGTACGTAGATGAGTTTAGTACCCTATCTCGTTATGCCCCAGATGATGTGGCCACAGATGCCGCTAAGCAGGAGAGATTTATGGACGGGCTGAATGATGAGATGAGCGTACAGTTGATGGTGGCAACCTTCAACAACTACCAGGAGTTGGTAGATAAAGCTCTTATGATTGAAGGGAAGCAGCGGCAGATTGAGAGCCGCAAGAGGAAGTATGGACAAGGAAGGAATAATTCTGGAGCCCAGCAGAAGCCCCGATTCACTTCGAATTCGGGAGGATATACCCATAACCATGGAAGCCACACCCACACTGGAGGAAGTTCCCACAACGACAATGGCTCCAAGAATGGGAATGGGAATGGAGCAAACAATAATCATAATCGCTCTACCCCGTCCACACCCGCCAAGAAGGATTTCAGCCACATCACCTGTTACAAGTGCGGGAAGAATGGACATTATGCCAATGAGTGCCCTGAAGCTAAGAATGGGAATGGCAATGGAAGCGCCGAAAAGAAGCCCAACCCGTTCAACAAAGGACAAGTGAACCACGTGTCCGTGGAGGAAGTTGAAGAACAACCAGATGCGGTGATCGGTAAGTTTTTGGTTAAGTCATTTACCACAGTAGTTCTTTTCGATACTAGTGCATCGCATTCATATATTTCAAGGGGATTCGTAAATAGAAATAAGTTTTCCACCAGAGTCCTTATGGCCCCCATGTTAGTAAGTTCACCCGGAGCGGAATATATGCTAAATCAAGGATGTTTTCAGATGCCATTGACCATTGGACAACATGTTTTCCCCTCAGATCTAATAGTTTTGGAGTCACAAGGATTGGACGTGATATTAGGTATGGATTGGCTATCAATGTATGGAGGGAACATCGATTTTGCCAGCAAGTCTATTTTGCTTACCACCCCGGAGGGAAAAAAGATCAAGTATGTATCTAGGCATTCGCCAATAAGGACACAAGTACATTCTCTATCGGGAGTTGTTCAGGAGGAAGTGCCGGTAGTAAAGGATTACCCGGATGTGTTTCCAGAGGAGTTACCATGCATGCCACCGGATATGGATATTGAGTTTTTGATTGAGCTGTTGCCTGGCACCGGACCAATATCGAAGAGACCGTATCGGATGCCAGCGAATGATCAGGAGGAGATCACGAAGCAGATTAAGGAGTTATTGGAGAAAGGTTTTATTCGTCGGAGTTCATCACCTTGGGGAGCCCCGGTGCTTTTGGTCGAGAAGAAGGATGGATCTTTAAGAATGGTCGTTGATTATCGTGCACTGAATGAAGTGACTATTAAGAATAAGCACCCGCTGCCGATGATCAATGATTTGTTCGACCAACTCCAGGGAGCCAAAGTATTCTCCAAGATCGATCTACAATCTGGATGCCACCAGTGGAAGATCCGAGAGAAGGACATACATATATAAAGAACAAAATTTACTTTAGGTGTCAAATAGGGAAGATAATTTATTTTGGCCAAATAAGGAAGCAAAATTTAAGAAAGGGTCAAATAAGGAATTCACTCTTTTTTATACTCCATCTATCACAAAATAAGCGACTCAACTATGTACTAACTATGTGCTAAAGCTAGTACAAAGTTGAGTCACTTATTTTGGGACAGAGGGAGTATTATTTTGGGGACTAACTTATTAACCTAGTGCCAGTGCCAGTTTCTGTTTTTCCTTGTTTTTGAGTTTCGCAGAAAAGGAATATCAAACGGAGTCCAAACGGAATAAAACTTTTTTGATGCTTTTTCTGGACAAAAACACACCTAAGTGATTTGGAGTAGGGGCCAGGAAAGCCATGGGGTGGCCACAAGCCGTAGGGGCGCGCCCTAGGGGGCGCCCCTATGCTTGTGGGCCCCTTTTGACTCCCCAGCACCGCCTCTTTGCCCTATATATTCTCTAAAATTCCAGAAACCCTGGAGCGATCGACGAAAATACTTTTCCACCGCCGCAGGTCTCTGTTCCCGTGGGATCCCATCTTGGGGCCTTTTCCCGTACTCCGCCGGAGGGAGATTCGATCACGGAGGGCATCGACATCAACCTTGCTGCTGCTCCGATGATGTGTGAGTAGTTTACCACATACCTACGGGTCCATAGCTAGTAGATAGATGGTTTCTTCTCTCTCTTGGATCTTCAATACAATGTTCTCCTCGATATTCTTGGAGATCTATTCGATGTAATCTTCTTTTGCGGTGTGTTTGTCGAGTTCCGATGAATTGTGGATTTATGATCAGATTATCTAAGAATATTATTTGAGTCTTCTCTGAACTATTTTATGCATGATTAATATAGCTTTGTATTTCACTTTGATCTATCAATTTGGTTTGGCCAACTAGATTGGTTTATCTTTCAATGGGAGAGGTTCCTTGTGATGGGTTCAATCTTGCGGTGTCCTCATCCGGTGACATAGTAGGGATAGCGATGCTCGTATTGTGTTGTTGCCATTAAGGATAAAAAGACGGGGTTTATATCATATTGCATGAGTTTATCCCTCTACATCATGTCATCTTGCTTAAGGTGTTAGTCATTTTTTAACTTAATACTCTAGATGCATGCTGAATAGCGGTTGATGAGTGAAGTAATAGTAGTAGATGCAGGCAGGAGTCGGTCTACTTATCACTGACATGATGCATATATTCATGATCATTGCCTTAGATATTGTCGTAACTTTGCGCTTTTCTATCAATTGCTCGACAGTAATTTGTTCACCCACCGTATGCTTTCTTCGAGAGAGAAGCCTCTAGTGAAAACTATGGCCCCCAGATATATTTTCCGTCTTATATTTTTGGATCTATAAAACCAAAAACCCCAAAATATCTTACTGCAATTATTATTTGTTTAATTTATTAGGTTTTTTACTTTAGTATTAAATCTATCTCTATGAGATCTCACTCTTGTTCATGACCGTGAAGGGATTGACAACCCCTTTTCCGTGTTGTGTGCAAGTGATTATTAGTTTGTACAAGTGTGTAGTTTGGAGACTTGCTTTTGCCTCCTACTGTATTGATACCTTGGTTCTCAACTAAGGGAAATACTTATATGAACTTTGCTGCATCACCCTTTCCTCTTCAATGGAAAAATCAAAGCAAGCTTAAGAAGTAGCAGGAAGAATTTCTGGTGCCATTGTCGGGGAGGTTCTACATCAAGCCTTCCAAGTACTTGTCATAAACTCTCATCTCATGCACTTACATCATTTGCCAATTTGACTCTCATTTTCATCTCCCCCACATCTAAAACATTTTCAGAAAAAACACAAAAATGTTTGCCTTTTTATTCGCCCTTATGTCTTACTCTGTTTGTTTCCTCGTTTGCTTGGCATAATTGTGTTTTTTCAAATTCAGAACGAAAGTGTTATGGATCCTCATCCACTTGTTAATATTTTTAAAAGATTCAATTATGATGAACCAATTTCTAGTCAGTTGAGTGCACTAGATTATCTTTATGAGGTTTTGCTTGAAATTCATGAATCTAAAAATTGTGATGAACTATTAAAACAAATTCGTAAAGTGATTCACGATAGCTCCTTAAATGAAAAGCATGATTGCAATGATGTTATTATAATTTCTATGAATGAAAATTGTGCTAATGATATGCAAAACCCTAAGCTTGTGGATGCTAATTTTGCCACTACTTGTTGCAGTGATCATGATTGGGGTGATGCTTCTTACGATCTTGAAAAATTATTTAAACTCCATGATGAATATGAGATTGATAATAATGTTTGCAATAATGTTGAAGGTGGGTTTGAAGGAATGTCAACTTTTGATCCCACTACTTTTAAGATGGATCAATCTTATGAATTTTTTGATAAAAGTAGGTTTGGAAAGGTCATGACTTTAGTTGATGATAATCCCACTATTTTGGAAGAGTGTCAACTTTGGATGCATATGGATCATGTAGAGAATATGTTATGTGATAGATAAATTGTTGAGTTTGAATATGATCCTACATGAAATAATTACGAGAGAGGAAAATATGGTTGTAGAAATTTTCATGTTACTAAATTACCTCTCTTCATGTTGAGATTGCTATTGTTTCTTTCTTCTTCCTTGCATATGCTAGATATTGCTTGCCTTGATAATTTTTTTGCTTATAAAATTCCTATGCATAGGAAGTATGTTAGACTTAGATAAGTTTCTCACGTGTTCTATGATGCTCTCTTTGTGCTTGTCTTTCATGTGAGCATCATTAAAATCTCAATGCCTAGCTAAAAGGCTTTAAAGAAAAGCACTTGTTGAGAGACAACTCAATATTTTTCTTTTCTGTTTTTAAATAACTTTATCATCTAGCCTATTGTTAGATGTGTTTTCATGTTTTAATTTAGTGTTTGTGCCAAGTAAGACCTTTGGGATGAATTGAAAGATAGTAGATTGGTTTTGCAAAAAAAACCAAAACTTTTGTGTCCAGTGCTAGAATTCTTTCTGATTGCTGGAACGTGAAAAGACTCTGAATTTTTTACACATTTCTGATCAACAAATTGCGATTGTTGTCCTAATTTTTCAGAATTTTTAGAGATATAGAGGTTTCACTTTAATCCACATCTTTAGAGGCTCTTCTGTTTTTGACAGATTCCGTTTTCATTCTGCTGTTTGCTTATTTTGATGCAGCTCTGGCTAGTATCGGGGGG
>LR738714.1:181251980-181277190 GCA_902687465.1 Secale cereale
GGGGGGGTAAGGACCATGGAAAAGCTGGAGTACAGTAGATATATGTCGGTGTACTAAAGTAGGGGTACCTTAGTATCCCGACTTGTGCACGGGCAGTAGCAGCGTCCCGTGGTCGGGCTCGCCAAGCGCCCGCCAAGGCCCGCTCTGGATCCTTTAGAGCCATTCAAGAACAAAGTATTCAAGTTAAAGAAACAAGGCCCCGGCAAGAGGAGCTTGCCGGGAAGGCCGTACTAGGCTCAAGACCATACCTTTAGCACAAGACCCTGGCAAGAGGAGCTTGCCAGGAAGGACAGAGCATGGCATTTCAGAAGACTCGCCGTGGCGCATCGCGCGCCCCGGCAAGGCCCGGAGAGCGACAAGCTTCCGGGCACGGCAAGGTAGCGACCGCGGCAAGGCTCTTGCCGCGGCAAGCTTTCACTGTGTGCCTGCGCTCTAGCTCATCTGGCCACGCGTCCCCCTGGGGCCCTTCCAGGGGCACGTGGCGGATGGCTGTGCAGCCTGGGGTACACGGTGGCAAGCCACGATGACGAGGCCGCCATCGTGGTGAACGGAGACGCCCGGACGGACGCTTTTTGCACTATTTGGGGTGGCGGCGACGGGCATTCAATGCCCTTGTCCCCCACCGTCAGGGTTAGGTACAAAACACTGTACATATACTGTTACAACTACCACCACTTTTACGTTTTTACCCTCACCTACGTTGCCACCTATCGGTGACCCCTTTGACCTATAAAAGGAGGCCCATGCACAACGTAGAGGATGTTCGGAACTCTCGATCACTCCGACGCTCAGCGTAGCTAGCCTCAAGCACTTCAGATCTTCTTGCTCCCGAGCCAAGAACTCAATAATAAACCAAGGCAGGAGTAGGATTTTACGCATCCGTGCGGCCCGAACCTGGGTAAACTGATCGCGTGTGCGCCTCGATCCGCTCTTTGTGCATCCTCCGCTCCCTTGCCGTACCGAAAAGGGGCTCCGGTCCCATAGGTGTTCGTGGGCGATCAGTTTCCCCGACATCTTTGGCGCGCCAGGTAGGGGGCGTCGAGGTTGTGCGAACCTGATCCGGCGTTCATGCGGGCGCAATCTTCAGCAACTTCATCAACTTCGATAACTTCATCGACATGCCGCCGAAGAAGAAAGCTTCGGAGGTAGGAGGCCCGTCCGCATCGATCCCGCCACCACCAGAACCAACGGTTGGTAGGGTAGACGCTGGCTGAAGGACGGACGCCGGCGAGGAAACTCACGGCGCCGCCAAATCCAAGGACAAGACGAATGACTGAGCGCACTCCAAGACCTCGGTGTCCGTACACGCACCACGCCCCTCTCAGGAGGTGCCGGAACGGCAGCGGCGTGGTACGCAGGGTACCATCCGCTTGTTGGGCCAAGGACAAGTTGGCGGGACGCGGGACGCTCAAGGCCAATGCGCTGGCAAGAGCAAGGCGCGGTCGCCGGGGCGAGAACCTGCTCCTTCTAACGCGGTTAGAAGTCCGAGCATATCTCGCTCCTCGCACCGCTCGCCGCTGCTCCCCTCCACTCCAGCAGAGGCTCTAGCTAGAGCTCAGCTGCTCCTCAACTTCCCTCCAGCGGCAGACAAGGCCGAAGACTGGAGGGCTACCATCCAAAGCCTCATCGCCTTCGCCAACAACGACACGCCGCAGCAGCCGGCAACATCACGGCCGCGACAAGTCAGCCAGGCGCGGGTTGATGGAGACAAGACCGCCGGGGGTGCAACTACCGTGCACTCCCCGCCCCGAAGGGCGAAATCGCCGACTCGCCGAATCAACATCGACGACGACTCCACGGCGTCGTCGGATCCGCGAGCTCGCCGCGATCAACGCCAAGTCCTCGACGACAGACGACAAGAAGACGCTCGAACTCGCATCGAGCGTCGAAGAGAAGCGCGGCGACAGTCCGACCAGCGCGCTAGGCCCGCTGTCGACATGCACGCGCCCGGAGAACCAGGCGACCTGCCGTACGTGGCGGGCTGCCCTGCGTTCACCCGTGAGCTGCGGCAAGTCCAGTGGCCTAGCATGAAGAACTTCAAGCCCGACGTACCCGAGAAGTACGACGGCAAGACCCATCCCTCGGAGTTCCTCAGCATCTACACCATCGCGGTGCAGGCTGCCGGGGGACGCGACGAGAAGATACTAGCAAACTACTTCCCGCTCGTGCTTAAGCCAAACGTTAGATCTTGGCTTATGCACTTGCCGGAAAACTCCATCTCTTCTTGGGCCGACCTGTGCCACCAGTTTGTCGGCGCCTTCACGGGCGGCCACAAGCCCCATGGCTAGGAAAGTGATCTCCACATACTTGCCCAGAAGGAGGGAGAGTCCCTGCGGAAATACATCCAGAGATTCAGCCGCGTCCAGCACAACATTCCGGACGTCCACCCTGCCGCGGTTATTAGCGCGTTCCATCAGAACGTGTGTAATCGCCGGATGAGGGAGGAAATGGCGATGTGCAAGATAAGAGACGTCAGTGAGCTCTATGCCCTGGCCGACAAGTGTGCACGCGCTGAAGAGGGGAGGAGACTCCCCGGAGAGGATGTTGGAGCAGGAGGAATGGACAGTGAGGATGCCGCCTCGGCAAGGAAAAACCGGCGGCGGAACAATAAGAAGAATAAGAACAAGGAAGTACTAGCTGTCGAGCAGTCCGGCAAGGAGGCAGGCGCCAAGAAAGCTCAGGCTGGTGGCTCCGGCAAGGAAGCCACCACTGTAGCTGCCGCCGACAAGCAGGACGGCTCCGACAAGCAGTACTGCAAGATCCGCCGTACCAAGGGCCACGATCTCCAGAACTGCAAAAGGGTCGAATACCTCGTTGAGCAACAGAAGGCTGAGTACGAGCGACGCGACAAGGAGAAGGCCTAGGGAGGTGGAGGAGAGTCCGGCAAGAAGCGGCCATTCAATGGCCGGGGAGGACGCCGCGGCAAGGCCAAGCAGCGGCAAGGAGATAGACCTCCCCGCGGCCGCGATAAGGACGAAGACGAAGACGACGATGAGGACATGGACGACGGAGACAACAGCGAGTAGGAGTTCCAGAAGGCCAAGAAGTTCTGTGCGTCGATGGAGGTGCCTCTCTGCATACTTCCCAGCGCCAACTCAAGCAATGGGTGCGGGAAGTGAATGCAGCAGACCCGCCCGTCGAGTCGCGCAAGCTCCTGAAGTGGTCCAGCACGCCCATCATCTTCGACATTGAGGACCACCCTGACCGCACAACTGCGGTCGGGTGCTTGCCGATGTTGGTTTCGCCAACCATCCGCAACCTCAAGGTCACCAAGATGCTGGTTGACGGTGGGTCCGGCCTGAACCTGATCTCCTCCGCTGTGATCCGGAAGCTGCAGATCCCCGATAGCGAGCTCGAAGAGACCGGCACTTTCCAAGGAATTAACCCGGGAAGGAGCAAGCCGAAGGGGAAGATCACACTGCCAGTGTCCTTTGGCGGAGAGCTAAACTTCAGGACTGAGAGGATCACCTTCGAGGTTGCCGATATCCCATTACCATACAATGGGATACTTGGCCGTCCGGCGCTTGCCAAGTTCATGGCAGCCTCTCACTACGCCTACAACATGCTCAAGATGCTAGGGCCGATAAGCGTCATCTCTGTCCCCGGCGACAAGAAGGACGCGCTTATCTGCGCCGACAAGATCTACCGGGACGCAGCAGCCGCCACAGACAGCAAAACACTTGCCGCTGAAGCTCCCGGGGGGAAGAACAAGACCAAGTCCGGCAAGAGCTCTGGGGCCCACTCCGGCAAACGCACCTCTTCGGAGTGCTGCGCTGCCGTCGAGGACGCACCATCGAGCTCCCCCGGCAAGTGCAAGAAGGGAATGGCAGCTCCACTTGCAACCAAGAAGGTGTCCGCCAAGGAGGACGGCACTAGTGGTACTTTCACCATCAGTGCCACGCTCGATCCTAAATAGGAAAGCGCGCTCGTTGCTTTCCTACGGGTGAATGTCGATGTGTTTGCATGGCAACCGTCTGACATCCCCGGCGTTCCCAGGAAAGTAATTGAGCATAAGCTTGCCGTTTGTCCTCATGCGCGGCCCGTCAAGCAGAAGGTCAGGAAGCAAGCGGTGGAGCGCCAAGAGTTTATTGCTGAAGAAATCAAGAAGTTGGAAGCGGCAGGCCTTGTTAGAGGTGTTCTTCATCCCACGTGGCTGGCCAACCCTGTTGTCGTGCGCAAAGCTAATGGGAAGTGGAGGCTTTGTATAGACTTCACTGATGTGAATAAAGCTTGTCCCAAAGATCCATTTCCCTTGCCGCGCATTGACCAGATCGTTGACTCCATGGCTGGATGTGAGTTGCTTTCATTCCTTGATGCATATTCCGGATACCACCAGATATTCATGGCTGAAGAAGATGAAGAGAAGACCACATTCATTACTCCATGTGGCACTTACTGCTTCATACGCATGCCCTTTGGATTGAAGAATGCGGGCTCAACATTTGCAAGGGTGGTCCACACTGCTTTTGAGCCACAGATACACAGGAATGTAGAAGCTTACATGGATGATATAGTGGTCAAGAGCAAGGACAAGGATACCCTGATCCAAGATCTGGATGAAACTTTTACAAATCTGCGCAAGATACAATTCAAGCTGAACCCCGAGAAGTGCGTGTTCGGAGTCCCCTCCGGCAAGATTCTCGGGTTCTTTGTGTCCCAGAGGGGGATTGAAGCTAATCCCGACAAGATGAAAGCCATCGAGCAGATCGAAGCTCCGAAGCGCGTCAAGGATGTACGGAGGCTTGCTGGATGTGTGGCTGCCCTCAGCAGGTTCATTTCTAAGTCTGCGGAACGCGCCCTGCCGTTTTTCAAAATCCTGAAAAAGGCAGGTCCAATGAAATGGACTCCGGAAGCGGAGGCAGCGCTGCAAGACTTGAAAGGGTACCTATCCTCCACTCCAATACTTGTCGCACCTAAGCCGCAAGAGAAGTTGCTACTATACTTAGCAGCAACCAATCAAGTGGTTAGTGCTGCGTTAGTAGCGGAAAGAGAGGCAGATGAGGAGCCCACAGCCCCGGCAAGCACGTCCAGCGACAAGCAGGGGGCTTCCCCGACAAGCTCTGGCCCCGACAAGGGAGAGTCTGCGCAGATGCGAGAAGAAGTGCAAAAGAAGATGGTGCAGCGCCCAGTCTATTTTGTCAGCTCCCTCTTGCAGGGGGCTAGATCAAGATACTCTGGGGTGTAGAAGCTGCTTTTCGGCCTCCTCATGGCCTCGAGAAAGCTGCGCCACTACTTCCAAGCAAATGAGATAACAGTGGTCACTCGCTTTCCGCTAAAAAGGATATTGCAAAATCCAGAAGCAACAGGCAGGATTGTCGAGTGGGCACTGGAGCTGTCAAGCTTTGGTCTCAAGTTTGAAAGTACTTCAACTATCCAGAGCAGAGCCTTGGCAGAATTCATAGCAGAATGGACACCAACACCAGACGAAGAGATTGCAGAGACAAACGTCCCCGCCGAAGAAGCAAACAAAGAATGGGTAATGTACTTCGATGGAGCCTTCTCGCTGCAAGGCGCCGGTGATGGTGTGCTGCTTGTCGCACTCACCGGCGAGCACCTCAACTATGTTGTCCAAATGCACTTCCCCAAGGAACAAGCAACGAACAATACTGCAGAGTATGAAGGTTTGCTTGCCGGTCTCAGAATTGCAGCAGAACTTGGGATCAAGAAGCTGACTGTGCGCGGAGATTCGCAGTTGGTTGTCCGACAAGTGAACAAAAGCTACCAGAGCCCATTGATGGAAGCTTACGTCGACGAAGTGAGAAAGCTTGAAGAGCACTTTGAAGGCATACAGATGGAGCACGTTCCAAGAGCTCAAAATGATATCGCAGACGGCCTGTCAAAGTGCGCTGCACTGAAGCTACCTGTTGAACCAGGGATCTTCGTGCTCAAGCTAACTCAACCATCCGTTACACCATCAGTTGGGCAAAGCAAGAAGAGAAAGTTGGTCTCCGGCGACTACTTGCCGGCGGATCTTCCTGAAGCCGCCGCCAAGGTCCCCAAGATCAACGACCAAGTTGCTGAGGAACGGTCTGCTCCTGCGGACCCCAGGATTCGTACAGTTGAAGCAGGCGTTCCCGACAAGTCTTGCCCCGGCAGGCTTGCTGGGGAGCGTCCAGCTCCGGCAAAGCTGCAGGTCCTTGCCGCAGAAGCTGACGTTCCCGCAGCAGCACTAATGCCTTTAGTCCTTGTTGTTGAGCCTCAAGCTCCAACCTGGGCACAGCAAATTGTCCGTTTTCTTCAAACTGGAGAACTTCCCGAAGAGCCAGAAGAGATAGAGAGAATAACCAGGCAGTCAAGTATGTACCAGTTCGTCGGCAATGAACTGTACATAAGAAGACTCAATGGTGTTAGATTGAAGTGCATTCCCCGGGAAGATGGACAGAAGCTGTTGGCAGAGATACATGGAGGCATATGCGGCCACCACATTGGCGCAAGAGCACTCGCCGGGAAGGCGTTCCGGCAAGGTTTCTTTTGGCCAAAAGCCCTCCAAGATGCAACTGCACAAGTAACCAAGTGTGAAGCGTGCCAGTTCCATGCCAAGCAAATACATCAGCCAAATCAAGCTCTCCAGACGATCCCTTTGTCCTGGCCCTTTTCGGTCTGGGGGCTCGACATCCTCGGCCCCTTTCCCCGCGCAGTCGGGGGCTTTGAGTACTTGTACGTCGCTATCGACAAGTTCACAAAGTGGCCGGAAGTGGAACCAGTGAGAAAGGTGACCGCACAGTCAGCAGTCAAGTTCTTCAGGTCAATTGTTTGCCGTTTCGGAATCCCTAACAGGATCATCACCGACAAAGGCACACAGTTCACAAGCCGCACCTTCATGCAGTACGTCCAAGACCTTGGCGCCAAGGTCTACTTCGCTTCTGTTGCTCACCCAAGGAGCAACGGTCAAGTGGAGAGGGCAAACGCTGAAGTGCTGCGCGGGCTCAAGACAAGAACTTTCGACAGGCTGCGCAAATGCAGAAGAAACTGGATTCAGGAGTTGCCGGCGGCTCTTTGGTCAATCAGGACGACACCAAATCGAGCCACCGGACAGACACCCTTTGCTCTTGTCTATGGAGCAGAGGCAGTTCTCCCCACGGAACTCGTATACGGGTCTCCTCGAGTGCTCGCTTACTATGAGCTCGAGCAAGAACAGTTGTGGCAAGATGATGCACTGCTCCTCGAGGAGAACCATCTTCAGGATGCTCTACGAGCTGCTCGATACCAGCAAGCTTTGCGCCGCTACCATAGCCGCAAAGTCAAGGCCAGAAGTCTCGAGGAAGGCGACCTTGTTCTTCGGCGTGTTCAGTCCACCAAGAATTCCAACAAGTTGACGCCGAAGTGGGAAGGCCCTTATCGGGTGAGACAAGTCACAAGGCCCGGCGCTGTCCGCCTTGAGACCGAAGAAGGCTTACCGGTGAGCAACTCCCGGAACATTGAGCATCTTCGCAAGTTTCACCCATAAGGCGCGGTTGCCGTGATCCGCTCCGGCAACCACCTTTTGTACAAGTCTTGCCGCTGTTGCATGTAAACCTTTGTACAAAGCTGGGCGCAGATCCCGTGCATCAGTAAAGCTTATGTGCCTCGCACAACTTGTCTTTTTCATGCCTTCTAGCTTTTCTTGCATGCATTATCTGACACTTTGTGCAGCACGCACCCCCGGTAAGCAGTAATGAGCCGCAAGGTTCCATATCTATGTTTCCTCCCTTTTCTTTCCTTTCTTAAGCAGAAGAAGTTGTTCCTCACGCACAAGTTTGCCGGGGGGAAGGAGACAGTGGTACGGACCAAGTGCTGTATGGACCAAGTGCCGTTCAAGAAAGCCTCGCCTTGCCGGGAAGCAAACAACACAAAAGCTAAGTTGCTCAAACTTTGAACTTTAAGGTTATCTTCCTTGAACGACCGCACTTTGTATGGAAAACCTGTGCGCGAAGGAACCTACCCAGGGCTAGCCGCGCCCTTACTTTGTTTCGAGCACGCTCAACGGCTTAAGTGAGCTGCGACAAGTGTCGCGCCCTTACTTCATTTTCGAGTTCGCTCAACAACCTAAGTGCGCTGCGACTAGCTGCGGCAAGGTTTCTTGCCGGCGAGGGCACTGCCAGCAGGCTGCTGAAGTCCCGCACTCGGCGCTCGCGGCAAGGGTCCATTTTGCCGGCAAGTTTCCCTAAAAAGCGTAGGGTAAAAGCATACAAAGTAAAGAGGTTGAGTAAAGGAAATAACACTGCATCAACTACCCAAAACAAAGTTATATTACAAGATGACTTGTCGCTGTTCTAATAAACTACTGTCCATAACTTGATTGACAGCGACAAGGGAAGCAGAAAGAAGATAGCCTAGTCTACACGGTCGCCGTCGACTCTCCTGATCTTGCCCACCTTGGCCACGATGTGGGCGACACGAGCCTCCAGCGCTTCCTGGTCAGCGTCGGGCAGCAAGGTCCGGAGGATGTTGTCAAGATTGATCCCGGGGTTGCGGTAGACTATCTTCGTCAGCACTCGCTCCACAGTACCCGTGCAAAGCCTGCGCGCCTCGTCCGCCAGCTGCGCTGGAATCCTTTCTCGGAGCTGCTCGAGGGCCGGCGCTATTCCCCTGAAGAATAAGCTCAGCTTGGCGCTGTGAGGGAGGTTTGTGTCGGGGGAGTACCCGAGGTGCTCCGTCCCCAGCGCCGCCATCTCCCTGTCGATGTCAGCGGCGGCGGTGACGAGCTCCTCGGTCCACTGCTCCACCGTCTGCCTGAAGTTATTCTGCATGAGGGCGGCGCTGTCCAACAGTGCCCTCTCTGCCCGGAGATCTTCCTTCAGTTTCATCTCCCTGTTCCTGGCTCCGTCAAGTGATTCGGTGAGGGTTGACAGCTTCAGCTCCAAGTCTGCAATAGAATCCTTGGCGTCGTTGAGTTCATTGCCCTTGTCGGAGAGACGGACCTGCAGCTCCGAGTTGCTGTGGGCGTCTTTCTCCCTCTCCAACTTGAGCGCGGCGACCTTCTCCTCGCTCGTTTTCAAGTTGAGGTTCAACTGCGCCACCCTCGCCTCCAAGTCCCTCTTGGCGGTCTCTGCAGCTGCAGCGACGTCCCGCGCTTCCTGCAGAGCCCCGCCGTGGGACTGCTCGCGCGCGGTAAGGTCGTCCTCATGACTATCGAGGTCGACCTTCCGCTGCCTCAGCTCTCCTTCCCGCCGAGACAGATCTTCGGCGGCAAGCCTTTGCTGCTCCTCTGCCTCGGCCTTCTCGAGGATGAAAGCCTGGTGCGCCTCGGCAAGCTCCTCCCGCTCCTCCGCCAAGGACCGGAGGGCCGCCTGGTTGGCGGCACGGAGCTCCTCGGCGCGCTTCTCCAGATCGACGCCAGCCTTGGCAGCCAGGGCCTCCCGGGACTCCAGCTTGGCCTGCCTAGCGCGGTACAGAGCCAGGAGCTTCCGCAGGAGCTGCTCCTCTTCGGGCTCGCTGCTGCTGCCGGGCACGTCGACAAGCCTCAGCCCGGCGGAGGCCAGGACTTCCCCATCGAATACCTCTCCCTCCGCGGGCGCCCTCGACGTAGAAGCCCACGGGACTTGGATGAAGACCCCGTTGGCGGCCACCAGATAGACGCCCGGCTTAGTCGCGGCAGCAGGAGGGTCGGCGGCTGGCGCAGCGTCCGGCGCTCCTGCGGCCTCAGGGCTGTCAGTGCGGTCGCCGGTCCCCTCCTCAGCTGCCGCGTCAGTGGCCGCGGCAGTCTCATCGACGGTGGCCTCCGTCTCCATCGGCTCCGGGGCGGTCGAGTCTGAAGACAAGAAAAGAAGAAGAAAGAAAGAAGAATTGTCAAGCAAATATCCAAAATGGAAAAGTCAAGAGAAGAAAAGCACAAGGGTTACCTGCGCGAGCCTCTTCTTCGACGGGGTTCCTCACCGGGGGATCCTCCCTCGGCGGCGTGGTGGTAGCCCCCGCCGGCGGAGGGCCACTGGCGCCTTCCCTTGGCGGGGTGCTCGCCCTTGGTGGAGTACTCGCCCTTGGCGGGGTCCTCGCCCTTGGCGGGGTACTCGCCCTTGGCGGAGGGCTCGCCCTTGGCGGAGTACTCTCCCTCGCCAGGGAGCTCCTCCTTGGCGGGGAGGCTGAGACGAGCGGCTCTTCGGGAGCAGTCTCTTGACGCTCCTGAGGCTGCGGCTCTGCTTCTGCACAAATAAGCAAACAAACAAGACATTAGCAAGGAAAAGAAGCCCACGCGCACCCGACAAGTGAAGAAGTAAAAAGAAGACTCACGCTGGGGGCTGCGCTGGGGGCTGCTCTGCGGAGCAACAGGCTGGTCCGGCAAGCTTGTCGCTGGCGCGTCCCCTGCCGCTGTGACAGGCTCATCCTCGAGATCGACCACTGGAATCTTAACCCTTTTCGCCGCTCTCTGGGCCAAGGTCCTGGAAGATAAACAAGATCAAAGTCAGGCAAAGAAAATTCAAGACAAGAGCAACAAAAATCAAAAGAAATAAGAGTTACAAGTGCTTACTCTTCCTCCTCCTCGTCAGAACTGAGGACGGAGGAGCTGGAGGAGTAGGCTCCCTCGGGCGCTTGGCGGGCTCTGGAGCCGTGGTCTGAGAAGGCCCCGTTCCGGTCGTCGCCGAAGCCCGAGGGGCGGAAGGAACGCCAGAACCAGTTCGGGAAGATCCTCCTCCGCCTGCCGCTGAGGCGCGAGGCGACCCCTTGACGGCCTTGCTCGTCGTGGTGGCGAGCGTCGAGCGACGCTGCGTCTGCTGCTGGACCGCCGGCCGCCTCGCCGTGTCAGTAGCCTTGCGGAGGCGTTTCTTTGGCTGAGGCGGAGGACTTGGTGGTGGCGGAGAACTCCCCGAGGATGAAGAGGAGCCGTCGAGGCCCAGAGACCCGCCTGAGTCTTCTGAAGGGTCGCCCGATTCGGCGTCCTCCTCGGCAGGCTCACTTGACTCTGTGCCCTGCCCGGCAGCCTCGCTCGTCCCGGCAGGCTGCCCGGCAGGCTTCAGCAGTTTGAGGATCTCTTCCTCCTCGGCCCGACTCACTGCATCCGCTGCATCCGCCTCGTCCAAGGAGTACCCAAACTCGCCCGCGGCCTCAGCTACGGCTGCCTCCTCCATCCTGGTGGCGATATACGCCAAATCCCGGTTGGTGGTGTCGCGGGTGAGACCCTTCTTCTCATCGAGATTGATCGGCAGCTCAACCAAGTTGTCGAAGAAGGTTTGTGCGGTTTCGTCTGAAGGCGCCAGCCATGTGGGGTCAACCCCGTGGGAGTCGCACAGCGGCATCGCCGCGCGGATAGCACTAAGTGACGAATTGTTACATAGTGGAACTACCCCCGCGACGAGACACACCACTCCGGTTGCTTGGCATCATGCTGGAACAGCTCACGGAGCATCCCTTGAGCTCCAGGACAGTGAAGTTATAGTTAAGGCCGGGGCGCAGCCTCATACAGTCTGCCGCGTTGCCGAAATTCCAAGCAGCCCTCTTCCTCTCCTGCAAGGGGGCAATGCGGCGGCGAAGGAAATCTGCCCCGACCTCACCTACAGTAAGGTTGGCTTACCGGAGGCGAAGAATCCTGGTGAGAGCTATCTTCAGCTTCTCGTCCTCCGGGGCCAGATCACTCCAATCCTTGCCGCGCACTATTGCAGCTCGGCGCGGGGAAGTAAACTGCTGGGGTTCATCCTCCAAGATCCAGCACCAGTCAGCCCTCCACTCCTCCCACTTGCCGCGGAGCTCTCCAATCAAGTACGCCTCTTTCTTATTGAGCCTAAAGATCCAAGAGATCCCACCGGACAGGGGAGACCCAGACTCTACTCGAGGTGTGAAAAAATGACAGAAGAGGGCTACATTGGGGGTGACTCCGGCAAAGTTTTCGCACAGATGTGCGAAAATGGCCATGGTTAAGACTGCGTTCGGGGTGAAATCTAGAAGATGGAATCCATATGTGTTCATAACATCGCAGAAGAACTCGGAGTATGGAGGGCAGAGTCCGCAATGCAAGAACAGGGCAAAGTAAGGATAACCTCCCAGGAACATGTCGCAGGTTTCGGCGGGGAGAACCCTGGTGCGCGGGTGAGCTTTCGTTTCCCTCGACCGGAAGAGGTATTACTTGTCCTTCAGCTCCCTCGCGCCAAGCCTCGGCGGGAAGACCACCATCCTCTTCCGCATTGCTGCTAGCTTCGCCGCCTGGTCGGTCTTCGCGGTTTTCGCCTTGTCACTCTTCGGGGCCATGGCGGGGACAGAGTGAGGCCGGCGGCGCTGGGGACGCTGGTGGCGGCGGAGAAGGGTAGAGCTCAGCTCTCTTTCGACCTTTGGGGAGGAGGAGAGCGGCGGGGGTTTCTGGAGGTTGAAGACGCAATGAAGCAATGGGGGAAACTGCCCCTGTTTCCTCTGCTTTTAAGGGGGAGTGGGGGACGTTCCGCATTTTCCCATTAAAGAAATAGGCCACATTCTCTCCCACGACGCCGCAATCGACGCGTGCCGTTAGGGAGGGACGCGGCGGATACGGAGGGGGATACGGCGCGCCGTGGGCCGCGGGTGCCCGTGCACTGTTTTGGGCTTGGCCCAACAGCGCTCGGCACCGTGTGTGGCCCAGGCCCGGGGGCTCCTGTCGGTGTACTAAAGTAGGGGTACCTTAGTATCCCGACTTGTGCACGGGCAGTAGCAGCGTCCCGTGGTCGGGCTCGCCACGCGCCCGCCAAGGCCCGCTCTGGATCCTTTAGAGCCATTCAAGAACAAAGTATTCAAGTTAAAGAAACAAGGCCCCGGCAAGAGGAGCTTGCCGGGAAGGCCGTACCAGGCTCAAGACCATACCTTTAGCACAAGACCCTGGCAAGAGGAGCTTGCCAGGAAGGACAGAGCATGGCATTTCAGAAGACTCGCCGTGGCGCATCGCGCGCCCCGGCAAGGCCCGGAGAGCGACAAGCTTCCGGGCGCGGCAAGGTAGCGACCGCGGCAAGGCGCTTGCCGCGGCAAGCTTTCACTTTGTGCCTGCGCTCCAGCTCATCTGGCCACGCGTCGCCCTGGGGCTCTTCCAGGGGCACGTGGCGGATGGCTGTGCAGCCTGGGGTACACGGTGGCAAGCCACGATGACGAGGCCGCCATCGTGGCGAACGGAGACGCCCGGACGGACGCTTTTTGCACTATTTGGGGCGACGGCGACGGGCATTCAATGCCCTTGTCCCCCACTGTCAGGGTTAGGTACAAAACACTGTACATATACTGTTACAACTACCACCACTTTTACGTTTTTACCCTCACCTACGTTGCCACATGTCGGTGACCCCTTTGACCTATAAAAGGAGGCCCATGCACAACGTAGAGGAGGTTCGAAACTCTCGATCACTCCCACGCTCGGTGTAGCTAGCCTCAAGCACTGCAGATCTTCTTGCTCCCGAGCCAAGAACTCAATAATAAACCAAGGCAGGAGTAGGGTTTTACGCATCCGTGCGGCCCGAACCTGGGTAAACTGCTCGCGTGTGCGCCTCGATCCGCTCTTTGTGCATCCTCCGCTCCCTTGCCGTACCGAAAAGGGGCTCCGGTCCCATAGGTGTTCGTGGGCGATCAGTTTCCCCGACAATATACCACCAATATAAAATAAGAATGAGTTCACAATAGTACCAAGAAGTAAGGATTGGATTTGTTTTACTAACGGATCTCACGAGTTTTCTGTTGAGTTTTGTGTTGTGAAGTTTCCAAGTTTTGGGTAAATATTTGATGGACTACGGAACAAGGAGTGGAAAGAGCCTAAGCTTGGGGATGCCCAAGGCACCCCAAGGTAATATTCAAGGACAACTAAGCATCTAAGCTTGGAGATGCCCCGGATGGCATCCCCTCTTTTGTCTTCAATCCATCAGTAAATTTAGTTGAGGCTATATTTTTATTCTCCATATGATATGTGTTTTACTTAGAGCGTCTTGTATTATTTAAGTCTTTGCTTTTTAGTTTGCCACACTCATTATAGATGTACACACCTTTTGATAGGGACACACATTAATCGTGAATTTATTATAATACTCTATGTGCTTCGCTTATATCTTTTGAGCTAGGGTAGTTGCTCTAGCGCTTCACTTATATCTTTTCGAGCACGGCGGTGATGTTATTTTGAAGAAATTGATGAACTATCATGCTTCACTTATATTATTTTGAGAGTCTAATAACATCATGGTAATTTTCTTGGGTTGTGAATTTAGTCCTAATATGATAGGCATCCAAGGGGGATATCATAAATACTTCCATAAAGAGCATTGAATATATACGAAGTTTGATTCCATGCAATTGTATTTAGATATGAAGATGGTGATATTAGAGTTATGCTAGTAATGAATAGTGTAGTTAAAGAAGTAATTGTGTTAAGGTTTGTGATTCCCGTAGCATGCACGTATGGTCTTCTAGTTAGGCTGGTCACAATGGGCAGGAACATAAGGTAGTAATATACACACTTATCTAGACTATGTTACTACCTCCACGGTGGGTAGGATAATGTAGGTAGTGTCATGCAACGATGCATTTATTAGCTTATAGACTCATTGTTTTTTGAAGTGTGTGATGTTCCGGTAACTTAGCTAGTTACCACAAGCACCTCACTCTTCATTAAATATGTGCCACATAAGCAACGTTGTATTGAAATATGTGATGTTACTCCTAAGTTCCACCCCATTGTGACCAGCCTTATGTGATGAAGTTGGAGTGCAATTTTTTCTTGATTGTCTTCCTTTGCATGGAAGTCGGGAGTGCGCAATGGTTAACTCATACCAACCTCTCCCCTAGGAGCATGCGTAGTAGTACTTTGTTTCGAGGGCTAATAAACTTTTTGCAATAAGTATGTGAGTTATTTATGACTAATGTTGAGTCCATGGATTATACGCACTCTCACCCTTCCACCTTTGCTAGTCACTCTAGTACCGCGCAACTTTCGCTAGTGCTTTAAACCCACCATACATTGTAACATCCCAAATTTTCAGATTTGGGATGTTAATAGGATCATTACTTTTCATCATGATTCTATGCATATTTGAATTTTATGAATATATAAAGTGCTTTCCAGCTCAAGGCAATATATTTGGAGTGGAGATAATATGACTTTTCCCCTCTTAATTATATTTGGAAAATGCAAAGAATATATTCCGGAGGCTACATAAATTATTTTGTCTTTGTTCAAACTCAAAGTTAATTTAGAGTTGTTATAATGCTCTTTGTATTGTCCTTACTGCATTACATAATTTTCCAAAAATGCATTTGTGTTGTAAAAATGTTCACTGTTTTATGTATTAGTAATAATATTTTACTGTGTGCTCTGGTGATTTTATAGTTGTTCTTTTGTATTTTATTTAGCTAGAAATTTAATTCCTGCAGCAGAGGTTTAAAAAAAAGAGAGAAACCGCACGCGATGTGCATCAGGCCTCGGCGCATAGCGGCCCAGCTAGCCCTCACGCGCGCGCAGAGCCAACATCAGCAGGCCAGCCCATTTCCCCCGCTCAACCGCAGCCCACCGCGCAGCTCTCTCTCTCTCTCTCTCTCTCTCTCTCTCTCTCTCTCTCTCTTTTGTTTATTTCTCTTCCTTTCTCTGTGTCGCTGACGAGGC
Organism: Secale cereale; assembly: GCA_902687465.1. Classification (NCBI taxonomy): domain Eukaryota; kingdom Viridiplantae; phylum Streptophyta; class Magnoliopsida; order Poales; family Poaceae; genus Secale; species Secale cereale. Next base: position 181,267,489 of record LR738714.1, read on the forward strand.
TGGCCCACCTGTCATCTATCTCTCCTTGCTATGTTCTTCCTGGACAACGAGTCTGATCTGATTCCTTCGATCAATTTGATCGATCCGCTGATCCTCCCGCACGCTTACCTTCTATCCTTCTATCTCTCATTGCTGTGTTCTTCCTGGACAACGAGTCTGATCTGATTCTTTTGATCGATTTGATCGATCCGCTGATACTCCCGCACGCTCACCTTCATATATATATATATATATATATATATATATATATATATATATATATATATATATATATATATATATATATATATATATTCCCCACCTCCGACTCATTCAATTTTTTGCAAAACGAAGATCTCCCGTACCCTAGAACTCGCCGCTGGAACTCACCGGAGTTCCGCCGCTGCTGACCCCCGACATCATCGTTTCCGTCGCCTGTAGAGGGTCCCTGTACCTCCCTTCCACTCTGTTGCATTCTCCTTGATCTGCTCTATCGCCAGGACTATTTGTATCACACAGGGAAGCACCCAACCGAGTCGTTCGAGCTCGTCCCAAAGAACAACTCTGACATCGCTAAGGATAGCAATTTTACCCATGGACATGGATACCCATGGATATCGACCCGTATGGACAGAGTATGGATATCCTTTTGCGCCCATGGGCGACGCCCAAACCTGACCTGGTTACTCAAGGGTAGGGCATGGACATAATCTTGTACCCATGGACATATGCAAACCCGACCCGATAGTATGACTTAATGGTGAGATTTTGCTATCCCTACCCCACAGTCACATGTCCCACTGTAATTTCACCCATTATAATCTAAAACATTCAAACAAATTGCACCATCCCCACCGTAACTTTTATTAGTTGACATTCAATCTCTGCCTTAATATTACTTCAGCTCCCTTAAAATCTTTTATGTCGTTGTTTAATGACTCATCATTAAGTATTAGCCACATCTCCTCTTCTTACTCCTCCCGCATCCCGAGAGATGGTCGACACTACCAGCCGCTATCTCCATGTATGGTGGAGCACTTCAACGGCCATCACCACTGGCTCATGATAACACAACTAAGTATGCCCTCGACCCCTGCATCTCTGCTTTTTCACACCCGCATGGATGCATGGGTGCAACAGCTTACGTGCACGTTATGTTGTGTCTTATGTATATGTATTGAGAGGACCCCATGGATATCCAATGGATATGGATACCCATTTGGTTTGGACATGGACACAATATTTCACCCACGGATTTTTCATGGGAAGACATAGACTGTCTTCATGGACATGGATATGGATTTGATATTGTTCAACCCAATCCATACCCGACCCATTGCCATCCTTAAATGTCGCCGCTCCAGCCGGTCCTCGCGGACGCTAGGATATCCAATGGATATGGATACCCATCAGGTTTGGACATGGACACAATATTTTGCCCATGAGTTTTTTCATGGGTGGACAGAGACTGCCTTCATGGATATGGATATGGTTCAACCCGATCCATACCCGACCCTTTGCCATCCTTAAACGTCGCCGCTCGAGCTGGTCCTCGCGGATGCTAGGATATCCAACGGATATGGATACCCATCAGGTTTGGACATGGCTATAATATTTTTCCCATGGGTTTTTTCATGGGCGGACAGAGACTGTTTTCATGGATATGGATTTGATATTGTTCAACCCGATCCATACCTGACCCATTGCCATCCTTAAACATCACTGCTCCAGCCGATTCTCGCGGACGCTAGCAGAAGCCCCGGTCGCCCAGGGGGACATCTTCAAGTTCGTTGTGGTCCTCCTCACCTTCGGTTCTCCCCGAGTTCGGGAGGCCTCTCCAACGAGCGCACGCTCGAAGTCCGAGTCAGACGAGCCATCTTCCTCAACTCTGGCAGCCACTAAGCTCCTGTCTCTCCGGTGAGTCATCCCATCCGTCAGATCTCTCTCTGACGGCCTAGATTAGATCATATTTTTTTATTATCATGGAAATGTTTTCCTTTAAGTTTTGGCCATTCGTCGTTTAGCCCTCGCAGCGAACACATCCGAGCCAGTAGAAACACGCCATGTGGCAAGTATTTTGTTGTAAATAGATAAAGGCAGTTTTGTTCATGTTTTTCAAACCTTCATAACTTTTGCATAGTTTTTCCAAATTTGATGAAACCAACGCCAAATTCTTCAACATGATCCCTTCTATCCAACACGCAAATCCAATCTAAATTTTGAAACTATTAAATTTGAATTTGATCAAATTTCAATTTAACCTTTCGAAGGCCGTATATTTCAAATCATTGATCCAAATTAGTTGTTTCTTTTTGCATTGTGATCCTACTAGCGTGTAGATAAGATGTACCTACTTATATGTTCTATTAATGAAATTTGTATTTGTATTCCTTGCTATTGACTTTATTGTGGTGTTATATGAGTATGATTTCTTTGTCGGTGAATTCGTTAATCATAAAGATTGCCCGGAGTGTGAAGCGGATCCGAATTAATTTTTAGATTGCTTCAACACCGTTCAAGGCAAGTTTGCACTTTTGATTTTTATCATCCTATATTCTGCTATGCATGTTTGGTTTTATGCTATGATATATGTCTGGTCTGATTATGTGTATCCCGTGTTGCCATGTTTTGTTGCTGATTGTGTTATTTGATGGTGTGATCAACTTGCTATGGTGGACACGGGTTTGTGTCGAGTGATCCAAGAAAGTGGTGAGTGTTTATAGTCGTAAGCTCAGGATAATTAACCAGGTGAATGCATCACTGGCAGAGCGCTCTATTGTCCCTAGAGAATGTGCCATTGACAGAGCGCACTTGAGGCGAGGTATAGTTTTCGGGACTTAAATCAGGTGAATGCGTCCCCGGCAGAGCGCTCTATTGTTCCTAGAGAATGCTCCATTGACAGAGCGCACTTGAGAGACTTCTGAAGTTCTTGTCATGTTTACTTAGCGGAGATTGTAAATTCAGTTAGTGGAGGTAGGTGAAGACATTCTTCCACAAACCAACTTGAGTGTTCTGTTTGTCATACTTTGCTTGTGGATGTAGGTTTGTTATATCATATTGTGTGATTTGCCAATACATTCAATGTATTGACCCTCGTGGCTGCACCATATCATGTTGCGGGATTTTCAGATGATCAGTGAGATAAAGTAGGGTTGCGAGTCTTGACTCAGCATTTTCGACATGGGCATTGATGGGACTCATCTTTTGTTATGCTACATTTCTGCTATTATTATTGAATAAAGTTAGCTATGTGCTACTCAGTTTGTAATACATTACAAATTCTGGATCATATGTTGTAGTAAATGATGCACTTGTTACATTGATATTCCTATGTACTGTGTGTGCTAGCAGTCGATCCAGGGACTAGCACGGTAAGCACAGAGACATCAAATCTTAGCAGGTTCGGGTCGTTACATATAACCTTCCTCAAAACAGCCACCATAATGATACATCTCCAACGTATCTATAATTTTTGATTGTTCCATGCTATTATATTATATGTTTTGGATGTTTAATGGGCTTTAATATGCACTTTTATATTATTTTTGGGACTAACCTACTAACCAAAGGCCCAGTGCAAATTGCTGTTTTTTTGCCTATTTCACTGTTTCACACAAAAGGAATATCAAACGGAATGATACCTTCGCGAGGATTGTTTTTGGAACAAACACAATCCAGGAGACTTGGTGTACAAGTCTGGGAAGCCACGAGGTGGCCACAAGACAGGAGGGCTGGCCCCCTCCCTTGTGGGCCCCTCGTAGCTCCACCGACGTACTTCTTCCGCCTATATATACTCGTATACCTTGAAAACATCCGAGAGCACCACAAAACCCTATTTCCACCGCCGCAACCTTCTGTACCCACGAGATCCCATCTTGGGTCCTTTTCCGGCGCTCCACCAGAGGGGGAATCGATCATGGAGGGCTTCTACATGTACACCGTAGCCTCTCCGATGATGTGTGATTAGTCTACCACAGACCTTCGGGTCCATAGTTATTAGCTAGATGGCTTCTTCTCTTTTTTTGGATCTCAATACAAAGTTCTCCTTGATCTTCTTGGATATCTATTCGATTAATACTTTTTGCGGTGTGTTTTGTCGATATCTGATGAATTGTGGGTTTATGATCACGATTATCGATGAACAATATTTGATTCTTCTCTAAATTCTTATATGCATGATTTAATATCTTTGCAAGTCTCTTCGAATTATCAGTTTGGTTTGGCCTACTAGATTGATCTTTCTTGCAATGGGAGAAGTGCTTAGCTTTGGGTTCAATCTTGTGGTGTCCTTTCCCAGTGACAGCAGGGGCAGCAAGGCACATATTTTATTGTTGCCATCAAGGATAAAAATATGGGGTTTATATCGTATTGCTTCAGTTTATCCCTCTACATCATGTCATCTTGCTTAGTGCGTTGCTCTGTTCTTATGAACTTAATACTCTAGATGCATGCTGGATAGTGGTCGATGTGTGGAGTAATAGTAGTAGATGGAGAATCATTTCAGTCTACTTGTCATGGACGTGATGCCTATATACATGATCATGCCTAGATATTCTCATAACTATGCACTTTTCTATCAATTGCTCGACAGTAATTTGTTCACCCACTGTAAAATATGCTATCTTGAGAGAAGCCACTAGTGAAACCTATGGCCCCCAGGTCTATTTTCCATCATATTGATCTCCCGTCAACTAGCTATTTTTATCGTAGATTATTTTGCAATCTTTACTTTTCAATCTATACGACAAAAATACCAAAAATATTTATCTTATTGTCTCTATCAGATCTCACTGTTGCAAGTGGCCATGAAGGGATTGACAACCCCTTTATCACGCTGGTTGCAAGGTTCTTAATTGTTTGTGCAGGTACTAGGGATTTGCCTGTAGTCTCCTACTGGATTGATACGTTGGTTCTCAAAAACTGAGGGAAATACTTACACTACTTTGCTGCATCACCCTTTCCTCTTCAAGGGAAAACTAACAAATGCTCAAGAGGTAGCAAGAAGGATTTCGGGTGCCGTTGTCGGGGAGACTTACGCCAAGTCAAGTCAAGATTTGATCTCCCGTCAACTCGTCGATTTCTAGCACCGTTGCCAGGGAGATCTATGCACAAGTTAAGACATACCGAGTACCCATAACAAACTCTTATCCCTCACATTACATTATTTGCCACTTGCCTCTTGTTTTCCTCTCGCCGACTTCACCTTTGCCTTTTTTCGTTCGCCTTTCTGTTTGCTTGTGTTGCCATGTGCCCTCTATTAGCTTTCATCTTCGCTTGCTAAATTATGGATCCTCATCCACTTGCTAATCTATTTAAGAGATCCAACTATGATGAACCAATTGCTAGTGAGTTTAGTGCACTTGATTATCTTTATGAGGTTTTGCTTGAAATTCGTGAAGTTGAAAATTATGAAGCAGTATTGGAAAAAGATTATAAAGTGATTCACGATAGCTCGTTGAATGAAAATCATGATTGCAATGGTGTTATTATAAATTCTATTAATGGAAATTGTGCATATGATATGCAAAAGCCTAAGCTTGGGGATGCTTATTTTGCTATGCCCACTACTTGTTGCAATGATCATGATTGGGGTGATGCTTCTTACGATCTTGAAAATTTATTTAAGCCCCATGATATATACGAGATTGATAATGATGTTTGCAATAATATTGAAAGTGAGTTTGGAAGAGTGTCAACTTTAGATCCCACATATTTGGAGAATGCTCAATCTTATGAAATTTTTGATAAAAATGGGCTTGGAGAGGTCATGACTTTAGTTAATGATAATCCCCCTATTTTGGAAGAGTGTCAACTTTGGATGCATGTGGATCGTGTTGAGAATATGTTATGTGATAGCTATACTGTTGAATTTTCTTATGATCCTACATGCAATTATTATGAGAGAGGAAAATATTGTTGTAGAAATTTTCATGTTACTAAATTACCTCCCGTTATGTTGAGATTGCTATTGTTTCTTTCTTCTTCCTTGCCTATGCTAGATCTTGCTTGTCTTGCTAATTTTTTTCCTATAAAATGCCTATGCATAGGAAGAATGTTAGATTTATATATGATTTTCACATGCTATATGATGCTCTCTTTGTGCTTCAATTATTATCTTTCATGTGAGCATCATTGAAATATCAATGCCTGGCTAGGGGCGTTAAACGATAGCGCTTGTTGGGAGGCAACCCAATTTTATTTTTGTTCTTTGCTTTTTGCTTATGTTATGTAATAAATAACTCATCATGCTACTGCTATGATTGTATTTTTGTGTTTTAATTAGTGTTTCTGCCAAGTAGAACCTTTGGGAAGACTTGGGTGAAGTCTTTGCGATCTTGCTGTAAAAAATAGAAACTCTTGCGCTCACGAGATTAGCTGCCATTTTTTACTGGAGAGTAATTTTAGGTTGATTATTTTTGCAGATGATTAATAGACAAATTCCTCACGTATACCAATTTATTGCATAATTTTTAGAGTTACAGAAGTATTCTAAAGTTACAGATTACTATAGACTGTTCTATTTTTGACAAATTCTGTTTTGTGTGTGTTGTTTGCTTATTTTGATGAATCTATGGCTAGTATCTAGGGGTATGAACTATATAGAAGTTGGAATACAGTAGGTTTAACACCAATATATATAAATAATGAGTTCATTAAAGTACCTTGAAGTGGTGGTTTGTTTTCTTATACTAACTGAGCTCATGAGATTTTCTATTGAGTTTTGTGTTGTGAAGTTTTCAAGTTTTTGGGTAAGGATTTGATGGACTATGGAATAAAGAGTGGAAAGAGCCTCAGCTTGGGGATGCCCAAGGCACCCCAAGGTAAAATTCAAGGACAACCAAAAGCCTAAGCTTGCGGATGCCCCGGGAAGGCATCCCCTCTTTCATCTTCGTCTATCGGTACTTGAGACTGTATTTTTATTCACCACATGATATGTGTTTTGCTTGAAGCGTCTTGTATGATATGAGTCTTTGATTTTTAGTTTACTACAATCATCCTTGCTGTAAACACCTGTGACGCTCCCGATTTGACCATACACTAATCATGCACGCAAATGTGTACGACCAAGATCAGGGACTCACTGGAAGATATCACAACACAACTCTAGACACAAATTAAAATAATACAAGCTTTATGTTACAATCCAGGGGCCTCGAGGGCTCGAATACATAAGCTCGAAAACACAAGAGTCAGCGGAAGCAATAATATCTGAGTATAGACATAAGTTAAACAAGTTTGCCTTAAGAAGGCTAGCACAAATATAGTAATGACCGAAAAGGAAAGGCCTCCTGCCTGGGACCTCCTAATTACTCCTTGAAGCCGAACTTCAAGTAGAAACATCCTCGGGATCCTCTGGGTCCTGGACTCCATCAATCTGGTTGCATCATCCGAGAAGAAGGAACAGGAAGGGGAAAAGGGGGAGCAAAGCAACCGTGAGTACTCATCCAAAGTACTCGCAAGCAAGGAACTATACTACAAATGCATAGATATATATGTAAAGGGGGTAATATATGTGGGCTAAACTGCAGAATGCCAGAATAAGAGGGGGATAGCTAATCCAATCGAAGACTACGCTTCAGGCCACCTCCATCTTGCAGCAGTAGAAGAGAGAAGATGGAAAAGTAACAAGTATCAAAGCTTCTGGCAGCCTCCGTCTTGAATAACTGAAGAGTTCACCAAGTAGCACGTATAGCATAAACCTACCCGGCGATCCTCCCGCACATCACCCTGTGAGAGAGCAACCACCGAGTTATATCTAGAACTTGTCTGGGTGTGTTTTATTAAGTATCCAGTTCTAGTTGTCATGAGGTCAGAGTACAACTCCGGGTCGTCCTTTTACCGAGGGACACGGCTATTCGAATAGATTAACTTCCCTGTAGGGGTGCACCACATAACCCAGCACGCTCGATCCCATTTGGCCGGACACACTTTCCAGGGTCATGCCCGGCCTCGGAAGATCAACACTTCGCAGCCCTACCTAAGCACAACAGAGAGGTCAGCACGCCGGTCTAAACCCTAAGCGCACGGGGGTCTGGGCCCATCTCCTAATGCACACCTGCATGTTGCGAGGGCGGCCGGTAAGCAGACCTAGCCTCTCCTATTACCAGAGTAGGCGTTCCGGTCCAATCCGACGCGCGCCGCTAAGTCGCTGACGTCAAAAAGGCTTCGGCTGATACCACGACATCGAGTGCCCATAACTATTCCCACGTAGCTGGTTAGTGCGTATAGACCAGATGGCCAGACTCAGATCAAATACCAAGATCCCGTTAAACGTGTTATTAGGAAATAACCGCGGACAACGACCAGGGCCAGGCCCACCTGTCTCCTAGGTGGTCGCAACCCGCCTTGTAGCTCCGCCACAAAGTAACCATCAGGGGGCTGTCGGGAACCCAGGACCACCACTACCTGGGTGGAACCACCTGCCCCTTCAGTCCCCATCTCCGAATCATCATCATGTGTATGCAAAGTATGTATATAGTATAAACCCGTGATCACCACCCGAGTGATCACGGCCCGATGGTATAGCATGGCAGACGGACAAGAATGAAGGGCCACTGATGGAATGCTAGCATCCTATACTAAGCATTAGGATGGCTGGTACAGGTATCAACAGTTGTAGCAGCAAAGACAGGCTATGCAACAGAATAGAAGTAACCGAACAGTAACATGCTACACTACTCTAATGCAAGCAGTAGAAAGAAGAATAGGCGATATCTGGTGATCAAAGGGGGGGCTTGCCGGGAAGCCCTGCAGACGAAAGGAATCTTCGGAAGCGTAGCCGTAGTCGAACACCGAAGCACCAATGGTCTCGGGGTCTATCACAGTATCAGAGTCTACCGAAAATAAGCAACGAAGGGGAAACAAATAAATAACAGAGCAAACAATAGCATCACAAAGCATAACATGGCAAAAGGCGGTGCTACGTGTGACCTAACACGGTGCTCGGTGATACAGGCGAAGAGGAATAACATCCGGGAAAGTATTCCCGGTGTTAGGCATTTTCGGTCAGATGAAACGGAGGGGAATGTTGCATGTTCGGTATGATAGAAATGTGTGGCGGACGAACGGACCGCGTATTCGGATTCGTCTCGTCGTTCTGAGCAACTTTCATATATAAATTATTTTCATCCGAGTTACGGATTATTTTATATTAATTTTTAAAGTTTTAAATCATTTTCTAATTTATTAATTATTCAATAAATCAACATTATCCAGAATAGTGCATGCTGACGTCAGCATGACGTCAGCAGTCAACAGGGGTTGACTGGGTCAAACTGACGTGTGGGGCCCACATGTCATACACTATTTAGTTTAATTAGGATTTAGCTAACCTAATTACTGTTTAGCTAAACTAACCAGTTAATTGGATTAATTAAACGGGATTAATTAACTTAATTAATTCACTAATTAATTAATTAATTATTAAATTTATTAATTCCTTTTTTTCCTATTTTATTTTTTAAAACATTTCTAGGCCGTGGGGCCCGTTCGCCAGTGGCACAGGGGCCATAGCGGGCATGCGGGTGGCGGTTTACGGGCATCGCCCGAGCGTGGGGAGGGGCGAGCCTGGCCGAGGGGAAGCGGGGCGAGGCCACCGGGGCGCGGCGGGGCGCCACTGGAGGGCGGTAGCGGCGCGAGGCTGGAGGCCGGGGCCGGCCGCAGCTGAAGCGAGCGGCGGCGCGCGCGGACATGCGGCTATGGGGCGAGGCGGGCGGAGGGGGG
>LR738714.1:181277384-181354176 GCA_902687465.1 Secale cereale
CAGTGGCCGGCGGCGAGGCCAGCTGCGGCGATGGTCAGACGAGGCCGAGGGCCGGCGGGGGTGGCTAGGGCCGTGCCACACGGTCGGGGCGAGGCATTGGCGCCAGGGCGCGGCCCTGGGCGCGCTGGCCGCGGCGGTGGTCGGGACCAGCAGGGGAGGTGAGTGGCGCGGTGCACGCGCGCGCCCACGAGCGCCATGCGGCGAGGGAGAGGCGAGCACAAGGGAGGGGCGGCGACCGAAAGGAGCTCACAGGGGGCGTTGAGCAGTCCGGCGGGGAAGAAGACGGGGAAGAGGCGACGCGGTGACGGATAGGGCGCCAACGAGGTCCGGCGGCGGGTGGCGTTGGGCGTCGACGCCGGGCGGCAGCAGCATCGGTGTTGCTCCTCCCGATCCAGAAGGGGTCGGGCAGAGGAGAGGCGGGGAAGAGGGGGCCTTACGACGGGGTGGCTGGAAATGGGCGGTGGCGTCACGACGTCGGGGGCGCCGGCTGCCGTCTGGGCAGAGGCGCGGTCGGGGTCACGACGGGGTGGTGGGCTCGGGTGCCCCCGATCCAGATCGGGTGGGGGGCGAGAGGGAGATGTGGGGGATGTGGGGGCGTCGGTGGGTTTAGGTTGCGGGTGGGGAGGCCATATAGGCCGAGCGGGGTCGGCTGGGCCGGCCTATTGGGCCGAGTGGCCAGTAGGGCCGTGGCCTAGTAGGTGTGAGGGGGAGGGTTTATTCTTTCATTAGTTTTTGTTTATTCACTGTTTTCTATTTCCTCTTTATTTTATTTATTCTTTTCTGTTTTATTAATTTTTCAGTTTTTAAGAAATGCCCAATCTGTACCCAAAACATTATTAGTAATTATGCCACTAACTCAATTAACTTGGTACCTAGTATAAATTAGTTTGTAATTGTTTATTCTTTTATAATCATTTAATTAATTGTTTTTGCTACTGTTTTCTTCACCTAATAATATTTAATTATTTTATGAACGAGTGGTTTCTCCATCATATTTACTTACGATTTATTTGACACAACTTGAACATTTTAGTTTGATATTTGAAATCTTTTGTTGTTTTCTTTTAACTCAATTTTAAATTTGGATCGGTTTCGAACTAACACGAGATTAGCAACAGTGATCGTGGTGACGTGGCATCATTAGCGCGGTATTACTGTTGCATAATTATCCGGGCGTCACAACACCTTTTGAGAGACACACACCTGAAGCGGAATTTATTAGAATACTCTATGTGCTTCTCATGTTTCTTTTGAGCTAGATAATTTTGCTCTAGTGCTTCACTTATTTTTTAAAGCACGGTGGTGGTTTTATTTTATAGAAATTATTGATCTCTCATGCTTCACTAATATTATCTTGAGAGTCCTTTAGAACAGCATGGTAATTTGCTTTGGCTATAAAATTAGTCCTAATATGATAGGCATCCAAGATGGGTATAATAAAAACTTTCATATCAAGTGCATTGAATACTTTGAGAAGTTTGATACTTGATGATCGTTTTGAGATATGAGGATGGTGATATTAGAGTCATGCTAGTAGAGTAGTTGTGAATTTGAGAAATACTTGTGTTGAGGTTTGCAAGTCCCGTAGCATGCACGTATGGTATCCATTGTGTCGGGGGAAACTGTCCGCCACGAACACCTATGGGACCGGAGCCCCTTTGTCTGTGTGGTACGAGGGCGGAGGGAGCACAAAGAGCAGATCGTAGCGAGCACGCGGGCAGTTTTACCCAGGTTCGGGCCGCGGTAGACGCGTAAAACCCTACTCCTGCTTAGTTGTGTATTGAGTTGGAGAGCTCGGGAGCTTGAAGAAGCAGCTACACCGAGCGTGAGAGTGATCTAGGTTCCGAACCCCCTCCACGTTGTGCATGGGCCTCCTTTTATAGTGCAAGGGGTCACCGACAGGTGTCAACGTAGGAGAAAGGGGTAAAAACGTAAAAGAGGTGGTAGTTGTAACAGTGCGGGAACAGTGGAGCTACAGTACAGAACAGTGGTCTATACCTACTTTAACAGTGGGGGACATGGGCATTTAATGCCTGTCGCCGTCGACCCCAAAAGTTCCCGCCTTAGCGTCTCCGTCCGCCACGGCGATGGATCCACCACCGTGGAGTGCCACCGTGTCCCCCCAGGCTGCACAGCCATCCGCCACGCGTCCCTGGATAGGCCCCAGGGCGACGCGTGGGCCGATGAGCTGGAGCGCGGGCACACAGCGCAGCCTTCCCGGCAAGCATCTTGCCGGGGCCTTGATCTTGCCGGGCCTGGGAGCTTGCCGCTCCCGGGGCCCTTGCCGGGGCGCATATAGCACCGAGGCGTGTCTTCTATTCTCCCTGGCAAGCTCATCTTGCCAGGGCCTTGTGCTAGTGAGGTAATCTTGAGCCTGGTACGGCCTTCCCGGCAAGCTCCTCTTGCCGGGGTCTCGATCTTATGTCTTGTATACTTTGTTTTTGAATGGTTTAATAAGGAGCAGGAAGGCCTCCGGCGAGCACGCGGTAAACCTTGCCGCGGGAAGCTGCAACTGCCCATGCACAAGTTGGGGTACTGAGGCACCCCTACCTTAGTACACCGACAGGAGCCCCCGGGCCTGGGCCACACACGGTGCCGAGCGCTGTTGGGCCAGGCCCAAAACAGTGCACGGGCACCCGCGGCCCGCGGCGCGCCGAATCCACTTCCGTATCCGCCGCACCCCACCGTAACGGCACGCGTCGATCGCGGCGTCGTGGGATGGGACGTGCCCACGATCTCTTAATGGAAAGGGCGAAACGCCCCCCACTCCCCCATAAAAGCAGAGGAAGCGGGCGCGGTTCCCCTCCTTGCGCTTTCATTGCATCGTCTTCCTCCTCCAGAGATCTCTCTTGCGCTCTGCCTCCACACCTCCGCTGCCGCCGAGCTCCTCGCCCCTCTCCTTCCGCCGCGTCCGCCATGGCCCCGAAGACCGACAAGGCGAAGGCGGAGAAGGCCAAGAGGGAGAAGTCGGAGCAAGCGGCGAAGCTCGCCGCGTACCGGAAGAAGCATCTCGTCTTTCCGCCGAAGCTCGGCGTGCGGGAGCTCTGGAACAAGTACTACTTGTTCTGGGCCAAGGAAACCAAGGCGCACCCCCGCACCCTAGCATATCCGGCCGCCGCCAAGGACAGCTATCCCGGCGGGTATTACTTCTTCGCAGCCTTCTTTCACTGCGGTCTGTGTCCTCCTTTCTCAAACTTCTTCTGCGACATTATGCACACATACGGCTTCCATCTGCTTGACTTCACCCCCAACGCCATCCTCACCATGGCGGTTTTCGCACACATGTGCGAAAACTTCATAGGAGTACACCCAAACGTAGCGCTTTTTAGGCACTTCTTCACTCCTAGAGCAGAGGCCGACGCCCCCCTCTCCGGAGGAATTTCTTGGGTCTTCCGTCTGAATAAGAAGGGATCCTACTTGCCGGGGGAGCTCCGCGGCAAGTGGGAGGAGTGGCGCGCGGAGTGGTGCTGGATCGTTGAGGATGCGCCGCAGTCCTTCACCGCGCCGCGCACAACACCCATCGTGCGCGGCAAGGATTGGAGTGAGCTAGACTCGGACGACATCAAACTCGACATCGCCCTCGTCCGGATTCTTCGTCTTCGGATGGCCAAGCTGTCAGTTGCGGAGGTGGGCGCAGACTTCCTCCGCCGGCGCATCGCCCCTCTCCAAGACCGGAAGAGGCCGGCCTGGGAGTACGGCGGCCCGGCGGACATAATGAGGCTGCGCCTCGGGCTCAACTTCAACTTCACCACGCTGGAGCTGAAGGGGATGGTCCGGGAACTCTTCAAGTACGACCCGACGCACCCTGAGTGGTTCAGACCTCCCCGGGGAGTGGTGCCGCTCTGCAACAACATCGTCCGGGACCGTATCCTCGCCATGATGCCCATGTGTGACTCGCACGGCGTGGACCGCACGTGGATCGCGCCCAAGCCCATCGACGTCCTCAACTTCTACGACAACCTCGCGGAGGTGGCGAAGAACAAGAACGACCTCAAGGAGCATACGCGGGACACCACCGACCAGGAGATTGCCTACATGGCTTCTCGGGCTGAAGAGGCCGCCGCAGCCGCGGCGGCAGGGATTTTTGGATACACGCCTGAAGAGGCGGAGGTTGCGGATGCGACCAGCCGGGCTGAGGAGGCGGAGATCCGCAGATTGCTGCAGCTCCCTCCCGACGCGCTCGCCGGGGTCCCCTCTCTGAGGCACTCCGGGATCCACGGAATCGTGGCCGAGGCCGCGGCAATGGAGGGTGCCGCCGGAGGGAGCAGAGGCGCCGCGAGGGGCGGAGGCGCCAAGGGAAAGGGGGCCGCAGCGCAGGACGCTGGGCCCAGTGAACCGGCCGGGGAAGAGGAGGAGGAGGAGGAGGCCGAGGACTCCGGCGGATCCACGGAGCTCTACGCGGATGACCTCTCCTCGTCGGAGAGCTCCCCGCCCCCGGCAAGCCCAAGGCAGTCCCCACCGAAGCGTCTTCGCAAGACGGCGACGGGGGAGAGGGCGCAGGCGCCCCGGCAACAGCCAGCTCGCCGGGCAGCTCCCCGGGGAAGCCAAGCCGCGCCAAGGCCGACCGGCGCACCGGCTACAGCAGAGGCGGCCCGCGCGCGGACCACGACAGAGGCGCCTCGCAGGCCGGCGCCGAGCCGGCAGGGGTCTTCTCGGAGCGGAGCAGCGGCTCCGCCCGCTCCCCGGGCCTCGGCTACCACAGGGGCTGGGGCTTCGCAGCCCCCAGCCCCCGGGATCGCCAAGAGCCCGAGGGAATCTTCATCTTCCGCTCCTCGCGCCGACGCGCCGACAGTGGAGTACGACTTCTCCGCCTTGAGCGAGGACGACGAGGAGGACCAGGAGTAAGAGCCCAAGATCTTACACCTTCTCGAGTTTTGTCTTGATTTTTGTTGATGCTGACTTTGTTTGTTGCTTTGATTTCAGGACCTTGACTCAGCGCGCGGCGAAGAAGGCCATGGCGCCTGTAGTCGAGGCCGCGGAAGACTCAGCCGCCGCGGCAACAGGAGGTGTGCCGGAGCCGAGCCTGCCGGACCCGAGCGCTGCTCCGAGGAGCAGCCCCCAGCGCAGCCCGCAGCGCAGCCCCCAGCGTAAGTCTGGGGTTTATTCTTTCTCTTGTCGGGGTATGCCTGAGGATTTCGTCTTCATTCATCATCTTGACGTTTCTTATCTTGATTTGTGCAGAGGTGGAGCCACAGCGGGAAGAGCGCCCGGAGGCCGTCGTCGAGGAGCCGCAGGCCCAGCCGTCCCCGCCAAGGCAGAACTCTCCGGCAAGGGAGAGTGCTCCACCAAGGGTGGGTACTCCGCCAAGGCAGAGTACCCCGCCAAGGGCGAGCAGCCCGGCGAGGGCGGCCACTCCGCCAAGGCCGAGCTCCCCGGCGAGGGAGCCCGCCGCTGAGGACGTCCGCCAAGGTATGTTCTGTAGCTTGTCTTCTTGGCCTTGCCTCTTTTTGGATATTTGCTTGAATCTTGAACTTCTTTTTCTTCTTTTTCTTTTTAGATCCTCCTCCTCCCGAGCCGATGGAGACTGAGGTCATCAACATCGAGGACGAGGAGGGCGCGCAGGGCGGTGGCGATGTCCCTGTCGTCGAGGAGATGGCCGAGGCCGCCGAGCCGGCCGCGCAGGAGACCGCTCCGGCTGCGGACGCAGCGGCCGGGGAGGGGGACGGCGACCGCACCGCCAACCCAGAGGTGGCGGGAGCATCAGATGCTGCACCGGCCGCCGACCCCTCCGCCAGCAAGGAGCAGGGCTATTACCTTGAGGCCCCCAATGGCGTCTTCATCCAGATGCCTTGGGGGTCTTCATCGCGAGCTCCCGCGGAGGGCGAGGCGTTCGACGGAGAAGTCCTCGCCTCCGCAGGTCTGAAGATCGTCGAGGCGCCCGGCGGGAGCGAAGGGCTCGAGGAGGAGAAGCTGCTCCACCAGCTCCTGGCCCTTTACCGGGCCAGGCAGGCGAAGCTCGCTTCCCGGGAAGCCCTTGCCGCCAAGGCCGCCGCGGAAATGGAGAAGCGCGCGGCAGAGCTCAGCGCTGCCAACCAGGCGGCCCTCCGCGAGGTGGCGGAGGAGCGCGAGCGCCTCGCCGGCGAGTATCAGGAATGGGTGCTCGAGAAGGCCGAAGCTGAGGAACAGCAGCGGCTCGCCGGGGTGGAGCTATCCCGGCGAGAAGGAGAGCTCGCGCAGCGGAAGGTCGAGCTCGACTCCCATGAGGAGGACCTTGCCGCTCGCGAGACGGCCCTTGGCGGGGAGTTGAAGGAGGCGAAAGCCGCCGCGGTTGCCGCGGAAGACGCCAAGAAGGAGCTCGCCGCCAAGGTTGAGCAGCTGGAGAAGGCGCTGAAGGTGAGCGCGGAGAAGGTTGCCGCGCTCATCACGGAGCGCGAGAAGGACGCCCACACGAATTCAGAGCTCCAGGTGAGCCTTTCCAAGAGGGGCGACGAGTTGAAGGCCGCCAAGGACTCCATCGAGGACCTGGAGCTGAAGGTCACTACACTGAAGGATTCGCTCGACGCTGCCCGGGCCCAGGAGACCAAGCTGAAGGAGGAACTCCGCAAGGAGCGGACCCTGGTGGACAGCGTCAACAAAGCATCCGAGCTCTTCCGCCAGACCATTGAGGTATGGACCGAAGACTTGGTTTCTTCTGCGTCCAACATTGACCAGGAGCTGCTGGCGCTGAAGGTTGAACATCTCATCTACTCGCCGGATCCGGACCTCCCGCACAGCGCCAAGCTCAGCCTCTTCTTCAGAGGGATCGCGCCGGCCCTTGCAGGTCTCCGGAACCGAATCCCCGCGCAGCTGGCCGAGGAGTCGCGCCTGCTCTGCGCGGGAACTCTGGAGCGGGTGCTGACGAAGATCGTGTACCGCAACCCGGGGATCAATCTCACCAACGTTCTTCGCAGCTTGCCGGCTGATGCGAACACGGAGGCCCTGAAGGAGCAAGTCGCCCACATCATCGCCAAGGTGGCTAAGCTCGGCAGGAAGGAGGGCGACCGCGTAGATTAGGCCTCCATTATCTTTATCTTTTTACTGCTGCACATTATGTTATGAACTCAGTAGTCCATTGCGACAAGTTATCCTTTGTAAGATATTTATCTCATTTTGATCAAGTAGTGCGATGTTATCTTCCTTGTCTTAATCCTTGACTTTGTATGTTTTTCACCCTACGCTTCCTGGGAGCTTGCCGGCAAGGGGCCTTTGCCGCGAGCGCTGAGTGCTGGACTCGAAGCAGCCTGCTGGCCAAGGTCTTACCGGCAAGCAACCTGACCGCGGCTAGTCGCAACGCACTTAGCTTGCTGAGCGTACTCGGAAACGAAGCAAGGGCGCGACACTTGTCGCAGCTCACTTAAATCGTTGAGCGAACTCGAAAACAAGATAAGGGTGCGGCAAGCTACGGGTAGGTTCCTCCGCGCACAGGTTTTCCATACAAAGTGTGATTGTTCAAGGAAGACAACTAAAATTTAAAATTTGAACTGGTCAAATTCTAACAACTTATCTTTCATATGTTGCTTGCTTATATTGCTTGCTTTCCGGTAAGGCTTCTCTTTCTTGAACAGCACTTGGTTCCTCCTCCACCTCCTTCCCCCCCGGCAAACTTGTGCGCGAGGAACGTTCCTTCTGTTTAAGAGGAAAGAAAAGGGAGAGGGAAACAAGTATATGGCCTTTCGGCGTGCTAATGCTTACCGGATACTTGAGTGTTGCACCGAATGTTAAACAAAACATGCAAATAGCGAAGAAAAGCATGCAAAAGGCAGTCGGTGCGAGAAACACAGAAACTTTACTGATGCACGGGGTCTGCGCCCGGCTTTGTACAAAGGGTTACATGCAACAACGGCAAAGCTTGTACAAAAGGTGGTTGCCGGAGCGGATCACGGCAACCGCGCCTTATGGGTGAAACTTGCGAAGATGCTCTATGTTCCAGGAGTTCCTCACCGGTAAGCCTTCTTCGGTCTCGAGGCGGACAGCGCCGGGCCTCGTAACTTGTCTCACCCGATAAGGGCCTTCCCACTTCGGCGTCAACTTGTTGGAATTCTTGGCGGACTGAACACGCCGAAGAACAAGGTCGCCTTCCTCGAGACTCCTGGCCTTGACCTTGCGGCTATGGTAGCGGCGCAAAGCTTGCTGGTATCGAGCAGCTCGTACAGCAGCCTGGAGACGTCCCTCCTCGAGGAGCAATGCGTCATCTTGCCGCAGTTGCTCTTGCTCGAGCTCATCATAAGCGAGCACTCGAGGAGATCCGTATACGAGTTCCGTGGGTAGTACTGCCTCTGCTCCATAGACTAGAGCAAAGGGTGTCTGTCCGGTGGCTCGACTTGGTGTCGTTCTGATTGACCAAAGAGCCGCCGGTAGCTCCTCTATCCAATTTCTTCCGCACTTGCGCAGCCTGTCAAAGGTCCTTGTCTTGAGTCCGCGCAGCACTTCAGCATTTGCCCTCTCCGCTTGACCGTTGCTCCTCGGGTGAGCAACAGAAGCGAAACAGACCTTGGCGCCAAGGTCTTGGACGTATTGCATGAAGGTGCGACTAGTGAATTGTGTACCGTTGTCGGTGATGATCCTGTTAGGGATCCCGAAACGGCAAACAATCGACCTGAAGAACCTGACTGCTGACTGTGCTGTCACCTTCCTCACCGGCTCCACTTCTGGCCACTTTGTGAACTTGTCGATCGCAACGTACAAGTACTCAAAGCCCCCGACGGCTCGGGGGAAGGGGCCGAGGATATCGAGCCCCCAGACCGAGAAGGGCCAGGATAAAGGGATTGTTTGGAGAGCCTGAGCTGGCTGATGAATTTGCTTTGCATGGAACTGGCACGCTTCACACTTGGTTACTAGTGCAGTTGCATCTTGGAGGGCTTCTTGCCAAAAGAACCCTTGCCGGAAAGCTTTCCCGGCAAGCGCCCTTGCGCCAATGTGGTGGCCGCATATGCCTCCGTGTATTTCCGCCAACAGCTTCTGTCCATCTTCCCTGGAGATGCATTTCAACCTGACACCATTGAGTCTTCTTCTGTACAGCTCGTTATCCACGAACTGGTACATACTTGACTGCCTGGTTATCTTCTCTATTTCTTCTGGGTCGTCGGGAAGTTCTCCAGTTTGCAGAAAACAGACTATCTGCTGTGCCCATGCCGGGGCCTGAGGCTCGACGGCAAGGACTAAAGGCTCGAGGGCCGCTGCGGGAACCTCAGCTTCTACGGCAAGGACCTCTGGTTCTGCCGGAGCTGACGGTCCCCCGGCAAGCTCGCCGGGGCGAGGCTTGTCGGGAACACTTGCTTCAACTGTACAAGCCCGAGGACTTGCAGGAGCAAACTGTTCCTCAGCGTTGTGGTTGTTGATCTTGGGGACCTTGGCGGCGGTTTTTGGAAGATCCGCCGGCAAGTAGTCGCCGGAGACCAACTTTCTCTTCTTGGACTGCCCAATTGATGGCGTAACGGATGGTTAAGTCAGCTTGAGCAAAAAGGTCCCTGGTTCCACAGGTAACTTCATTGCGGCACACTTTGAAAGGCCATCTGCTATTTCATTCTGAGCTCTCGGGACGTGCTCCATTTGCAGACCCTCAAAGTGCTCCTCAAGCTTCCTCACTTCATCTACATAAGCTTCCATCAAAGGGCTCTGATAGCTCTTGTTAACTTGTCGGACCACCAACTGAGAATCTCCTCGCACAATCAGCTTCCTGATCCCAAGTTCGGCCGCAATCCTGAGGCCGGCAAGCAAGCCTTCATATTCAGCAGTGTTGTTTGTAGCTTGCTCCCTGGGAAAGTGCATCTGGATAACATATTTGAGGTGCTCTCCGGTGGGCGCGATGAGAACCACGCCAGCACCGGCGCCTTGCAGCGAGAAGGCACCATCAAAATACATTACCCATTCACTTGTTGCTTCTTGTACGGGTGCACTTGTTTCTTGAACTTCCTCGTCGGGCGTTGGGGTCCACTCAGCTATGAATTCTGCCAAAGCTCGGCTCTGTATGGTTGAAGTACTTTCAAACTTGAGCCCAAAGCTTGACAGCTCCAGTGCCCACTCAACAATCCTGCCTGTTGCTTCCGGATTGTGCAATATTCTCTTCAGCGGAAAGCGAGTGACCACTGTTATCTCATGGGCTTGGAAGTAATGGCGCAGCTTTCTCGAGGCCATGAGGAGGCCGAAAAGCAATTTTTGCACACCAGAGTACCTTGATCTAGCCCCCTGGAGAAGGGAGCTTACAAAATACACTGGGCGCTGCACCATCTTCTTCCGCACCTCATCTTGTCCCTGCGCAGGGTTGTCCTTGTCGGGGCCAGAGCTTGTCGGAGCAGCCCCCTGCTTGTCGCTGGATTCGCTTGCCGGTGGTGCTGACTCCTCGTCGGACTCCCTCTCCGCTACCAACGCAGCACTAACCACCTGGTTGGTTGCCGCTAGGTATAGCAACAACTTTTCCTGTGGTCTAGGTGCGACAAGTATAGGAGTGGAGGACAGGTACCGTTTCAAGTCCTGCAGCGCTGCCTCCGCTTCCGGAGTCCACTTCATGGGACCTGCCTTCTTCAAGATTTTGAAGAAAGGTAGGGCGCGTTCTGCAGATTTTGAAATGAACCTACTGAGGGCAGCCACACATCCTGCAAGCCTTCTGACATCCTTGACGCGCTTCGGGGCCTCTATCTGCTCAATGGCTTTAATCTTGTCGGGGTTGGCTTCAATCCCCCTCTGTGATACAAAGAACCCGAGAAGCTTGCCGGAGGGAACTCCAAAGACACACTTCTCGGGGTTCAACTTGAGCTGTATTCTGCGCAGGTTCTGAAACGTCTCTTCTAAATCTTGGATCAGGGTTTCCTTACTCTTGCTCTTCTCCACGATGTCATCCATGTAAGCCTCTACATTTCTGTGGATCTGTGGCTCAAAAGCAGTGTATACTACCCTTGCAAAGGTTGAGCCTGCATTCTTCAACCCAAATGGCATGCGAATGAAGCAATAAGTGCCACATGGAGTGATAAATGCAGTCTTCTCTTCATCTTCCTTGGCCATGAAAATCTGATGATAGCCTGAGTATGCATCAAGAAAACAGAGTAGCTCACATCCGGCAGTGGAGTCAACGATCTGGTCAATGCGCGGCAAAGGGAATGGATCCTTGGGACACGCTTTATTCACATCGGTGAAGTCTATACACAGTCTCCATTTCCCGTTGGCCTTGCGCACGACGACTGGGTTTGCCAACCACGTCGGATGGATCACACCTCTAACTAGACCTGCTGCCTCTAGTTTCTTGATTTCTTCGTTGATGAACTCTTGGCGCTCCACGGCTTGCTTCCTCACTTTCTGCTTGATGGGACGCGCATGAGGACAGACAGCAAGCTTGTGCTCAATTACCTTCCTGGGAACACCGGGGATGTCAGATGGTTGCCAGGCAAACACATCGACATTCGCCCGCAGGAAGGCAACGAGCGCGCTTTCCTATTTGCTGTCAAGCGTGGCACTGATGGTGAAGGTACCACCAGTGCCGTCTTCCTTGGCGGACACCTTCTTGGTTGCCGGAGGAGCGGCCATTCCTTTCTTACTCTTGCCGGTGGAGCTCGATGGAACGTCCTCGACGGCGGCGCAGCACTCCGAAGAGGTGCGGTTGCCGGAGTGGGTCCCAGAGCACTTGCCGGACTTTATCTTCGTCTTCTTCCCCCCGGGAGCTTCAGCGGCAAGAGTATCCTTCTCGGCTGCAGCTGCTGCTTCCCGGTAGATCTTGTCGGCACAGATAAGCGCGTCCTTCTTGTCGCCGTGGACAGTGATGACGCTTATCGGCCCCGGCATCTTGAGTACGTTGTAAGCATAATGGGAAGCTGCCATGAACTTGGCGAGGGCAGGACGGCCAAGTATTCCATTGTAGGGCAATGGAATATCGGCGACGTCGAAGGTGATGCGCTCAGTCCTGAAGTTGAGCTCCCCGCCAAAGGTCACCGGCAGAGTGATCTTTCCCTTGGGCTTGCTCCTTCCCGGGTTGATTCCTTGGAATGAACCGGTTTCTTCGAGCTCGCCATCTTGAATCTGGAGTTTCTTGATCACAGCAGAGGAGATCAAGTTCAGCCCGGCCCCGCCGTCAACCAACATTTTGGTGACCTTGAGGTTGCGGATGGTGGGTGAGAACAGCATCGGCAAGCACCCGACCGCAGTGGTGCGGTCAGGGTGATCCTCAAGATCAAAAATGATGGGCGTGCTGGACCATTTGAGGAGCCTGCGCGACTCCACGGGCGGCTCCGCCGCATTCACCTCACGCACCCACTGCTTGAGTTGGCGGTGGGAGGTGTGCAGAGAGGCGCCACCGTCGACGCACAGGACCTCCGTGGCCTTCTGGAACTCCTGCTCGCTGTTATCCTCGTCCTCCATATCTTCGTCGTCGTCCTCTTCGTCCTTGTCGCGGCCCCGGGGAGGTCGATCTCCTTGCCGCTGCTTGGCCTTGCCGGGGCGCCCTCCCCGGCCGTTGAACGGTCGCTTCTTGCTTGTCTCCTCCCCGCCACCTTGGGCCTTCTCCTTGTCGCGCCTCTCGTACTCAGCTTTCTGCTGCTCGACGAGGTACTCGACGCGCTTGCAGTTTGAGAGATCGTGACCCTTGGTGCGGTGGATCTTACAGTATTGCTTGTCGGAGGTTCCCGGCTTGTCGGCCGCCGCTGCAGGGGCAGGCTCCTTGCCGGAGCCGCCAGCCTGCGCTTGCTTGGCGGGGGCATCCTTGCCGGTCTTCTCGACGGCAAGCACCTCTTTCTTGCCCTTCCTTCTGTTGTTCCGCCGCCGGCTCTTCTTTGCCGGGGCGGCGTCGTCGCTGTCGCTTCCTCCTGCGCCAGCATCCTCCCCGGGGAGTCTCCTCCCCTCTTCTGCGCGTGCGCACTTGTCAGCAAGAGCGTAGAGCTCGCTGACGTCCCGAATCTTCGTCATCGCCATCTCCTCACGCATGCGGCGGTTACGCACGTTTTGGTGGAACGCGCTGATAACCGCGGCAGGGTGGACATCAGGGATGTTGTGCTGCACACGGCTGAAGCGTTGGATGTACTTGCGCAGGGTTTCGCCTTCCTTCTGGGCCAAGATGTGGAGATCACTCTCCTGGCCGTGGGGTTTGTGGCCGCCGGTGAAGGCGCCAACAAACTGGTGGCAAAGGTCGGCCCAAGAAGAGATGGAACCTTCCGGCAGGTGCATGAGCCACGAACGGACGTTCGGCTTTAGCACGAGCGGGAAGTAATTGGCCAAGATCTTCTCGTCGCGCCCCCCGGCAGCTTGCACCGCGATGGTGTAGACGCTGAGAAACTCCGAGGGGTGCGTCTTGCCGTCGTACTTCTCCGGTACGTCGGGCTTAAAGTTCTTCATGCTGGGCCACTGGACGCGCCGCAGCTCGCGGGTGAACGCAGGGCAGCCTGCCGCGTACGGCAAGTCGCCTGGCTCACCGGGCGCGTGCGCGTCGACAGTGTTCCCAGCTCTCTTGTCTGATTGTCGCCGAGCTTCTCGGCGGCGCTCGATTGTGGTTCGAGCGTCTTCTTCTCGCCGGTCGTCGAGGACTTGGCGCTGGTCCCGACGAGCCCGCGGGTCCGACGAGGCCATGGAGCCATCGTCAGCGTTGTTCCGGCGGGGCGGCGTCTTCTGCTTCTGCGGCGGGGAGTGCACGCTTGTCGCACCCCCGGCGGTCTTGTCGCCGTCAGCCTTCGCCTTCTCAGCTTGCCGCGGCCGCGAGGTCGACGGCTGCTGTGGAGAATCGTTGTTGGCGAAGTCTATCAGGCTCCGGATGGTGGCCCTCCATTCTTCGGCCTTGTCGGCCGCTGGAGGGAAGTCGAGGAGCAGTTGTGCCCTTGCGAGCGCTTCTGCCGGAGTGGAGGGGAACGCGGGCGAGCGGTGCGAGGAGCGGGATACGCTCGGACTTCTAACGACGTTAGAAGGAGCGGGGTCCCGCGCCGGCGCCTTCGCTTTGCTTGTGCCCGGACGGGGGTCCAGGGCGTCCCGCGAGCCTCCGGTTTGGCCTTGCCCCAGCAAGCGGATACCACCTCCCGTGGTATGGCGCTGCTGGGTCGTCGTGTGCTGGGATGGACGCGGTGCGTCCACGGAGACCGAGGTTCGGTCGTCCGTCCTGTTCTTGGATCTGGTGGCGTCGTGAGTGTCCTCACCGGCGGCCACCCTTCCGACGGCATCTCCCCCGCCCACCGTTGGCTCTGGTCGCGGCGGGTGAGACGCAGACGGGCCTCCGACCTCCGAAGCCTTCTTCTTCGGGGCCATGGAGCTGTTGCTGGTGAAGTTGATGAATTCGGAGAGGTTGATGAAGAATGCGCCCGCGCGAACGCCGGATCAGGTTCGCACAACCTCGACGCCCCCTACCTGGCGCGCCAAAGATGTCGGGGGAAACTGTCCGCCACGAACACCTATGGGACCGGAGCCCCTTTGTCTGTGCGGTACGAGGGCGGAGGGAGCACAAAGAGCAGATCGTAGCGAGCACGCGGGCAGTTTTACCCAGGTTCGGGCCGCGGTAGACGCGTAAAACCCTACTCCTGCTTAGTTGTGTATTGAGTTGGAGAGCTCGGGAGCTTGAAGAAGCAGCTACACCAAGCGTGAGAGTGATCTAGGTTCCGAACCCCCTCCACGTTGTGCATGGGCCTCCTTTTATAGTGCAAGGGGTCACCGACAGGTGTCAACGTAGGAGAAAGGGGTAAAAACGTAAAAGAGGTGGTAGTTGTAACAGTGCGGGAACAGTGGAGCTACAGTACAGAACAATGGTCTATACCTACTTTAACAGTGGGGGACATGGGCATTTAATGCCTGTCGCCGTCGACCCCAAAAGTTCCCGCCTTAGCGTCTCCGTCCGCCACGGCGATGGATCCACCACCGTGGAGTGCCACCGTGTCCCCCCAGGCTGCACAGCCATCCGCCACGCGTCCCTGGATAGGCCCCAGGGCGACGCGTGGGCCGATGAGCTGGAGCGCGGGCACACAGCGCAGCCTTCCCGGCAAGCATCTTGCCGGGGCCTTGATCTTGCCGGGCCCGGGAGCTTGCCGCTCCCCGGGCCCTTGCCGGGGCGCATATAGCGCCGAGGCGTGTCTTCTATTCTCCCTGGCAAGCTCATCTTGCCAGGGCCTTGTGCTAGTGAGGTAATCTTGAGCCTGGTACGGCCTTCCCGGCAAGCTCCTCTTGCCGGGGTCTCGATCTTATGTCTTGTATACTTTGTTTTTGAATGGTTTAATAAGGAGCAGGAAGGCCTCCGGCGAGCACGCGGTAAACCTTGCCGCGGGAAGCTGCAACTGCCCGTGCACAAGTTGGGGTACTGAGGCACCCCTACCTTAGTACACCGACACATTGTGTGACAAATTTGAAGCATGAGGTATTTCTTTGATTGTCATCCTTTGTGTGGAGGTTGGGATCGCGCGATGGTTAACTCCTACCAACCCTTCCCCTAGGAGCATGCGTGTAGTACTTTGTTTTGATGACTTGTAGAGTTTTGCAATAAGTATGTGAGTTCTTTATGACTAATGTTGAGTCCATGAATTATACTCTCTCACCCTTCCACCATTGCTAGCCTGTCTAGTACCGCGCAACTTTCGCCGGTAGCATAAACCTACCATATACTTCCTCAAATCAGCCACCATAACTACCTATTATGGCATTTCCATAGCCATTCCGAGATATATTGCCATGCAACTTTCCACCATTCCATTTATTATGACACGCTTCATCATTGTCATATTGCCTTGCATGATCATGTAGTTGACATTGTATTTGTGGCAAGGCCACCATGCATAATTTTTCGTACATGTCACTCTTGATTCATTGTACATCCTGGTACACTGCTGGAGGCATTCATATAGAGTCATATTTTGTTCTAGTATCGAGTTGTAATCTTCGAGTTGTAATTAAATAGAAGTGTGATGATCATCATTATTAGAGCATTGTCCCGAAGAAAAGAGAAAGGCCAAAAAAAGGAAGGCCCCAAAAGAAGGGGATAACTTTCATATGCTAGTGGGAATTTTCCATTACAGAACTTGGAATGTATATTCCAACGATGGGCTTACTCAAATCCCCTAGGTCTTCATTAGCAGGCAAGTTGGATGCACACCCACTTAGTTTCTTTTGTTGAGATTTCATACATTTATAGCTCTAGTGCATCCGTTGCATGTCAATCCCTACTCACTCACATTGATATCTATTGATGGGCATCTCCATAGCCCATTGATACACCTAGTTGATGTGAGACCATCTTCATCCTTTTTGTCTTCTCCACAACCACCATTCTATTCCACCTATAGTGCAATGTCCATGGCTCACGCTCATGTATTTCATGTAAGTTGAAAAGGTTTGAAAAAATTAAAGTATGAAACAATTTCTTGGCTGAAACCGGGGTTGTGCATGATTTGGGTATTTTGTGTGACGAATATGGAGCTGGCCAAACTATATGATTTTGTAGGGATGAAATTTATTTGGCCATGTTATTTTGAGAAGACATAATTGCTTTGTTAGGCTTTAAGTATTATTATTCTTATGTCAATATTAAACTTTTGTCTTGAATCTTTCGGATCTGAACATTCATGCCACAATAAAGAGAATTACATTGAAAATTACATTAGGTAGCATTCCACATCAAAAATTCTATTTTTATCATTTACCTACTCGAGGACGAGCAGGAATTAAGCTTGGGGATGCTTGATACGTCTCCAACGCATCTATAATATTTGATTGTTCCATGCTATTATATTATATGTTTTGGATGTTTAATGGGCTTTAATATGCACTTTTATATTATTTTTCGGACTAACCTACTAACCAGAGGCTCAGTGCAAATTGCTGGTTTTTTGCCCATTTCAGTGTTTCGCAGAAAAGGAATATCAAACGGAATCCAAACGGAATGAAACCTTCGCGAGGATAATTTTTGGAACAAACGCAATCCAGGAGACTTGGAGTACAACTCTAGGAAGCCACGAGGTGGCCACGAGGCAGGGGGGCACGCCCAGGGGGGTAGGTGCGCCCCCCACCCTCGTGGGCCCCTCATAGCCCCACCAACGTAGTTCTTCCACCTATATATACTCATATACCCTGAAAACATTAGAGAGCACCACAAAACCCTATTACCACCGCATCAACCTTCTGTACCCGTGAGATCCCATCTTGGGGCGTTTTCCGACGCTCCGCCGGTGGGGGAATCGATCACGGAGGGCTTCTACATCAACACCATAGCCTCTCCGATGATGTTTGAGTAGTCGACCATAGACCTTCGGGTCCATAGTTATTAGCTAGATGGCTTCTTCTATCTTTTTGGATCTCAATACAAAGTTCTCCTCAATCTTCTTGGAGATCTATTCGATGTAATACTTTTTGCGTGTGTTTGTCGAGATTCAATGAATTGTGGGTTTATGATCAAGATTATCTATGAACAATATTTTACTCTTCACTGAATTCTTATATGCATGATTTATTATGTTTGCAAGTCTCTTCAAATTATCAATTTGGTTTGGCCTACTAGATTGATCTTTCTTGCAATGAGAGAAGTGCTTAGCTTTGGGTTCAATCTTGTGGTGTCCTTTCCTAGTGACACCAGGGGCAGCAAGGCATGTATTGTATTGTTGCATCGAGGATAAAAAGATGAGGTTTATATCATATTGCTTGAGTTTATCCCTCTACATCATGTCATCTTGCATAATGCGTTACTCTGTTCTTATGAACTCACTACTCTAGATGCATGCTGGATAGCGGTCGATGTGTGGAGTAATAGTAGTAGATGCAGAATCGTTTCGGTCTACCTCTCACGGACGTGATGCCTATATACATGATCATGCCTAGATATTCTCATAACTATGCACTTTTCTACCAATTGCTCGACACTAATTTGTTCACCCACCATAAAATATGCTATCTTGAGAGAAGCCACTAATGAAACCTATGGCCCCCGGGTCTATTTTCCATCATATTAATCTCCCATTAACTAGTTATTTTTATCATAGTTTATTTTTCAATCTTTACTTTTCAATCTATACAACTAAAATACCAAAAACATTTATCTTATTATCTCTTTCAGATCTCACTTTTGCAAGTGGCCGTGAAGGGATTGACAACCCCTTTATCGCGTTGGTTGCAAGGTTCTTAATTGTTTGGGTAGGTACTAGGGATTTGCGTGGAGTCTCCTACTGGATTGATACCTTGGTTCTCAAAAACTGAGGGAAATACTTACGCTACTTTGCTGCATCACCCTTTCCTATTCAAGGGAAAACCAACGCATGCTCAAGAGGTAGCACATACCTACCTATTATGGAATTTTCATAGCCATTCCGATATATATTGCCATGTAACTCCCTCGTACCATCATTATGAGTTTGAGTTACCTTGAGTTGTAAGTAAATAAAAATGTGATGATCATCACTATTAGAACATTGTCTCACGTGAGGTTATAAATAAAAGAGGCCAAAGAGCCCAAATAATAAAAGACGCCAAAGAGCCCAAAAGAAAGAAAAAAAGAGAAAAAAGTCTCCAAAAAAAAGAGGAGTCTAAAAACAACATGAGAGAAAAAGAGAGAAGGGACAATGTTACTATCTTTTCCCACACTTGTGCTTCAAAGAAGTACCACGTTATTCATGATAGAGTCTCCTATTTTGACACTTTCATATATTACTAGTGGGAATTTTTTGTCATAGAACTTGGCATGTATATTCCAACGATGGGTTTCCTCAAATGCCGTAGGCCTTCATGATCAAGCAAGTTGGATGCACACCCACTTTTTTTGAGCTTTCATACACTTATAGCTCTAGCGCAGCCGTTACATGGCAATCCCTACTCTCTCACATTGATATCAATTGATGGACATCTCCATAGTCCATTAATTTGCTTAGTTGATGTGAGACTTTCTCCCTACTTTTGTCTAGTACCACCATCTATTCCACCTATAGTGCTATGTCCATGGCTCACGCTCATGTATTGCATGAAGAGTTGAAAAGGCTGAAGCGCGTTAAAAAGTATGAAACAATTGCTTGGTTTATACCGGGGTGGGCATGATTTATACTTTGTGGTAAGAATAGGGAGCATAACAAGACTATATGATTTTCTAGGGATAACTTTCTTTAGCCATGTTATTTTTGAAGCTTCATAATTTTTCTTTCTAGTATGCTTGAAGTATTATTGTTTTTATGTCAATGAACTTCTGTTTTGAATCATATGGATCTGAACATTCATGCCAAAATATGAAAAAAATACATTGCTACATATTTTAGGTAGCATTCCACATCAAAAATTCGGTTTTTATCATTTACCTAATCGAGGACGAGTAGGAATTAAGCTTGGGGATGCTTGATACGTTTCCAATGTATCAATAATTTTTGATAAATCCATCCTATTATATTATCAACTTTGGATGTTTTATATGCATGAATATGCTATTTTATATTATTTTTGGGACTAACTTATTAACCTAGTACCCAGTGCCAGTTTATGTTTTTTTGAGTTTCGCAGAAAAGGAATATCAAACGGAGTCCAAGCCGAATAAAACTTTTGTGATGATTTTTTTGGAAAAAAAACACACCTACGTGACTAGGAGTAGGGGCCAGGAAAGCCACGGGGTGGCCACAAGACGTAGGGGCGCGCCCTAGGGGGGGCGCCCCTAGGCTTGTGGGCCCCCGTGACTCCGCTGCACCGCCTCTTTGCCCTATATATTCTCTAAAATCCCAGAAACCCTATAGTGATTGATGAAAATACTTTTCCACCACCGCGGATCTCTGTTCCCGTGAGATCCCATGTTGGGGCCTTTTCCCGTACTCCGCCGGAGGGGGATTCAATCACGGAGGGCATATACATCAACCTTGCTGCCTCTCCGATGATGTGTGAGTAGTTTACCACATACCTACGGGTCCATAGCTAGTAGCTAGATGGCTTCTTCTCTCTCTTTGATGGTCAATACAATGTTCTCCTCGATGTTCTTGGAGATCTATTTGATGTCATCTTCTTTTGCGGTGTGTTTGTTGAGATCCGATGAATTGTGGATTTATGATCAGATTATCTACGAATACTATTTGAGTCTTCTCTGAACTCTTTTATGCATTATTAAGATAGCTTTCTATTTCTCTTCGATCTATCGATTTGGTTTGGCCAACTAGATTGGGTTATCTTGCAATGGGAGAAGTGCTTTGTAATGGGTTCAATCTTGCGGTGTCCACACCCAGTGTCGGGGAAACTGATCGCCCACGAACACCTATGGGACCGGAGCCCCTTTTCGGTACGGCAAGGGAGCGGAGGGTGCACGAAGAGCGGATCGAGGCGAGCACGCGAGCGGTTTACCCAGGTTCGGGCGGCACGGATGCGTAAAACCCTACTCCTGCCTTGGTTTGTATTGTGTTCTTAGCACGGGAGCGAGAAGAGCCACAGTGCTTGTCGCTGGCAACACCGAGCGTGAGAGTGTTCGAAGATCGGAACCCCCTCTACGTTGCGCATGGGCCTCCTTTTATAGGTCAAAGGGGTCACCGACAGGTGGCAACGTAGGTGAGGGTAAAAACGTAAAAATGGTGGTAGTTGTAACAGTGCATGTACAGTGCTCTGTACCTAACCCTGACGGCAGGGGACAAGGGCATTAAATGCTCGTCGCCGTCGCCCCGAACAGTGCAAAAAGCGTCCGTCAGGGTGTCTCCGTTCGCCACGACGGTGGCCTCGTCATCGCGGCTTGCCACCGTGTACCCCAGGCTGCACAGCCTTCCGCCACGTGCCCCTGGAAGGGCTCCAGGGCGACGCGTGGCCGGATGAGCTGGAGCGCGGGCACACAGTGGAAGCTTGCCGTGGCAAGCGCCTTGCCGCGGCCGCTACCTTGTCACACTCAGGAGCTTGTCGCTCTCCGGGCTTTGCCGCGACGCGCGGGGCGCCGCGACAAGGCTTCTGAAATGTCATGCTTGGCCTTCCTGACAAGCTCCTCTTGCCAGGGTCTTGTGCCGAAGGGGTGGTCTTGAGCCTGGAACGGCCTTCACGGCAAGCTCCTCTTGCCGGGGTCTTGTTTCTTTAACTTGAATACTTTGTTCTTGAATGGCTCCAAAGGAACCATAGTGGGCCTTGGCGGGCAAGTGGCAAGCCCTGCCACGGGACGCTGCTACTGCCCGTGCACAAGTTGGGATACTAAGGTACCCCTACTTTAGTACACCGACAGGAGCCCCCGGGCCTGGGCCACACACGGTGCCGAGCGCTGTTGGGCCAGGCCCAAAACAGTGCACGGGCACACGCGGCTCACGGCGCGCCGTATCCCACTCCGTATCCACCGCGCCCCTCCCTAACGGCACGCGTCGATTGCGGCGTCGTGGGAGAGATCATGGCCTGTTTCTTTAATGGGGGAAATGCGGAACGCCCCCCCTTTCCCCTTAAAAGCAGGGGAAACAGGGGCAGTTCCCTCCATTCGTCCATTGCTTCTTCATCTTCCAGAAACCCTCGCTGCTCCCCTCCTCCCCGAAGGTTGAAAGAGAGCAGCGCTCCGCCCTTCCTCCGCCGCCGCCAGTCTCTCCAGCGCCGTCGACTTCCCCCGCCATGGCCCCGAAGGGCGACAAGGCAACAGCCGCGAAGACCGCCAGGGCACTGAAGCTAGCGGCAATGCGGAAGAAGATGGTGGTCTTCCCGCCGAGGCTCGGCGCGAGGGAGCTGAAAGACTCCTTCTACCTCTTCTGGTCGAGGGAGACAAAAGCGCACCCGCGCACCAGGGTACTCCCCGCCGAGGCCTGCGACATGTTTCCGGGAGGGTACGCCTATTTCGCTCTGTTCTTCCATTGCGGACTCTGCCCACCATATTCCGAATTCTTCTGCGATATCATGAATACCTACGGGTTTCATCTCCTTGATTTCACCCCAAACGTCGTCTTGACCATGTCCGTTTTCGCACATCTGTGCGAGAACTTTGTCGGAGTGTACCCCAACGTAGCTCTTTTCCGCCATTACTTTACGCCTCGGGTCGAGTCTGGGTCTCCTTTATCCGGCGGGATCTCTTGGATCTTTAGGCTCCATAAGAAAGAGGCATACTTGACTGGGGAACTCCACGGCAAGTGGGAGGAGTGGAGGGCCAACTGATGCTGGATCATGGAGGACGCTCCAGAGCAGTTCACTTCCCCGCGCCAAGTTGCCATAGTGCGCGGCAATGACTGCAGTGACCTGGCCCCTGAGGACGACAAGCTGAAGATAGCCACCACTAGGATCCTTCGCCTCCGGCAAGCCAAACTCACTGTAGGGGCTGTCGGAGCAGATTTCCTTCGCCGCCGCATCGCTCCCTTGCAGGAGAGGAAAAGGCCTGCTTGGGCATTTGGAAATGCGGCAGACTTTATGAGGCTGCGCCCAGGCCTCAGCTACAACTTCACTGTCCTGGAGCTCAAAGGGATGCTCCGTGAACTATTCAAGCACGACTCCAAACGTCCAGAGTGGTTTTCATTGCCGCGGGGGGTAGTTCCTCTATGCAATAATTTGTCGCTCAACGCTATCCGCGCGACGATGCCATGGTGTGACTCCCATGGAATTGACCCCACTTGGTGGGAGCCCTCTGACGAAGCCGTGCAAACGTTCTTCGATAACTTGGTGGAGCTGCCCATCAATCCCGACGAGAAGAAGGGCCTCACCCGCGACACCACCGACGAGGAGATGGCTTATATTGCCACCAGGTTGGAGGAGGCAGCCGCAGCCGCGGCCGCGGGCGAGTTTGGGTATACCTTGGAGGAGGCAGATGCAGCAAAGGCGGTAAGTCTGGACGAGGAGGAAGAGATCCTCAAGCTGATAAAGCCTGCCGGGCAACCTGCTGGGACGAGCGAGGCCACCGGGCAAGGTACAGAGTCGAGCGAGCCCGCCGAGCAGGGCGCTGAATCGGGCGATTCCGCCGAAGACTCAGGCGGGTCTCTGAATCTTGACTCTTCTTCATCCTCGGGAAGTTCACCGCCACCGGCAAGTCCTCCGGCTCCAGCGAGAAGGCTCCTCCGCAAAGCCGTGGACGTGGCGAAGCAGCCGGCGGGCCAGCAGCCGCAGCGCCGTCCGACACGCGCCACCGCGGCGGGCAAGGCCGCCAAGGGGGTGCCCCGTGCTTCAGCAGCGGCCGGAGGAGGATCTTCTCGCGCCGGCTCCGCCGCTCCTTCCGCCCCTCGGGCCTCGGCGACGACCGGAGTGGGGTCTTCTCAGACCACCGTCCCTGCCCCCGCCAAGCGGCCGAGGGCGCCTACTCCCCCAGCTCCTCGCGCCGGGACGCGCGAGGCGGATTTCGACTTCTCCGTGCTCAGCTCCGACGAGGAGGAGGAAGAGTAAGCACTGTCAATTCTTGTTTCCTTCGGTTTGCTCTTTATTTTGAATCTTCTTTGCCTGATTCTGACTTTGTTTTTCTTCCAAGACCCTGGCCCAGAGGGCGGCGAAGAGGGCCAAGATCCCGGTGGTCGATCTTGAGGACGAGCCCGTCGCAGGGGCAGGGGATGCGCCAGCGACAAGCTTGCCGGACCAGGCAACTGCTCCTCGGAGCAGCCCCCAGCGCAGCCCCAGCGCAGCCCCCAACGTAAGTCTTCTGTTCACTTCTTCGCTTGTCGGGCACGCGCAGGCTTCTCATCCTTGTTAATCTTTTTGCTTGTTTGTTGACTTGTGTAGAAGTAGAGCCGCAGCCTCAGGAGCGCCAAGAGACTGCTCTCGACGAGCCGCACGCCCCGACCTCTCCGCCAAGGAGGAGCTCCCCGGCGAGGGTGAATACTCCGCCAAGGGCGGGTACTCCGCCAAGGGCGAGTACCCCGCCAAGGGCGAGCACCCCACCAAGGGCGAGCACCCGGCCAAAGAAAGGCGCCAGCGGCCCTCCGCCGGCGGGGGCTACCACCACGGCGCCGAGGGAGGACTCCCCGGCGAGGAACCTAGTTGAAGAAGAGGCCCGCGCAGGTAACCCTTGGACTGTTCTTCTCTTGAATTTCTCTTTTTGGATATTTGCTTGACAATTATTTTCTTCTTTCTTCTTCTTTTCTTGTCTTCAGACTCGTCCGCTCCAGAGCCTATGGAGACGGAGGCCGCCACCGAGGAGGCCACGCGCGACAACGCTAGTGACACCGCGGCCACCGAAGAGGCGATCGGTACCGACGAGCCTGCCGTCGAAAAGGCAGCCAGGGCCGCCGACGCGGCAGCTGAGGAGTGGATAGGCGGTCGCACTGACGGCCCTGAGGCCACAGGAGCGTCAGACGCTGCGCCGACCGCCGACCCTGGTGCTGCCGCGGCCGGAACTGGCGCCTACCTGGAGGCTGGAAACGGGGTCTTCATTGAGCTCCCGTGGGCATCCACGTCAAGGGCGCCCGCGGAGGGAGAGGTCTTCGACGGGGAAGTCCTCGCCTCCACCGGGCTAAAGTTCGTCGACACGCCCGGCAGTAGTAGCGAGCCCGAGGAGGAGCGACTCCTGCGGAGGCTCCTGGCCCTGTACCGCGCCAGGCAGGCCAAGCTGGAGTCTCGAGAGGCTCTGGCCGCCAAGGCGGGCGTCGACTTGGAGAAACGCGCCGAAGAGCTCCGAGCCGCCAACCAGGCGGCCCTCCGATCCTTGGCGGAGGAGCGGGAGGAGCTCGCCGAGGCGCATCAGGCGTTCATACTCAAGAAGGCCGAGGCAGAGGAGCAGCAACGGCTCGCCGCCGAGGAGCTGTCCCGACGGGAAGGAGAGCTAACGCAGCGGAAGGTCGACCTCGACAGCCACGAGGACGACCTTGCCGCGCGCGAACAGTCCCTTGGCGGAGCTCTGCAGGAAGCGAGGGACGCCGCTGCAGCCGCAAAGACCGCCAAGAGAGACTTGGAGGCGAGGGTGGCGCAACTGGAGATCCACTTGAAGACGAGCGAGGAGAAGGTCGCTGCGCTCACATCGGAGAGGGAGAAGGACGCCCACAGCCACTCTGAGCTGCAGGTCCGTCTCTCCGACAAGGGCAAGGAGCTCGCCATCGCCAAGGATTCTGTTGCAGACTTGGAGCTGAAGCTGTCCACTCTCACCGCATCACTTGACAGCTCCAGAAATCGGGAGACGAAGCTGAAGGAGGACCTCAGGGCTGAGAGGGCGCTGTTGGACAGCGCCGCCCTCACTCAAAACAACTTCAGGCAGACGGTGGAGCAGTGGACCGAGGGGCTTGTCGCCGCCGCCGCTGACATCGACAGGGAGTTAGCGGGGCTGGGGACGGAGCACCTCGGGTACTCCCTCGACGAGAACCTCCCTCACAGCGCCAAGTTGAGCTTGTTCTTCAGGGGAGTGGCGCCGGCCCTCGAGCAGCTCCGGGAGAGGATCCCCACGCAGCTGGCGAACGAGGCGCGCAGGCTTTGCACAGGAGTCGTGGAGAGGGTGCTGACGAAGATAGTCTACCGCAACCCAGGACTCAACCTTGAGAACGTCCTCAGGACCTTGCCACCCGACGCCGACCAGGAGGCGCTCAAGGCCTTTGTCGCACCCATCGTGGCCAAGGTGGGCAAGATCAGGAGAGTTGATGGCGACCGCGTAGACTAGGCTGTTTTCTTTCCGCTTCCCTTGTTGCTGCCAACCATGTCATGGACAAAAAGCTATTAGTGCTGCGACAAGTTGCTTTTGTAATATAACTCTATTTTGGGTAGTTAACGCAGTGTTATTTCCTTTACTTGACTCCTTTGCTTTGTATGCTTTTACCCTACGCTTCTAGGGAACTTGCCGGCAAAGGGACCCTTGCCGCGAGCGCTGAGTGCGGAACTTCAGCAGGCTGCTGGCAATGCCGCTACCGGCAAGAAACCTTGTCGCAGCTAGTCGCAGCACACTTAGGTTGTTGAGCGAACTCGAAAACGAAGTAAGGGCACGACACTTGTCGCAGCACACTTAAGCCATTGAGCGTGCTCGAAACAAAGTAAGGGCGCGGCTCGCCACAAGTTGGTTCCTCCGCGCATATGTTTTCCATACAAGTGCGGTCGTTCAAGGAAGATAACCTTAAAAATTAAAAATTTGAATGCTCAAACTTTGGCAACTTAGCTTTTGTGTTGTTCGCTTCCCGGCAAGGCGAGGCTTTCTTGAACGGCACTTGGTCCATACCACTGTCTCCTCCCCCCCGGCAAACTTGTGCGCGAGGAAAAGCTTCCTTCTGCTTGAGAGAAAAAGAAAGAGGGAGGAAACATAGATATGGAGCCTTGCGGCTCGTTATTGCTTACCGGGGGTGTGTGGTGCACGAGGTGTCATATAATAGATGCAAGAAAAAGGAAAATGCATGAAACGACAAGTT
The DNA here is from genome assembly GCA_902687465.1 of Secale cereale. NCBI lineage: Eukaryota > Viridiplantae > Streptophyta > Magnoliopsida > Poales > Poaceae > Secale > Secale cereale. The sequence continues at coordinate 181,303,502 of LR738714.1, forward strand.
GTGCAAGGCACAAAAGTTTTACTGATGCACGGGGTCTGCGCCCGGCTTTGTACAAAGGTTTACATGCAACAGTAGCAAGACTTGTACAAAAGGTGGTTGCCGGAGCGGATCACGGCAACCGCGCCTTATGGGTGGAACTTGCGAAGGTGCTCAATGTTCCAGGAGTTGCTCACCGGTAAGCCCTCTTCGGTCTCAAGACGGACAGCGCCGGGCCTTGTGACTTGTCTCACCCGATAAGGGCCTTCCCACTTCGGCGTCAACTTGTTGGAATTCTTGGCGGACTGAACGCGCCGAAGAACAAGGTCGCCTTCCTCGAGACTTTTGGCTTTAACTTTGTGGCTATGGTAGCGGCGCAAAGCTTGCTGGTATCGAGCAGCTCGTACAGCAGCCTGAAGACGGTCCTCCTCAAGGAGCAGTGCGTCATCTTGCCGCAGTTGCTCTTGCTCGAGCTCATCGTAAGCGAGCACTCGAGGCGACCCGTATACGAGTTCCGTGGGGAGAACTGCCTCTGCTCCGTAGACAAGAGCAAAGGGTGTCTGTCCGGTGGCTCGATTTGGTGTCTTCTGATTGACCAAAGAGCCGCTGGCAACTCTTCAATCCAGTTTCTTCCGCATTTGTGCAGCCTGTCGAAAGTTCTCGTCTTGAGTCCGCGCAGCACTTCAGCGTTTGCCCTCTCCGCTTGACCGTTGCTCCTCGGGTGAGCAACAGAAGCGAAGCAGACCTTGGCGCCAAGGTCTTGGACGTATTGCATGAAGGTGCGACTTGTGAATTGCGTGCCGTTGTCGGTGATGATCATGTTGGGGATCCCGAAACGGCAAACAATTGACCTGAAGAACTTGACTGCTGACTGTGCGGTCACCTTTCTCACTGGTTCCACTTCCGGCCACTTTGTGAACTTGTCGATGGCGACGTACAAGTACTCAAAGCCCCCGGCTGTGTGGGGAAAGGGGCCGAGGATGTCGAGCCCCCAGACCGAAAATGGCCAGGACAAAGGGATCGTCTGGAGAGCTTGAGCTGGCTGATGTATCTGCTTGGCATGGAACTGGCACGCTTCACACTTGGTTACTTGTGCAGTTGCATCCTGGAGGGCTTCTGGCCAAAAGAAACCTTGCCGGAATGCCTTGCCGGCAAGTGCTCTTGCGCCAATGTGGTGGCCACATATGCCTCCATGTATCTCTGCCAACAGCTTCTGCCCATCTTCCCGGGGAATGCACTTTAGTCTAACACCGTTGAGTCTTTTTCTGTACAGTTCATTGCCGACGGACTGATACATACTTGACTGCCGGGTTATTCTTTCTGCTTCTTCTGGCTCTTCGGGAAGTTCTCCTGTTTGAAGGAAACGGACAATCTGCTGTGCCCATGCTGGACCCTGAGGCTCAACAACAAGGACTAAAGGCATCAGTGCTGCTGCGGGAACGTCAGGTTCTACGGCAAGAACTTGTGGCTCGGCCGGAGCTTGACGTTCCCCGGCAAGCTTGCCGGGGCAAAGCTTGTCGGGAACGCCTGCTTCAACTGTACAAACCCTTGGGTCTGCAGGAGCAGACTGTTCCTCAGCAATTTTGTCGTTGATCTTGGGGACCTTGTTGGCGGCGGCTTCGGGAAGCTCTGCCGGTAAGTAGTCACCGGAGACCAACTTTCTCTTCTTACTTTGTCCAATTGATAGTGTAACGGATGGTTGAGTTAACTTGAGCACAAAGATCCCTGGTTCCACAGGTAGCTTTAGTGCAGCACACTTTGACAGGCCATCTGCGACGTCATTTTGAGCTCTTGGAACGTGCTCCATCTGCAAGCCTTCAAAGTGTTCTTCAAGTTTCCTCACTTCATCGACGTATGCTTCCATCAACGGACTCTGGTAGCTCTTGTTTACTTGTCGGACAACCAACTGCGAATCACCCCGCACAATGAGCTTCTTGATCCCAAGTTTCGCTGCAATTCTGAGGCCGGCAAGCAAACCTTCATACTCTGCAGTATTGTTCGTTGCTTGCTCCTTGGGAAAATGCATCTGGACAACGTACTTGAGGTGCTCCCCGGTGGGCGCGACAAGCAGTACGCCAGCGCCGGCGCCTTGCAGCGAGAAGGGACCATCGAAGTACATTATCCATTCTTTGCTCGTTTCTTTGACGGGGATGCTTGTCTCTGGAATCTCTTTGTCTGGCGTTGGTGTCCATTCTGCTATGAATTCTGCCAAGGCTCTGCTCTGAATTGTTGAAGTACTTTCAAATTTGAGGCCAAAGCTTGACAGCTCCAGTGCCCACTCGACAATCCTGCCTGTTGCTTCTGGATTTTGCAATATCCTTTTCAGCGGAAAGCGACTGAGCACTGTTATCTCGTGTGCTTGGAAGTAATGGCGCAGCTTTCTCGAGGCCACGAGGAGGCCGAAAAGCAGCTTCTGCACCCCAGAGTATCTTGACCTATCCCCCTGCAAGAGGGAACTGACAAAATAAACTGGGCGCTGCACCATCTTCTTCCGCACCTCTTCTTGCATCTGCGCAGACTTATCCTTGTCGGGGCCAGAGCTTGCCGGGGAAGCCCCCTGCATGTCGCTGGATGTGCTTGTCGGGGCTGTGGGCTCCTCATCTGCCTCCCTTTCCGCTACTAATGCAACACTAACCACTTGATTGGTTGCTGCTATGTACAGCAGCATTTTCTCTTGTGGTCTAGGTGCGACAAGTATTGGAGTGGAGGATAGGTACCCTTTCAAGTCTTGCAGCGCGCTTCCGGAGTCCATTTCATTGGACCTGCCTTTTTCAAGATTTTGAAAAACGGCAGGGCACGTTCTGCAGACTTAGAAATGAACCCACTGAGAGCAGCCACGCAGCCGGCAAGCCTTCGTACATCCTTGACGCGCTTCGGAGCTTCGATCTGCTCGATGGCTTTGATCTTGTCGGGATTGGCTTCAATCCCCCTCTAAGACACAAAGAACCCGAGAAGCTTGCCGGAGGGGACTCCGAACACGCACTTCTCGGGGTTAAGCTTGAGTTGTATCTTGTGCAGATTCGCAAAAATTTCATCTAGATCTTGAATCAGAGTATCCTTGTCCTTGCTCTTGACCACTATATCATCCATGTAAGCTTCTACATTCCTGTGTATCTGTGGCTCAAAAGCAGTGTGGACTACTCTCGCAAACGTTGAACCGACATTCTTCAATCCAAAGGGCATGCGTATGAAGCAATAAGTGCCACATGGAGTAATGAACGCGGTCTTCTCTTCATCTTCTTCAGCCATAAATATCTGGTGGTATCCGGAGTATGCATCAAGAAACGAAAGCAACTCACATCCAGCCGTGGAGTCAACGATCTGGTCAATGCGCGGCAAGGGAAATGGATCTTTGGGACAAGCTTTATTCACATCGGTGAAGTCTATACAAAGCCTCCACTTCCCATTTGCTTTGCGCACGACAACAGGGTTGGCCAGCCACGTGGGATGAAGTACACCTCTGACAAGGCCTGCCGCTTCCAGCTTCTTGATTTCTTCCGCGATAAACTCTTGGCGCTCCACTGCTTGCTTTCTGACCTTCTGCTCGATGGGCCGCACATGAGGAAAAACGGCAAGCTTGTGCTCAATCACTTTCCTGGGAACACCGGGGAAGTCAGACGGTTGCCATGCAAACACGTCGACATTCCCCCGCAGGAAAGTAACGAGCGCGCTTTCCTATTTAGGATCGAGTGTGGCACTGATGGTGAAAGTACCACCAGTGTCGTCCTCTTTGGCGGACACCTTCTTGGTTGCAGGCGGAGCTGCCATTCCCTTCTTTCACTTGCCGGTGGAGCTCGATGGTGCGTCCTCGACGGCAGCGCAGCACTCCGAAGAGGTGCGTTTACCGGAGTGGGCCCCAGAGCTCTGGCCGGTCTTGGTCTTGTTCTTCCCCCCGGGAGCTTCAGCGGCAAGTGTCTTGCTGTCCGTTGCGGCTGCTGCGTCCCGGTAGATCTTGTCGGCACAGATAAGCGCGTCCTTCTTTTCGCCGGGGACAGAGATGACGCTTATCGGGCCTGGCATCTTGAGCATGTTGTAGGCGTAATGAGAGGCCGCCATGAACTTGCCGAGCGCCGGACGGCCAAGTATCCCATTGTATGGCAACGGGATATCGACAACGTCAAAGGTTATCCTCTCAGTCCTGAACTTCAGCTCTCCGCCAAAGGTTACTGGTAGTGTGATTTTCCCATTCGGCTTGCTCCTTCCCGGGTTGATCCCTTGGAACGTGTCGGTCTCCTCGATCTCGCTGTCGGGGATCTGTAGCTTCCGGACCACAGCAGAGGAGATCAGGTTGAGGCCGGCCCCGCCGTCAACCAACATCTTGGTGACCTTGAGGTTGCGGATGGTTGGTGAAACCAACATCGGCAAACACCCGACCGCAGTTGTGCGGTCAGTGTGGTCCTCAATGTCGAAGATGATGGGCGTGCTGGACCACTTTAGGAGTTTGCGCGACTCGACGGGTGGCTCTGCTGCATTAACTTCCCGCACCCATTGTTTGAGTTGGCGGTGGGAAGTATGCAGAGAGGCACCTCCATCGACGCACAGAACTTCTGTGGCCTTCTGGAACTCCTGCTCGCTGTTGTCTCCGTCATTCATGTCTTCGTCGTCGTCTTCGTCTTCGTCCTTGTCGCGGCCGCGGGGAGGTCTATCTCCTTGCCGCTGCTTGGCCATGCCGCGACGCCCTCCCCGGCCATTGAACGGCCGCTTCTTGCCGGACTCTCCTCCACCTCCCTGGGCCTTCTCCTTATCGCGTCGCTCGTACTTAGCCTTCTGCTGTTCGACGAGGTACTTGACCCTTTTGCAGTTCTGGAGATCGTGGCCCTTGGTGCGGTGGATCTTGCAGTACTGCTTGTCGGAGCCGTCCTGCTTGTCGGCGGCCGCTACAGTGGTAGCTTCCTTGCCGGAGCCACCAGCCTGAGCTTTCTTGGCGCCAGCCTCCTTGCCGGACTGCTCAACGACCAGTACTTCCTTGTTCTTCTTTTTCTTGTTGTTCCGCCGTCGGTTCTTCCTTGTCGGGGCGGCATCCTCACTATCTGTTCCCCCTGCTCCAGTATCCTCCCCGGGGAGTCTCCTCCCCTCTTCAGCGCGTGCGCACTTGTCGGCCAGGGCATAGAGCTCACTGACGTCTCGTATCTTGCACATTGCCATTTCCTCCCTCATGCGGCGGTTATGCACGTTCTGGTGGAACGCGCTAATAACTGCGGCAGGGTGTACGTCTGGGATGTTGTGCTGGACGCGGCTGAATCTTTGGATGTACTTTCGCAGGGACTCTCCTTCCTTCTGGGCAAGTATGTGAAGATCACTCTCCTGGCCATGGGGCTTGTGGCCGCCCGTGAAGGCGCCGACAAACTGGTGGCACAGGTCGGCCCAAGAAGAAATAGAATTCTCCGGCAAGTGCATGAGCCAAGATCTGACGTTTGGCTTGAGCACGAGCGGGAAGTAGTTCGCCAGTATCTTCTCGTCTCGTCCCCCGGCAGCCTGCACCGCGATGGTGTAGATGCTGAGGAACTCTGACGGATGAGTCTTGCCGTCGTACTTCTCGGGTACGTCGGGCTTGAAGTTTTTCATGCTGGGCCACTGGACTTGCCGCAGCTCACGAGTGAACGCAGGATAGCCCGCCACGTACGACAAGTCGCCTGGTTCCCCGGGCGCGTGCATGTCGACAGCGGGCCCAGCGCGCTGGTCGGATTGTCGCCGCGCTTCTCTTCGACGCTCGATGCGAGTTCGAGCGTTTTCTTGTCGTCTGTCGTCGAGGACTTGCCGTTGATCGCGGCGAGCTCGTGGATCCGACGACGCCGTGGAGTCGTCGTCGATGTTGATCCGGCGAGTCGGCGATTTCGGCCTTCGGGGCGGGGAGTGCACGGTAGTTGCACCCCCGGCGGTCTTGTCTCCATTAGCCCGTGCCTGGCTGACTTGCCGCGGCCGCGACGTCGTCGGCTGCTGCGTCGTGTCGTTGTTGGCGAAGGCGATGAGGCTCTGGATGGTGGCCCTCCAGTCTTCGGCCTTGTCTGCCGCTGGAGGGAAATCGAGGAGCAGTTGAGCTCGAGCTAGAGCTTCTGCTGGAGTGGAGGGAAGCGGTGGCGAGCGGTGCGAGGAGCGAGATATGCTCGGACTTCTAACTGCGTTAGAAGGAGCAGGGTCTCGTCCCGGCGACCGCGCCTTGCTCGTGCCAGCACGTTGGCCTTGAGCGTCCCGCGACCCACCAACTTGACCTTGTCCCAGCAAGCGTATGGTACCTTGGGTACCATGTCGCTGCCGGTCCGGCACCTCCTGAGAGGGGCGCGGTGCGTGCACGGACGCCGAGGTCTTGGAATGCGCCCGGTCGTCCGTCTTGTCCTTGGACTTGGCGGCGCCGTGAGTTTCCTCGCCGGCGTCCGTCCTTCCGCCGGCGTCTACCCCACCAGCCGTTGGCTCCGGCGGTGGTGGGATCGACGCGGACGGGCCTGCAACCTCCGAAGCTTTCTTCTTCGGCGCCATGTCGATGAAGTTGATGCAGTTGTTGAGGGTTTCGCCCGCGTGAACGCCGGATCAGGTTCGCACAACCTCGACGCCCCCTACCTGGCGCGCCAAAGATGTCTGGGAAACTGATCGCCCACGAACACCTATGGGACCGGAGCCCCTTTTCGGTACGGCAAGGGAGCAGAGGGTGCACGAAGAGCGGATCGAGGCGAGCACGCGAGCGGTTTACCCAGGTTCGGGCCGCACGGATGCATAAAACCCTACTCCTGCCTTGGTTTGTATTGTGTTCTTAGCTCGGGAGCGAGAAGAGCTACAGTGCTTGTCGCTGGCAACACCGAGCGTGAGAGTGTTCAAAGATCGGAACCCCCTCTACGTTGCGCATGGGCCTCCTTTTAAAGGTCAAAGGGGTCACCGACAGGTGGCAACGTAGGTGAGGGTAAAAACATAAAAATGGTGGTTGTTGTAACAGTGCATGTACAGTGCTCCGTACCTAACCCTGACGGCAGGGGACAAGGGCATTAAATGCCCGTCGCCGTCGCCCCGAACAGTGCAAAAAGTGTCCGTCAGGGCGTCTCCGTTCGCCACGACGGTGGCCTCGTCATCGCGGCTTGCCACCGTGTACCCCAGGCTGCACAGCCTTCCGCCACGTGCCCCTCGAAGGGCCCCAGGGCGACGCGTGGCCGGATGAGCTGGAGTGCGGGCACACAGTGGAAGCTTTCCGCGGCATGCGCCTTGCCGCGGCCGCTACCTTGCCGCGCCCGGGAGCTTGTCGCTCTCCGGGCTTTGCCGCGACGCGCGGGGCGCCGCGACAAGGCTTCTGAAATGTCATGCTTGGCCTTCCTGACAAGCTCCTCTTGCCAGGGTCATGTGCCGAAGGGGTGGTCTTGAGCCTGGAACGGCCTTCCCGGCAAGCTCCTCTTGCCGGGGTCTTGTTTCTTTAACTTGAATACTTTGTTCTTGAATGGCTCCAAAGGAACCATAGTGGGCCTTGGCGGGCGCGTGGCAAGCCCTGCCACGGGACGCTGCTACTGCCCGTGCACAAGTTGGGATACTAAGGTACCCCTACTTTAGTACACCGACACCCAGTGACGTAGTATGGGTAGCGAGGCACGTATTGTGTTGTTCCCATTAAGGATAAAAATATGGAGTTCATATCATATTTCATGAGTTTATCGCTCTACATCATGTCATCTTACTTAAGGCGTTACTGTGTTTATAAATTAATACTCTAGATGCATGCTGGATAGCGGTCGATGAGTGGAGTAATAGTAGTAGATGCGGGCAGGAGTCGGTCTACTTGTCATGGACCTGATGCCTATATTCATGATCATTGCCTTAGATATCATCATAACTTTGTGCTTTCTATCAATTGCTCGACAGTAATTTGTTCACCCACCGTATGCTTTCTTCGAGAGAGAAGCCTCTAGTGAAAACTATGCCCCCGGATCTATTTTCCATCTTATATTTTCAGATCTACAAAACCAAAAACCCAAAAATATATTGCTGCAATTATTTTGTGTTTACTTTATTTAGGTTTTTACTTTAGTTTTAAATCTATCTCTATAAGATCTCACTCTTGTTCGTGACCGTGAAGGGATTGACAACCCCTTTCCACGTTGTGTGCAAGTGTTTGTTAGTTTGTGCAGGTGCATAGATTGGAGACTTCCTTGTGCCTCCTACTGGATTGATGCCTTGGTTCTCAACTGAGGGAAATACTTATCTCTACATTGCTGCATCAACCATTCCTCTTCAAGGGAAAAATCAGCGCAGGCTCAAGAAGTAGCAACATGGTTCATGCCCTCAAGATCCGCGATGACCCAGCACCCACCGCACTGGCGGCCGAGTGTTATGTACTGTCTGCGTAGGCTATCAGGTCATGCTACTGCTCCTCGCCAAGTACCATTTGCCTCCATGCCCTGGTCGGCAATCAGGTCATGCTACTGCTCCTCGACTCGGGTAGCACCCACAACTTCGTCAACAAGAGCTTTGCCGACCAAATCGGAGCTCACAAACATGCACTACCGCCCATCGAAGTCCGAGTTGCCTACGTCGATCATCTCACCTGCAACCGCATCGTCCTTGAGTTGAAGTGGTAGATGTGGGGGCACACATTTTCAATACCGATGTGCGAGCTTGACATTGGAGCCTACGGCGGCATCTTGGGCATGGATTGGTTGTCGCAGTTCAACCCTATGATGTGTCTTTGGCATGAAAAGTTTGTCTCCTTCGTCCATGAGGGCGAGGATGTCACGCTACGAGGAGTACATCCCAAGACCATCAAAACACTGGCGCCTATGGAACTGGACGAGCTCCGCAAGATAATCACCAACAACGAGGTTTGCGCAATGGCCATGGTGGATGCGTGTACACATACCCCTGCCAAATGCAAAACTCCCTTGTGCCTTGTGCATTTAGTTACCTTGTCCGTGGAAGCATTTGGTTACCTTGTCCCTTGTCTTACCAACAAGATGGTTTGTGACTCCATGAACTAGTGCAAGGTATGAAAGTTGATTGCACAAGTCCTTGCCAAAATGAATATGAGTGAAGTATGTTGGCGGAGTTACCCTCAAGAACACTCTGGTTCTTCTTATTTGGGATCCACATCAAGTTGATGGGAATCCTTGGAATCGTAGTCAAACTTGATGAAGTAGAACTTGATGTAGTTTTGGGAAACCACTTGACCATGGCCTTAGGAGCTTCTTCGAATGAGTCAATCTCTTCTTTAAGCTTGTCCTTGCCTTTTAGCTTGTGGTCTTGTGGAGGATGATCATCTTGAGCTTGCTTTCCCTCAAAAGAAGTGGTGTCATACTTCTCTTGTTGAGGAACAAACTTTGTCTTGGGGTATTGATCTTCTTCCCATTCAACTCCATTGGCATTGAACTTCTGTTCAAAACCAACACCTGGATTCTTCCGATACTTTCCTTGCTTGTGTACAATTTCCTCAAATTACTTACTCCCAGCAAGGCACTTGTAAACAACTTTCTCTATAATTCCCTTGAATAAGCTATTTTCCTACTCAAGTGTGACTTGGCTAAGAGAATCATTAGTGGAATCAAAAGAATTACTAGAAGCAACAACATTGTATTTAGCATGGTTATTGTTAATACCAGAAGAAGAATCTTTCTTGCTCTTGTTGCTAGATTTTACTTGTGGAATGAAAGTAGACACAAGTAAACATTTGGCAATGTAAGTACAACTCTTCTTTCAAAGATCATCATTGATAGCTTTTAGAAACCCATGTTATTGCTCTAAATTTAGCTTCTCGAATTGTAGCTTCTCATAAGTGTTTATGAGCTCTCTATGATCCTCTAGAGTCGTTTCATGAGCTAACTTAAGAGTGTTTAGTTATTTAGTTAGACCCTCAATCTCCTTCTTATCATTGTCATTAGTTTCATCTTGACTATCATGATTGCTATCAAGTTCATCATAGTTTTCATCACTAGTTTTTTCAACAAGTAACTCATCATCACCTAGTAAATCATCGTCACCACTATTGAAATCAAGATACTTGGGGTGTGATACCTTGGGGCCTTTAGCCATGAAGCATCTTCCAATTCCTTCATCTAGTGAGTCAAATATGCCATAGGAATTGGATGACACTAGAGCAATTCTGGCAACACCTTCATCTTGACTATAGTTAGAGTTTCAGTAATAACTTCTCTCGGAGTGAGTGTCGGAATCAGAACCGGAAATCTATTCACCAATGTGAGCTTGATGTCTTTGTCTTGTTTAGCTGTTGGGTAACTTATCTTTTCTTTTCGTATCCTTGATTATTTGAGAGGATGTTCGATAATAGTGATCATCTCTACTCCTTCTCTCTCTATGAGGTGATTCGTCTCTTTTACTTCTCCTTTTGGGTGAATCTTATCTTTTCTTGTATGGAGTCGTACACTCATTGGAATAGTGTCCGGGTCTTTCACAATTTTAGCAATTGCGATCACGACTAGAAAATCTTTTGTCATTGTAGGATCTTGACTTGGAGCTTCTATCTTTGCTTTGATTTTTGTATAATATGTTGAAGTTCTTCACCTTTAGGCTCAATTCTTCATTAAAGACTTGTTTCTCAAATGATGTTGAGGGAGCATCACATGAAGCTTTTTATGCACCACTAGACTTGTTGTGGAGCTCTTCCTTATCCTTGAGTGACATCTCATGAGCAAGAATTCTACCAATGACTTCCGTAGGCTTGAGATCTTTGTAATCGGGCATCATTTGGATCAATGTGCACACGGTATCTTATTTTCCATCCAAGGCTCTAATCTTCTTGATGATGAATCTGTCACTCGTCACTTCAGTCCCTAAGCCGACAATCTCATTTGTGATGAGAGCAAGCCTGGAGTACATTTTGGCGACTCCTTCACCATCCTTCATCTTGAACTTGTCAAGTTGACTTTGAAGCACATCCAACTTGGATTCCTTGACAGACTCGGTACCTTCGTGCGTATCAACCAAATTATCCCAAATTTCCTTTGCATTCTCAAGACGACTGATTTTGTTGAATTCTCGGGACACAATCTGTCATGGTTTTAACATGGCAAATGTCCTAGGGTTAGGACTTAAGCATGAGGCCATCGCAATGGTGATTAGCTTATCGGGGTTGAGCGGGATAAGAGACACAATTTACCCAGGTTCAGCCCCTCACGATGGAGGTAAGAGCCTACTCCTGCTCTTATTGCTCATTTCTTGAGTATCAACTACAAGGGGAGCGAATTCGCTTGAACTAGCTACCAATTGATTGTAACTTGTCCCTCTCTGCCTCAGGGGTTCGCCTCTATACACACGTGCCGAGACCCTGGCTTGGAAGAGTCTAATTTGCCCTCAGACTTGTGACTTACTATATTTCTAACCTGCCCAAGAAAGAAAACCTTAGGCGCTTCACAACTCTGTCCCGTGAGTCACTGTCTTCAATATTGGGTTTCACGCCGGCCCATTGGCCGCAGCACCAGTTAAGTCTTTCACTTGACTCATGACGGTCCACGCTAGTCTTTAACTCTTGACTCTCCACCTTGGTAACGGGACCCAAAGGTGTCGGGTTACATCCCGGGGTTATATCCCCAACACAATCCATTGAAGAGAATATCACAAGCTTGAGCATTGTATTGCAACATCCTCATTTCTTCCGCTGATGCTTCATGGTCCGATTCTTTGCCATCCTCAAAGAATTCACCTTGCAAGCCAATACGAAGAACAACCCAAATGGCAGAGTTATGACCAAGAATATGCATTTTCATCTTATGCTTCCAACTAGCAAAATTAGTTCAATCAAACTAAGGACCTCTACGGTGATAATTACCCTCGCTAGACGGCATACTCTCCTTGGTTGTGAAACGAAGGCTATGATCACCAAAGCTATGGAAACCAAGGCTAACGGATACCAAAGCTCTGATACCACTTGTAGGATCGAACGTATGTCTAGAGGGAGGGGGGTGATTAGACTACCAGACCAAATAAAAATCTATCATTTTCCCAATTTTTGTTGTGCGCAGATTTTAGCAAGTTGTACAAGTCAAGCAATCTACCTACACATGCAATTCCAAGAGTATAGCAACGGAAAGTAGAACATTGCATATGACGGTAAAGGGAAGGGTTTGGAGAGTGCAAATGCAATGGAGACAAGGTATTTTTGGCGTGGTCCCGATAGGTGGTGCTATCGTACGTCCATGTTGATTGAGACTTAAACCCACGAAGGATAACAGCTGCGTGAGTCCAAGGAGGGCTCCACCCACGAAGAAGCAACCTTGTATATCTCACCATGGCCATCGTCCACGAAGGACCTGCCTCACTTGGGTTGATCATCATTAAGTAGGCGATCCCTTGCCCTTATAAACTTCTTGGTTCAACTCCACAATGTGTCGGAGGTTCCCAAGCGACACCTAACGAATTTGGGAGACACCACTCTCCAAAAGGTAATAGACGGTATCTTGATGATGAAATCCTTGCCCTTGTTCTTGAAATGATAGTCTCCCCAGTACTCAACTCTTTCTCACATATTTTGATATGGTGGAAGAAGAATTGGAGTGGAGAGCAACTTGGGGAAGGCTTGAAATCAAGATTCTTGTGGTAGGATTGGATGTCTTGGTCTCAACACATGAGTAGGTGGTTCTATCTCAAAAAATGAATGGTGAAAGTGTAGGCATGTTCAGATGACACTCTCACTGAATGAGAGGGGGTGGAGGGGTATATATATCCTCCACACAAAAATCCAACCGCTACACACATTTGACTCAACTTGGTGAGACCGAATAGGTTCAAACAGGTGAACATTAGGAATCGTGGTGGGACCGACTAGAACAACTTGGTGGGACTTATGTGCTATGGCTTAGGGCAAACTTCATCTCGATGGGACCGACTAAATCAACTCTGTGAGACCGAAGTGAACAATGGGCACACAGGAGTCTGTCAGGCCAACTCGTTGGGACCGGTTGCATAAACTCGGTGAGACTGAAGTGGATGCAACTAATCACAGAGCGCTGGCAAGGCCATCTCAATGAGATCGAGATCCGTATTGGTCGGACCGACTTGTTAGGATTCCTGGCAATGGCTATGTCAACTGAACTCAGTGGGTCCGGGTTGGAAATATCGGTGTGGCTGAGTTTGGAATTTGGGTTTGGACATATTTGGATGGAGAAAGTGGATGAGGATTTTGGAGCAATATCACTAAGAAGTTGAGCAACCAGATCATTAAGCAACACTGATGGTCCCCAAGTGCAAGGAATCATCGTAGCAATTCCCAATGGTGGAAGTGGTAAGTATGGAGTGTCGAACCCACAAGGAGCTAAAGGTAATATCAATATTCTCTCCAGTCCTATCTGCCACTGATACGACTCTACGTACACTGAACGTTTGCTTCCAACTAGAAACGAGAAGTAAAACTATGTTGTGGGTATGAAGAGGATAACTTTGCATGATATCGGAGAGCTAAAATATAAAAGTAGGTTATGTTATCATAAAGTTAGAATATATTGATAAATATTATAAATAGCAAGTGTGGAATAATGATGGATCGGTTTGCGGAATTGTCCTAGGCAATTGTTAACAAGACCGGCAGTCGTCATTGCAATTTCATATGAGGGAGATGCATAAGCTAACATACTTTCTCTTCTTGGATCACATGAACTTATGATTGGAACTCTAGCAAGCATCCGCATCTACTAAAGATCATTAAGGTAAAACCCAACCATAGCATTAAAGCATCAAGTCCCCTTTATCCCATACGCAACAATCCCCTTACTCGGGTTTATGCTTCTGTCACTCAAACAACCAACTATAAGCGAATCATGAACGAATTGCAACACCCTACAGCGGGAATCCCTCACGCTTGCGCGACACGGGGGGCACCATAGACAGCACCAAAATAAACCATACAAGTCATACCAATCTAGATCATCAATCAACACAAAGACAAAGGATATCCACTCATAACATCATAGGATGGCAACACATCATTGGATCATAATATGTGGCATAAAGCACCATGTTCAAGTAGGGATTACAGAAGGGTGCGGGAGAGTGGACCGCATAAAAGAGATGAGGATGGTGATGATGATGGTGATGTTGATGAAGACGATCAGCTCGGCGATGATTCCCCTCACGATGGCACTCCTGCGCCATCGAGAGAGAGATGGAGAGGTTCTCCCCCTTGTGCTTCCTCCGCCATGGCCTCCCCCTAGATGGGGAGAGGTTCTCCCTCTGGTCCTTGGCCTTCATGGCGATGATGGCCCATCCGGGATCCTCCTCCACGGCCTCCTGTGATGATGGCCCCCTCCGGCAGGGTACTAGAGAGGGCCTAGATTGATTTCTCGTGGTTACATAGGCTTGCGGCGGCGGAACTTCCGATCTAGGTTATTTTCTGGAGGTTTCTGTATTTATAGGAATTTTTGGCATCGGTCTCACGTCTAGGGGGTCTCCGAGTCGTCCACGAGATAGGGGCCCACGCCTAGGGGGGTGGTCGCGCCCACCACCCTCGTGGACAGCCCGGGTCTCTTTTGGCCCAACTCTTTTACTCCAGGGGCTTCTTTTGGTCCATAAAAAATCATAAAAAATTGGCACATCAACTGGACTCCGTTTGGTATTCCTTTTCTGTAAAACTCAAAAACAAGGAAAAACAGAAACTGGCACTAGGCTCTAGGTTAATAGGTTAGTCTCAAAAATCATATAAAATAGCATATAAATGTATATAAAACATCTAAGATGGATAATATAATAGCATGAATACTTCAGATATTATAGATACGTTGGAGATGTATCAGCATCCCCAAGCTTAATTCCTGCTCGTCCTTGAGTAGGTAAATGATAAAAGAAATAATTTATGAAGTGTGAATGCTAGTAGGTGCACAAGTTTGATCAGTGTTAATTTCAATCACCTTTTCTAGCATCATTATGTGTTATAATAGTAGCTCATCTCATAAAACTTTTCATGATCAAGTAACAAGCTATTCGCATGTTAAAGTGTATATCATAAACTTTCTTGAAAACTAACAAATAGTTCTCTTAGTCATCAAACAATTGCAATTCATCTTATTTTCGGGAAGGGTCTATGTAAGAGCTTTGATTCAGCAAACTCCACATACTCAACTATCATTTAATCTTTCACAATTGCTAACACTCATGTGATATTTATGGGTTCAAAGTTTTAATCAGACATAGAGAAAGATAGGGGCTTATACATTCGCCTCCCAACCTTTTACCTCAAGGGTAATGTCAACAATAATAATTTATGAAAACCTACATCCAAGTGGATATATATATATCCGGATCGCTCCAACACAAGGTGCTTGCCAAAGGAAAAAGTGTAAAAAGGAAAGGTGATGATCACCATGACTCTCGTATAAGGGTAGAAGATAAAAGTAAAAGATACGCCCTTCGCAGAGGGAAGCAGAGGTTGTCATGCACTTTTATGGTTGGATGCACAAAATCTTAATGCAAAAGAAAGTCACTTTATATTGCGCTTGTGATAAAGACCTTTATTATGCAGTCCGTCGCTTTTATTTCTTCCCTATCACAAGTTCGTATAAATCTTATTTTCTTCACACTAATAGATCATACATATTTAGAAAGCAATTTTTATTGCATGCACCGATGACAACTTACTTGAAGGATCTTACTCAATCCTTAGGTAGGTATGATGGACTCTAATGGCAAAACTGGTTTAAGGGATGTTTGGAAGCACAAGTAGTATTTCTACTTGGTGCAAAGAATTTGGCTAGCATGAGAGGGAAAGGCAAGCCCAACATGTTGGATGATCCAAGACAATATAATGTTTCGGATATAGGAAAACATAACCCATTAAGTTGTCTTCCTTGTCCAACATCAACCTTTTAGCATGTCATATTTTAAGGAGTGCTCACAATTACAAAAGATTTCCAAGATAGTATATTTATATGTGAAATCTCTCTTCCTTCAATATTCTTTCATGAATTTTTCAAGTGATCAATTCTGCGTTTGCCAACTTTCAATAAGTTTACTGCCTATAATTATTTTGTGTGAAGTCATTACTCCCCATGGTATAAGCATATGAAACATATATAAATTCAGATTTATGATATTCGATTCATTCAACCATTTACTCATAGGATGTACGTGAAACACGTGAGTAAATGACAAAGTACTCCAAAAGATATAAGTGAAGGACACTGAGTTGTCAAATAATTAACTAGCCATGGGAGGATTCTTTTTCATTCAAGATTTCAGATCCAATGATTTTATTCAAACAACAAGCAAAATTGAAAATACGTTCCAAGCAAAATACATATCATGTGACGAATAAAAATATAGCTCCGAGTAAGGTATACCGATTGTTTTGAAGACGAAAGAGGGGATGCCTTCTGGGGCATCCCCAAGCTTAGGCGCTTGTGTCTTCCTTGAATATTACCTTGGGGTGCCTTGGGCATCCCCAAGCTTAGGGTCTTTCCACTCCTTATTCTCCTCATATCAATATCTCACCCAAAGCTTGAAAACTTCAACCACACAAAACTTAACGTAACTTCGTGAGATAGGTTAGTATGATAAAGAGTAAACCATGCACTTTGGTACTTTCAAAGAAGAGCTTCATATTTGTTCTCACACAATGCCTACTGTACCATATCATTTCTACAATTTATATTGAGAAATATAAGCCATAGAAACGAGAAAACAAGCAAACTATGCAATGAAAACAGAATCTATCAGAAACAGAATAGTCTGTAATGATCTGAACAACAACCATACTTCTGATACTCTAAAAATTATGAAATAAATTGATGGACGTGAGGAATTTGTCTATTAATCTTCTGCAAAAATAATCAACTCAAAAGCACTCTTCTGTAAAAATGGCAGCTAATCCCGTGAGCGCAAAGTTTCTGTTTTTTTTACAGCAAGATCACATTAACTTTCACCCAAGTCTTCCCAAAGGTCATACTTGGCACTTTATTGAAACTAAAGCTATAAAACATGATTACTACAGTAGCTTAATCATGTAAACGCACAAAAACAATAAGGGTAAATATTGGGTTATCTCCCAACAGGCGTTTTTCTTTAATGCCTTTTAGCTAGGCATGATGATTTCAATGATGCTCACATAAAAGATAAGAATTGAAACAAAAAGAGAACATCATGAAGAATATGACTAGCATATTTAAATCTAACCCTCTTCCTATGCCTAGGGATTTTGTGAGCACGTATTTATAGAAACAAGAATCAACGAGCATAAGAAGGCAAGACAAGTATAACTTCAAAACTTTAAGCACATAGAGAGGAAACTTGATATTATTGCAGCTTCTACAAGCATGTATTCCTCCCTCATAAAAAATTTCAGTAGAATCATGAATGGGTTCAACAATATAACCATCACATAAAGAATTCTTCTCATGATCTACAAGCATAGAAATTTTACTACTCTCCACATAAGCAAAATTATTCTCATTCGGAACAGTGGGTGCAAACTCGAAATAGTGGAATCGCCATGGAGTATTCTACTATTTCGAGTTTGCACCATGGTTCATACCCTCCCCCGATACTACCCATAGATTCATCAAAATAAGCGATCAACACATAGAAAACAGAATCTGTCAAAAACAGGTCAGTCTGTAGTAATCTGGAAGTTTAATAAACTTATGTAACTCTGAAAAATTCTAAAAATATATGAAAATTTGAAAGTTTTGTACAGAAGTAATGTGCAAAAAGTTTCAGACCCATTTGGCCTTCCAGTAAAAAATGTAAAATCACGCGCTACAGCCAAAGTTTCTGTTTTTTTGTTCTGCACATAGAAAACAAGCAATTTAATCATCCTAAAACCAAAGCTTGGCACATTATTTTTATAATACAATGGATATATACAAGGGGATAATTATTTATAGAGAAACTTCCATGAAAAATTCTACATTGTTTCCGTGAGCATGAACACAAGTGCGCAAGGTCGACCCTCACTTCTTCAATGCATAACTTTCCAATCACTTCTCTTTTTGAAAAACTTTTTAGGCATTAGAGCCAAGTAATTCTTTTTGTATTTTAATTCTTCAAAAAATGTATGTTTCAGCCACAACTAAATAGAAACATAAAGGAAAAACAAAATCTACTTAGTGAAGAAAGCAAACAAGCACACACGAGAATATCAACCCCACGCTATTTCTCCCCGGCAACGGCGCCAGAAAAGAGCTTGATGGTCCCCCAAGTGCAAGGAATCATCGTAGCAATTCCCAATTGTGGATGTGATAAGTATGGAGTGTCAAACCCACAAGGAGCTAAAGGTAAGATCAATATTCTCTCAAGTCCTATCTGCCACTGATACGACTCTACGTACACCGAACATTTGCTTCCAACTAGAAACGAGAAGTAAAACTACGTTGTGGGTATGAAGAGGATAACTTTGCATGATATCGGAGAGCTAAAATATAAAATTAAGTTCTGTTATCATAAAGTTAGAATATATTGATAAATATTATAAATAGCGAGTGTGGAATAATGATGGATCGGTGTGCGGAATTGTCCTAGGTAATTGTTAACAAGACTGGTAGTCGTCATTGCAATTTCATATGAGGGAGATGCATGAGCTAACATACCTTCTCTTCTTGGATCATATGCACTTATGAATGGAACTCTGTAGCGACCAGACCTCAAACAGTCTGATCTCTGTGCATCAGTGTCATCCCTGGATTAGTAATGCTGACACGCATAGTACTTGAAGGATTTATAACAGAGTAGCAATCACCCACTTATTACATCGATAGTCCAACGATGAATTTATAACAAATAATATGGCGGAAGGCCATCTAACACGATAACAGCGGAAGGCTTGGAAGATAAGTGAGTCCATCAACTCCAGCGGCATCACTGAGTATAGAACCACGACCTAAAAGGGCATCTTACTCGTCGTCTGAAAAGTCTGCAACATGAAACGTTGCAACCCGAAAAAAATGGGTCAGCACATGGAATATGCTGGCAAGGTAACACAAGAGAATGCAATGAAAGTAAAGCTATACTATATGCAATATGGCTGGTGGAAAGCTCTATGGTTAAGTTTTTGCGTAAAGCCAATTTTTACCTACTTCAAAGGAATAGATTTTAATTAACTATCATGGTAGTTGAAACATCGTTGAGAAGATAGACATCCTCTCAACCCCAATTAAAATTCATCATTAAACCCAACAAAATTAAATTAGAGTAACATGTTGAGATGCACATGATAATCCAAGTACTAGATACTCAAGACGTCCATAACCGGGGACACGGCTAATCATGATCACTTTGTACACTCTGTAGAGGTTTGTGCACTTTTCCCACAAGACTCGATCGCCTCCGTTTGGTTTCTCGCACTGCATGGTGTTTGAGAAACGGATGACCGAGACATAGTCTTTCAGAAGCGCGAGAACCTTACGATCGGGCGGACCGTACCAACCTACATCCCCTACATCTGCTAGTCCACCACTGTAAGAGTTCGCACAACTTACTCATACTATGCTAGAGCCCATAATAGCATTGTGGCTGCACACGGAAGTTTCTAGTATGAATAATCTCATGATCCCTTTGAGCCTGGGTGGCGGTCCATAAAAAAACAGGCAATCACTGGAATACCCAGATGCCTCAATCCACCCAGATGTGTATTAATGTTGCCACCTTAAGTTGAACCATTAATTAACAAACTCACATCTGTCATGGATTTCACTCACCCAATCCACGTCTACGCATAGCATGTCCTAACAGCAAACGTAGAAGTAACTCCCAAAGGTTTGAATGTAATGCAGGTAATAGGTACTACCTCAATCTACTTGCCAATCCCACAAGTTAATTGATCCTACTCATGCAATGTGTGAGGGTTTGACTAATGCAATGAAAACTAGGTAATTAGAAAGCATGATCAAAGTGTTACTTGCCTTGCTGATGATCCGCAAAACCTAGAGACTCAAAGTAGCAAGCGGCGCACTCCGGGTACTCTATCGCAATCAAGCAAGCATACAATAAGTACTTAACTAATGCACAGGTAAAACTCAAATAAGAGATCTAACCAGAAATTTCAACTTAAGAACTCCGGTTTGCAAAAAGAATCAACTCGAAAGAAGCAACGAAACTCAAACTGCGAAAGAAATGAGCTTCGGTTTACTAGTTGGCCTAAAGTCAAATTTTACAGTAGCCAAAATCTTGTTCAAGTTGTTTAAACGTAAAAAGGGCTTCGATACGAAGATCTGGGATTTTGAATCACCTGATTCTGACACTCGAGCGAAAAGAAAAACGCGAAACAAGATCAGGGCAGAAATCGCGATCGAAATAACCGCGGATAAATACCCCGAAAAAGAAAAACGACGAACAGGCTAACGAACGAACGTTCGCTGTCTGCGGCTATCTAACGAAAACCGTTCGTTAAAACGAACGTACGGACGAACGTCCGCTAATTAACTAAACCGGCGAAAAAAGAAAAAACTGAACCGATCTATTAAAAAAAACAGATCTAGGTTTTCCTAAAACAAAACCGATCGGTTAAACGAGAAAAACCGGAAACTACCTCGGGCAAGAACTCCGGCAAAACTCCGGCGATCCGGCGGCGAGGCAGCGGGGCTCCGTCAGGGCGGCGGCGCGGGTGCGGCGGCGGCGGCGGGTGGCGGCGCAGTGGCGGGGCGGTGCGGCGCAGCGGCGGGATGCGGCGACGGCGGGGTGCGGCGGCGGGCGGCGGCAGTAGCAGCGACGACGGCGGTGGCTCGCGGCGGCGGCGACGGCGGCGCTAGGGTTGCGGGGCGGCGGGGCGAAGCGGCTGGGGCGGGCTGGCGGCTTGGCGAAACGGGCCGGCGGGGCTGGCTTATAATGCCCAGTCTCCTGGTCCTTCACGAGTCTAAGTCGGTTCCTATTTTTTTTTCTAAAAGAGTCCCGGCTCAGAAAAACTAACGAAAGAAATAACAAACGGACTCCAAAATTCCCGAAATAAATTTTCGCCATCCTCTAATAATATTTAGGACAAAGTGAACATTTTTCCCGGACCTAAATGCAATTTTGAAAAGCGCGCATTTTTCCTATGCAAATAAATCCGCGAATAAATCCAGAAAAATACCAAAAGTGATTTTAACATTTTTCCTCCAATATTTCTGTTATTTTGGAGAAGTCATATTATCTCCACTCATATTTAGGTATTTAGAAATATTTTTAGGAGAGAAAAATTATTAGAATCACATTGTCCTCGTACCGGTATTCGAGCGAACTCAAATACGAAAACGGTAAAATTCCCAACTCTCTCCGTAGGTCCTTGAGTTGCTTAGAATTTCGAGGAACTCCACGAACAGAAATGCAAAAACATGAAATGCAATTATGATCTATGTATAACATTCCAAATTGAAAATTTGGGATGTTACATACCTACCCCCCTTAGAATGAATCTCGCCCTCGAGATTCAACTTGGCTAGAGAACAGGTGTGGGTGGTCCTTGCGTAGATCATCTTCTCGTTCCCAGGTGGCTTCTTCCTCGGTGTGGTGACTCCACTGAACCTTGCAAAACTTGATAACCTTACTGCGAGTAACTCTGCTCGAAAATTCGAGAATCTTAACAGGCTTCTCCTCGTAGGTCAAATCAATGTCCAACTGAATTGCTTCTGGGGTTACTGTGTCTCTAAGCGGTATATCGGCCATCTCCGCATGACACTTCTTAAGTTGCGATACGTGAAACACGTCGTGCACTCCTGACAATCCTTCGGCCAACTCCAACTTATAGGCAACCTCTCCCATGCATTCCAAAACACGGTAAGGTCCCACAAATCTCGGGGCTAACTTCCCTTTAACTCTGAAACGTTTAACTCCTCGCAGAGGCGATACTCTCTGGTACGCTCTGTCTCCGATCTCATAGGTTATCTCCTTGCGCTTCGAGTCTGCATAACTCTTCTGCCTGGACTGAGCTACCTTCAGTCTATCTCGGATCAACTTCACCTTCTCCTCAGTCTTTGATTAAGTCTGGTCCAAACAACTGTCGGTCTCCAACTTCGTCCCATGACAACGGTGTCCTACATCTCCTTCCGTATAATGCTTCGAAAGGGGCCATCTTCAAACTGGCTTGGTAACTGTTGTTGTATGAGAACTCCGCGTAGGGCAAGTTGTCATCCCAACTAGATCCATAATCTAATGCACAGGCTCTTAGCATATTTTCCAAAATCAGATTGACTCTCTCTGTGTGCCCATCTGTCCGCGGGTGAAACGCTGTGCTAAACTCTAGCCTGGTACCCAAAGTTTCATGTAATTGATTCCAGAACTTTGAGGTAAATTGGGTTCCTCTATCTAATACGATGCTCCTCGGAACTCCATGCAGACATACAATTCTGGTCATGTATATCTTAGCCAACTTTGCACTGGTATATGTGGTTTTCACAGGAATAAAGTGGGCTACCTTCGTCAATCGGTCTACTACTACCCAGATTGAATCATACCCTGCTTTGGTCCTGGGCAATCCGGTGATAAAATCCATGCCAAGCTTCTCCCACTTCCATTCGGGTATTGGCATA
This sequence comes from Secale cereale, assembly GCA_902687465.1. Taxonomy (NCBI): domain Eukaryota; kingdom Viridiplantae; phylum Streptophyta; class Magnoliopsida; order Poales; family Poaceae; genus Secale; species Secale cereale. Next base: position 181,325,881 of record LR738714.1, read on the forward strand.
GGTTGTACCAATCCTGCTGGCTTCTGATGTTCTGCCTGCACTCTCTGGCATACATCACAAACTGCTACATACTCCGCGATATCCTTCTTCATACCGGTCCACCAGAAAATATCCTTGAAAACCAAATACATCTTAGTATTTCCTAGATGAATCGAGTACGGTGAATCATGGGCCTCCTATAAAATCAACTTCCTGATCTCCGGGTCATTGGGCACATAGATTCGATCCTCAAACCATAGGGTATCGTGTTCATCCTCACGAAATCCTTTAGCTTTTCCTTCGCTCATCCTCTCCTTTATAGAGGCAATCTCCCTGTCAGCTTTCTGAGCTTCTCTGATTTTATCCATCAGGGTAGACTGGATTTGTAATGTTGCTACATAGCCTCTCGGAACTATCTCCAAATGTAGTTCTCGTAGGTCCTCAGCTAACTCCTTTGGAAATTCCTCCATCATTAGGGTATTGACATGGCTCTTACGGCTTAGCGCATAGGCTACTACGTTAGCCTTTCCGGGATGATAATGCAATCTCATGTCATAATCCTTAATGAGTTCCAGCCATCTCCTTTGCCTAAGATTCAGCTCCTTCTGAGTGAATATATACTTCAAACTCTTGTGATCCGTATATACTTCACAATGGTTTCCAATGAGAAAATGTCTCCATGTCTTCAACGCATGCACTATGGCTGCTAACTCCAAATCGTGGGTGGCATAGTTCATCTCATGAGGTTTCAGTTGTCGTGAAGCATACGAAACAACTCTTCCTTCCTGCATAAGAACAGCTCCAAGTCCTCGACGTGAAGCGTCGCAGTACACCTCATAATCCTTATGTTGATCTGGCAGAATCAACACAGGGGATGAGACCAACCTTTTCTTCAATTCCTGGAAACTAGTCTCACATTCTACTGTCCAACTAAACTTGGTGTCCTTCTTTAACAACTCCGTCATTGGCTTTGCAATCTTCAAGAAATTCTCGATGAATCTCCCGTAGTATCCTGCGAGTCCAAGAAAACTCCGGATCTCTCCAACTGTTGTCGGTGCTTCCCAATTGGTCACGGTGTCCACCTTAGCGGGATCTACTTGTAGGATCGAAAGTAAGTCTAGAGGGGGGGTGATTAGACTACTTGACAAAATAAAAAATCTGCCTTTAGATCATGCAATGTTTTTGGCAGTTTCACAATTAAGATCAATTCAAGTAACACCCTACACATGCAATTCTAGAGTATATGCAGCGGAAAGTAAATTGCACATGTAAAAGAGAGGTGGAGAAGATCAAACGCAGTTTGGTGACACGGAGATTTTTGTCGTGGTTCCGATAGGTGGTGCTATCGTACATCCACGTTGATGGAGACTTCAACCCACGGAGGGTAACGGCTGCGCGAGTCCACGGAGGGCTCCACCCACGAAGGGTCCACGAAGAAGCAACCTTGTCTATTCCATCACGGCCTACGCCCACAGAGGACTAGCCTTACTCGGGGTAGATCTTCACGAAGTAGGCGATCTCCTTGCCCTTACAAACTTCTTGGTTCAACTCCACATCATCAAGACGGAGGCTCCCAAGCGACACCTAACCAATCTAGGAGGCACCACCCCCCAAAAGGTAATAGACGGTGTTGATGATGATGAACTCCTTGCTCTTGTGCTTCAGATGATAAACTCCCCAACACTCAACTCTCCTCACTGATATGGCTGAGGTGGAAGAAAGATTTGAGTGGAAAGCAACTTGGGAAGGCTAGAAATCAAGTTTCATATGGTAGGAATGGAATGACTTGATCTCAACACAAGGGTAGGTGGTTCACTTCTCAGAAAGTGTATGGTAGAAGTGGTGGTACTTTCTGATGGCTCTCCTCACGAATGAGGAGGGGGTGGAGGGGTATATATAGCCTCCACACAAAATCCAACCGTTACACACACATTTGACCAATCTCGGTCAGACCGAAGTGAAAACTCGGTTAGACCGAAAGTTCAAATATAGTGAACGTTGGGATTTTCGGTGGGACCGAAAATACCATCTCGGTGAGACCGAAGTGAGTCAAAGGTTAGGGTTTGCCATCTCGGTGAGACCGAAAATATAAACTCGGATATTCTGAATTTATGTCAACTGACCACAGAAGGTTGGCAGCCCTTTTTCGGTGGGACCGAAACTCAGAATCGGTTTGACCGAGAAGCTAGGGTTTGGAGAAACAACTGAAGTGGTTCATCTCGGTGGGACTGAGTTGGAGAAATCGGTGTGACCGAGATGTTAGGGTTTGTAGAAATAACTTCATCTCGGTGGGACTGAGTTGGATTGACCGAGAATACTTATGGGTGTGTGTTAAGTAGTGAATAGTGCTGATAGTTGAGGGAGTTAGATCACCAAGCACTTGAGCAACAAGAACATTAACACAACCTCATCCCCTTTTAATAGTATTGGCTTTTCCTATGGACTCAATGTGATCTTTGATCACTAAACCACAAATATAGTCTTGAGCTTTTGCCAATGCTTGTCTTAGCATTTTGAGGGGTCCACTTCTTCAGACATTTCCATACCCACATCATCGAACTTTTCTGAAATGATTCTCAAGAGAATATTAGTTCAATGATATATATGTTGTTATTAATTACCAAAACCACCCGGGGATTAGTTGCACTTTCAATCTCCCCCTTTTTGGTAATTGATGACAACATATAGATCAAAGCTTCGACAAAAGATATAATCAATGAATAATATCGTCGCTTTGAGAAGTATGTGATAAACAAGAGCTCCCCCTAAATTTGTGCATTATTTAAAATTTGCGTTTGAATGCAAATGCACAATCGATTAGGATTATGGGTCACTCTTCCATGTCACATACATCTTGGTGAAGCGCACAAAATGATAAGAATGAATAACATGCACTTAATCACCAAGACAAAAGTAAATAGCCATACAATAAGGAATATCACATGATAAGCAATAAGCACACATTAAAGCATAGTATGACTAAGCACTCATTAAGGTAGCATCAAACGTAGTAGCAAGCACACTTAAAGTATCTGGAACCAAAAGAAACCAAAGTATCTCAAGGAAAACCGGCAAAAGAACGAAAAGACGAAAGAGCACTCTCTCTCTCGAAGCCCTATGATCTATAACAATTTCTCCCCCTTTGGCAACAAGTTACCAAAAAGTTCGAAAAGGTATAGAGCTAAACGTCACTGCGGGCTCGGCTGGCGGCTCCCGTCTGGGTCGATGTCGGTGTAGAGATGGCTGCATCTGCGAAGACTTCTGTTGATGTCTGCGCTGGAGGAGTGGATGCTGGAGCTGAAGGAACTGCTGGAGCTGTAGCTGGTGCTGAAGTGGTAGCCCTGGAGTCTGTCACTGGGATAGCTGCAGACCTGGATCCTCTGGGAACCGGAGCAGTCTGGCGATGAGAGTCCTGGACTAGATCATCCTGCATAAGCTCTGCTCTCTCCTGCCTAGTCTCCTCCATGTCTGCCTCAAGCTTGTTGACAGACACCTGAATCTCAGTCAGCTTCACGTCCAGAGCGTGGATCTTGTCCTCGACAATCCTCTCAAGGCTCTCCTGAGATTGCTCAATGCTGGCCAGGCGTTGTTCAATTCTCCGGGTTGCTTCAAGAATCTGATCTCCGAAGCTCTTTGGCTTAGCTGCTGCTGCTGCTGCCTCTTTGTCAGCTTTGGCTTTCTTCGCAGCTTCAATCTTGGCTTGCCCTTCAACTGAGGTAGGATCCTCTTCATCCATCACAACTACGTTGTCCTCATGCTCTGGCTGCAGTGGCAAGTGCTTCCTATCCAACATGAATTTGCCCGTGCCAAACTTGGCGTTGATAAGCATCTGTATCTGCGGTGCAAACCCACACGACCTCTTCTGGTCAGCTGCAGTCCTCTTGATGGTCTCTACCATCAAGTCCATCACCTTAAAAGGTGCCTTCTCATCGAGAATGTGCAGCATGTTGATAGAATAGCCTCGTATCATCCGGTGGTCACCTGACTTAGGCATCAAAGTATGCCTCAGGATAGTGTTAGTGGTGGTCAGACCTGCCTGGAGATAATACACTGAGCCGAGTTTCCATCCCTCCAAATCAGCAGCTGGGATCTCCTTGTACATATTTTTCATGGAATCATGACTCTTCTTAGGAATCCCATAGACATCAATGTCGTCCTCTCTCTGCACTGGAGCGTTCAGAAGTTCTGCCCATTCTGCAACAGTTGAAGAAAACCTTTGACCTTCAGTCATCCAGGTGATCTTGCCATCAGGGTAGAAATGGGCTGTGGCATAGAACTTCATGATCATCTCGTCATTCCAGGCTGTCAGTTCTTGACCCACAAAGTCAGCAACTCCACATGCAGTAAAGCTCTCATGCACATGGGGAAAGAAGTCCCGATGCTCTCTGCTGTCAATATACTTCCAGTCGACATACCTGGTGTCAGCAACAATGGGCTTCTTATCCATTAGCACGGTCTCATAGAAATCCTGCTGCTCTCTGGTGTGGAATCTGGGGTCCACAGCAGTCCTTCTTCTTACGGCATATGGATCAGATTGTCTCCATAGCCTGAGACCTTTGTCCTTTCTTGCCTTCATATCCTCAGCTTGAGGATGAGCATCATTGTGGAGTGGCAACTTGGGACGGAGCTTGAGCAACACATGCTCTTCATCTGACTCAGAAGGTGGCATCTCACCTTTGTTCTTCTCAGAAGCTGGAATGCTTCTGGTTGTTCTCTTGGGCTTGGCTGGAGCTGTCTTAGCTTGAGCAGGCTTCTTGGGCTTGGAGGAGGCTTGAGCCCGAATAGCATCACCCATGAACTTAGCTTTCTGAGGAGGAGGCTGGGGTGCATCTTCTTCTTCTTCTTCTTCAGCAACCTCTTGAGGTTCAGCATATACAACTCTCTTCCTTTTGGAAGTCTTCTTCACCTTGCTTGGAGCTGGCTCTTCCAAGTTGAGCTTCTTAGCAACTGCAGACTGCTTCACTTTGCTTGTGCCTTTCTTTGGCTGCTGCCCTTGGAGCTCTTTGGCAACCACTTGCCTCTTTGGCTTGGAGGTAACTTCCTCAGCAACAAAGTCGGAATCCTCATCATCAGACGTTCTCTTCTTCCTGGTTCTCGTAGCAGCAGGAGGCAGACCACTAGGGGTACTCCTCTCACCATCATCACTAGAGCTGCTAGCCTCAAGACTTGTACCTGCCTCTGGAATCTCAGCAAACGGTGATTCGGACCTGTTCTGGCTGTCACTGACATCTGACATGGCTGAAAGACCTGTGAATAGATAAGGTGTAGGCAGAGTAGAAGAGTTATCACAACTGCAGAAGTTTTTGCAAAAAAAAATGAGTTCAAAAACTTAGTTTTGAGTTTTCACAGAATGTATTTCGGTCAAACCGATTTCAAGTTTCGGTGTAACCGAAGTGTTCAACAGAACCTACACACCACTTTCGGTCAGACCGAAATGGGTTTCGGTCCTACCGAAAACTTAGGGTTTCACAGAAACTTTAATTCGGACATTCCGATTTTCACAACTCGGTCAGACCGAACTATGTAGTGCAATGGTCAGAGACCAAATCGGTCAGTCCGAGTTTCAGGAATCGGCTTCACCGAGATGCATTCCGTGGAAACCTAAACCTAAGAATTTTCCTCGAAACTAAACGATCTGAACTATGTATTGGGATCATATCAAACGTGGATTGAATCAGGGCAGTCCTATCATGCAAGAATCAGAAGTGGAGCATGAAAGGGATCGGGACACACCCTAACTTGGTGGTGTCCCTCTACGGCGGCAACGGCGGAGAAGATTACCGTTGACGGCGGCGGAGACCTGCGGCGAGGGCGCACAGGCGACGAAGGCGACGATCCTTAGATCAGGGCGACGGCAGCAGGGGTCTTGGAGGGCGAACGGTTTGAAAGGAATAGATCGCGCGCAGCCCTCAGTATATATAACCCCGTGCTGTCGGTGGGACCGAGTTGAAAAACTCGGTGTCACCGAGATGCATAATTGCAGTGCAGTTACGCATATCGGTCAGACCGAGATTTTGAACTCGGTTTCACCGAGATGAAACCTAGATCAATCTAAGTGTTTCGGTTGGACCGAGATTGAGAAACCGGTCAGACCGAAATGGACTTAGAAGGTTTTGGAAGTCAACCTTAGACGAATCGGTGGTTCCGAGTGCTCCTCACTCGGACTGTCCGAATAAGACTTGTTCAAAGTTGTGATATGAGCATGAAAAGAATTTTTGAGACAAGAAAGCATAGATAGCTAGGGAAGGTGCTTAGGCATTCTTGTCCATCCATTTGGCCAGAAGAAGAAACCAAAACAATCAAAACCACAAATGGATGTCCTTGAATGGATAAAATCATGCATTCAACATGCTCACACAATAAGATAGCAAATGAAATATGTGTCAAACATGCACAACCAATCACTCTAGCTACTAGCACACAATTTGTCGATGACCAGGTCATCTATATATGAGTATGTTGACTTAGGAGTCAAATGAGAACATTTGATCATAGGTCATACTCATCGTTTAAGCACAAGTGGGGTTACCACTTTTACATAAAGCATTTATGTGTTCACATCATTAGAAGATGCTTTAGCTCAATTTTTTAGAGCAAAGCTCCCCCTAGATGTGAGAACCCCTTTTAAAGGGTCAAACTAACCTTGGGTTGTCGTAGAAGACTTCATGTAGATGTTGAAGACGTGGATGCTCAATGTTGATGTAGATCATCATGAGTTAGGAGCAATCCTTTGAATTAGGGCACTTTCAATACCTACATGGGTTAGTCCCACAAGGAACAAACAAGAATATCCATAGACATAGAGTGAAGTACACAAAAGATGATGTCCATGAAAGCAATGATTACCTTGTCCCTTGACTTACCAACAAGAGGGTTTGTGACTCCATGAACAAGTGCATGATGTGGAAGTTGATTGCACAAGTTCTTGCCAAAATGAGTATGAGTGAAGTTTGTTGGCGGAGTCACCCTCAAGAACCTACTAGTTCTTCTTCTTTGGGATCCACATCATCTTGATGGGAATCCTTGGTGTTGTAGTTGAGCTTGACGAAGTAGAACTTGATGTGTCCTTGGGAACCCACTTGACCATGGCTTGGGGTGCTTCAATGAATGCATCAATCTCTTCTTGAAGCTTGTCCTTGGCCTTTAGCTTGTGGTCTTGTGGTGGAAGGTCATCTTGAGCTTGTTCCACATTGGAAGAAGTAGGATCATACTTCTCCTTTTGTGAAACAAACTGTGGAGTAGGGTATTGACCTTCTTCCCACTCAACACCTTTGGCGTTGAACTTTCGCTCAAAACCAATCCCTTGATTCTTCCGGTGTCTTCCTTGTTTGCGAACAATCTCCTCAAAGTTCTTGCTTCCGGCAAGACTCTTGTAGACACCTTTCTCTATGATTTCCTTCAATAGGCTATTTTCTTGCTCAAGTGTAACTTGGCTTGAAACATTGTTAGTGGAATCAAGAGAACTACTAGAAGCAACAATATTGGATTTAACATTGTTATTGTTGCTACTAGAGGAAGAATTTTTCTTATGCTTGTCATGCTTAGTCTTAATAGGTGGCAAGAAATTAGACAAGAGAAGTCGTTTGGCAAGATATGAAGAACTCTTCTTTCGAAGATCGTCATTGATCGCTTTTAGAAACTCATGTTCTTGCTCTAGAGTGAGCTTCTCGAAGCGTAGCTTCTCATGAGATCTTAGGAGCTCTCTATGATCTTCTTGAGTTGTTTCATGAGCTAACTTAAGAGTGTTTAGTTCTTTAGTTAGACGCTCAATCTCCTTCATAGCATTGTCATTCGACTCTTCTCGACTATAAAGACTACTAGCATTTTCATCATTACTAAGCTCACTAGATTTATCATGCAAGAGCTCATCTTCACCAAGTAAGTCATCCTCATCACTATCAAAGTCAATGAATTCAGGGTGTGTTACCTTGGGGCCTTTAGCCATGAAGCATCTTCCAATTCCCTCATTTGGTGAATCAAATAAGTCGTAGGAGTTGGAGTTGGAGGATACGAGTGCAAGTCCGGCAACACCTTCATCTTGACTATAGTCGGAGTCGGAGTGATAGCTTCCATCGGATTGACTGTCAGAGTCAGAGCCGGAGACCCATTCACCAACATGAGCTTGATGTCTTCTTCTTGTGTAGCTCCTTGATGACTTGTCTTTCCTCTCCGAATCCTTGCTTCTCCGAGAAGGTCTTCGTTCATAACGATCATCTCTACTCCTTCTCTCTCTCCGAGGTGACTCATCTCTTGCTCTTCTTCTTGGAGATTCTTCTCTTCTCTTGTGGGGAGCCGTACACTCATTTGAGAAGTGTCCGGGTCGTCCACAATTGTAGCAGTTTCGATCACGACTAGAAGATCTCTTTCCATCATATGATCTAGACTTTGAGCTTCTTTCTTTGCCTCTATTCTTGTAGAACTTGTTGAAGTTCTTGACCATTAGGCTTATGTCTTCATTGGAAATTTGCTTGTCACTTGAGGTAGTAGGAGCATCACTTGTAGCTTTGTAAGCACCGCTTGACTTGTTGTGAAGCTCTTCCTTATCCTTAAGTGTCATCTCATGAGCAACAATCCTTCCAATGACTTCAGTTGGCTTGAGAGTCTTGTAGTTTGGCATCATTTGGATCAAAGTGCACACGGTGTCATACTTTCCATCCAAAGCTCTGAGAATCTTCTTAATGATGAATCGGTCGGTCATTTCTTCGCTTCCTAAGCCTGCAATCTCATTTGTGATGAGAGCAAGCCTAGAGTACATTTCAGCGACTCCTTCACCATCCTTCATCTTGAACTTGTCAAGTTGACCTTGAAGAATATCTAGCTTTGATTCCTTAACAGATTCAGTACCCTCGTGCATTTCAACCAAAGTATCCCAAATCTCTTTAGCATTCTCAAGACGGCTGATTTTGTTGAACTCTTCGGGACACAAGGCATTGAAGAGAATGTCACAAGCTTGAGCATTGTTTTGCAACATCTTCAATTTTTCGGGTGTAGCTTCGCGATCCGGAACTTTTCCATCGTCAAAGAAGTCACCTTGCATACCAACACAAATAATGCCCCATGCGGCTCGGTTATGACCAAGAATATGCATTTTCATTTTATGCTTCCAACTAGCAAAATTTGTACCATCAAAGTAAGGACCTCTACGATAATTACCCTCACTAGACGCCATACTCTCCTAGGTTGTGAAACCAAGCTTATGGAGTCCAATGCAATGGAAACCAAGGCAATGGAGACCAAAGCTCTGATACCACTTGTAGGATCGAAAGTAAGTCTAGAGGGGGGGTGATTAGACTACTTGACAAAATAAAAAATCTGCCTTTAGATCATGCAATGTTTTTGGCAGTTTCACAATTAAGATCAATTCAAGTAACACCCTACACATGCAATTCTAGAGTATATGCAGCGGAAAGTAAATTGCACATGTAAAAGAGAGGTGGAGAAGATCAAACGCAGTTTGGTGACACGAAGATTTTTGTCGTGGTTCCGATAGGTGGTGCTATCGTACATCCACGTTGATGGAGACTTCAACCCACGGAGGGTAACGGCTGCGCGAGTCCACGGAGGGCTCCACCCACGAAGGGTCCACGAAGAAGCAACCTTGTCTATTCCATCACGGCCTACGCCCACAGAGGACTAGCCTTACTCGGGGTAGATCTTCACGAAGTAGGCGATCTCCTTGCCCTTACAAACTTCTTGGTTCAACTCCACATCATCAAGACGGAGGCTCCCAAGCGACACCTAACCAATCTAGGAGGCACCACCCCCCAAAAGGTAATAGACGGTGTTGATGATGATGAACTCCTTGCTCTTGTGCTTCAGATGATAAACTCCCCAACACTCAACTCTCCTCACTGATATGGCTGAGGTGGAAGAAAGATTTGAGTGGAAAGCAACTTGGGAAGGCTAGAAATCAAGTTTCATATGGTAGGAATGGAATGACTTGATCTCAACACAAGGGTAGGTGGTTCACTTCTCAGAAAGTGTATGGTAGAAGTGGTGGTACTTTCTGATGGCTCTCCTCACGAATGAGGAGGGGGTGGAGGGGTATATATAGCCTCCACACAAAATCCAACCGTTACACACACATTTGACCAATCTCGGTCAGACCGAAGTGAAAACTCGGTTAGACCGAAAGTTCAAATATAGTGAACGTTGGGATTTTCGGTGGGACCGAAAATACCATCTCGGTGAGACCGAAGTGAGTCAAAGGTTAGGGTTTGCCATCTCGGTGAGACCGAAAATATAAACTCGGATATTCCGAATTTATGTCAACTGACCACAGAAGGTTGGCAGCCCTTTTTCGGTGGGACCGAAACTCAGAATCGGTTTGACCGAGAAGCTAGGGTTTGGAGAAACAACTAAAGTGGTTCATCTCGGTGGGACTGAGTTGGAGAAATCGGTGTGACCGAGATGTTAGGGTTTGTAGAAATAACTTCATCTCGGTGGGACTGAGTTGGATTGACCGAGATTACTTATGGGTGTGTGTTAAGTAGTGAATAGTGCTGATAGTTGAGGGAGTTAGATCACCAAGCACTTGAGCAACAAGAACATTAACACAACCTCATCCCCTTTTAATAGTATTGGCTTTTCCTATGGACTCAATGTGATCTTTGATCACTAAACCACAAATATAGTCTTGAGCTTTTGCCAATGCTTGTCTTAGCATTTTGAGGGGTCCACTTCTTCAGACATTTCCATACCCACATCATCGAACTTTTCTGAAATGATTCTCAAGAGAATATTAGTTCAATGATATATATGTTGTTATTAATTACCAAAACCACCCGGGGATTAGTTGCACTTTCACTACTGCTATTCCTTCTCCAGATATAACATGTCCGAGGAATCCGACTTCCTTCAACCAAAACTCACATTTGCTAAACTTGGCATATAACTGATGTTCTCTGAGATTCTCCAATACCAAACGCAAATGCTCTTCATGCTCCTCTTCATCCTTCGAGAAGATCAAAATATCATCTATGAACACTACGACAAACTTATCCAAATACTCCATAAACACTTTGTTCATCAGGTTCATAAAGTATGCCGGGGCGTTTGTCAGACCAAACGACATAACGGTATACTCATACAACCCATACCTAGTGGTAAAGGCCGTCTTAGGTATATCGTGCTCTCGGATCTTCAGTTGATGGTACCCTGATCGCAGATCGATCTTGGAAAATACCTTAGGTCCTTGCAATCTATCGAACATATCATTGATCATTGGTAGTGGGTACTTGTTCTTGATCGTTACTTCATTCAATCCTCGGTAATCAACAACCATTCTTAACGATCCATCCTTCTTCTCCGCTAGAAGTACTGGCGAACCCCAAGGTGAAGAACTTGGGCGTATGAATCCTTTATCCAGTAACTCCTTAATCTGCTTCTTTATTTCCTCCAAATCCTTTGCGGGCATGCTATATGGTCTCTTAGAAATTGGCCCGGTGCTTGGCAAAAGTTCAATCAAAAACTCTATATCTCTATCCGGTGGCATGCCAGGTAACTCCTCTGGAAACACATCCGGATAATCCTTCACTACTGGCACTTCCTCCTGAACAACTCCTGACAAGGAATTCAATCTACTCCTCTTTGACTCATGACGGGATACATACTTGATCCTTCTTCCTTCCGGCGTAGTAAGCAAAATGGTCTTACTGGCACATTCAATATTCCCTTCATACTTAGATAACCAATCCATGCCTAATATCACATCCAATCCTTGAGATTCCAATACTATTAGGTCCGAAGGGAAAATGTAATTACCAATCCTTAAAGGCAACTGATCACAGCATGACTTAGCCATATACTCTGCTCCTGGTGAGGTTACTAACATGGGCGATCTAAGGGCTTGGGTCGGCAGCTTATACTTATCCACGAATCCCCTTGAAATATATGAATGTGATGCACCAGTATTGAAAAGAACGAGTGCAGTAAAGGACTTAACTAAGAACTTAACTATAATTGCATCTGGTTGCTCCTCTGCTTCCTCCACAGTCACGTGGTTCACTTGTCCTTTGTTGAACGGGTTGGGCTTCTTCCGGGCGCTTCCATTGCTCTTCCCATTCTTAACTTCTGGGCATTCATTGGCATAATGTCCATTCTTCCCGCACTTGTAGTAAGTGACATGGCTGAAATCCCTCTTGGTGGGTGTGGACGGTGTAGGGCGGTTCTGGTTTCCATTGGCTCCGTTTCCATTTCCATTGCCATTCTTGGTGCCATTGTGATTGTGCGAGCTACCTCCTCCATGGGTATGCTGAAACTGTCCTACCGCTTTAGGGGTAAAACGGGACTTCTGCTGTGCTCTAGAATTATACTTTCCTTGCCCATACTTCCTCTTGCGACTCTCAATCTGTTGATGCTTCCTTTCAATCATTAGGGCGCGGTCAACTAACTCCTGGTAGTTATTGAAAGTTGCCACCATCAACTGTACACTCATCTCATCATTCAGCCCTTCCATGAATCTCTCCTGCTTCCTGGCATCTGTGGCCACATCATATGGGGCATAACGGGATAGGGTACTAAACTCATCCACGTACTGGGCCACAGTACGATTCCCTTGGCGCAAATTGCGAAACTCCTACTTCTTCATACTCATGGCTCCAGTTGAGACATGGGCGGTACGAAAAGCTTGCTGAAACTGATCCCAGGTCACATTGGCTATGGGGTAAGTGGCTGTGTAATTCTCCCACCATGCTGCGGCTGGTCCAGACAACTGGTGTGCGGTAAATCGCATTCTCAGCATCCGAGCAATTGGCGGTGGTCAAATCTCTTCCAATCTTGCGTAGCCAGTCATCAGCCACAATTGGTTCGATGCTGCTAGCAAACACGGGTGGTTGCAACCTTAAGAAACGTGTCAGGTTGTCCATGGTTGGTGGTGGTGGTGGAGGGTTGTTGTTGTTGTTATTCTGGTTGTTCTGAGTGTTCTGGACAAGAAGTTGCATCAGGGTGTTCTGCTGCTGGATCAACTGGGTGAGCTCAGGGGGAAACTCGAATTCACGTCTTGGAGGCATCTGATGGGTGTAGAGGGAAGAGATTAGAATAGAAAAGAGGTCTAAGGGAAAATCACTACCCATATGCACATGAGACAAACACACAATCATATCACACCAATCAATTTCGAACAAGGTCTTATAATTCTAACGATCATTACAAAAGTGCTCTAAAACTAATATATGGAGGTAAACTACTAGTCACAGGGTGGTCATCTAAAAATATTGATCGGCAAAGGATTCCATAATATCTGCTCCAGCTTCATCTTCATAGTCTTCATCCTTGCTATCCTCAGCTCCCGAATCCGTGTCATCTATGATGATATAGTCTTCCGGTGGAATCTCCTTTGGTTCTTCTTCCTCGTCTTCTTCTCCCATGAGTATCCCTAACATCCGGGTCAAATCATCATTCTTCTCCACAAGTATCTTCATCTCCTCCTCATAACCGTCGCATGTAGACTTAAGTTCTTCTTCTAACTCCAAATTCCTATTTAGAGCTTTCTTCAAATCTATCATCCCTGCACACATCTGGTGCTCCTAGCGACGAATGTGGTGGTTCAACTCCTGGATGAATGCTGCAATGGACCTATCCTTCCGGGTGCTGATCATATCCCAATTCTCATCTCGGCGTCCACAAATTTGGTAGATAGTGTCCTTTAGCTCCTGCTTGTAGACTTCTCCAATCCTTCCCATAGCAATGTGGGCTGCCATGCTCCTTCCTAGGCTCCATGTAGGTGCATTTAAGGAAAATTCTATGAGTGAGGTGACGGGTGCGAACGTCCTTCCTGGAACTTGAGCTTGAATCAACCAATGCTCCTCCTCAGGTAGAGTGGCATTGTAGGTTCCAGTGAAACTTGGTAGTCCAATGTTGAGATATCTTGTGACTTCCTTCAGGTGTCGTCCAAAGGGTGTTTCTTCATCCGGTTGCATGAACTTGTGCTTTGCTTCCACCATCCTAAAGAGTAGAAAAGACGAGGAGTCAGAAAAGAGAAGGGTGAATTGTGTTCTAGGGCTTGTCTTAGTGGTCGTGTCCTACAGTCAGCGTGTGCTCTGATACCATCTTGTAGCGACCAGACCTCAAACAGTCTGATCTCTGTGCATCAGTGTCATCCCTAGATCAGTAATGCTGACACGCACAGTACTTGAAGGATTTATAACAGAGTAGCAATCACACACTTATTACATCGATAGTCCAATGATGAATTTATTACAAATAATATGGCGGGAGGCCATCTAACACGATAACAGCGGAAGGCTTGGAAGATAAGTGAGTCCATCAACTCCAGCGGCATCACTGAGTATAGAACCACGACCTAAAAGGGCATCTTACTCATCGTCTGAAAAGTCTGCAACATGAAACGTTGCAGCCCAAAAAAAAACGGGTCAGCACATGGAATATGCTGGCAAGGTAACACAAGAGAATGCAATGAAAGTAAAGCTTTACTATATGCAATATGGCTGGTGGAAAGCTCTATGGTTAAGTTTTTGCGTAAAGCCAATTTTTCCCTACTTCGAAGGAATAGATTTTAATTAACTATCATGGTAGTTGAAACATCGTCGAGAAGATAGACATCCTCTCAACCCCAATTAAAGTTCATCATTAAACCCAACAAAATTAAATTAGAGTAACATGTTGAGATGCACATGATAATCCAAGTACTAGATACTCAAGACGTCCATAACCGGGGACACGACTAATCATGATCAGTTTGTACACTCTGCAGAGGTTTGTGCACTTTTCCCACAAGACTCGATCGCCTCCGTTTGGTTTCTCGCACTGCATGGTGTTTGAGAAACGGATGACCGAGACATAGTCTTTCAGAAGCGCTAGCACCTTACGATCGGGCGGACCGTACCAACCTACATCCCCTACATCTGCTAGTCCACCATTGTAAGAGTTCGCACAACTTACTCATACTATGCTAGAGCCCATAATAGCATTATGGCTGCACACGGAAGTTTCTAGTATGAATAATCTCATGATCCCTTTGAGCCTGGGTGGCGGTCCATAAAAAAAACAGGCAATCACTGGAATACCCAGATGCCTCAATCCACCCAGATGTGTATTAATGTTGCCACCTTAAGTTGAACCATTAATTAACAAACTCACATCTGTCATGGATTTCACTCACCCAATCCACGTCTACGCATAGCATGTCCTAACAGCAAACGTAGAAGTAACTCCCAAAGGTTTGAATGTAATGCAGGTAATAGGTACTACCTCAATCTACTTCCCAATCCCACAAGTTAATTGATCCTACTCATGCAATGTGTGAGGGTTTGACTAATGCAATGAAAACTGGGTAATTGGAAAGCATGATCAAAGTGTTACTTGCCTTGCTGATGATCCGCAAAACCTAGAGACTCAAAGTAGCAAGCGGCGCACTCTGGGTACTCTATCGCAATCAAGCAAGCATACAATAAGTACTTAACTAATGCACGGGTAAAACTCAAATAAGAGATCTAACCAGAAAGTTCAACTTAAGAACTCCGGTTTGCAAAAAGAATCAACTCGAAAAAACCAACGAAACTTAAACTGCGAAAGAAACGAGCTTCGGTTTACTAGTTGGCCTAAAGTCAAATTTTACAGTAGCCAAAATCTTGTTCAAGTTGTTTAAACATAAAGAGGGCTTCGAGATGAAGATCTGGGATTTTGAATCACCTGATTCCGACTCTCGAGCGAAAAGAAAAACGCGAAACAAGATCAGGGCAGAAATCGCGATCGAAATAACCGCGGATAAATACCCCGAAAAAGAAAAACGACGAACAGGCTAACGAACGAACGTTCGCTGTCTGTGGCTATCTAACGAAAACCGTTCGTTAAAACGAACGTACGGACGAACGTCCGCTAATTAACTAAACCGGCGAAAAAAAGAAAAAAACGAACCGATCTATTAAAAAAATAGATCTAGGTTTTCCTAAAACAAAACCGATCGGTTAAACGAGAAAAACCGGAAACTACCTCGGGCAAGAACTCCGGCGAAACTCCGGCGATCCGGCGGCGAGGAGGCGGGGCTCCGGCGGGGCGGGGGCGGCGGGTGGCGGCGCGGCGGCGGGGCAGTGCGGCGTGGCAGCGGGATGCGGCGGCGGTGGGGTGCGGCGGCGGGTGGCGGCAGCAGCAGCGGCGACGGCGGCGGCGCGCGGCAGGTGGCAGCGGCGCTAGGGTTGCGGGGCGGCGGGGTGAGGCGGCAGGGGCGGGCTGGCGGCTTGGCGAAACGGTCCGGCGGGGCTGTCTTATAAAGCCCAGTCTCCTGGTCCTTCACGAGTCTAAGTCGGTTCCTAATTTTTTTTCTAAAAGAGTCCCGGCGCAGAAAAACTAACGAAAGAAATACCAAACGGACTTCAAAATTCCCGAAATAAATTTTCACCGTCCTCTAATAATATTTAGGACAAGGTGAACATTTTTCCCGGACCTAAATGCAATTTTGAAAACCACACATTTTTCCTATGCAAATAAATCCGCGAATAAATCCAGAAAAATACCAAAAGTGATTTTAACATTTTTCCTCCAATATTTCTGTTATTTTGGACAAGTCATATTATCTCCGCTCATATTTAGGTATTTAGAAATATTTTTAGGAGAGAAAATTTATTAGAATCACACTGTCCTCGTACCGGTATTCGTGCGAACTCAAATACGAAAACGGTAAAATTCCCAACTCTCTCCGTAGGTCCTTGAGTTGCTTAGAATTTCGAGGAACTCCACGAACAAAAATGCAAAAACATGAAATGTAATTATGATCTATTTATAACATTCCAAATTGGAAATTTGGGATGTTACAAACTCTAGCAAGCATCCGCAACTACTAAAGATCATTAAGGTAAAACCCAACCATAACATTAAAGCATCAAGTCCCCTTTATCCCATACGCAACAATCCCCTTACTCGGGTTTATGCTTCTATCACTCAAACAACCCACTATAAGAGAATCATGAACGTATTGCAACACCCTACAACGGGAAATCCTCATGCTTGCGCGACACGGAGGACACCATAGGACAGCACCAAAATAAAACATACAATTTGTACCAATCTAGATCATCAATCAACCCAAAGACAAAGGATATCTACTCAAAACATCATACGATGGCAACACATCATTGGACAATAATATGTGGCATAAAGCACCATGTTCAAGTAGGGATTACAGTGGGGTGCGGGAGAGTGGACCGCGTAAAAGAGATGAGGATGGTGATGATGATGGTGATGTTGATGAAGACGGTCACCGCGGCGATGATTCCCCTCCCGATGGCACTCCGGCGCCACCGAGACAGAGGAGGAGAGGTTCTCCCCCTTGGCTGCCTCCTTGATGGCCTCCCCCTGGATGGGGAGAGGTTCTCCCTCTGGTCCTTGGCCTTCATGGCAATGATGGCCCCTCCGGCATCCTCCTCCATGGCCTCCGGTGATGATGGCCCCCTCCGGCAGGGTTCCAGAGAGGGCCTAGATTGATTTCTCGTGGGTACAGAGGCTTGCGGCGGCGGAACTTCCGATCTAGGTTATTTTCTAGAGGTTTCTGTATTTATAGGAATTTTGGCGTCGGTCTCACGTCCAGGGGGTCTCCGAGCCGTCCACGAGATAGGGGCCCATGCTCAGGGGTGATGGGCGCGCCCCCACCCTTGTGGACAGCCCGGGACTCTTCTGGCCCAACTCTTTTACTCTAGGGGCTTCTTTTGGTCCATAAAACATCATCAAAAATTGGCACGTCAATTGGACTCCGTTTGGTATTCCTTTTCTGTAAAACTCAAAACAATTAAAAAAAAGAAACTGTCACTAGGCTCTAGGTTAATAGGTTAGTCCCAAAAGTCATACAAAATAGCATATAAATGTATATAAAACATCCAAGATGGATAATATAATAGCATGAATACTTCATAAATTATAGATACGTTGGAGACGTATCAAACACCTCATCCCCTTTTAATAGTATTGGCTTTCCAATGGACTCAATGTGATATTGGATCACTAAAATAGAAATGAAGAGTCTTGAGCTTTTGCCAATCGTTGTCCTTAGTATTTTGAGGGGTCCACATCTATAATCCATGCCATGCCAGTCGTTGAACATCCTGAAATATTCATATTGAATGGATATTAGTTCAATGAGCTATATGTTGTCATGAATTACCAAGACCACCTGGGTATTTGTTGCGTTTTCAATCTCCCCATTTTCGGTAATCGATGACAACATATAGATCAAAGCTTCGACAAATGATTAAATGAATGAATTGCATCGTCACTTTGAGAAGTATGTGATAAGCAAGAGCCCCCCCCCCCTTAAATTTGTGCACTATTAAATAGTTTCATTTGAATGCAAATGCACAATCGATTAGGATCATGGGTCACTCTTCCATGTGACATACATCTTGGTGGAGCGCACAAAATGATAAGAGTGAAATAACATGCACACATCACCAAAACATAGATGAATGATCATACACAAACGAACGTAGAGATAATAAATAATCACACATTAAGCATTGTATGATCATCCACACAATCAAACAAACGGAGGACCAACAAATAGAAAGGAAATGAACACCAAAGAGGCAAAAGACTCTCTCTCTTAGCAAGAGCCCCCCCTAAATTTGTGCACTATTAAATAGTTGCGATTGAATGCAAATGCATAATCGATTAAGATCACGGGTCACTCTTCCATGTCACATACATCTTGGTGGAGTGCACAAGATGATAAGAGTGAAATAACATGCACACGTCACCAAAACATAGAAGAATGATCATACACAAACAAATATAGAGATAAGCAATAATCACACATTAAGCATAGTTGATCATCCACACAACAAAATGAATGGAGAACCAACAAAGTAGCAAGGTAATGAACACCAAATAGGCAAAAGACTCTCTCTCTCTCTCTCTAAGCCTATGATCTATACATTTTCTCCCCCTATGGCAACAAGTTACCAAAAAGTTTGAAAACATATATATATAGCACTATGCGGCTCTCTAGGCACGATCCTCCGGATCTTCTGAAGGGGTCTTCTGGCTTGTAGGTCCAGTGTCGTAGATGCGTTGAGAGAACTGCATCTGCAAACTACTTGTAAGATGTCTGCTGAACTAGTGGAGTTGACATTGGAGGTGCCACATGAGCAGTAGTAGCAGGTGCCGAGTGAGTGGTCCTCATATCTGCAACTGGCACGGCCGACGATCTTGGTGCTCTAGGCACATCCTGATATCTCTAAGTGGTAGGTCTGTCCTCTCCGTTGTCCAAACCTATAGTTTCCATATCATCCTTTAACTTGTCAACTATACCTTGAACATCTGTGACCTTTACATTAAGGTCATGCATCTTTGTTTCAACTATCCTTTCTAGGATCTCCTGGTTCTTGGCTAGGTTCGCTAGACTTCACTCAATCCTTAGGGTTGCTTCGAGCAGATATTTCATTTGATCATCTCTTGACTTGATGTTAACTATGGGGGCATTTGATGAAGTGGCTTTCTTTGCTGACTTTGCTACTGCTGCCTAAGCCTTCTCATGGGCCTCAACAGATGTCGGGTGTGAAGGGTCCATCACTACTACATTATCCTCAAACTATGGCTGAAGAGGAAGGTGCTCACGGTCTAGCAGATATGTACCTGTTCCAATCTTGGAGTTAATCGACATCTGAATGTGTGGTGCATATGCACATGACCTCTTTTGGTCAGCAGCAGTCCTCTTGATTGTTTCAACTATCAAACTCATCACTTTGAACTTCGAGGGAACATCAAACAAATGCAGCAAGTTGATGGAATGGCCATGTATCACTCTATGATCTCCAGCCTTAGGCAATAGAGTACGCCTCAGTATGGTATTTGTGGT
Organism: Secale cereale; assembly: GCA_902687465.1. Taxonomy (NCBI): domain Eukaryota; kingdom Viridiplantae; phylum Streptophyta; class Magnoliopsida; order Poales; family Poaceae; genus Secale; species Secale cereale. The sequence continues at coordinate 181,345,664 of LR738714.1, forward strand.
AGCCAATCAAGCAATCAAATGATAAATGGAGCCAAGTTTGTGTGTTTCCAAATATTCATGTGGGATCTCTTTGTACATATTTGCCATAGTATTGTGATCATCCCTAGGCTTGACATAGACATCTATGCCATCTTCTGCTTACTTAGGTGCATTTATAAGAGCAGCCCATTCAGAGATAGATGACTAATACTTGGATCCTTCTATCATCCATACATGTAACGCCCCGGACACACCCGCTGGTGGTCGTTACTCCTGGCGGGATCTAGACTGGCCCCACATATCAATACTAGTCTTTTCTGCACACTTTGTCCTCACTCGTGCGCACCCGGGAGCAACTTCCCAGTCAGTCACCCATCCTGAAACTACTCCAACCTGAGCACACTTAACTTCAGAGTTCTATCCGAATGGTCTCCCGGAAAAGATGGAATTTCTTATTGATATGAGTAGTCTATCATCCCTAATAAGCCATGCTATCACATACACCCCCACTCAGAGGAACCGACGTCCTCGTCGGGCCAAAAGAATGTTCCCTCTTGGCACATACGTTTGTGCATCCAGTCCGGTAGATGTGACATGTCGTGTGCCACGACGGGTCACAAACGCCATGAATAACCTGACCGCACACCTGTCTGCAAACATTCGTGTAACCGCGAGGGTCAGCTTTGATACCAACTTGTAACGCCCCGGACACACCCGCCGATGGTCGTTACTCCTGGCGGGATCTAGACTGGCCCCACATATCAATACTAGTCATTTCTGCGCACTTTGTCCCCAGTCGTGTGCACCCGGGAGTAACTTCCCGGTCAGTCACCCATCCTGAAACTACTCCAAGCTGAGCACGCTTAACTTCGGAGTTCTATCCGAATGGGCTCCCGGAAAAGAAGGAATTCCTTATTGATATGAGTAGTCTATCATCCCTAATAAACCAGGCTATCACAATACAATTCTACTATCTGGATAAAAATATGAGGTGGTGTAGAATTGCATAATCAACTCAACATTCCATTTGGTAATCTTTTTCCCATAAAAGCATCTGCTCCAGTAAGTTCGAAACTCAAATGAACCTTGGAAAAGTAATCTTCATTTACATCAATAAACTTCCAATCCACCGACTTCATGTCACATACAATTGGTTTCTTTTCCAACATCATTGTCTCATAAAAATCTTGATGTTCTTTGTTGTGGAACCTATAGTCACATGCAGTTCTTCTCCTAACTGAGTAGGGATCCACTTTCCTCCATTCTGAGTCCACTATCTTTCCTGAGCTTCATATTTTCTGCAAATGGGTGTGCATCATCACGATTAGGAATCTTAGGCTTCAACCTCCTGAGAACTAGTGGCTCAACTTCTTTAGCAACCTCAAGCACTGGGCCTTGTTTTTCTGAGAAGCTGGAATGTTCCTGGTGGATCTCTTGGGTGCTGATACTTTAAGTGATTTCTTAGGTTTGGAGAGTGCAACAACTGACTTCATGGCATCTCCCATGAGTTTCTGTGTTTTTGCTGGAGGTGCTTCAGCTTGCTCTTCCTCCTCTTCTTCTTCATCTTCCCTCATGGAAGGCTTGCCAAGCACCGTGGAAGTGGTCTTTCTAGCCCTCTTCTTCTTACCAATAGCAGCCTCATCATCATCTGATTGTTCAAGAGTGAATTTCGTAGTCTCTTGTGGAGCTGTAGATTTTTTGACGTTGGACATAGGAACTCTCTTGGGAGGAGCTTTCTTCTTGAGACCTGGTTTGGTGGCAGCTGCAGAGCTATATTCCTTTGAGATGATTTTCTCCTTGGAAGTGGCCTCTTTTGCAACAAAATCCTCATCCTCACTGTCCAAAGTTCTCTTCTTCTTTGTCCTGGTAGCATCTTTTGGCAGATTACTTGGGGTGCTTCTACTACTCTCATTATAGCTCTCATTTGGTCTTGAGCCCTCGCTAAGATTGACATCATGTTCAGACCTGTTCTGACTATCACTTGCATCTGACATCTTGCAAATTTGATCCCGTGAATAGATGGGTGTAGATAGAGTAGATGAGCATATACCAAAATGCAAAAAAATAAAAAAATTTGAGTTGAAACTTCAGTTTTAGCTTTTTACATCATTCATCTCGGTGACATCGAAGCACATACAAAGCCTAAACACATAGTTTCGGTCAGACCGAGTTGTGGTTTTAGGTGGCTCCGAGATGCTCGGGTTTCACTAAGACTTTACTTTTGGTCTCACCGACAAGTACGTTTCGGTCAGACCGAGTTGTACTAGTGCAATGACCAGAGCCAATCGGTGGGACTGAAAATTTTGTTTTGGTCGGTGCAAGATGAGTTCGGCGGAAAACTAAACCTAATATTTTTCATCAAGTCTATTCTAAGGAGTTTCTCTGGTGGATAGATGTGTATCAATCATGGCAAGATACTAGGCAGAATCCTTGTGCACTGAATCAGAAGGGGACAGCAGGAGGAGATTGAATAGTACCCTAACTTGGTGATGATACTTTACGGCGACAAGGGCTGTGGAGATTTCCGTTGACAGCGACAAAGTCCTGAGGCGGAGATGCATAGGGGAAGATGGCGATGATCTGGAGACCAAGCAGCCGCAGCAATGGGGTGCGTGCTTGAGGAGTTTGAAGAAATTTCCAAACGTTCGGTTCGCGGGATTATATACCCATGTGCTGTCGGTGGCACCGAGTGGAACTAATCGGTGGTATAGAGATGTGAAACTGCAAGCAGTTACAGCAACTCGGTGAGACCGAGTGGGTCTAGTCGGAAGCACCGAGGTAGAAAACCTAGATCATTCTGTTGATTTCTGTGAGACCGAGTAGGAACTATTGGTCTAGCCGAAATGCATCAGAAGGTTTTGGTAGGCAGCCGTTTTCGGATCGGTGACTCCGAGTGCTCCTCACCGGAGGGTCCGAAACGATTTTCAAATTTTGTGATGTAGCATGAAATGAATCTGAGGCAAGAAAATCATATATATCTAGAGAAAGTTCTTAGGCATTCTTGCACATCCATTTGGCCAATAGAAACCAAACAATAAAAACAACAAATGGATGTCCTCGAATGAATGAAATATGCAACCAACATGCTCACAAAATAAAATGGCAAATGAAATATGTGTCAAAGCATGCACACACAATTATAGCATCTATCAAGCAATTGGCGATGACTAGGTCATCTATATATGAGTATATTGACTAAGGAGTCAAATGAGAACATTTGATCATAGGTCATACTCATCGTTTAAGCACAATTGGAGTTACCACTTTTACATAAAGCATTAATGTGTTCACATCATTAGAGTTGCTTCAATTTCTTAGAGTAAAGCTCCCCTTAGATGTGATATCCGCCCTAAGAGGGATGAACTAACCTTGGGCTTTGTCGATGATGACTTCATGTAGATAGTGAAGATCACTAAAAAAATACACATCCGTGACATTTTGGCCCAAACGAATTTTTTCTGTCATGCTTATGACACTTCTATGATGATAATTGTGACAAAAACACATATCATCATAGATGTGGTGGGTTCCTACTTCTATGACAAAAATTCATGACAAAAAATGGGCTTTTCATCCTGGGCGGGCCGGGGACGCACCTACATGACATTCTTTGGGCCGTCCATGAAGAAAAAAAATCGTGGTAGAAGCGAGGGCAAGTAAAATTTGAGAGAATTCCCGGTTATGGTGGGTGGTCTGGGCGGAGTGATGCTTGCTAGAACTACGTCGGTATTTCCCCAAAGAGGAAGGGATGATGCATCACAGCAACGGTAGGTATTTCCCTCAGTGACGAGACCAAGGTTATCAAACCAGTACGAGAACCAAACAACACAACGTAAATGGCACCTCCACACAAATAAGAAATACTCGCAACCCGACGTGTAAAAGGGGTTATCAATCACTTTCGGGTAACGGCGCCTATAGATAGGCAAACGGACGTGAGAGAGTTGTAAATATTGATAGATCGAACGCCAAATAACATAAATTGCAGAAAGGTATTTTTGTATTTTTCGTTTAATAGACCTGAAAATAAAAGCAACGTAAAAGTAGATCGCAAAGGCAAATAATGTGAGAAAGAGCCCCAGGGGCCGTAGGTTTTATTAGTGGCTTCTCTCGAGAAAATAGCAAATGGTGGGTGAACAAATTACTGTTGGGCAATTGATAGAACTTCAAATAATCATGATGATATCCAGGCAATGATCATTATATAGGCATCACGTCCAATATTAGTAGACCGACTCCTGCCTGCATCTACTACTATTACTCCACACATCGACCGTTATCCAGCATGCATCTAGTGTATTAAGTTCATGGAAAAATGGAGTAATGCAATAAGAACGAAGACATCATGTAGACAAGATCTATTTATGCAGAAATAGAACCCATCGTTTTGTCCTTAGTAGCAACAATACTTACGTGTCGGTTCCCCTTCTATCACTGGGAACAAGCACCATAAGATCGAAGCCACTACAAAGCACCTCTTCCATTTGCAAGACAAATAGATCAAGTTCGCCAAACAAAACCCAAATATCGGAGAAGAAATACGAGGCTATAAGCAATCATGCATATAAGAGATCAAAGAAGACTCAAATAACTTTCATGGATATAAATAGATAGATCTGATCATAAACTCAAAGTTCATCGAATCCCAACAAACACACTGCAAAAAGAGTTACATCATATGGATCTCCAAGAGACCAATTAATTGATAATCAAAAGAGAGAGAGGAAGCCATCTAGCTACTAACTACTGACCCGTAGGTCTACAAAGAACTACTCACGCATCATCGGAGAGGCACCAATTGAAGTGGTGAACCCTCCGTGATGGTGTCTAGATTGGATCTGGTGGTTCTGGACTCTGCAGCAGCTGGAATTGATTTTCGTCGACTCCCCTAGGGTTTCTGGAATATTTGGGTATTTATAGAGAAAAGAGGCGGTCCGGGGGGCACCCAAGGTGGGCACAACCCACCAGGGCGCGCCTAGACCTCCTGGCGTGCACCTGGTGGGTTGTGCTCCCCTCGGAGCACCCCCCCAGGCGCTTTGCTACCTCTCAAGATTGCGTTGTTTTTCCCTTGAAGAGGTAAGGGTGATGCAGCACAGTAGCGTAAGTATTTCCCTCAGTTTTTGAGAACCAAGGTATCAATCCAATAGGAGACCATGCGTGAGTTCCTCGTACCTACACAAACAAATAAGAGCCTTGCAAGCAACACGGTAAAGGGGTTGTCAATCCCTTCTCAACCACTTGCAAAAGTTAGATCTGATAGAGATAATAAGATAATATTTTTGGTATTTTTGTTATAGTTGAAAGTAAAGATTGCAAAATAAAACAACGGCAACAAAAATTGGCAAGTTGGCGGGAAACTAATATGATGGAAGGTAGATCCGGGGGGCATAGGTTTCACTAGTGGCTTCTCTCATGATAGCAGATTTGTACGGTGGGTGAACAAATTATTGTCGAGCAATTGATAGAAAAGTGCATATTTATGAGAATATCTAGGCATGATTATTGTATATAGGCATCATGTCCGTAAAAAGTAGACCAAAACGATTCTGCATCTACTACTATTACTCCACACATCGACCGTTATCCAGCATGCATCTAGAGTATTAAGTTCATAAGAACAGAGTAACGCCTTAAGCAAGATGACATGACGTAGAGGGATAAACTCATGCAATATGATGTAAACCCCATCTGTTTACCCTCGATGGCAACAATACAATACGTGCCTTGCTGCCCCTGCTGTCACTGGGAAAGGACACCGCAAGATTGAACCCAAAGCTAAGCACTTCTCCCATTGCAAGAAAGATCAATCTAGTAGGCCACACCAAACTGATAATTCCAAGAGAGTTGCAAAAATATTTAAATCATGCATAAACGATTTCTGAGAGGAATGAAATATTATTCATAGATAATCTTGATCATAAACCCACAATTCATCGGATCTCGACAAACACACCGCAAAAAGAATTACATCGAATAGATCTCGAAGAAAATTGAGGAGAACTTTGTATTGAGATCCAAAGAGAGAGAAGAAGCCATCTAGCTAATAACTATGGACCCGAAGGTCTATGGTGCTCTCGGACGTTTTCAGGGTATGTGGATCTATATAGGAGGGAGAGGCACGTCGGTGGAGCAACTATGGGCCCACGAGGGGGGGGGGGCGCCTACCCCTCCTGGGCGCACCCCCAACCTCGTGGCCACCTCGTTTCTTCCCTGGCGTGTACTCCAAGTCTTCTGTGTTGTATTTGTTCCAAAAAACGAATCTCCCGAAGGTTTTATTCCGTTTGGACTCCGTTTGATATTCCTTTTCTACGAGACACTGAAATTAGGCAAAAAGCAGCAATTTGCACTGGGCCTTGGGTTAGTAGGTTAGTCCCAAAAATAATATAAAAGTGTATAATAAAGCCCATTAAACATCCAAAACAGATAATATAATAGCAAGGAACAATAAAAAATTATAGATACGTCGAAGACGTATCCAACATCCCTAAGCTTAATTCCTGCTCGTCCTCGAGTAGGTAAATGATAAAAGCAGAATTTTTGATGTGGAATGCTACCCAACATAATTCTCAATGTAATTTTATTTATTGTGGCATGAATGTTCAGATCCGAAAGATTCAAGAAAAAAGTTTAATATTGACATAAGTGTCACACCCTGCATTTTGTAACATGTTATTTGCATCAATGAAGCATGAAAACTGGGACCAGCAAATTTTTTTGGCATCATTTGGCTTTTATTTGGAGTTGAGTTTTTCTTCATGTGCTCTTTCATGTGCTCATTAAAGTCAACTATTACCTCTTGTAGAATTCATCTCCATATCCAAAACTTCTGCCCAATGAACATGCCAAGTGTTATATAACAGTATAGAATTTTTTTACAAAATTAATTTGGCCAAAATGTATTTTATAAATTTAGTTTTCCAAAAACCCCTGAATTGAGATTTGCACTGCAAGTGGTTGATTTAGGGTGAGAAAATTATTTCAAAAAGTATATTTGAGACCTAGTAGTCATAGGACTCCCAGAAACCACAAAAGTATAATTTTAAAAGTTATTTTCCTATTTTATTTAAAAGCTTTTTCTTAAGGCCAGAAATGGTCTTTAATATGGAAAAATTATTTAACTATTTCAAAAATATTTGCCAAAATTCAGGGAGGCTCATAGGACATATATTGTCCATATATAAGAGTTTCAGCACTTGGTCATGTTCAAAATAATGGGCTAATCCCTCTAAAACCCTTTATGGATATTTCAAGCTTTTGAAATATTTACAAAGGAAATATTCTCCAAAAATTCCAGGGAAATTCTATCATGTCACATATGACATATTTGGTGATCGTGCCAAGTCCCATGCCTTGGATAGCAAGAAAACATCATCAAAACCCTCCATAACCATTCTGTCCATATTTGAAGTTTGAGCAACTCTACATTGCCAAACTTGTCCAAATGCTCTCAAACTTGGTGCACATGCTAGAAATGCCTAATTTGGAATAGAGCAACTTGATCAGAACACCCCAAAACCCTTTCTGTTCAAATTCAAATTTGAACAACTTTACATTACCAACTTTTTACCTGGAGCTTCAAACTTTGCATGATCAATACCCCAAATGATGAAACTACACCAAGTGGTGCATCAAGGGGAGATGATTAGCTTGACTCAAACAAGATTAAGCCATTTCTTTTGATTTCTAGGGTTCACCAAAGTTACATTGGCTAGTTTCTTCAAATGAGCCCAAATTTGGTGAAGCACCCTATTTTCACATGTCATTCAATCCTGTTAAGGGTCATGGCAAGTGGAGATCATTTGCTTGACCAAACACTGATCAAACACCTTCTGCAGAATTACCAAAACCCTCTTCTTGATCACTTTTACCCTTCTCCTTGGCCTCAACTTTCTACCACACGTTCATCCAGTTACCAGCTACCTCCAGTAACTCTCCCATGTCTCCAGCTCCATGATTGAGGGGTAAAAACCCTAGTTCACCCTGCTGGACAGCCATTTTCTTACCAAATCACCAGCTTCCTCTCTCTCTCCTTGACTCTCCAGAGCATCCAAGGCTGCAGACGAACTTCTTGCATCACCCTGGACCCCCCAGACACGGTGGACGCGTCCAGAGGCCCAATGGCATGACGTGGCATGCGATAAGGGCGCTCTAGAGCGCGCTACAGTGCGCCCATGCACCGTAGCTTCAGCCAATCGCCGGCCCCCGTCAGCCTCGGGCTTCCCCCTCGCGCCAGTCGATGCCCCTCGACGTCCGCGACCACCCCGGCGCTGTCCCCCCTCCTCCTGCGCCCTCCAGTGGCTGTCGTCGCACTCGCACCGGCCGCCCGCAGCACCCACTCCTCGGCCTCACACGCGCGCACGGCCTGGAAGCTTCCCCGCTCGTCCTCTCTCCTCTAATGGACGTAGGGATCGTCCAGCAACTCCGCAGACTCACTCCCATCGCCTCCCGTGCGCTGTAGCGTCGAGCAGCAGCTCGCCGACGCACTAGTCCACGGGGCTCCGCCGTACCCCTATAAATAGGACCCCCCCCCCCCG
>LR738714.1:181354293-181390020 GCA_902687465.1 Secale cereale
CCCCCCCGAGCCTCTCCAACAGCACCAGCAGCTTCTCCTCATCCCCAGCATCACTCCAGCACCACCAGTTCATCTCGAGAAGGTTCCAGTACTCGGGATCGACCGGAGCTCCGCCGCGTCGGGCCGCCGGTGATCTCGCAGTACGGGCCTCCTCCGCCCCTCTTTTTGCCCGATCTAGAACCACCATGCACCACTGACTCTTTCCCCTCGTTTTCCCCTCTCTGTGGCAGTTGGAATCGGCCGGAGCGACGACCTCCCGAAGCTCCTCCGCCGTCCCACCTCGCCGCCGGCGAACCCGACCTCCCCGGCGTGCCGCTCCACCACCCATACCTCCGCAACACGACGCTGAGTCCGTTCCTTCCCTCCGTTGCCGTCGCCGTGGCCAGAATAAACGCCGGTGAGGTCGCCGTCGCCGTGGCCGTGAGGTTGGAGATGACAGGCGGGCCCCGCTTGCCATCCTCACCCCTCTCTCCCCCTCCTCACAGCCGCTGACCGCCGGGCCCCGCCCGTCAGGTTTGAAAACCAGACGTGCGCGCGCAGGCGCCCGTGCGGCTGGGCTGGTTTGCCCTGGGCCGTGCACTCTGGCCCCTCTGGCCCAGTAGCACAGGGGCATTTTCTTTTATTCTTTCTATAAATATTTCAAACATTTTTACAGAAATGAATATTGGTCCAAATGAAATAATTCCAACTCCTAAAATCTTGTAATATTCCAACCTATTTAATGGTGTCACTTTCACACATATCTATGAAACTTTTCTGTTCTGTTCAAATTTAAATTCAAATTTGAGCAATAAAACTCTTGTTCACAAATCCCTATATTCCATTCTGTAGCTCCAAAACTCTAACTAAGAATTTTCCACATCTTAGAAATCCCTCTAGTATTTAACAAAAATAAGTTGACATTTTTCTGAGCACTTTGATTTTTCTGTTTTATTTGTGGTCTTATTTTTCCGTTGTTATTATGCGACGTATAGATACCGTATTTGACGAAGTTGCTGAAGAAGGAGAAGGAGAAGGATTTGAATACTTTGAAGACCAAGCCAATCCAGGCAAGCAGCCCTTTGACCATGATACACTTGTTCTTCGGAACCCGTTGTTTCCGATGCATGATGATAGCATTACAATGGTGACTTAGTTGAACCACCACATGATGCATGCCATGATCTTGATCTTGCTATGTGCTAGATGACATGCTAATAGTTAGTAATGATGCTTAGTGATGCATGTGTGATATGAACCTTCGTGGTTGAAATCTTTGCATAAACCCATCGGGTGCCCCTAATGCCCGAGGGTGATGTTGAGTTAGGTCATCACTTGAGGAAGAAGTGATGTGCCGGTAAATCTTGTGCATGGGTGAAATAATTGATTAAATTTATGTGTGACTACTGTCCCAACCAAACATGTGCAACCACACTACCCCTTATGGGACGGGGTTTTATTGATTACTTAGGTCGATACTAGCATGGTGCCCGCATTACTAGTGACGGGAAGACTTGAGGTCTTTCCCGGGACGGGGTCGTGCTTGGATAGACGGCCATGACTGTTTTTACAGGGCACCGGACACACCGTTGGTCCCTTCGGGTACGCGTGACATTGAAATTAGGGCAAGTCCCGTGATCTATTGTTTGTACCCGAGGGCCGTGTACCAACGAGTGGACTCTATGTTAGTGTCGTCTAAGGAAAGATAATGACCGGGTTCTTACCCCGGGTACTTGAGGTACCGCGGGATCGTGGATGACACGAAAACTTCCCGGATCTTGTGGGTAAAGTGTACAACCTCTGCAGAGTGTAAAACTATTCGAATAGCCGTGTCCACGGTCATGGACAGTTGGGTGGTGCTACTTAAACTATGTGCAGAATTTTACTTCATCAGTGAAAGTCTGTGTGTGATGAGTCAAGGTGGTGACTTGACTCGATGAATTGAATCATATTCATGTTGATATCGGTAACCTGTCTTCGGGGTTACGCAAGTTATTGATGCATAAACTTGATGGTAGAATATTTATTCTATCCCTTTGCTAGATTGTTCATTATTGTTCAATTGCACTGTTACTTTGAACCACATCATGGGTTGCTTGCGAGTACATTCAAAGTACTCATTGGCTTGCCACTGGTTATTTAATTGGCCAGGCATGGAGGAACAGGAATCTGGTGAAGAGTTCTTTGGAGACGAACATGCGAACTAGGACGCTATCCCAGTCAGAATGCCTGTAGGGTTAAGGCAGATGGCATGGGTTCTACCTATTATCGAAGACTTCCGCTATTTGAGTTATTTGCTATTCAGCCCGTGAGGCTTTATCTATGTAAGACTTGGCCATAATGGCCTTAATTTGTGTAAGACGATATGTATGGATGTAAGACTCTTGTTATTCAGCTTCTGTGTGTTCAGTGAGCATTGATCTCTGGGATCACTGTACACGTGCATTCGGTGATCTCGACTTCTAAGTCGGGGTCCCCATAATAAGAATAATAATACTTCAAGCATACTAACAAAGCAATTATGTCTTCTCAAAATAATAGGGCCAAAGAAAGTTATCGCTACAAAATCATATAGTCTGGCTATGCTCTATCTTCATCACACAAAATATTTAAATCATGGACAATCCCGGTTTCAGCCAAGCAATTGTGTCACACTTCAATTTTTTAAAACCTTTCAACTTTCATGCAATACATGAGCGTGAGCCATGGATATAGCACTATAGGTGGAATGGAGTGCTGGTTGTGGAGAAGACAAAAGTGGAAGATAGTCTCACATCAACTAGGCGTATTAATGGGCTATGGAGATGCCCATCAATAGATATCAATGTGAGTGAGTAGGGATTGCCATGCAATGGATGCACTACAGCTCTAAGTGTATGAAAGCTCAAGAAAGGAAACTAAGTGGGTGTGCATCCAATTTGCTTGCTCACGAAGACCTAAGGCATTTTGAGGAAGCCCATCACTGGAATATACAAGACAAGTTATATTATGAAAATTCCCACTAGTATATGAAAGTGACAACATAGGAGACTCTTTATCATGAAGATCATGGTGCTACTTTGAAGCACAAGTGTGGAAAAAGGATAGTAGCGTTGCCCCTTCTATCTTTTTCTCTCATTTTTCTTATCTTTTTTTCTTCTTTTTTCTTTTTTTTCTTTTGGGCCTTTTCTCCCATTTTTTGGCCTCTTTTTTTCTTTTATTTTTTATTTTTTTCGTCCGGAGTTTCATCCCGACTTGTGCGGGAATCATAGTCTCCATCATCCTTTCCTCACTAGGACAATGCTCTAATAATGAAGATCATCACACCTTTATTTACTTACAACTCAAAGATTACAACTTGAAGCTAGAACAAAATATGACTCCATATGAATGCCTCTGGTGGTGTACTGGGATGTGCAATGAATCAAGAGTGACATGTATGAAAAATTATGAAGGTGGCCTTGCCACGAATACGATGTCAACTACATGATCATGCAAGGCAATATGACAATGATGAAGCGTGTCCTAGTAAACGGAATGGTGGAAATTTGCATGGCAATATATTTCGGAATGGCTATGGAAATGCCATGATATGTAGGTATGGTGGCTGTTTTGAGGAAGGTATATGGTGGAAGGGTGAGAGTGCGTATAATCCATGGACTCAACATTAGTCATAAAGAACTCACATACTTATTGCAAAAATCTACAAGTCATCAAAACAAAGTACTAAACGCATGCTCCTAGGGGAAGGGTTGGTAGGAGTTAACCATCACGCGATCCCGACCTCCACACAAAGGATGACAATCAATAAATAAATCATGCTCCAACTTCATCACATAACGGTTCACCATACGTGCATGCTACGGGAATCAAAAACTTTTAAGACAAGTGTTTCTCAAATTCACAATTACTCCACTAGCATGCCTCTAATATCACCATCCTCATATCTCAAAACAATCATCAAGTATCAAACTTCTCCTAATATTCAATGCACTTTATATGACAGTTTTTATTATACCCATCTTGTATGCCTATCATATTAGGACTAATTTTATAACCAAAGCAAATTACCATGCTGTTCTAAAGGACTCTCAATATAATATAAGTGAAGCATGAGAGATGAAAAATTTCTATAAAATAAAACCACCGTTGTGCTCAAAAAATATATAAGTGAAGCACTAGAGCAAAACTATCTAGCTCAAAAGATATAAGTGAAGTACATAGAGTATTATAATAAATTCCGATTCATGTGTATCTCTCCCAAAAGGTCTGTACATAAAGGATGATTGTGGTAAACTAAAAAGCAAAGACTCAAATCATACAAGACGCTCTAAGCAAAACACATATCATGTGGTGAATAAAAATATAGTCTCAAGTAAAGTTACCGATAGACGAAGACGAAAGAGGGGATGCCTTCCCGGGGCATCCCCAAGCTTAGGCTTTTGGTGTCCTTAAATTTTACCTTGGGGTTCCTTGGGCATCCCCAAGCTTAGGCTCTTGCCACTCTTAGTTCCATAGTCCATCAAATCTCTACCTAAAAATATGAAAACTTCACAAGACAAAACTTAACAGAAAATCTTGTGAGCTCCGTTAGTATAAGAAAACAATCCACCACTTTAAGGTACTGTATTGAATTCATTCTTTATTTATATTGGTGTTAAACCTACTTTATTCCAACTTCTCTATGGTGCATACCCCCCAATACTACTCATAGATTCATCAAAATAAGCAAACTACACACGAAAAACAGAATCTGTCAAAAACAGAACAGTCTGTAGCAATCTGTAACTTTCGAATACTTCCGTAAATCTAAATTTTCTAAATAAATTGGTGGACGTGAGGAATTTGTCTATTAATCATCTGCAAAAATAATCAACTAAAAAGCACTCTCCACTAAAATATGGCAGCTAATCTCGTGAGCGCTAAAGTTTCTGTTTTTACAACATGATCACAAAGACTTCACCGAAGTCTTCCCAAATATTCTACTTGGCACAAACACTAATTAAAACACAAAACCACATCTAACTAGAAGCTAGATGAATTATTTATTACTAAACATAAGAAAAAGCAAAGAAAATAAAATTGGGTTGCCTCCCAACAAGCGCTATCATTTAACGCCCCTAGCTAGGCATGATACAAGAATATATCCATGTATTGCCATCTTTGGTAGGCAATCCATAAGTGGCTCTCATAATAGATTCATAAGGTAATTTGATTTTATTTCTAGGAAAGTGTTCCATGTATTTCCTTAACGTAAATTGGAATCTAATATTTCCTTCGTTCATATCAATAATTGCACCAATCGTTCTAAGGAAAGGTTGTAATGCCCAGGATGGGACTATACCTCCTACGTGTCGAGGCACGACTTAAAGGTATAAGCCCATTCTGGAATGATCTCAAGTTTGGTATCTTTGCACGACTCATGTAAAAATAGGGATGAAATTGCAAAAGGGTAGTTGGCTTACACTCGCCACGTCACACAATACATTACATAAGCAAATCATCATCCAAAAAATCACAACCCGACTACGGGCGAAGATCCAAAAGAAAGATACCAAATACATAAAGCCACAGGTCCGAATCGCCCCTAGTAGAAACCACTACTGATCGTCGAAAACGTCACATACATACGGCTGCGCTCTTCATCGAGCTCCCCCTGAAGTTCTGATCCATCTCCTGCATCGTACACAACTGTACCTGCATCTGGTGTTGTAGTATCTATGAGCCACGAGGACTCAGCAATCCCATAACCGTGGATATCAAGACTAGCAAAGCTTTATGGGTAGGAAGAGGTAAAGTGGTGAGGTTGCAGCAGCGGCTAAGCATAATATGGTGGCTAGCTTACGAGTACAAGAATAAGATGAGCATCTACGCAAATGGTCGCAAACTAGTAGTGATCGCTAAAGATCCTGAACTACGTACGAGTCATACATAACCCCACCGTGTTCTCTTCTCAAAATGAAAAGAGACAGTCACGGTTACTCACACAGTTGTGTGTTTTACTTCGGATCCTCTGTCAAGTTTTCTACAACCGGACATTAACAAATTCCAATCTGCCACATAACCGCGGGCATGGCTTTCGAAAGATCATAACCCTGCAGGGGTGTCCCAACTTAGCCCATCACAAGCTCTCACGATCAGTTGAAGTGATAAATATAATATTACCACCCCTTATCTTAGGGAGATCCGATCAGGCTCGGTATCCCGGTGCACAAGACATTTCGACAATGGTAAAACAAGTCCAGTAAGACCTCCCGGTGTGCCGACACCCTGATAGTAGCCGCGCGTATCTCGTCTCAGGCCACAACCGGATAGGTGATCCTACGGGAGCCAATCCTCGAGTTTCCCCGTGGTGGCCCCGCAGTCTCCTCATTTGGGACCAACACCATCAGCACTGGCCCCCTGCTATGTAGAAAGAATCCCTGGGGACATGACCCCCTATGAAATTAATTAATTAATTAAGTTGTTATTATGAGCAAATTAAAACCAATGTTGGGCCTTGCTGGAGGAGTTTTATTCAAAGACGAAGTGTCAAGGGGACCCCATATACCCAACCGTGTAAGGAACGCGAAATCAAGGAACATAATGCCGGTTTATCGGCTCCTAAGGTGGCATGAGTGGAACAAAACACCAAGCGAAAGGCCAAGCCTTCCACCCATGCCCAGTATATAGGTGTGTTATTATATATATAACATATTGTGATATTCCAACGACAAGTTCCCACCTGGAACGATCTTCATCTTCACCTGCAACTAACAATGCTATAAGAGGGGCTGAGCAAGCGGGTAACATAGCCAAACAATGGTTTTTGCTAGGAAGGTGTCAAAGGTTAGAGGTTTCATGGCAACAAGGAGAGGGGTTGACAGTAAGATGGGTAGCGCGACATATAACGATAGCATCGAGACAACTAAGCAAAGGCAATGATAGTAAAGGTATCCACGGGTATGGTCATCTTGCCTGAGATCCCTCAAGGAAGAAGAACGGATCCATGACAAAGACGAAGAAGAAACACGGGTAGACGAACGAATCCTCACGAACACAACGGAACAAGCACTAACGAGAAGAAGCAAGCAACACGGTAAACACACCACATGCGACATGACAATATGCTCAACCAAGTATGATGCAAGACAGTTCTATATAGGATGCATTACAAGACTATACAGGAAGCAAAACATGGCAAGGTAGGAAGCACAGAAAAACAATACAAGTCTATATATGATGCAATACATGGCAAGCTATGATGCAAGACAAGTCTATACAGGAAGCAATACATGGCAAGGTAGGAAGCATAGAAAAACAACACAAAGAACATGAAAATATGCTCAAGCAAGTATGATGCAAGATAAGTCTATATATGATGCAATACATGGCAAGGTATGATGCAAGACAAGTCTATACAGGAAGCAATACATGGCAAGGTAGGAAGCACAGAAAAACAACACAAAGAACATGACAATATGCTCAAGCAAGTATGATGCAAGACAAGTCTATATACGATGCAAGGGGTGAAGCAAAAGTAAACTAACTATTTAGACAAGTTTAAATGAGGCCGGAACAACAAACAACAATTCCGGCAAATCCCCATGTTCATATTATGAATTTGGTACTGTTCTGCCTATTACCACATTTTAAAGTTGTTAAACAACAAAAAAAAAGTGCATCATGTTAAACTATACATTTTTCCACCCCATTTACATATAAAGTTTTTTAAATTTGGAGCTACGGTTATTTAGTTATGAAATAAATCATTTTAGCATGTTATTTACACATATTAAAGAAAACAGCAAGCTAAACATTTTTGACAGGGGTGAAAGTGGCATATTATGAATCTACACAAAATTCTAAGCATTTTACATACATAAAGTTTTACATATGATGCACTGTTTGTGAGTTACTAAAAGCATGAACTAGAGGGACTATGCTGTAAAACTGGCAGCCTCAGGAAATTAGATAAATTTGCTGGCCTAAAAAAACAACAAGGGCCGAAACTGGAGCGAAAGGAGGGGGCTGGGGGTTCTCACCATGGGCCATGGCCCAGATCGGTGGAGAGGAGAGCTGTGGCTGGCGCGCTGGGCCTGGCGCTGGAAGTGGCCCTGGGCGGGGCGGATCTGGCGATGCGGTTCGATCGAAGAGGTGAGGCCCAAGAGGGCACTGGTCCTGTGCGCGGTGGAGTCGGGCGAGCAGTAACAGGTGCATGTCGACGACCACCCACCCCACCCGCTGGATCGAGGAAAAAATGCAGGGGACGACGACCCGGCGGCGCTGCGGACGAGCCATGGGGCGCGGTGGCGGATGGAGCTCGTGCTCCTAGCAGCTCAACTGGCTGGCAACGTTCAGCGCGACGGCGGCGATCCGATCTGGCGAGAACGAGGCAGGGGCGATTGGTCTTCCTGTGGGCGCCATGGCGAGGGACTTCACGGCTCCTGGCGGTGGACTCCGACGAAGAGGCAAGGGGAAACGGGCTTCACGGATCCGTCGGTGGCGCGGCACGCGGAGGCCGGATCCGGCGACGCTCGCGACCAGCCGCAACGGGGCTTGGACGGTAGAGGCCATGGCGTCGGGGGAACTTGGCGATGGGACGCAGGGTGGAGGAGCGGGAGGCAGGGTGGCCGATGCAGGCGAGAGAGCGCCGGTGTGCAGCTCCTGTTGGGTGACACGAGGGAATCCAGAGGAGAGCTCTGGTTGGGAGAGAGATCGAAAGGGATCCCGATGAACATGTGGCTGGTTTGGGTAGGGGATGGATCCCAATGTGGAAGGAGACAGGAGGAGGGGATCCCGAGGGAGATGGGACACAGGAGGATCCCGAGGTGGAAGAAGACAGTGTGGCGGCGGCGGAGGAATGGGAAGGATGGATGGGACAGGATCCCTAATTTTTAGGGTTTTGGCTCTATATACATAGCATGTGGGTAAAATAGGGGCTATCTAGTCCCTTCGATCGAAATCAGACGGATGAGAATAAATAGGTAGGGAATCCAGATAAAGAATCGATGATATTTTAGGGATGTTTGAGGATGATCCGGACCCATCGGTAACGAGAGACTGGTTCGGGTCCGGGGAAGTTTCGGGCATGCAGTCGAGGGGGTAAAACTGGGCTGTGTAGAATGTGAGGCAGAGACGAGAGAGAGAGATGGCAGCCTGGCAACAGGTCTCAGAGCACTGAAACGTCCGACGTTTATCCGGCTATAGTGCCGCTATAAGTTTAACGGTTGGGCTGTCAAACGAACTCCGAATGCGACGAAATTTGACAGGCAGTCTACCTACGCTATAATAAGACCGCACGCAAAGTTTCAACCCATTCCAAGAACATTTTCGGGCCACTTATAAAATAAATATTCGGAGGTGCCGCGGGCGCGTGCGAGTGTGTCCGGGCTCAGAACGGGCAACGGAGAGAACTGGGGAACCCGAGCGAATGATGACAAGGCAAAGTGCAACACGCAAGCAAATGACATGGCAACGATGACGAATAACTGGCTGACACCTGGCGCATCCGTCTCGGGGCGTCACAACTCTCCCACACTAACAGAGGATCTCGACCCGAGATCCTGGAGATGGCACCGGATAAAACGGAAAAGTAAGAGGTAAAACAAAGTTGCTTCTTTGACAAACGAGTGAAACCATGAACTTGAGAGGTTGAACAATCTTGAAAGAAAGAATAGAACGGAGATGAACGAAGTTAAGAGCACTCCGGTAAAATGAAGAACAAGGAACATTACGAGAACCTTGTAGGTTGAAAGACATTAAACAAGAGCTCACAGATCATGGAAGAATTTAAACCACTCTGGTTGAATAAAGCTAGAGAATGAATAAGAACGAAAGAATTTGGACAGCATTTCGACTGTAAATGGAAGGAATTAAACATGAACTTGAGGAGATGGGAAGATACTTGATGAAATCAACAACACACTGCCTCCGGAACAATTGAAAGGATGGGACAAGAGGTAAGAAAGATTTCAGGCAGCACTCCGGTTGAAAATAGAGGAAAAACTAGATAGGATGAGAGAACTTGAATGGAGGACACAACACTTCGGTTAAATAGAGAAGCAAGGGAAGCATATGATCTTGACCAAACGAGGTGACGGAACGAAGAGATCAAGACGACAATACCTCCGGAACGAAAGAATAGACTATAGATCCATGAAAGGAATGAATGGAGAAAAAAAATATGACAACTTCTCTCAAAATTGAATTTGAAAGAGCAACCTTACAACGATGGATTGAATAGAGTTGTTAGAAATTCAACAACGAAAAGAATAAGCTTGATGTGGGCTTCTGGAAAACATCTCAAAATTAAGAGGTGACAACCAGCCACTTATGAAAACATTTGATTGGATTGAGATCAACAAGGAGACGATAAACTTATTTCACCGGAATGATAAATGAAGAACTTGGGTCATTTATAAGCACCATAATAGCAACAATTCTCAGGGAAAGCTTTTAGGTGAATTATAACCCAAGATAACTCCAACGAATAATTGAAGGGTTGAAAAGATCTCCTGAACAAGGAAAATGATGGTTTTAAATATCTCATTCTTGATAACTCGTGAATCATAATTTATGAAGGAATTGTCAAGAATGACATAACACCACCTCAAAAGAAAAAGGTAGAAAGAATTGCACTTCGGAATGCATGATGAAGAATGCTTGAGCTCCAACAATAATCTTGACGAAGACCTCGAGGATGAATTAAATCATGAAGAACCACCAAGAGAACTCTGGTAACAAAAGGATGAGAAGTGCAGGATGAAAAGATTAAGATTTGAGCCTCGCAATGATTAGATAGAGCTTCGTGACAAGATAATTGATCTAGTTTGGAACTCCGGAAAAAGAAAGTTGGAGCACTTCGAACCGAGAATATGATATTGCGAACGAACTCCGGGCGAAGGAAATTTATCACCTTGAAGGAATAAGAATAAGAATTATGTCATGCTTATCCTTCACCATTTTAAATTGATGGCAACCATTGGATTTGGCATACTACTTATTCTCGTTGCAAGAATTAAAGAGAGATCTCGCACAAGCTTGAGAAAGTATTCAACGAATCACCGCTAGGGTTTTGAAAGAACGAATGAATTAATACGATAACAAAGGAAGAGAAATCTTGAACGAACCACCGTAAGAATTGAACCCGGGTGATGAAAGAGAATAATCACCGGGAAGAATAAGCACTTGAGGAAAATTTACAAGAGAACGAAGAGATCGCAAACCGATTAAAGAATACTTGACAAAGCACCGCTAGAATATGTAGATGAACGAAGAGGCATCAATGAAGAATATTTGGAGGACACAGTTGCAAACTGAGAATGAAGAAATTTTCTGAAATGATGGCCTTCGGAGGATCACAATGGAAAGAATTCATGAAATGCTTCGGACGGGTATAAAAAGAATTCCTGACAAACGGAACAATAATGAGGATGGCATTAAGCTAGAACCACAAATCTTCAAGAGAACGGGCCAAGATTTAAGAGAAACTCTTCTCCGGTCTTCAAATGTTGAGAATGACAAGGAGAAACACCTTGAAGAATTGCGAGATACTCCGGAAGAATAAAAAGATGGAAGGTTTAACCAAACATGAAAAGAATTTGAAAACGATCTGGGAGAAGGCATATGACTGATGGAATCCATAAATACGTCACACTTTGAAAAGAATTTGAGTATAACTCCAGAAAAATTAGAAGAGTCAGGTAAGATCCTGGAAAAAGACCTGTGGGTTAGGGCCCACTAAAAAGAAACACTGTTGGGAAAGATTGCTAGAGAGATAATGCACCGGTTGAATTAAATGGCTTGAATAATATAGCAACCTCAAAATAGCTTGGACGAAATAAGAATTGAAACACGAATCTTCCGAGATATCTTCGGCACTACAGGGAAGAATTAGAGAGTTGAATAAGCAAGAGAGACTTCGGATAATAAATTTCAACATGGGAAAACATGTGAAACAAAAGGCACATATCTGATCAATACGAAAGCTTGGATTTAGTCCGCCGGAGAATAATGTTAGAATTAAGAATGATGAACTTGAAACTCTTGAGCATCTTCACGATAAAGCACCGGATGAGAACATTGAAGGAAAAGAATGAAGAAATATCACATGAATAAAATGGATACTAGATCAAGGACTATGGCTCCAAAAGAAAAGGGGGGAGGGTGGGGAAAAACAAAGACAACTTGGGATGAATGAAACAGACCCGTTGAGAGAAGATTGAGAGATGATCTTGCAAAAGATGAAGAGAACGGATTGACTTGAAGAGAAGCACGCCGGTTGAAAAGAATTTAACCTGACAATCTCGATGATCAAGAAGGACTAGCACTCTCATAGAAATATGAGGACACCGCTTAGGAAAGGTATGGAATCAACACTTGACATCGAAGCAACTCGAATACCAGAATCAAAACAAAAACAACGGATAGATATGTTGCAACATAACTTCACAATATCATCCGAACCGAGAATTGAACGAATGAATTTCGTAGGTACAACAACTTCTCGAGAAGCCACTTGGGAGAACAAAAGGTAAATACAAAGCAACAAGGAGCAGATAGAACAAATACAAGATAGAAGTTTCATTCGACATATTCGTGCTGAAAGCTCATGGAACGTGTTACAAAAGGGTTTTGCAATCCCCGGATCAGCATAGCCAAGGAGCCTTTAAGATGCAACTCCCGATCAAAACAACGCCCATAGAACCTCTTCACTAAATGTTGAACCCCAAACTCCATATCATGCATTCGTTGGAAGAATGCCTACAAACTACTAGATGAACCCACCTATTAATTTCCGAAAGTTTCCAGTTATGCAATCGGGTGTTGGGGATACAGGGGAAGCATCCTGCACTCAACTCTAATCCTACATCCAGCTGTATCCATCCTTCAACACATAACTAGTTATTTCCGGAAACCGTTTACCTCGGACCTTAAAAACGCATCTACTATACAAGCTATGGCAATACTCCCGAACTACCTCCCCAGTACTGGGTGATGTCGGGGTTATCTTGCGACTAACCGCATAGGAGAGTTTTTGATGTCGTCCGTCTTAAGTATTCCAGAACTGCTGCGATATATTTGTGACGACAACACCTCGGAGCTTAACTCCCCGGGACACTGCCACAACCCCTAAATGACAGGAGGCATCGAGAACAATGTTCTCGTCACAAAGACATCGGAACAATCCAAACAATACTCGCGAGATTCCTAAAAAAATTGGTGAATTTTTGAGAGTAGAAGAGATAAGTAATCATCAGGAGTCCTCACTAGAATGAAAAGGGACGAGGAGCAAAAGAAATCCTACTCTCCGATATATATATATATATATATGACTCAAAACATTTTCAAGTGTGTGTCTAGACTCAACCGACAACGATTAGATCAATCAATGGGGGCTTCTAGGTCGGAGAAGGCTCTGAATACCAACTTGTAATGCCCAGGATGGGACTATACCTCCTACGTGTCGAGGCACGACTTAAAGGTATAAGCCCATTCTGGATTGATCTCAAGTTTGGTATCTTTGCACGACTCATGTAAAAATAGGGATGAAATTGCAAAAGGATAGTTGGCTTACACTCGCCACGTCACACAATACATTACATAAGCAAATCATCATCCAAAACATCACAACCCGACTACGGGCGAAAATCCAAAAGAAAGATACCAAATACATAAAGCCACAGGTCCGAATCGCCCCTAGTAGAAACCACTACTGATCGTCGAAAACGTCACATACATACGGCTACGCTCTTCATCGAACTCCCACTGAAGTTCTGATCCATCTCCTGAATCTTACTCAGTTGTACCTGCATCTGGTGTTGTAGTATCTGTGAGCCACGAGGACTCAGAAATCCCATAACCATGGGTATCAAGACTAGCAAAGCTTTATGGGTAGGAAGAGGTAAAGTGGTGAGGTTGCAGCAGCGGCTAAGCATAATATGGTGGCTAGCTTACGAGTACAAGAATAAGATGAGCATCTACGCAAACGGTCGCAAACTAGTAGTGATTGCTAAAGATCCTGAACTACGTACGAGTCATACATAACCCCACCGTGTTCTCTTCTCAAAGTGAAAAGAGACAGTCATGGTTACTCACACAGTTGTGTGTTTTACTTCGGATCCTCTATCAAGTTTTCTACAACCGGACATTAACAAATTCCAATCCGCCACATAACCGGAGGCACGGCTTTTGAAAGATCATAACCCTGCAGGGGTGTCCCAACTTAGACCATCACAAGCTCTCACGATCAGCTGAAGTGATAAATATAATATTACCACCCCTTATCTTAGGTAAATCCGATCAGGCTTGGTATCCCGGTGCACAAGACATTTCGACAATGGTAAAACAAGTCCAGCAAGACCTCCCGGCGTGCCGACACCCTGATAGTAGCCGCGGGTATCTCGTCTCAGGCCACAACCGGATAGGTGATCCTACGGGAGCCAATCCTCGAGTTTCCCCGTGGTGGCCCCGCAGTCTCCCCGTTTGGGACCAACACCATCAGCACTGGCCCCCTGCTATGTAGAAAGAATCCCCGGGGACATGACCCCCTATGCAATTAATTAATTAATTAAGTTGTTATTATGAGCAAATTAAAACCAATGTTGGGCCTTGCTGGAGGAGTTTTATTCAAAGACAAAGTGTCGAGGGGTCCCCATATACCCAACCGTGTAAGGAACGCGAAATCAAGGAACATAATGCCGGTTTATCGGCTCCTAAGGTGGCATGAGTGGAACAAAACACCAAGTGAAAGGCCAAACCTTCCACCCATGCCCAGTATATAGGTGTGTTATTATATATATATATAACATATTGTGATATTCCAACAACAAGTTCCCACCTGGAATGATCTTCATCTTCACCTGCAACTAACAATGCTATAAGAGGGGCTGAGCAAGCGGGTAACATAGCCAAACAATCGTTTTATCTAGGAAGGTGTCAAAGGTTAGAGGTTTCATGGCAACAAGGAGAGGGGTTGACAATAAGATGGGTAGCGCGACATATATCGATAGCATCGAGACAACTAAGCAAAGGCAATGATAGTAAAGGTATCCACGGTTATGGTCATCTTGCCTGAGATCCCGCAAGGAAGAAGAACGGATCCATGACGAAGACGATGAAGAACCACGGGTAGACGACCGAATCCTCACGAACGCAACGGAACAAGCACTAACGAGAAGAAGCAAGCAACACGGTAAACACACCACACGAGACATGACAATATGCTCAACCAAGTATGATGCAAGACAGTTCTATATAGGATGCACTACAAGACTATACAGGAAGCAAAACATGGCAAGGTAGGAAGCACAGAAAAACAACACAAGTCTATATATGATGCAATACATGGCAAGGTATGATGCAAGACAAGTCTATACAGGAAGCAATACATGGCAAGTTAGGAAGCACAGGAAAACAACACAAAGAACATGACAATATGCTCAAGCAAGTATGATGCAAGACAAGTCTATATATGATGCAATACATGGCAAGGTATGATGCAAGACAAGTCTATACAGGAAGCAATACATGGCAAGGTAGGAAGCACAGAAAAAAAACACAAAGAACATGACAATATGCTCAAGCAAGTATGATGCAAGACGAGTCTATATATGATGCAAGGGGTGAAGCAAAAGTAAACTAACTATTTAGACAAGTTTAAATGAGGCCGTAACAACAAACAACAATTCCGGAAAATCCCCATGTTCATATTATGAATTTGGTACTGTTCTGCCTATTACCACATTTTAAAGTTGTTAAATAGCAAAACAAAGTGCATCATGTTAAACTACACATTTTTCCACCCCATTTACATATAAAGTTTATTAAATTTGGAGCTACGGTTATTTTGTTATGAAATAAATCATTTTAGCAAGTTATTTACACAAATTAAAGAAAACAGCAAGTTAAACATTTTTAAGAGGGGTGAAAGTGGCATATTATGAATCTACACAAAATTCTAAGCATTTTACATACATAAAGTTTTACATATGATGCACTGTTTGTGAGTTACTAAAAGCATGAACTAGAGGGACTATGCTGTAAAACTGGCAGCCTCAGGAAATTAGATAAATTTGCTGGCCTAAAAAAAACAACAAGGGCCGAAATTGGAGCGAAAGGAGGGGGCTGGGGGTTCTCACCATGTGCCATGGCCTAGATCGGTGGAGAGGAGAGCTGTGGCTGGCGCGCTGGGCCTGGCACTGGAAGTGGCCCAGGGCGGGGCAGATCTGGCGATGCGGTTGGATCGAAGAGGTGAGGCCCAAGAGGGCGCTGGTCCTGTGCGCGATGGAGTCGAGCGAGCAGTAACAGGCGCATGTCGACGACCACCCGCCCCACCCGCTGGATCAAGGAAAAAATGCAGGGGACGATGACCCGGCGGCGCTGCGGACGAGCCATGGGGCGCGGTGGCGGATGGAGCTTGTGCTCCTAGCAGCTCAACTGGCTGGCGACGTTCAGCGCGACGACGGCGATCCGATCTGGCGAGAACCAAGCACGGGCGATGGGTCTTCCTGCGGGCGCCATGGCGAGGGACTTGCAACGGCGGCTCCTGGCGGTGGACTCCGGCGAAGAGGCGAGGGGAAACGGGCTTCACGGATCCGTCGGTGGCGCGGCACGCGGAGGCCGGATCCGGCGACGCTCGCGACGAGCCGCAACGGGGCTTGGACGACAGAGGCCATGGCGTCGGGGGAACTTGGCGACGGGAGGCAGGGTGGAGGAGCGGGAGGCAGGGTGGCCGACGCATGCGAGAGAGCGCCGGTGTGCAGCTCCTTTTGGGTGACACGAGGGAATCCAGAGGAGAGCTCTGGTTGGGAGAGAGATCGAAAGGGATCCCGATGAACATGTGGCTGGTTTGGGTAGGGGATGGATCCCAATGTGGAGGGAGACAGGAGGAGGGGATCCCGAGGGAGATGGGACACAGGAGGATCCCGAGGTGGAAGAAGACAGTGTGGCGGCGGCGGAGGAATGGGAAGGATGGATGGGACAGGATCCCTAATTTTTAGGGTTTTGGCTCTATATATATAGCATGTGGGTAAAATAGGGGCTATCTAGTCCCTCCGATCGAAATTGGACGGACGAGAATAAATAGGTAGGGAATCCAAATAAAGAATCGATGATATTTTAGGGATGTTTGAGGATGATCCGGACCCATCGGTAACGAGAGGCCGGTTCGGGTCCGGGGAAGTTTCGGGCGTGCAGTCGAGGGGGTAAAACTGGGCTGTGTAGAATGTCAGGCTGAGAAGAGAGAGAGAGAGAGATGGCAGCCCGGCAACAAGTCTCAGAGCAGTGAAACGTCCGACGTTTATCCGGCTATACTGCCGCTATAAGTTTAACGGTTGGGCTATCAAACGAACTCCGAATGCGACGAAATTTAACAGGGAGTCTACCTACGCTATAATAAGACCGCACGCCAAGTTTCAACCCATTCCGAGAACATTTTTGGGCCACTTATAAAATAAATATTCGGAGGTGCCGCGGGCGCGTGCGAGTGTGTCTGGGCTCAGAAAGGGCAACGAAGAGAACTGGGGAACCCGAGCGAATGCAAGTTTTGAAAACACGCTGATGAAATGCACATGATGACAAGGGAAAGTGCAACACGCAAGCAAATGACATGGCAACGATGACGAATAACTGGCTGACACCTGGCGCATCGGTCTTGGGGCGTCACAAAGTTCTACCAAGGATGATATGACATGTAGGATTGCAATCTATATCAAGAACGATTAAATCTACGGGCACATAATTCCTATTTGCAACAATAAGAACATCATTAATCCTTCCCATAGGTTTTGGAATTGTGGAGACACTAGCACCCAAAGCACACAAAGCATAACATTCATGATCTTTAATCTTAATTTGAATAGTATGTTCCCACTCATCATAAAGTGTTTTAGGGATATAAACTTCTAATTCAAGTTTTTCTTCATAAGACTGCATTAAAGCATCAACTATGTGTTTGGTAAAGGCTTTATCTTGACTATAAGCATTATGAGAATTTAGCACGGATTGCAACAAGGAAATACAATCTATCAAAGAGGAATTATCCTAATTAAATCCCTTGAAATACAAAATAGTGGGTTCATTGCTATGTAAAGTGTTGACCTCTTCAATCCCACTTTTAATAATTTTAGCATCAAGATCTAAAAACTCCGAATCACTGGGACGCCTTTTAACTAAAGTTGACTCATCTCCAGCCCCATCTTTATCAAGATTCATATTGAGAAACAAAGATTTAATAGGGGACACATCAATTACTTTTAGATAATCATCCTTATTATCATGACAACTAGAAGAACACACTTTCACAAAGCAATCTCTTTTAGCACGCATCCTAGTGATTCTTTCTTTGCACTCATCAATGGAAATTCTCATGGCTTTGAGAGACTCATTGATATCATGCTTAGGTGGGATAGATCTAAGTTTCAAAGAATCAACATCAAGAGAAATTCTATCCACGTTCCTAGCCAACTCATCAATCTTAAGAAATTTTTCTTCAAGCAAAGCATTGAAATTCTTTTGCGAATTCATAAATTCTTTAACACTAGTCTCAAATTCAGAGGGCGTCTTATTAAAATTTCCATAAGAGTTGTTGTAGGAATTACCAAAATTATTAGAGAGATTACTAGGGAAAGGCCTAGAATTGAAGTTTCCCTCTATATGCATTGTTACCAAAATTATTCCTACCAACAAAATTCACATCCATAGATTCATTATTATTCTCAATCAACGAGGAGAAAGGCATATCCTTAGGATCAGAGGACACACTCTTAGTAGCAAATAATTTCATAAGTTCATCCATCTTTCCACTCAAAACACTAATCTCTTCAATAGCATGTACTTTTTTACTAGTAGATCTTTCTATGTGCCATTGAGAGTAATTAACCATAATATTGTCTAGGAGTTTAGTAGCTTCTCCTAAAGTGATTTCCATGAAAGTTCCCCTCGCAGCCGAGTCTAAAAGATTTCTAGAAGAAAAATTCAATCCAGCAAATTTTTTTTGTATAGTCATCCATAAGTTCAAACCATGTGTAGGGCAATTATGTATCATTAATTTCATCCTCTCCCAAGCTCGTGTAACATGCTCATGATCAAGTTGCTTAAAATTCATAATATCATTTCTAAGAGAGATAATCTTGGCGGGAGGAAAATACTTGAAGCTAAAGGCATCTTTGCACTTATTCCATGAATCAATACTATTTCTAGGCAAAGAAGAGAACCAAGTTTTAGCACTATCTCTAAGTGAAAACGGAAATTGCTTCAATTTAACAATATCATTATCCGTATCTCTCTTCTTTTGCATATCACGCAAATCAACAAAGTTGTTTAGATGGGTAGCGGCAACTTCACTAGGATGGCCGGAAAATTGATCATTCATAAAAAAGTTTAATAGTGCAGCATTGATTTCACAAGATTCAGCATCGATAATAGGAGCAATCAGAGTGCTAATAAAATCATTATAGTTGATATTGGAAAAGTCGCACAATTTGGTATTGTCTTGAGCCATAGTGACGAACAAGCAATCCAACACACAAGCTACCAAGAAGCAAACGAAAAGAGGCAAACGGAGAAGGGTGAATAAAATGGGAAGGGTGATGTGGGGGAGAGGAAAACGGCGAATAATGTAATGCGAGGGATAATTGTTTGTGATGGGTACTTGGTATATGACTTTTGCATAGATATCCACGGCAACGGCGCCAGAAATTCTTCTTGCTACCTCTTGAGCTAGCGTTGTTTTTCCCTTGAAGAGGAAAGGGTGATGCAGCACAGTAGCGTAGAACCAAGGTATCAATCCAATAGGAGACCACACGCGAGTCCCTCGTACCTACACAAACAAATAAGAACCTTGCAACCAACGCGATAAAGGGGTTGTCAATCCCTTCTCGGCCACTTGCAAAAGTGAGATCTGGTAGAGATAATAAGATGATATTTTTGGTATTTTTGTTATAGATTGAAAGTAAAGATTGCAAAATAAAACAACGACAATAGAAATTGGCAAGTTGACGGGAAACTAATATGATGGAAGATAGACCCGAGGGCCATAGGTTTCACTAGTGGCTTCTCTCATGATAGTAGATTTCTACGGTGGGTGAACAAATTACTGTCGAGCAATTGATTGAAACGTGCATAGTTATGAGAATATCTAGGCATGATTATTGTATATAGGCATCACGTCCGTGAAAAGTAGACCGAAACAATTCTGCATCTACTACTATTACTCCACACATTGACCGCTATCCAACATGCATCTAGAGTATCAAGTTCATAAGAACAGAGTAACGCCTTAAGCAAGATGACATGATGTAGAGGGATAAACTCATGCAATATGATGTAAACCCCATCTGTTTATCCTCGATGGTAACAATACAATACGTGACTTGCTGCCCCTGCTGTCACTAGGAAAGGACACCGCAAGATTGAACCCCAAAGCTAAGTACTTCTCCCATTGCAAGAAAGATCAATCTAGTAGGGCACACCAAACTGATAATTCAAAAATACTTGCAAAGATATTTAAATCATGCATAAAAGGTTTCAGGGAGGAATCAAATATTGTTCATAGATAATCCTGATCATAAACCCACAATTCATCGGATCTCGACAAACACACCGCAAAAAGAATTACATCGAATAGATCTCCAAGAAGATCGAGGATAACTTTGTATTGAGATACAAAGAGAGAGAAGAAGCCATCTACTCCCTCCATCCCATAATATACGAACATTTTTTAAACTAGTGTAGTGCCAAAAATGTTCTTATATTATGGGATAGAGGGAGTAGCTAATAACTATGGACCCGAAGGTCTGTGGCAAACTACTCACAACTCATCGGAGAGGCTATCGTGTTGATGTAGAATCCCTCAGTGATCGATGCCCCCTGCGGTGGAGCTCCGGAACAGGCCCCAAGATGGGATCTCATGGGTACAGAAGGTTGCAGCGATGGAATTAGGGTTTCGTGGTGCTCTCGGATGTTTTCAGGGTACGTGGATATATATAGGAGGAAGAGGCGCGTCGGTGGACCAACGAGGGACCCACGAGGGTGGGGGCGCGCCTACCCCCCTGGGCGCACCCCTGCCCTCGTGCCACCTCGTTTCTTCCCTGGCGTGTACTCCAAGTCTTCTATGTTTTATTTGTTCCAAAAATGACTCTCCCGAAGGTTTCATTCCATTTGATATTCCTTTTCTGCGAAACACTGAAATAGGCAAAAAACAACAATTTGCACTGGGCCTTGGGTTAGTAGGTTAGTCCCAAAATAATATAAAATTGTATAATAAAGCCCATTAAACATCCAAAACAGATAATATAATAGCATGGAACAATAAAAAATTATAGATACGTTGGAGACGTATCACGCTTCTCCGGCCCACTGGATGTCTTCTACTCCAGAAAAATCCACAAAAAGTTTCACCGCCTTTGGACTCTGTTTGGTATTGATTTCTTACGATGTAAAAAACATGCAAAAAATAGCAACTGGCACTTGGCACTATGTCAATAGCTTAGTACTAAGAATTGTTATAAAATGACTATAAAAGGATTATAAAACATCCAAGAATGATAATATAATAACATGGAACAATAAAAAATTATAGATACGTTGGAAACGTATCATCATCTCCAAGCTTAATTCCTGCTCGTCCTCGAGGAGGTACATGATAAAAACGGAATTTTTGATGTGGAATGCTGCCTTATAACATGGACATTTGGACTTTTATATGGTTCAAAGCAATAGTCTAGTTTCGACATGAGATTTAAATACTGAAGCATATCAACAAGCAACCATGTCTTTTTCAAAATATCAATGCTAAAATAAGTTATCCCTAGCCCAACATGCTCAACCATTGATCCATTCATGAAACACACTCGCATATTAACTACACCCAATACTCAAGTACGATCATAGTGCCTCCTAGTTGGTGCTTTATAAGAGAAGATGTACACTCAAATTGAAAAATAAAAATTGCATGAAGCAAAAGAAAGGCCCTTCACAGAGGGAAGTAGGGATTTGTAGAGGTTCCCGGGCTCAAAGCTTTAATTGAGAGATAAAATTATTTTGGGTGGCATACTTTTCCCAACACTTTCCATGCTAGATATATCATAGGCGGTTCCCAGACATAAAATAAAGTTTATTCCTTTTTCCACCAAACTTTCACAAGCCATGGCTAACCGTATCCACGGGTGCCTTCCATACGAACACTTTCCAAGGAATTTATTATTTGACAACATAAAGAAAATTCATTTTTTTCATTTCGACACTAGGCATCCCTAATACCTTTGCCTTACTCTCGTGCAACGACAAGTGAATAAACATTCATCTTGAGAATAACACATCTAGCATGGAAAATATTGGCCACCCCTCACCACCTCACGAGAGGTACGAGCACATAAAAGAGAAATTTATTTTTAAAATTAGAGATGGCACATACAAATTTTCTTAGAACGGCAAAAGAATACCGCATATAGGTAGGTATAGTGGAATCATGTGGCAAACCTGGTTTAAATGATTTTGGATGCACAAGTAGTCATCATACTTAGTGCAAAATGAAGGCTAGCAAAAGATTGAGAAGCGACCAACCAAGAAACGAATAATCTCATAAGCGAGCATTAAGCATAATTAACACTATATAATGCACCACAAGTAGGATGTAATTACATTGCATGACTAATTGACTTTCATGCTTTCATAGGGAATCACAAACCTTAACACCAATATTCTTACTAAAGCATAATTACTCATCAACATGACTCACATATCACATCATCATATCTCAAAACTATGACAAGGAATCAAGTTTATTTTGACCAATGATCTTCATGATTTTTTTATTATATCCTTCTTGGATATCTATCACTTTGGGACTAATTTTCATGTGTTGCTTCTGATAATCTCAAAGAAATATAAGTGAAGATCATGAGCATAATTTTTTCTTTCTCTCAAAATAATTTAAGTGAAGCAAGAGAGAATTTCTTGAAAATTTTACTAACTCTCAAATAAATCTAAGTGAAGCAAGAGAGTATTTCTTCAAAAAATATTAAAGCACACGATGCTCAAAAAAGATATAAGTGAAGTACTAGAGCAAATCCATAGCTCATAAAAATTTAAGTGAAGAAAAGAGAGCTAATCTAACAAGTCATGGCATACTTATGGCTCTCTCAAATAGGTGTGTCCAGCAAGGATTCAAGAATTAAAAAGCAAAATAAAACAAGCAAACACTCATATCATACAAGACGCTCCAAGCAAAACGCATAGTATGTAATGAATAAAAATATAGCTTCGAGTAAAATACCTATGGTCGTTAGAAGAAAGAGGGGATGCCACTCGGGCATCCCCAAGCTTAGTTGCTTGCTTATCTTTTGATAATAGCTTGGGATGCCATGGGCATCCCCAGATTAGGATCTTCTTACTCCTTATTCCTTCATCCACTGTAACATCACCCAAAACTTGAAAACTTCAATCATACAAACCTCAACAAAAACCTTCATGAGATCCGTTATTATAAGAAAACAAATCACTACTATATGTATTGTAGCAAACCAATTCATATTTTATTTTTGCATTATATATACTGTATTGGAACTTTTCTATGGCAAAAACTCATCAAATAAAACCATAGAATCACCAAAACAAGCACACAACACAAAGAAAACATAATCTATGAAAAACAGAGCAGTCTATAGCAATCTAGATATTTTGAACAATTTGTATATTAATCTTCTACAAATAGAATCAACTCAAAAACACTCTTCTGTAAAAAATGAGAATTTTTTCGTGAGCGCAAAAGTTTCTATTTCTCAGCAAGATCAAATCTACTAACACCCAACATGATCCTAAAGGCTTTGCTTGGCCCAAAAATTTATTCAAACCACAAAACACATCTAAACAGAGGTATCAATGGGTATTTTATTGAAAACATCAAGAAAACTAAAAAAGAAAAAGATACAAGGTGGGTTGCCTCCCAACGAGCGCTATCATTTTACGCCCCTAGCTAGGCATGATACCAAGATTTCAAGTGTTGTCACCCTTGTTGCATGTTCCATAAGTTGCCCTCATTATAGATTCATAAGGCAATTTGATGTTGGTTCTAGGGAAGTGTTCCATGCCCTTTCTCAAGGGAAATTGGAATTTAATATTCCCTTCTTTCATATCAATCACTGTGCCAATTGTGCGCAAAAACGGTCTACCAAGTACAACAGAGCAAGATAGATTGCAATCGATGTCAAGAACAATAAAGTCTATAGGTACATAGTTCCTATTTGCAAGAATAACAACATCATCTATCATTCCCACAGGCTTTTTAATAGTAGAATCCGCCAAGTGCAAATTAAGAGATAAATCTTCAATATTGGTAAGACCAAGAACATCACAAAGAGATTTAGAAATTATGTAAACACTAGCACCCAAATCACATAAAGCATTGCAGTCATAATTTTTATTTTTATTTTTTATGGTGGGTTCCCATTCATCATGCAATTTTTTAGGGATTGAAATTTCCAATTCCAATTTATCTTCTAAAGCTTTCATGATGGCATCAACAATATGTTTAGAGAAAGCTTTATTTTCTTCATAGGCATGGGGTGAATTAATCATGGGTTGCAACAAACAAATACAATCAATTAAAGAGCAACTATCACAATTAAAGTCTTGACCTCTCCAAACCTACTTTTATCAATTTTCTCAACAAGATTTTCACCCTATGAATTATCAGTACGCCTTCTAACTAAATTTGACTCTTTTCCAGTCCCTTTTTCATCAAGTTGAACTTTACTAAACAAAGAGTCAATAGAAGAAACACCAATCATTTTAAGATCATCATCATTTTTATGAAAGAAATCACTAGAAAATGCCTTCTCTAAGCATAGCGTTTCTTTTCTTACTTTCATCCATAGAAACATACAGAGCTTTAATTGATTCCTCAACTTTAGGGACAAAAAAGTTTAACTTAAGATTTTCCACATCATGAAAAATTCTATCAATACTCCTAGACATATCATCAATCTTTTTCAATTTTTCTTCCATGGATGCATTGAAAACCTTTTGAGTATTGATTAATTCTTTAATATTGTTCTCTAGATCATAGGTATTCCTATTATTATTATTATAAGAAGAATTACCATAGGAATTACAATAACTATTAGAGGTATTTCTCGGGAAAGGCCTAGGATTAAAATTACCTCTATAAGCATTGTTATTGAAATTATTTCTAGAGATAAAATTCACATCTATGGCATCACTATTTTTCTCAATCAAAGTAGACAAAGGCATATCATTGAAATCAGTGGGAGCACTTTTACTAGGAACCAATTTCATAAGAGCATTAACTTTTTCACTCAAAGAATTAATCAATCTCAACCGAATTAACTTTTTTGTTGTAGGCACCCTTTCGGTATGCCATTGTGCATAATTTGCCATAATATTTTCAAGCAATTTGTCGGCTTCACCCAAAGTAATATCCATAAAAGTACGACCAGCGACAGAGTCCAAAAGATTTCGAGAAAAAAAATTCAACCCCGCATAAAAAAATTGTATGATCATCCAAAGATTTAACCCATGAGTTGGGCAATTCCTTAGCATCATTTTCATCCTTTCCCAAGATTGTGCAACATGATCATGTTCAAGTTGCTTGAAATTTATGATCTGGGTTGTAAGGGAAATAATTTTCGCGGGCAGAAAATACTTAGTAATAAAAGAATCTTTGCACTTATTCCAAGAAACAATACTACTGCGAGGCAAAGAAGAAAACCAATTTTTTTGCAGAATCACGCAAAGAAAACAGAAATAATTTCATCTTCACAACATCATTGTCCACATCTTTTTTCTTTTGCATATCGCATATTTCCACCAAGGTATTAAGATGGGACGCGGCATCCTCATTAGGAGTACCAGAAAATTGATCTTTCATGACAAGATTCAACAAAGCAGTATTAATATCACAAGACTCCCCACTAGTGGCGGGAGGAGCAACCGGAGTGCCAATAAAATCATTGTTGGTGGTATTCAAAAAATCACACAACTTAGTGTTATCTTGCGTCATCTTTGAGCAATTGTAAACAAGAACACAAGTAGGCGATAGATCTGACCGGTAAACGGCAAACGAAAAAGAGGACGAATAAAAATGGCAAAATTTTGTGAAGTGGGGGAGAGGAAAACGAGAGGCAAATGGCAAATAATGTAAGCTGCGAGGAGATGAGATTTGCGATTAGGAACCTGGTATATGTTGAAGATCCTCCACGGTAACGGCGCCAGAAATTCCTTTTGATGCTTGCTAGAACTACGACGGTATTTCCCCAAAGAGGAAGGGATGATGCAGCACAGCAACGGTAGGTATTTCCCTCAGTGATGAGAACAAGGTTATCAAACCAGTAGGAGAACCAAGCAACACAATGTAAACGACACGTGCACACAAATAACAAATACTCGCAAGCCGACGTGTAAAAGGGCTTGTCAGTCCCTTTCGGGTAACGTCGCCTAGAGATAGGCAAACGGACATGAGAGAGTTGTTAATATTGATAGATCGAATGGTAAATAAGATAAATTGCAGCAAGTTATTTTTGTATTTTTGGTTTAATATATCTGAAAATAAAAGCAAAGGAAAAGTAGATCACAAAGGCAAACAATGTGAGAAAGAGACCCGGGGGCCGTAGGTTTCACTAGTGGCTTCTCTCGAGAAAATAGCAAATGGTGGGTGAACAAATTACTATTGGGAAATTGGTAGAACTTCAAATAATCATGACAATATCCCGGCAATGATCATTATATAGGCATAACGTCCAAGATTAGTAGATCGACTCCTGCCTGCATCTACTACTATTATTCCACACATCGACCGCTATCCAGCATGCATCTAGTGTATTAATTTCATGGAAAACGGAGTAATGCAATAAGAAAGATGACATGATGTAGACAAGATCTATTTATGTAGAAATAGACCCCATCATTTTATCCGTAGTTGCAACGATACATACGTGTCGGTTCCCCTTCTGTCACTGGGATCAAGCACCGTAAGATCGAACCCACAAATCACCTCTTCCCATTGCAAGATAAATAGATTAAGTTGGCCAAACAAAACCCAATTACCGGAGAAGAAATACGAGGCTATAAGCAATCATGCATATAAGAGATCAGAGAAGACTCAAATAACTTTCATGGATATAAAAAGATAGATCTGATCATACACTCAAAGTTCATATAATCCCAACAATCACACCATAAAAAGAGTTACATCATATGGATCTCCAAGAGACCATTGTATTGATAATCAAAAGAGAGAGAGAGAGGAAGCCATCTAGCTACTTACTACGGACCCGTAGGTCTACAAAGAACTACTCACGCATCATCGGAGAGGCACCAATGGAAGTGGTGAACCCCTCCATGATGGTGTCTAGATTGGATCTAGTGGTTCTGGACTCTACGATGGCTGGAATTGATTTTCGTCGACTCCCCTAGGGTTTCTGGAATATTTGGGTATTTATAGAGCAAAGAGGCGGTCCTGGGGGCACCCGAGGTGGGCACAACCCACAAGGGCGCTCCTGGGCCTCCTGGCGTGCCCTGATGGGTTGTGCTCTCCTCGGACCACCCCCAGGCGCTTCTCCGGCACACTAGATGTCTTCTGTAAAAAAAATCCACAAAAAGTTTCGCTGCGTTTGGACTCCGTTTGGTATTGGTTTCCTGCGATGTAATAAACATGCAAAAAACAACAACTAGCACTTGGCACTATGTCAATAGGTTAGTACCAAAAAAGATATAAAATGACTATAAAATGATTATAAAACATCCATGAATGATAATATAATAGCATGGAACTATCAAAACTTATAGATACGTTGGAGACGTATCACGGAGGAATGCACTGAGGTTTGCACGTTTCTCTCGTACACCTCGTGTGTATGAGAGAGGCATTGGGCTCTAACTGAACCCGAGCGAGGCGTTCGCTTATTGAATCTGAGCGATTGCACTAGCTACATTATAGAACCCGAGCGATCAATCCCTTCCCTGCTAACTGAACCCGAATGGTTCCTTCGCTGCTAACAGAACCCGATCAATCACTGGTGCTGCATACTGAAGCCGGTAGAACCTGATGCCTCTTGATGAACAGTGAACATGATGTTAGTTGAACGAGTCGAGACATATGTGGTTGGGGTTGGTTGAATAGTTCCCAATGGGTTTTGGATGAATAGGACCCCGAGAGGTGGCCGCCACAGCCGGGCCAATTGGGGTGGATGAAAAGGATCCCGTGGAGCGCTGGTTGAACAGTAGCCGGTGGAGGGCTGGTTGAACAGTAGCCTGATACGTCTCCAACGTATCTATAATTTATGAAGTATTCATGCCATGTTTATAAATTTTTTATATGGTTTTGTTATGATTTGCGTGGAACTAACACGGACTAACGCTCTTTTCAGTAGAACTACCGTGGTGTTGTTTTTTGTGCAGAAATGAAAGTTCTCCAAATGAGCTGAAACTTTTTGATGATTTTTTTTGGAACAAAAGAGGCCCCCGAAGCTTCGTGGAAGGACCAGAAGGTGAAGGAGTAGGGCACAAGACACCGGTGCACGCCTGGGCCCTTGCCCGTGCCCCGCTGGGTTGTGCTCACCTTGAGGCCCATCCGGACGTGAGACCGCCGCCAAAAATTCCTACAAATAGAGGAACCATTAGAAATAACCCTAGTTGAGAAGTTTTGCTGCCGCATGCCTCTGTAGCCACCGAAAACCAATCTAGACCCTCTCCGATACTCCGCCGGTGGGGGAAATCATCACTGGTAGCCATCTTCATCGTCCCGGCGGCCAACATGATGAGGAGGGAGTAGTTCACCCTCGGGGCTGAGGGTATGTACCTGTAGCTATGTGTTGTATCTCTCTCTCTCTCTCATTCGTGTTCTTGATGGCAGGATCTTGATGTATCGGGGCTTCGTTAATATAGTCGGATCATATGGTGTTTTCCCCTCTCTTGTTGTGATGATTTGAGTTTTCCCTTTGAGATTTCTTTGGATTGAATACTTTTATGGATTTGAGAACAGTTGATATATGTCTTGCAGTTGAATACTCGTTGTGTCAATGGGATATCATATTGATCCACTTGATATATGTTTTGGCACTCAACTTGTGGATTTCCGAAGTGACATTGGGGTAATCTATGCATTGGGGTTGATGCACGTTCTTGTCTTTGTTACTCCAGTAGAAATCTTGGGGCACTCTTCGAGGTTCTTTTTGTTGGATTAAAAATCTGAATATGTTTTGGTGTTATCTTAGTACGAACTCTTGATAAATCGATCGGGAAGGATAACTTTGTGTTATCTTAGTATGAACTCTTGAAAGATCGATCGAAAAAGATAACCTTGTGTTATTCTAGTACGAACTCTTGGATAGATCGATCGGAAAGGGTAACTTTGTGTTACTTTAGTACGAACTCTTGGAAAGATTGATCGGAAAGAATAAGTTTGAGGTGGTTTCCAACCCCACCTACAATTTCTTCTTATTTTCTGCGCTAGATAGGAACTTTGGAGTGATTCTTCATCACACTTTGAGGGGTGGTTATGTGATCCAATAATATTAGCACTATTGAGAGCTTTCTCTAGCGAAAGTACGGACCCGAGGCCTTGTTTTCCATCATTGCAATACCGTTTGTGCTCACTTTTGTTACTTGCTACCTTGCTATTTTTTTTATTATTCGCACTACAAAAATCAATATCTACTATCCATATTACAGTTCTATCACCATCTCTTCACCGAACTAGTGCACCTATACAATTTACCATTGTATTTGGTGTGTTGGGGACACAAGAGACTTTTTATTATTTGGTTGCAAGGTTGTGTGAGAGAGACCATCTTCATCCTACACCTACTACGGATTGATAAACCTTACGTCATCCACTTGAGGGAAAATTTGAACTGTCCTACAAAACTCCGCGCTTGGACGCCCAATACGTGTCTACAAGAATAAAATTGTGTAGTAGACATCAAGCTCTTTTCTAGTGCCGTTGTCGGGGAGGTGAGTGGTTGAAGGTATATCTTTAGATCTTGCAATCAAATCTTTTAGTTTCTTGTTTTATCACTAGTTTGGTTTTGTAAAAGAAAAATGTAAAAAATGGAATTGAGGTTGCATCATATTATTGATCATCTTTATAATATCTTCCTTGAAAATGATGGATCAGAAAATTGTGCTCAATTGTTAGAAGAAGAAGTCAATAAAATGGTTGGCACAAAATATTTTAATTATGAGCATAATTGCAATGTTGTTAGTATGAATTCTCTGAATATCCATGATGCTAATGATATGCAAAGCCATAAGCTTGAGGATGCTATATTTGATGAATATGTTATTTTTAGTCCCCCAAGTTTTGATGATAAAATTTCTTATGATGATTACATGCCTCCTATTTATGATGATTATATTGATGAACGTGGATTTGGAGAGGTCGTGAATTTATTTAATGATGAATCCACTATTTTGGAGGAGGTTGCAATTGATTATGATAACAAAGTTGCTATCTATGATGATTATGGTGATGACATGTATACTATATTGAATAATGATAACCATGAAACTCGTCGTTATGACTTTAATTTTCAGTCTCATGATAGTTATTTTGTTGAGTTTGCTCCTACTACTATTCATGAGAATAAATTTACTTATGTGGAGAGTAACAGAATTACTATGCTTATGCATCATGAAGAGAATGATTTATGTCATGGCTATATTGTTGAATTCATTCATGCTGCTACTGAAAATTACTATGTGAGAGGAACATATGCTTGTCGGTATTGCAATAATATCAAGTTTCCTTTCTATGTGTCGAAAGTTTTGAAGTTTTGCTTGTTTTGCCTTCCTATGCTAGTTGATTCTTGCTCACAAAAGTTGTTTGCTCACAAAATCCCGATGCATTTTAAGTGGTTTAGACTTAAATGTGCTAGTCATATTCATCACGATGCTCTCTTTGTGTTTCAATCTTTATCTTTTGTGTGAGCATCATTGAAATCATCATGCCTAGCTAAAAGGCATTAAAGAAAAGCGCTTGTTGGGAGACAACCCAACACTTATGGCTACTATTTTTGTGTGTTCACATAATTATGCTACTGTAGTAATCATGTAATATAGCTTCTGTTTCAATAAAGTGCCAAGCAAAGCCTTAGGAACATGTTGGGTGTTAGTAGATTTGATCGTGCTGAAAAACATAAAATTTTGCGCTCACGAGAAAAATTCTCATTTTTAACAGAAGAGTTCTTTTAAGTTGATTATTTTTTCATAATTTTAATATACAAATTGCTCATGTGTTCATATTTGTTTCAAGATTTTTAGAGTTGTAGAAGTATGTTGAATGTACAGATCATTACAGACTGTTCTCTTTTTGACAAATTATGTTTTCAATGCATAGTTTGCTTGTTTTCTAGTTTCTATGGCTTATATTGATCAATATAAATTGTAGAAATGATATGCTACAGTAAGAATTGTGTGAGAATAATTATTAATCTTGTCTTTGATAGTACCCAAAGTGAATGATTTGTTTTATCATACTAACCCATCTCACGAAGTTTTGTTAAGTTTTGTGTGATTGAAGTTTTGATGTTATGGGTGAGATAACGATATGAGGAGAATAAGGAGTGAGAAGACCCTAAGATTGGGGATGACCAAGGCAACTCAAGGTAATATTTAAGGAAGATCCAAGCAACTAAGCTTGGGGATGCCCCGGAAGGCATCCCCTCTTTCGTTTCCAACATTATCGGTAACCTCACTTCGAGCTATGTTTTGATTTGTCACATGATATAAGTTTTGCTTGGAGTCTCAATTTATTTTATTAGAATTTTCTTGCTGGTATTTATAATAATGTTTTGTATCCTTTATTTCAATAAAAGTGTCAAGGATAGCCTTTACCATGCTTATTTTGCAAGTCTATATGTTGTTGTTTGAAAACAGAAAGTTTTCTATCATTGTCTGAATTCTTATGGATAGTCATGACGTGATAAAATTTTGAAATTTTTACAAAGTTAGCATGAATAATTTCTAAACATGGTATTTTTTCAGAATTTTTAGAGCTAGGGAAGTATGAGAACAATTCCACTCTTTACAGACTGTACTGTTTCGGGAGATTGCTTTTATGTTCCGATTGTTTGCATATGTTTGCCTGTTTAATGATTCTATTTGAGGATATGAGTATTAAATATGCAGAGGCATTTAGTATGCAATGTTGAATAATAATTTTAGTGATTTGCTACAGTATAGGATGATAAGGTTTTGCATTGAATTATACTAACTTATCTCAGGAGTTCTTGTTGAGTTTTGTGTGGATGAAGCTTTTGAGATTTAGGAAAACCGTGATATGAGAAGAATTAAGGAGATGCAAAAGCTCAAGCTTGGGGATGCCCAAGGCACCCCAAGATAATATTTCAAGAAGTCTCATGCATCTAAGCTTAGGGAAGCCTCGGTAGGCATCCCACCTTTCTTCATCAACAATTATGGGTTAGTATCAGTTGATCCCAAGTTTTTGCTTCTTCACATGAGATGCGCTATTCTTGAAATGTCATTTTATTTGGTTTGCTTTCTATTTTAATAAAATAATTAGATCTTGAAGTTTTTGAAATAAAATAGATCCCACAAATAGTTACCGGAGAGGCTAAGTAAGCGGCATTCACATCCCGACAACAAAGCTCTTTTCTAGCACCATTGCTCTAGTGCTTCACTTATATCTTTTTGAGCACGGTGTGCTTTAGTATTTTTGAAGAAAATCTCTCATGCTTGACTCAGTTTAATTTGAGAGAAAGAAATATTATGGTCATGATCTTTATTTATACGTTTTTGGAGTAGCTTATCATTTACTCTTGTGCTTCACTTATATCCTATGAGTAAATTCTTGAATAAATTGAATGTCATGAAGTTGTAATCATATCTTGCCTAGTGGTAGCTTCACATTGGGTTTAGATAGTGAAATCTTTTGAGGCTTGACAATCACAATATTGGTCATACAAGCAATTCAAGAATAATTAGTATAAGGAAGAGAACTTTCACATGCAAATACACTATCCTGGGAATATTTTGTGATTGTGAGCCCCCATCAAAATATTATATGCCAAAATTGTTGACGTTGGACAAGGAGGACACCGTAATGGTTTATGTTTGTTCATATTCACATAGAAGTTATATTGTCATAGATCCTTCAACAGGTGGTTCTTGCCCCCCGTCTTTGCTAGCCAAAAATTCCGCACCAATTAGAGATACTACTTGTGCATCCAAAAGCCCTTAAATCCAAATCTTATCTTCAAGAATCCACCATACCTACCTAAGGATTGAGCATCTAAAAGTGTTCCATCATTTAGTGTAAGGGAAAATTGAGCGTTGCACGAACTTGTGATGGCAAAGTAATAAAAGCGACGGACTGCATAATAAAGATTGCTATCATAAGGGGCAATATAATGTGACGTTCCTTTGCATTAAGGGATTGAGCATACAAACATATAAGCGCATGGCAACTATGCTTCCCTCTGCAAAGGGCCTATCTTTTACTTTTCAGTATTTACTTTTATGCAAAGAGTCAAAGTTTTTTTCTCTATTCCTTTTTTACTTTTCGGTATTTACTTTTATGCAAAGAGTTAAAGTATTTATTTTTCACTCTATTCCTTTTTTACTTTTATGCGCGCGATTTTCGGAGCAGTCGATTGTGGTCTAAGAACCAACGTTGTTGTTGTTTCTTGTAGTCTTTCCACTCATGCTGGACGGATCGAGTGGAGTGGGAACCGGTGGGCGCACACCAAGTGCACCCATTGGGTGTAGTCCCCGAGACCGTGGTCGACTGTGGGCAGTTGGCCGTGGTCTAAGAACACATGTTGTTTTTTACACCTTCCACTCGTACTGGACGGATTGAGTCGAGTGGGAACCAGTGGGGGCATGCCTAGTGCACCCACTTGGTGTAGTCCCCGAGGCTACTGTTGAGTGTTTGACTCGGTAGTAGTCTTAGAACTCTTTTGGTGTAGTAATTCACTGCACTTTATCAAGTGGAAACAACTGTCTTTATCCTTGTCGACTGACTTGTGAGTTCGGGACTCAATTTGCGGAACTTGAGAAGAAGCAGATGCAACTCAATCTCGACCTGGGGCTGGTTAGGGAGAACTTGTCGAAATATAGAGATGAAGCATCTGGTATGAAAGGTACATAGCCTGTCGATTATATTTGGATGAACGTGTATAGCGAGAAACCGACCACTTCAGGCTCTTCTGACGAGCGTTATATCTTGTAGATCAAATGAAGCAAACCTTGGAGCAGAAGGATCTCGACTTGGCAACGACGCAGCAGAAGTCGCAGGAGAAGACCGAACTTGCCGACCAGAAGTTGGCTTCAGTCAGCAACTTGGAAGAAAAAATGCTAATCTGAAGACTGCCCTTGATGTGGCTAACAAAGAGGTGACGCGGCTGAAGAAGGATAAGCTGGCTCTGGATGACAAAGTTAGAGATCTCAACCAGAAGAGGGATGAGCTGGAGACTTATCTGGGAGGCCTCGCCAAAAAGATGTTCCTCATGCTCGAAGGTATCCTCCTTTGTCCAACTGACTCAAAACTGTCGACTCGCCATCCAACTGACGACTCACCATATCTCTGTATGTGCAGAACTCTGCCAAAACTTCAAGGAAGAGACTGGACGGATCGACACAGGTCTGGATCCTGCCAATTCTCTCGTCAAGGATGAGGCTGCGACGAACGTACTACGACTGGAATATCGCATTTCCAGCGTCACTGGTTATCTTGCACGAGTGAAGGTGGCGATGTCATGGATAGATTCGGTACTCTGGCGGGGAATGGTGCTCGAAAATTACCTTGAGTCTTTGATGACTCGGCTTAATGAGATCCCTGGCGAGTGCAGGAATGGAAGAAGTCGTCCGCTCGATGTGGTGCTAACGTGGCTCTGTCTCTGGTTCGTGTCCATTGTA
Source organism: Secale cereale (assembly GCA_902687465.1). NCBI lineage: Eukaryota > Viridiplantae > Streptophyta > Magnoliopsida > Poales > Poaceae > Secale > Secale cereale. The sequence continues at coordinate 181,389,127 of LR738714.1, forward strand.
AGGAGGCCAAAGAAGAGAAGCTGGCGTCTCTCAAGGTCGCCAACACCAAGAAGCTTCAATTCCAGTCATTCATGGAGACTTTCATCGATGCTGCCACCCGCATTGCTGACGGAATCGACCTAGACGAATTTGTTGGCCCTGCAAGCCCTCCTCCTCCTGCCGAGTGAACAAACTTTATGCCTTGATTCAATTTGCCTCGGAATGCCGAGTGGTTTTGTAATCATTAAACTCTTTTGGGCCTGATGCCATAGTACTTCTACCCGAACCTTTCGGGATTTATCTAAACTTGGTTTTCTCAGGAATATGCTTGCTTTGTTTCTGCTGCTTTCTGATCTTTCGATTCCGAGTGGACCTTGGTACTCTACTCGGAAACGGACATTGTACTTGTGGCGTAGCTCGGAGAACAAAGGCACATTGTACTTATGGCGTAGCTCAGAGAGCAAAGGTACATTGTACTTATGGCGCAGCTCGGAGAACAAAGGTACATTGTACTTACGGTGCAGCTCGGAGAGCAAAGGTACATTGTACTTATGGCGCATCTCGGAGAGCAAAGGTACGTTGTACTTACGGTGCATCTTGGAGGGCCACCTAGTCCCCGAGTGAGAGGGTTGCTCTTGATTCGGAGTGTTTTTCAAACTTAGGTGAGTACGGGGTCACAGCTAAGTTGTCAAGTAAGAGGATCGCTCTTCACTATGTGTGTTTTGTAAAACTTAGGTGAGTACGGGATAGCAGCTAAGCCCCCGAGTGAGAGGGTTGCTCTTCACTTGGAGTGTTTTGTGAAACATAGGCGAGTATGTGGTCGTAGATAAGCCCCTGAGTGAGAGGGTTGCTCTTCACTCGCAGTGTTTTGTGAAACTTAGGCGAGTACGGGGTCGCAGCTAAGCCCCCGACTGA
>LR738714.1:181390173-181493937 GCA_902687465.1 Secale cereale
TTGCTCTTCACTCAGAGTGTTTTGTGAAACTTAGGCGAGTACGGAGTCGCAGCTAAGCCCCCGAGTGAGAGGGTTTCTCTTCACTCAGAGTGTTTTGTGAAACTTAGGGGAGTACGGGATCGCAGCTAAGCCCCCGAGTGAGAGGGTTGCTCTTCACTTAGAGTGTTTTGTAAAACTTAGGCGAGTACAGGATCACAGCTAAGCCCTCGAGTGAGAGGGTTACTCTTCACTCGAAGTGTTTTTGAAACTTAGGCGGATCAGATTCGCAGCTAAGCCCCCGAGTGAGAGGGTTGCTCTTCACTCGGAGTGTTTTTGAAACTTTGGCCAATCGGATTCGCGGCTAACCCACCCACTGGGGATTTGAACACATGTCCTTTTGGAACAACAACCATTATGGTACTGCCAAAAAACTTTTCTTCGACAAGCAAACTGAAGGATTCTTATTACAACTCATCTGTTCGAGTGTTTTAGGTATAAAAGCGGCGAAGCAGATCCGCATTGCACGAGCGTGGCTCGTCTATTTTCTTGTCCATGTTGTATAGGTGATACGCCCCATTGTGGAGCACTTTGGTGATGATGAAGGGGCCTTCCCAGGCCAGAGCAAGCTTGTGAGGTCGCTTCTGATGTACTCGGAGTACAAGATCTCCTTCCTGGAATGCTTGGCCTCGGACATTACGGGTGTGGAATTGATGCATGTCTTGTTGATATATGGTCGACCGGATCAGAGCCATCTCGCGCTCTTCTTCCAGGAGGCCGATTGCATCTTGGCGTGCCTGTTCTGCTTCGACTTTTGAGAAGAGTTCCACCCGGGGAGCGTTGTGCAGCAAGTCACTCAAAAGTACAACCTCAGCACCATATACCATAAAGAAGGGAGTCCGATCAGCCGACCGGTTTGGAGTTGTTCTTAGTCCCCACAAAACAAACGGCAAGTCAGTCACCCAAGCTCCAGCGATGTGCTTGAGATCGCGCATCAGTCGTGGTTTCAGTCCTTGAAGGATCAAGCCATTCGCCCTTTCTTCCCGCCCATTCGACTGCAGATGCGAAACCGATGCGTAGTCGACTCGAGTGCCATGAGAAGTGCAATATGCCCTGAACTCATCTGAATCTAAGTTGGAGCCATTATTCGATGATAATGTTGTGGGGGACTCCATATCTTAATATCAGGTCTTTGATGAAACTGACGGTGGTGCTTGCTCTGAGATTCTTGATAGGCTTGGCTTCGATCCATTTGGTGAATTTGTCGACTGCCACAAGCAAATGAGTGAAACCACTTCTGCCAGTCCTGAAGGGCCCAACCATGTATAATCCCCAAACAGCAAACGGCCAGACCAACGGGATAGTCTTCAAGGCAGACACAGGTTTGTGGGACATGTTTGAGTAAAATTGACAGCCTTCACACTTGTCGACTATATCTTTGGCCATCTCATTTGCTCGTGGACAGTAGAATCCTGCTCGGTATGCTTTGGCAACAATGGTCCGAGAGGACGCATGGTGACCACAGGTCCCCGAGTGGATCTCATTCAAAATCTCCACTAAACAAATCTCCACTTAAACCGTTAAGATGTAACCTTCGTGCAACAATGGCCCCCAAATTATATTGTTTATCACCTGATACCGCACTCTTGAGGACACTAAGATCTGGAACACACATGCGGCAAGCCGCATCTTTACCATTAAAGCATCTACCAACGAAGAGAGCAAAATAACGTATGGAAGGGAAATGAATGCTCCCTATGGTAGCTTGTGTGATTTCTCTAGATTCCCCCACAGTGATACTAGCTAGAAAGTCCTTATATTCAGATTTGCAAGGTTCACTAACACTACCCCACTGCGGGACTTTACAAGCATCATTAAAATCTTCTAGGTCCATGGTATAAGATTTATCATAGAGATCAAATAAAACAGTGTGAAAATTGCGCGAGGATGTAAATTTAAACCTTCTCGCAAAGGAATTAGTTAGGTAGTGGTACTATGGGCACTTATCTGACATGAAGTCCTCAAGATCAGCACTACGTACATACGTGTCAAATTCATCCTTAATACCTGCCTGGACCATAAATTCCTCCGACGACCATTCACAAGGCCACACTTGAGCTTCCCTCAGTGGTTCATCATCCGGCTCACGTATCGCGAGCCTTGGTGCTTGCTTCCTTGAGGAACCACCTTGGTAAATTTTCCTATGCATTCTTTCTGAAAAATTTCTGACATTTTAGTGACTCAAAACAAAAGTGAACCGAACTAAACAAGATTGATAGCAACTACTCCTACAAGTGCCTAGAGACTATATCATGCATTGAAACTACTTTTGACCACATAAATTTGGCATGCAAGCTCAAGAATAGAGTCACCTAAGCAGCAAAAATTTGCAATAAATAAAGCACTAGAACAAAAACTAATTGGACCATTGGAGGAGTCACATACCAAAGAACAATCTCCCAAAACAGGTTTTTCAATGGATCTTTGAGCAAGGAGATCGAAAATGGCAGCAAGATGAGCTAGAACATGGGTTTGTGCTACGGGAGGATTTTTCTAGAGGAAGACGAAGTGTGTGGGTGCTGGGATAAGTGGAGGGGGTCCACGTGGGTCCCATGAGGCAAGGGAGCGCGCCCAGGGGGTGGGCGCGGCCTGGACCCTCGTGGCCAGGTGGTGTGGCCCCTTGGTGTGTTCTCAGTGCCAATAATTCTTAAACATTCTACAAAAAAAATCGTATTTCTTTTTCGAGACATTTGGAGAACTTTTATTTTTGGGGTATTTTTTATTGGAAGAATAATTTAAAAAACAGGCAGCAAATACTATTTTGCTTTATTTAGTCTAAATAACAGAAAGTAAAAAGAGGGTATAGAGAGTTGTGCTTTCTAACTTCATCTATCTCATGCACATCGAAAGGAATCCACTAACAAGGCTGATCAAGTCTTGTTAACAAACTCTTTCCGAATAACAAGAAACCGAAGAATTTTCGAATAACGCTAAGTTACCTCAACGGGGATATGCATGTCCCGAACAATAAGAATATTATATTTCTTCTTGACAGTAGGAAGAGGAAATTCAAAACCTCCAATAGTGATCGTTGAATTTTGTCCAATAGAATTGATACTGTGGACTTGAGGTTGTTTCCTCGGAAAATGTACCGTATGCTCATTACCATTAACAAGAAAGGTGGCATTGCCTTTGTTGCAATCAATAACAGCCCTTGCAGTATTCAAAAAGGGCCTACCAAGGATAATCGACATAATATCGTCCTCGGAATATCAAGAATAACAAAGTTTGTTAAAATAGTAACGTTTGCAACCACAACAGGCACATCCTCACAAATACCGACAGGTATAGCAGTCAATTTATCGGCCATTTGCAAAGATATTTCAGTAGATGTCAACTTATTCAAATCAAGTCTACGATATAAAGAGAGAGGCATGACACTGACACCGGCTCCAAGATCACATAAAGCAGTTTTAACATAGTTTCTTTTAATGGAGCATGGTATAGTTGGTACTCCTGGAATACCTAGTTTCTTTGGTATTCCACGTTAAAAAGTATAATTGGCAAGCATGATGGAAATTTCAACTTCCGGTATCTTTCTTTTATTTGTAACAATATCTTCCATATACTTAGCATAAGGATTCGTTTTAACCATATCAATCAAACGCATACGCAAAAAGATAGGTCTAATCATTTCAACAAAGCGTTCAAAATCCTCATCATCCTTTTTTTTTTGGATGGTTAGGAGGAAAAGGCATGTGTTTCTGAACCCATGGTTCACTTTCTTTACCGTGCTTCCCAGAAAAGAAGTCTCTTTTATCATAACGTTGATTCTTTGATTGTGGGTTATCAAGATCAACCACAGGTTCATTCTCTACATCATTGTTATTGCTAGGTTGAGCATCAACATGAACATCATCATTAAAATTATAACCAGGTTCATGTTTATTACTAGATTGTGTTTCAGCATTAGAAGTAGAAATATCATTGGGATTCTCAGGTGTGTCAACAGCAGGTTCACTAGAAGCATGCAAAGTCCTATCATTTTTCTTTTTTCTTCTTCTTAGAAGGACTAGGTGCATCAATGGTTCCCTAAGAATCTTTCTCAATTCTCTTAGGGTGGCCCTTAGGATATAGAGGTTCCTGAGTCATTCTACCCCCTCTAGTCATAACTCTAACAACATTATCATTTTCTTATGATTTAATTCATTGAGCAAATCATTTTGTGCTTTAAGTACTCGTTCTACCTGAGTGGTAACCATAGAAGCATGTTTACTAATGAGTTTAAGTTCACCTTTAACTCTAGACATATAACCACTCAAGCGTTCAATCATATAAGCATTACATTTCAATTGTCTACCAACATAAGCATTGAAGTTTTCTTGTTTGACAATAAAATTATCAAACTCATCTAAGCATTGGCTAGCAGACTTATTACGAGGAATATCACCTTCATCAAATTTATAGAGAGAATTTACCTTTACTACCTGTGTCGGGTTATCAAGACCATGTATTTCTTCAGTAGGTGGTAAATTATTAACATCTTCATCTTTAATACCTTTTTCTTTCATAGATTTCTTTGCCTCTTGCATATCTTCAAGACTGAGAAATAGAATACCCCTTTTCTTTGGAGTTGGCTTAGGAGTTGGTTCAGGAAGTGTCCAATTATTTTCATTACTTAACATATTATTCAATAGTAATTTAGCTTACTCAACGGTTCTTTCCCTGAAAACAAAACTAGCACAACTATCCAGGTGGTCTCTGGAATCATCAGTTAGCCCATTATAAAAGATATCAAGTATTTCATTTTTCGTAAGAGGATGATCATGCAAAGCATTAAGTAGTCACAGAAGCCTCGCCCAAGCTTTTGGAAGACTCTCTTCTTCAATTTGCACAAAATTATATATTTCCCTTAAGGCAACTTGTTTCTTATAAACGGGGAAATATTTAGCAGAGAAGTAATAAATCATGTACTGGGGACTACGCACACAACCAGGATCAAGAGAATTAAACCATGTTTTAGCGTCACCCTTTAATGAGAATGGAAATAACTTAAGGATATAATATTAATGATTTTTTTCCTCATTGGTGAATAGGGTGGCTATATCATTTAATTTAGTAAGATGTGCCACAACAGATTCAGATTCATAGCCATGGAAAGGATTAGATTCAACCAAAGTAATTAACTCAGGATCGACAGAGAAATCATAAGCCTTATCAGAAATACAGATAGGTGAAGTAGCAAAAGCGGAGTCATATTTCGTTCTAGCATTCAATGACTTTTCTTTCAGTTTTGCAAACATTTTCTTAAGATCATATCTATCTTTGCAAGCTAAAAGATCTCTAGCAGTTTCTTCATCCATAACATAACCCTGAGGCAAAACAGGCAATTCATATCTAGGGGGAGAATCTTCATCATCACTTTCATCAATATTATTAGTTTCAATAATTTCATTCTCTCTAGCCCTAGCAAGTTCTTCATCAAGAAATTCACCTAGTGGCACATTATTATCAAACATAGAAGTAGTTTCATCATAAGTATCATCCATAACAGAAGTGCCATCATCAATAACATGCGACATATTAGATTCCACAGCAGGTGCAGGTGTCGCAAATTTACTCATAACAGAAGGTGAATCAAGTGCAGAGCTAGATGGCAGTTCCTTACCTCCCCTCGTAGTTGAGAGACAAATATTGGTTCTTCCATCTCTCAAGTTCTTCATAGTTATCAACAGATATAAATCCCAAGTGACTCAAAGAATATAGCTATGCTCCCTGGTAATGGTGCCAAAAAATAGTCCTGATAACCCACAAGTATAGGGGATTGCAACAGTTTTCGAGGGTAGAGTATTCAACCCAAGTTTATCGATTCGACACAAGGGGAGCCAAAGAATATTCTCAAGTATTAGCATTTGAGTTGTAAATTCAACCACACCTGAAAGACTTAATATCTGCAGCAAAGTATTTAGTAGCAAAGTAGTATGGACGTAACGATAATGGTGGCAAACATAAGAGTAGCAGTTTTGTTAGCAATCGTAACAGTGGCAATAGAAAAGTAACTAAGCGAAGATTAATAAGTGAAAAGCTCGTAGGAAATGGATCGGTGATGGATAATTATGTCGGATGCGATTCCTCATGCAACAGTTATAACATAGGGTGACACAGAACTAGCTCCAGTTCATTAATGTAATGTAGGCATGTATTCCGAATATAGTCGTACGTGCTTATGGAAAAGAACTTCCATGACATCTTTTGTCCTATCCTCCTGTGGCAGCGGGGTCCTATTGGAAACTAAGGGATATTAAGGCCTCCTTTTAATAGAGTACCGGACCAAAGAATTAACACTTAGTGAATGCATGAACTTCTCAAACTCGGTCATCACCGGGAGGGGTCCCGATTATTGTCACATCGGGGTTGCCGGATCGTAACACATAGTAGGTGACTATTGACTTGCAAGATAGGATCAAGATCTCACATATATTCATGAAAACATAATAGGTTCAGATCTGAAATCATGGCACTTGGGCCCTAGTGACAAGCATTAAGCATAGCAAAGTCATAGCAACATCAATCTAAGAACATAATGGATACTAGGGATCAAACCCTAACAAAACTAACTCGATTACATGGTAAATCTCATCCGACCCATCACCGTCCAGCAAGCCTACGATGGAATTACTCATGCACGGCGGTGAGCATCATGAAATTGGTGATGGGGGAAGGTTGATCATGACGACGGCGACATATTCCCCTCTCCGGGGCCCCGAACGGACACCAGATCAGCCCTCCCGAGAGAGATTAGGGCTTGGCGACGGCTCCATATCATAAAACGCGATTAATCCTTCTCTGTGATTTTTTTCTCCCCGAAAGTGAATATATGGAGTTGGAGTTGAGGTCGGTCGAGCCTCAGGGGGCCCACGAGACAGGGTGCGCGTGATAACCCACAAGTGTAGGGGATCGCAACAGTGTTCGAGGGTAAATTATTAAACCCAAATTTGTTGATTCGACACAAGGGGAGCCAAAGAATACTCTTAAGTATTAGCAGTCTAGTTGTAAATTGAACCACACATGGAAACTTAGTATTTGCAGCAAGATAGTTTAGTAGCAAAGTAATATGATAGTGGCGGAAGCAACAATAAAAGTAAAGATAGTGTTTTTGTAGTTTTTGTGATAATAGCAACGGGAAAGTAAATGAGCAACTAGAAATATAGGTAAAGCTCGTAGGCATTGGATCGGTGATGGGAAATTACGTTGGATGCAATTCATCATGTAGAAGTTATAACCTAGGGTGACACAGAACTAGCTCTAGTTCATCAATGCAATGTAGGCATGTTTTCCGAATATAGTCATACGTGCTTATGGAAAAGAACTTGCATGACATCTTTTGTCCTACCCTCCCGTAGTAGCGGGGTCCTATAGGAAACTACGAGATATTAAGGCCTCCTTTTAATAGAGTACCGGAACAAAGCATTAACACATAGTGAATACATGAACTCTTCAAACTATGGTCATCATCGAGAGTGGTCCTGATTATTGTCACTTCGGGGTTGCCGGATCATAACACATAGTAGGTGACTATAGACTTGCATGATAGGATGAAGAACACACATATATTCATGGAAACATAATAGGTTCAGATCTGAAATCATGGCACTCGGGCCCTAATGACAAGCATTAAGCATAGCAAAGTCATAGCAACATTAATCTCAGAACATAGTGGATACTAGGGATCAAACCCTAACAAAACTAGTTCGATTACAAGATAGATCTCATCCAACCCATCACCGTCCCGCAAGCCTACGATGGAATTACTCACACACGGCGGTGAGCATCATGGAATTGGTCATGGAGGAAGGTTGATGATGACGATGGCGATGATCTCCACTCTTCGGAGCCCTGAACGGACTCCAGATCAGCCATCCCGAGAGAGATTAGGGCTTGGCAGCGGCTCCATCTCGTAAAACGCGATAATTCCTTCTCTCTGATTTTTTCTCCTTGAAATGAAATATATAGGACCTGGGGGTACGTCAGTGGAGCATTGGGGGGCCCTCGAGGCATGGGGGCGCGCCCCCCACCCTCGAGGACAGGCCGTGGGCCCCTCGGTGTGGATCTTTTTGCATGTATTTTTTTATATTTTCTGAAATAATTCTCCGTTGATTTTCAGGCGATTCCGAGAACTTTTTATTCTGCACAAAAAAAACACAATGGCAGTTCTGTTGAAAACAGCGTCAGTTCGGGTTAGTTCCATTCAAATCATGCAAGTTAGAGTCCAAAACAAGGGCAAAAGGGTTTGGAAAAGTTGATACGTTGGAGATGTATCAGCGCGCCCCCACCCTCGTGGACAGGGTGTGGGGCCCCTGGTCTTAATTCTTTCGCTGGTATTTTTATGAATTCCAAAAATATTATCCGTGGATTTTTAGGTCATTCCGAGAACTTTTATTTCTGCACAAAAATAACACCATGGCAATTCTGATGAAAGCAACATCAGTTCGGGTTAGTTCCATTCAAATCATGCAAGTTAGAGTCCAAAACAAGGGCAAACGTGTCTGGAAAAGTAGATACGTTGGAGACGTATCAATCCCATACACAAGCTTCTGATAATGCGGATATCTCTGCTTAGATGGAGTCAAGACTTCAGAAATGTAGTAGACTGGACATTGAACTTTGTAGGCCTTGCCTTCTTCTTCCCACTCGACCGTGAGCACTGTGCTGACAACTTGTCCAGTGGCTGCGATATATAATAACAGAGGCTCTTTGTTGACTAGGGCAGCAAGCACCGGCTGGGTGGAAAGAAGGGCTTTGAGCTCCTCAAACGCTGCTTCATCTTCAGGATTCCACTCAAACTTGTCAGACTTCTTCATCAGTCGGTAAAGAGGTAATGCCTTTTCACCGAGGCGCCAGATGAATCGACTCAATGCAGGCAAAAAACCAGTAAGCTTCTGAACATCATGCACACGCACAGGGCATTTCATCGGGAGGATTGCGCTGACATTTTCTGGTTTGCGTCGATTCCCCATTCGGAAACGAGAAAACCGAGTAACTTTCCACCTGGGACTCCGAATGTGCACTTCGACGGGTTGAGCTTGATATCATAACTTCTCAAGTTCTCAAATGTTTCAGCGAGGTCAGTCAGTAGGTCGGAACCTTTACGTGACTTGACTACAATGTCGTCCATGTATGCTTCCACATTTTGACTGATTTGCTTCAGTAGACACTTCTGAATCATGCGCATGAATGTTGCGCCAGCATTCTTGAGGCCAAAAGGCATGGTAACAGAAACACCCGAATGGGGTGATGAAGGCTGTTTTTATTTCTTGGGGTCCAAACAGTCAGATCTGATGGTACCCGAAATATGCGTCAAGAAAGGACAAACGCTCACACCCCGCAGTTGAGTCGACAATTTGATCAATGCGGGGGGGGGGGGAGGAAAGTGATCTTTCGGGCAGGCCTGATTGATATGTTTGAAATCAATGCACATGCGGAGTGACTTGACCTTCTTGGGGACCATGAGAACGTTCGTGAGCCACTCGGAGTCTTATATCTCGCGGATGAACTCAGCTACCAGAAGCCGAGCCACCTCTTCCACAATTGCTCTTCTCTTCTCCACGGCGGACCGATGGAGATGCTCTTTGACAGGTTTTGCTTGAGGGTCAACTCGCAAACGGTGCTCAGCCAGTCCCCTGTGTACACAAGATCATGTCGGATGGTTTCCATGCAAAGATGTCCCAGTTCTCATGGAGGAACTGGATGAGCGCTTCTTCCTATTTGCTGTCAAGTGTTGTTGAGATATGGGTCGGAGCGGCATTGGGGTTAGTCGTATGAATATGCACAGGCTTCGTTTCTCCGGCCGACTGAAATGCAGACTCGGAAGCAGGTTTCTTAGCTTGCAACAAATCACTCGGATCCTCGTTCTTCTCGTACCTTCCATCTCCACTACCGCCTAATACTTCTCCAACGTATCTATAATTTTTTATTGTTACATGCTATTATATTATTTGTTTTGGATGTTCAATGGGCTTTATTATACACTTTTATATTATTTTTGGGACTAACCTACTAACCCAAGGCCTAGTGCAAATTGTTGTTTTTTTTGCCTATTTTAGTGTTTCGCAGAAAAGGAATATCAAACGGGGTCCAAATGGAGTGAAACCTTCGGGAGGATCGTCTTTGGAACAAACGCAACCCAGAAGACTTGGAGTACACGCCATGGAAGCCACTGGGTGGCCACGAGGCAGGGGGCGCGCCCCCCACCCTCGTCCCCCCCGGTAACTCAACCGATGTGCCTCTTCCTCCTATATATACCCATATACCCTGAAACCATCTAGAGCACAACAAAACCCTAATTCAACTGCCGCAACCTTCTGTACTCGTGAGATCCCATCTTGGGGCCTGTTCCGGTGCTCCACCGGAGGGGGCATCGATCACGGTGGGCTTCTACATCAACACAATAGCCTCTCCGATGAGTTGTGAGTAGTTTACCACAGACCTTCGGGTCCATAGTTATTAGCTAGATGGCTTCTTCTCTCTCTTTGGATATCAATACAAAGTTCTCCTCGATCTTCTTGGAGATCTATTCGATGTAATACTTTTTGTGGTGTGTTTGTCGAGATCCGATGAATGGTGGGTTCATGATCAAGATTATCTATGAGCAATATTAGGTTCTTCTCTGAATTTTTATATGCATGATTAAAATATCTTTGCAAGTCTATTCGAATTATCGGTTTTGTTTGGCCTACTAGATTGATCTTTCTTGCAATGGGAGAAGTGCCTAGCTTTGGGTTCAATCTTGCGGTGTCCTTTCCCAGTGACAGCCGGGGCAGCAAGGCACGTATTGTATTATTGTCATCGCGGATAAAAAGATGGGGTTTCAATCATATTGCATGAGTTTATCCCTCTACATCATGTCATTGTCTTAAGGCGTTACTCTGTTCTTATGAACTTAATACTCTATATACATGCTGGATAGCGGTCGATGTGTGGAGTGATAGTAGTAGATGCAGAATCGTTTCGGTCTTGCTGTCACGGACGTGATGCCTATATACATGATCATTCCTAGATATTCTCATAACTGTGCGCTTTTCTATCAATTGCTCGACAGTAATTTGTTCACCCACCGTAAGAATTTGCTATCTTGAGAGAAGCCACTAGTGAAACCTATGGCCCCCGGGTCTATCTTTCATCATATTAATCTCTCATCTACTAGTTATCTTTTATTTTGCATTATTTACTTTTCTTTCTATACAACAAAAATACCAAAAATATTATCTTATTATCTATATCAGATCTCACTTTTGCAAGTGGCCGAGAAGGGATTGACAACCCCTTTGTCGCGTTGGTTGCAAGGTTATTATTTGTTTGTGTAGGTACGAGGAACTTGTGTGTAGTCTCCTACTGGATTGATACCTTGGTTCTCAAAAGCTGAGGGAAATACTTACGCTACTTTGCTGCATCACCCTTTCCTCTTCAAGGGAAAACCAACGCATGCTCAAGAGGTAACAAGAAGGATTTCTGGCACCTTTGCCGGGGAGATCTACGCACAAGCTATATACCAAGTACGCATCACAAACTCTTATCCCTCGCATTACATTATTTTCCATTTGCCTCTCATTTTCCTCTCCCCCACTTCACCCTTGCCATTTTATTCGCCTTTTTTCCATTTTCCGTTCGCTTGCTTCTTGCTTGCTTGTGTGTTGGATTGCTTGTTTGTCACTATGGCTCAAGACAATACTAAATTGTGTGAGATTTCCAATACCAACAATAATGACTTTATTAGCACTCCGATTGCTCCTATTATCGATGCTGAATCTTGTGAAATCAATGCTACCCTGTTAAACCTTATTATGAAAGATCAATTTTCCGGCCTTCCTAGTGAAGATGTCGCTACCCATCTAAACAACTTTGTTGATTTGTGCGATATGCAAAAGAAAAGATATGGGGATAATGATATTGTTAAATTGAAGCTATTTCTGTTTTCGCTTACAAATCGTGCTAAAACTTGGTTCTCTTCTTTGCCCAAAAATAGTATTGATTCATGGAATAAGTGGAAAGATGCCTTTATCTCTAAGTATTTTCCTCCTGCTAAGATTATCTCTCTTAGGAAATGATATTATGAATTTTAAGCAACTTGATCATGAGCATGTTGCACAAGCTTGAGAGAGGATGAAATTAATAATCCGCAATTGACCTACACATGGTTTGAACTTATGGATGATTATAAAAACTTTTATGCTAGATTGAATTTTGCTTATAGAAATCTTTTAGATTCAGCCGCGGGAGGCACTTTCATGGAAATCACTTTAGGAGAAGCTACTAAACTCCTAGATAATATTATGCTTAATTACTCTCAATGGCAGACCGAAAGATCCACTAGTAAAAAAAGTACATGCTATTGAGGAGATTAATGTTTTGAGTGGAAAGATGGATGAACTTATGAAATTATTTGCTGAGTGCTTCTTCTGATCCTAATGATATGCCTTTGTCCACGTTGATTGAGAATAATAATGAATCTATGGATGTGAATTTTGTTGCTAGGAATAATTTTGGTAACAACGCATATAGATGAAATTTTAATTCTAGGCTGTTCCCTAGTAATTCCTCTAATAATTATGGTAATTCCTACTACAACTCTTATGGAAATTTTAATAATATTCCCTCTGATTTTTATACTAGTGTTAAAGAATTTATGAATTCGCAAAGGAATTTCAATGCTTTGCTTGATGAAAAATTGCTTAAGATTGATGTGTTGGCTGGGAATGTGGATAGAATTTCTCTTGATGTTGATTCTTTGAAACTTAGATCTATTCCACCTAAGCATGATACCAATGAGTCTCTCAAAGCCATGAGAATTTCCATTGATGAGTGGAAAGAAAGAACCGCTAGGATGCGTTCTAAAAAAGATTGCTTTGTGGAAGCGTGTTCTTCTAGTTTTCATTATAATAAAGATGAAGATCTAAAAGTAATTGATGTGTCTCCTATCAAATCTTTCTTTCTCAATATGAATCTTGATAAAGATGGGAGTGGAGATGAGTCAACTTTAGTTAAAAGGCGTCCCAATGATTCGTAGTTTTTAGATCTTGATGCTACAACTGTTAAAAGTGGGATTGAAGATGTCAAAACTTTACATAGTGATGAACCCACTATTTTGGATTTCAAGTAATTTAATTATGATAATTGATCTTTGATAGATTGTATTTCCTTGTTGCAATATGTGCTAAATTCTCCTCATGCCTATAGTCAAAATAAAGCTTTTACCAAACACATCGTAGATGCATTAATGCAATCTTATGAAGAAAAACTTGAATTAGAAGTTTCTATCCCTAGGAAACTTTGTGATGAGTGGGAACCTACTATTAAAATTAAGATTAAAGATCATGAATGCTATGCTTTGTGTGATTTGGGTGCTAGCGTTTCCACAATTCCAAAAACTTTGTGTGATGTGCTAAGTTTCCATGAACTTGATTCTTCTTCTTTAAATTTGCATCTCGCGGATTCTACCATTAAGAAACCTATGTGAAGGATTAATGATGTTCTTATTGTTGCAAATATGAATTATGTGCCCGTAGATTTCATTGTGCTTGATATAGATTGGAATCCTACTTGTCCTATTATTCTTGCTAGACCTTTCCTTAGAACGATTGATGCAATTATTGATATGAAGGAAGGAAATATTAGATTCCAATTTCCATTAAGGAAAGGCATGGAACACTTTCCTAGAAAGAAAATCAAATTACCTTATGAATCTATTATGAGAGCCACTTATGGATTGCCTACCAAAGATGGCAATACCTAGATCTATTCTTGTATCATGCCTAGCTAGGGGCGTTAAACGATAATGCTTGTTGGGAGGCAACCCAATTTCTATTTTATTTGATTTTACTTCTGTTTAGTAATAAATAATTCATCTAGCTTCTGGTTAGATGTGGTTTTGTGTTTTAATTAGTGTTTGTGCCAAGTAGAACCTTTGGGAAGACTTGGGTGAAGTCTATGCAATCATGGTGTAAAAAAATAGAAACTTTTGCGCTCACAAGATTAGCTGCCATTTTTAACTGGAGAGTGCTTTTATGTTGATTCTTTTTGAAGATGATTAATAGAAAAATTCCTCACGTCCACCAGTTTATTTCAGAATTTTTAGAGTTACACAAGTATTCCAAAGTTACAGATTGCTACAGATTGTTCTGTTTTTGACAGATTCTGTTTTTCGTGTGTTTTTTCCTTATTTTGATGAATCTATGAGTAGTATCGGGGGGTATGAATCATAGAGAAGTTGGAATACAGTAGGTTTAACACCAATATAAATACAGAATGAGTTCAATACAGTACCTTAAAGTGGTGGTTTGTTTTCTTATACTAACGGAGCTCACGCGATTTTTTATTAAGTTTTGTGTTGTGAAGTTTTCATGTTTTTGGGTAAGGATTTGATGGACTATGGAACAAACTGTGGCAACAGCCTAAGCTTCGGGATACCCAAGGCACCCCAAGGTAAAATTAAAGGACAACCAAAAGCCTAAGCTTGGGGATGCCCCAGGAAGGCATCCCCACTTTCGTCTTCATCTATCGGTAACTTTACTTGAGACTATATTTTTATTCACCACATGATATGTGTTTTGCTTGGTGCGTCATGTATGATTTGAGTCTTTGATTTTTACTTTACCACAATCATCCTTTCTGTACACAACTTTTGAGAGAGACACATATGAATCAGAATTTATTAGAATACTCTATGTGCTTCACTTAAATCATTTGGGCTAGATAGTTTTGCTCTAGTGCTTCACTTATATCTTTTTAGAGCACGGTGGTGGATTTATTTTATATAAATTATTGATCTCTCATGCTTCACTTATATTATTTTGAGAGTCCTTTAGAACAGCATGGTAATTTGCTTGGGCTATAAAATTAGTCCTAATATGATAGGCATCCAAGATGGGTATAATAAAAACTTTCATATAAAGTGCATTGAATACTAAGAGAACTTTGATACTTTATGATTGTTTTGAGATATGAGGATGGTGATATTAGAGTCATGTTAGTAGAGTAGTTGTGAATTTGAGAAATACTTCTATTGAGGTTTGCAAGTCCCGTAGCATGCACATATGGTAACCATTGTGTGACAAATTTAAAGCATGAGATATTTCATTAATTGTCATCCTTTGTGTGGAGGTCAGGATCGCGTGATGGTTAACTCCTACCAACCCTTCTCCTAGGAGCATGCATGTAGTACTTTGTTTTGATGACTTGTAGATTTTTGCAATAAGTATGTGAGTTCTTTATGACTAATGTTGAGTCCATCGATTATATGCACTCTCACCCTTCCACCATTGTATCGCGCAACCTTTGCCGGTACCATACACCCACCATATATCTTCCTCAAAACAGCCACCATACCTACCTATGATGGCATTTCCATAGCCATTCCGACACATATTGCCATGCAACTTTCCACAGTTCCGTTTATTATGACACGCTTCATCATTGTCATATTTCCATGCAGGATCATGTAGTTGACATCGTATTTCCGACAAGGCCACCATGTATAAATTTTCATACATGTCGCTCTTGATTCATTGCACATCCCGACATACCGCCGGAGGCATTCATATAGAGTCATATTTTGTTCTACAATCGAGTTGTTAACTTCCTTGTTGATGACTTTCAGTCGACTCTTGCTCTCGATGTCAGCAAAAATCATCAAGGTGGAGTAGATATGGGGGTAAGCTCCATCTTCTTCTTTGTTCTCATTCTCCTTAGATTCCTTCTCTTTCTCATTGGGCTGGCCCATTTGGAAGCTCTAAATCAGGAGTCGACACTATCGAGTAGTATGCTTGGGGTAAACAAAATTCCCCTCTTCATCCTTCTTGGTGTGTATATAACACGGCAAATCAAGCACATCATTTCCTGCTTGATCCTTCACTTTCTTGGGTGCTCAACCCTACTGCCAACCTGAAGTTGGGGGGGATCTCAACTACCCTGATGGCACTGCTGAATCACTCGGGCCCAGAAACGTCTACTCTGCTGCCACTCGGACGGTCTATGTCCTGCCCTTCTCTGTGTGCCCGGTTCCTGTCGACTAGACCTTGCACAAGAATTGATCTCGCATGAAAGCCAGATGTTTAGGGATCTACTGGGATCCTCCGCTCATCACCATGCAGGCTCCTACCATTGTACTGTTGGGGCGAGTACGATCCGCTCCCCGAAGGTCGCGTGGGCACTCGATGATAGTGATTATGACTGAGTCAACGGTCATCCTGATCATAGTTCTGACCTTGATGTTGCTCTTAGCGGGGCCCACGACTTTCACGCCTCGGGGGCGATCTTGGGCTGTGGGCCGACCAGACTGTGTCTGCTGCCATGGACCTGCTGTGAATTATGTTGCGCGACTAGGAAACGGCTGAATTTTGTTCACTTGCCGCTCGAAGCAGCGCTCTAATCTGCATCAGACCCCTTCCAGCTTCCGATTGGGATGGCTGGATTGACTCTGCAATACAAGCCACAGCTGTGAGGTTCTGAATCAGAGTGCGGTATACCTGGGGCTCGGGTGGAAAAAACTGTCATTGCCATCGACTGGATTTGGGAATCAGTCGGCGGGCTCGATCATCGAGTGAACGCTGAAGGTTCCCTAGACGTGCACGCTCGGCCACGGTGGCTAGGCGCGCGGCTTCCAGGGCCCGAGCCTCAGAAGTCTTTCCCAAGATGGGGGTCTGAAGTGCTTCATAATTATGGCGGCGCAAATCTTCCGTTTGCTCCGCAGTGAGGGGCCGAGGCACGTACCCATCGTGATCGTACTACTGACCATTGTTGCTGCTGCCGCCATCACCGCGAGGGTACCCAGGCGGACTACGCCGTGAGCCGACCATGAGGACCTCCACCGCAGGGTTGCTGCTCCCGCACTTGGAAAGTGTATGTATGGAGCCAGTCGACCGGCCCGTAGTGGTACTCATCGGGCTCGATTGCCGTGACTTGGGGGGTGACCGATTGGCGAGCCACCGCGTGCTTGACCCACCGCTGGCTCTGCGACCGACCGGACCGCTTGCATCGGCGTGCAGCAGGGAGAGCTGATGATGAGGGAACCGACCGATACTGGGTCAACGGTTGCCGGAGAAGGACGCCACAAGAACTTGCTCGAAAGTGCGCTGCCCCGCGGACGGGAAGTGCCTCGACGTCGAGGGGACCCTCTTGAAGCCAGGCGGAGTAGTCGGCGACGAAAACGAGAACGCCGAGTTAGATCTGGTGGCCCAACGCCAGACCAGCGCCGGAAACCATGCTGATGAAGATCAGAGAAAAACTTGCAACCTCCCTGGAAGTCGCTAAGACACCTGCCCTGCGGTGGGCGCCAACTGTTGTGGTACTAGGCCTGACAGTAAGAGTAGGGGGTACGTAGGAGGAGGCAAGGTCCTAGCTACGGCAAGGTTGTACACACAAGTTTTACGAGTTCGGGCCCCTCTCGGAGGAGGTAAAATCCCTATGTCTCGGTGCCCGAAGGCTATCGATTGGAATATGGGTATGTGTGTGTGTTACAGAGGGTGTGAACCCTTGTACCGGAGGAGGGGGTGGCTTATATAGAGTGCGCCAGGACCCCAGCTGCCCCACGTTTCAGAGGGTTCAATGTACATACAGACAAGGTATTGCTGACAATGCATGTAATAAAGACCTATAATGGCCTTTAAGAATATGGATTGAATGCCTGACCGTTGCTAGTCTTGTGTGACCTTAGACCTTCTATGCTCCGAGTGATTTCTTACACGGTCGAGTGACTTCATTCTGGTCAAATGGAATTGGGGTATCCGAGTGAGATATATGGTCGAGTCGATTGCACTCCATGGTTACTTCAGTCAGTACCTTTTGTCATCCTTGGAATGTCTATGATCCTAGGGTAGTAACCTTGGATAAGGCGTCTAGGTCAGGCCTAAGACCCTACCCTAGGTCTATGCTGTCATCAGTGAGTGTTAGCGATCATAGAAGACTATATGATTGTTGAGTATGTGGAGCTCCTACTTAACTCTGTTGAATAAGTTGGATTACGATTGCTTGGTTACTGAGAACATTGGTTGTTGAGTTTCAAGAGAATTCATTGTTTGATCCTGAACATTTGAATTGGTTGCTACTTTAAACATGAGAAATTTTATACAAAAGATTTGTTGTTATGATGCTAGGAAAAGTGATTGAAATTGTCATTGATCAAGTGCACTTTGCTACCATTCACAGTTCATAAATTATTTCTTTTATCATTTACCTACTCGAGGATGAGTAGGAATTAAGCTTGGGGATGCTGATACGTCTCCAACGTATCTATAATTTATGAAGTATTCATGCCATGTTTATAACAATTTTATATGGTTTTGGTATGATTTGCATGGAACTAACCCGGACTGACATTGTTTTTAGTAGAACTACCATGGTGTTGTTTTTTGTGCAGAAATGAAAGTTCTCCAAATGAGCTAAAACTTTTTGATGATTTTTTTTGGAACAAAAGAGGCCCCCGAAACTTTGTGGAAGGACCATAAGGTGAAGGAGTAGGGCACAAGACACCGGGAACGCCTGGGCCCTTGCCCGTGCCCCGGTGGGTTGTGCTCACCTCGAGGCCCATCCGGACGTGAGACCGACGCCAAAAATTCCTATAAATAGAGAAACCATCATAAATAACCCTAGATGAGAAGTTCCGCCGCCGCAGGCCCCTGTAGCCACCGAAAACCAATCTAGACCCTTTCCGGTACTCCACCAGAGGGGGAAAAAATCACCGGTGGCCATCTTCATCATCCTTGTGGCCACCATGATGAGGAGGGTGTAGTCCACCCTCGGGGCTGAGGGTATGTACCAGTAGCTATGTGTTGTATCTCTCTCTCTCTCTCTCATGTTCTTGATGGCACGATCTTGATGTATCGGGGGCTTTGTTAATAGAGTAAGATCATATGGTGTTTTCCCCTCTCTTGTTGTGATGATTTGAGTTTTCCCTTTGATATTTCTTTGGATGGAATAATTTTATGGATTTGAGAACACTTGTTATATGTCTTGCAATTGAATACTCGTGGTGACAATGGAGTATCGTATTGATCCACTTGATATATGTTTTGGCAGCCAACTTGCGGATTCCCGAAGTGACATTGGGGTAATCTATGCATAGGAGTTGATCCACGTTCTTGGCTTTGTTTCTCTGGTAGAAATCTTGGGGCACTCTTTGAGGTTCTTTGTGTTGGATTAAAAATCTGAATATGTTTTGGTGTTATCTTAGTATGAACTCTTGATTGATCGATCGGGAAGGATAACTTTGTTTTATCTTAGTATGAACTCTTGAAAGATCGATCAGGAAAGATAACCTTGTGTTATTCTAGTACAAACTCTTGGATAGATTGATCGGAAAGGGTAACTTTGTGTTACTTTAGAACGAACTCTAGGAAAGATTGATCGAAAAGAATAACTTTGAGGTGTTTTCGTACCCCACCAACATTTTCTTCTTATGTTCTCCTCTAGATAGGAATTTTGGAGTGATTCTTCATCACACTTTGAGGGGTGGTTATGTGATCCAGTTCTATTAGCACTACTGAGAGATTGCACTAGCGAAAGTATGGACCCTAGGCCTTGTTTTCCATCATTGCAATACTGTTTGTGCTCACTTTTGTTACTCTACCTTGCTTTTTTATTGTTCGCACTACAAAAATCAATATCTACTATCCATAGTACACTTGTATCACCATCTCTTCGCCGAACTAGTGCACCTATACAATTTACCATTGTATTTGGTGTGCTGGGGACACAAGAGACTTTTTATTATTTGGTTGCAGGGTTGTTTGAGAGAGACCATCTTCATCCTACACCTCATACGGATTGATAAACCTTAGGTCATCAACTTGAGGGAAAATTGCTACTATCCTACAAAACTCTGTGCTGGGAGGCCCAACACCTGTCTACAAGAATAATGTTGCATAGTTGACATCATAGCCGGTGGAGGTAGAGGACGACGGGATGAATAGTGTAGGTGGAGGCTGGAGGAAGTCGACGGTGGGTGAACAGTAGCCCGTGGAGTCCCGTTTTTCAGTACGCCACACCCCTCCCGATGAACAGGGCCCCCGTTTTGACCGTAGCACTCCAACACAAGTCTGTCCTCTCTTTTGCAGTACGCCAGACCCCTCCCAATGAATAGGCTCCTATTTCGACCGTAGTCGGTCGAGCAGAAGGCCGTTTCCTCCGTTTGTGGTACGCCAGACCCATCCCGATGAACAGGACCCCGTTTCGATGGTACGCGCTCCAGCCGAAGGCCATTTCCCTCCCTTTTGCGGTCTGCCACACCAGGTTTCGGCTATGCCATCCAAGCCGGTTGGCTCCCATTGAACACGACGCGTTCTGTTGCCTCCCGATGAACACGATGCTATTTCTCTGTTCCGACCCCACCGGTTGGTTGCCGATGAACACGACACCGTTGCTGCCATCCGCTGCCTCACCATGTATACCAGCCCTGGCCATTTGTATGTGCGAGTTAGCGTTCGAGACCACTCCCGTATGTACGTACGTGGCCATATTTTTTGGCATCGGGTTGTACATACGTGTACACGATTTTGACTGGACTTCCTAAACTGCTACATCGGGGGTTCTACCACTACACATGCCGCTTCTTGCTCGGCCATGATTCATCGTTGCAGAGAGACCAATCGACCAGTATGTACGTACACCTTCGCGACCAGATAGACAACCCTACGTGCGGTTCGACAAGGAAGGTCCCAACTGTCAGGTAGGACAAGGAGGCACTTCCTTGCGTGCAAAGATATAGCTAGCGAGTCCCAGCTGTCAGGGGCGAACCAAGTTTTTTGCCCGTAATAAGGAGACACTTCCTTGCGTGCGGCCGTGGACCCAGCTATCAGCCTCTTCACGTACCGTCCTCTTTTGATCGAAGTCGTTCCTTCACCATGTTGACCACACCGCGCCGAGACCACCAAGCCGGTGGACGACGCGAGGCATAGGAAGGGGTTGACCCGGAGCCAGGGAAGACTCGGCAGTTGTTTCCCACGCGGAGGGGAGT
Organism: Secale cereale; assembly: GCA_902687465.1. Classification (NCBI taxonomy): domain Eukaryota; kingdom Viridiplantae; phylum Streptophyta; class Magnoliopsida; order Poales; family Poaceae; genus Secale; species Secale cereale. The sequence goes on from LR738714.1 coordinate 181,411,154, forward strand.
ACGAGGGTTTACTGGTTCGGCTGCAGTGTGAGTCTACCATCGCCCGAAAATAACAGGAGGTCTAGGTAAGTGTAGGGATGGCCAGGCCAACGATTGGGAGTAGGGTGGACCTGCGCATCAGCACATCCATCCACGGGAGGCAGGAGCAGGCGGCATGGCCGGCGCTGGTTTGGGTGGCTGGAGAAAGAAGACCAGAGGTTGAAGAAGTACGATGGTGGTTGGATTAACATCCAACGATCACTGCACCTAGAATCGTCTCTTGACTAAGTTGACAAAGCTGTGCATACGCGTCAACTTTGGAGGCCCACAAGCCAGCCTCCAAATCTGGTGGGTCCCAGCTAGCAGGAGGAGTGTTCATTTTTGTGTGCGTACTAAGGAGGCACTTCCCTGCGTGCGAAGTTATAGCTGGTGGGTCCAAGCTGTCAGCGGGAGGAACATTTTTTCGCAACAAACAAAGGCCCTACCGGTAGGTCCCTGATGTCAGGTGGATGAATCATTAAATTGCGCGTAATATGGAGGCACTTCCTTGCGTGGGCCGTGGACCCAGCTGTCAGCATCTCCACGTACAGTCCTCTTAAGATGGATGTTGATCGTTGATCACGTTGACCACTCCACGAAGAGAGCACCAAGGCGGTGGACGACGGTGACTCGGCGAGGCCAAGTAAGGGAATGACCTGAAAGCGATGAAGACTTGGCAGTTGTTTCCCACGCGGAGGGGGTATGGGGGTTTACTAGTTCGGATGCAGTGTGAGGCTGTCATCGCTGGAGAATAACATGATATGTGGGTGAGTAGAGGGATGGCTAGGCAGGATGGGGCTGTGAGGCCTGCCCGGCAGCACAGCCGTCCATGCGCTGGTTTGGGCGGCTGGAGCAGGAAGATCAGAGACTAAAGAAGCACGATTCCTGTTGGATTGACATGTAATGGTCTCACGCTGGTAGAGTCGATTGTTGACTAAGTTTTTTTTGAGAAACCTTGTGTACGCATGAACTTAGTTGGCCCATAATTCAGCCTCCAAATCTGTGGCAGACAGCATTGAGCCCATATGCTATTTTTTAATAACTTAAAGCCCATTTGCTCATCCTTAAGGAATTTATTATAGCCCATTTTCTTCCCAGGACCACAGTCAAAAAATTCAACCTAATTTTGCACATTTCGGTGCAGTCCGAACTGTTTCAATCCAGAAATGATAAACATTTATTTTTTAAGAACTTATTGATTTGCCAAATAAAATATCATTTTCTTTTTGTAAGCTAATAAGACGTGCGACAATTGAGTTGGTTTTAGGGGAAACCAGTGGTAAAAAAATCAGTGCTGGGAGGGAAGCAACACAAAAATAAGGATGTAAATATGAAAAGGAAACTTTACGTGTTTTCAATATAGTAATATATCTACATGAACTAGTAAAACTATAGGTAGAGATCAGATCAGGAAGTAGTACATGTCGTTTTTAGAGGAAAATAGAATTGGGTTGTGCGTTTTCTTTAGTAAAAAATCTGCGCCCGGATGTTCTAAGAGAAAATATAACTAAGGATGGCAGGCCAGAGGCCAGTTGATACCTGCTAGATCTTTGTGCCCCATTGTCGTCATCGGCTGGGCCTGTCAAATACAAAACCAAGCCTGGGCAGTCTGTAGCCCAGTTGATATTTTCTCAACCTAAAAAAATATTTGTTTCTAAAAAATAATATACTTGTTGGATCCCAGTTATCAGTCTGTACTTGAAGAATTCTCTCGTTTATCATGACTATGTTGAAACTTTCAAGGGTTTGACCGTCCAGACGTCAACATTACTTTTCAATCGTGATAATAAGTGCATGCTCTTGCTTGCGTACTGCCATGAACCTGATGGTTCTGTACGACTAGGCTCTGATGGATAGGTCTTGTGGTTTCATAGACAAATTTCATGCAAATCAGATGATTTTCAGTGAAAGCAGACCAAATTCATTGCACTTTACATATTTCTTTTTATTATGGAATATTTTACATATTTAACTACAAATAACCGACTAGGCTTTTTTTGAGTCCTTGGGAGGCGCTTCTCGCGATACTTAACACTTCTGGAAGGCCCAAATCTATCGCTCCTGTCTTTTAACAATTTTCGGCAGGGCTTGGCGTACCACAGCCCAGTCCCGACGTGCTACATCCAACACTATCAACCTGTGATTGTCTAAAAAAAGTATCAGCCTATGAAACAAGATGGATCCCGTCTGTACTCGAATATGTAAAAAAATTGGAGAACTGGGAATTCGAACTGTAGGTGCTTATGTACCCATAAAATAAATAAATCAGGTGCCTCAAAATTTGTTTCAAAACAAATGATTCAGCATTATATCCATGTCGACCCTCGACATGATGGTTGGAAGAAAATACCAAGTTCATACCAAAAGATTCTTAACAACAATACCAACTTGCAGATGTCTAGGTAGAACAAGTACTAATACAAAACTAACTTATAATCTTTTTAGTACTAGCCCTGGTGTTCGTCTGGTAGAAAATCTTACAGACGACCAACTCCCGCTCTTTCTCTTGCCACTGGTCCCCGAGGTGGTACTGGTGCATCACCTAGTTGGTCCTCTGCTGGTCAAAGTTCTTGTTGGCGTGCAGCACCAGAATCTTTTTTCTGCCCGTCTGCCGGCCATTGACCATCACCGGCAAGGTATTGCCGGTCTTGTGCCACATCGCGTGCATCCCACACTCCGAATATATCTTGCGATGCGTCCGCGTGCCCCTTTTGAACGCCTAGGAGTTGCGCTGGAAGAAATGCTTGCTTAGGCCACTCAGTGTGATACCTGTAGTATTGGCGAATACAGGTTTTAGTGTATGTAGTTGGCAGTTTCATAACATCTTTGGCATGTTGCAGTCACTTGTTTCACTTTTTATTAACTGTCAAATTGTAATTGCTTCACTAGGTCTGCGTCTAAAAACAAAAATAGAGTGCCAGAAATTGGCCACAGTGGACCATTTTGAACGTGGTTAGGTCCTATTGTTTGATTACGCTCGCGCGCATCTACTAGAGGTGTCAAGAGGGTGTGGGGTGACCTGTGGAGACGGTGGTGCCTCGCGGAGCGGCGGCCGGACAATCTACCATGGCTGGGGTGGAGTTATGGGGCACAGTAGTGTGAGGCAATGGGCTCTACGGCTTGCTGGCAGGTCATTGAGCATGGGGCAATGCTCTGGGTCAGCAGATTCTAACCCAGCTATGGACACGACAAGCACGGCGACGACACCGCCCCCGGTCATGGCGACTACGTAGCTAGGGGAGAGAACAGTCACACGGGAGAGGTAGGAGGTGTGCGAGCTCACTACAAGGCTAGATGGGAGCACAGGGGAGCCAGATGTGGTCGGATGGGCGTAGATCAAGAGGCCAAGTGCGGCGGCCGTGGCGGAGGAAGACTGGTCAATGGCGGCGCTAGATGGCTTCCGGGCTCAGACATGAGGGCGGGGATGACGTAGGTGAAGGCGTCGGCTCTCCTGGACATCCAACCAATGCTAAGGGTGGTCGGTGGCCACGAGAGCGATGACGACGCGGCTGTGGCTACGCTCGATGAAGAAGAAATCAATGAGGAGAGGGAGAGTGAGGGGAATGGGAGTGGCTACGGTTGCGTGGGGGGTTGGGTTGTGCTTATCCATCTCTGGGTACCAACGAATGGTCGACACAAGCGACATCCGCGTGTGGACGGCATGCATGTGCCCAGCCAGCACCATGGCCTCTGCGTTGGTAAGAGGTGGACGAAAGGCTGTTAGGGCTGGGCTGGGCCTGATACGTCTCCAACGTATCTATAATTTTTGATTGTTCCATGCTATTATATTATCCATCTAGGATGTTTTATATGCATTTATATGCTATTTTATATGATTTTCGGAACTAACCTATTGACCTAGAGCCTAGTGCCAGTTTCCGTATTTTCCTTGTTTTTGAGTTTTACAGAAAATGAATACCAAACAGAGTCCAATTGACGTGCCAATTTTTCTGGACCAAAAGAAGCTCCCGGAGTAAATGAGTTGGGTCAGAAGAGTCTTGAGCCATCCACGAGGGTGGAGGGCACGCCCTACCCCCCGGGCTCGCCCTCCTATCTCGTGGACGATTAGAAGACCCCCCTGACGTGGGACCGACACCAAAAAGTCCTATAAATACAGAAACCCCTGAAAAGAAACCTAGATCGGGAGTTCGGCAGCCGCAAGCCTCTGTTGCCACCAAAAATCAATCTACACCCATTCTGGCACCCTACCAGAGGGGGGAATCCCTCTCCAGTGGCCATCTTCATCATCTCGGCGCTGTCCATGATGAGGAGGGAGTAGTTCACCCTCGGGGCTGAGGGTATGTATCAGTAGCTATGTGTTTGGTCTCTCTCTCTCTCTTGTTCTTGAGATGGCACGATCTTGATGTATCGCGAGCTCTGCTATTATAGTTAGATCTTATGATGTTTCTCCCCCTCAACTCTCTTGTGATGAATTGAGTTTTCCCTTTGAACTTATCTTATCAGATTGAGTCTTTAAGGATTTGAGAACACTTGATGTATGTCTTGCATGTGCTTATCTATGGTGACAATGGGATATCACATGATCTACTTGATGTATGTTTTGGTGATCAACTTGCGGGTTCCGTGACCTTGCGAATCTATGCATACGGGTTGGCACACGTTTTCGTCTTGACTCTCCGGTAGAAACTTTGGGGCACTCTTTGAAGTACTTTGTGTTGGTTGAATAGATGAATCTGAGATTGTGTGATGCATATCGTATAATCATGCCCACGGATACTTGAGGTGACAATGGAGTATCTAGGTGACATTAGGGTTTTGGTTGATTTGTATCTTAAGGTGTTATTCTAGTACGAACTCTAAGATAGATCAAACGAAAAGAATAGCTTCGTGCTACTTTACTACGGACTCTTCAATAGATCGATCAGAAAGACTAACTTTGAGGTGGTTTTGTACCCTACAATAATCTCTTCATTTGTTCTCCGCTATTAGTGACTTTGGAGTGACTCTTTGTTGCATGTTGAGGGATAGTTATATGATCCAGTTATGTTATTATTGTTGAGAGAACTTGCACTAGTGAAAGTATGAACCCTAGGACTTGTTTCAAAGCATTGCAATACCATTTCTGATCACTTCTATCATTAGTTACCTTGCCGTTTTTTGAATTTTTAGATTACAAAAACCTATATCTACCATCCATATTGCACTAGTATTACCGTCTCTTCGCCGAACTAGTGCACCTATACAATTTGCCATTGTATTGGGTGTGTTGGGGACACAAGAGACTCTTTATTTGGTTGCAGGGTTGTTTGAGAGAGACCATCTTCATCCTACGCCTCCCACGGACTGATAAACCTTAGGTCATCCACTTGAGGGAAATTTGCTACTGTCCTCCAAACCTCTGCACTTGGAGGCCCAACAACGTCTGCAAGAAGAAGGTTGCATAGTAGACATCAAGCTCTTTTCTGGCGTTGTTGCCCTGGAGGTGAGTGCTTGAAGGTATATCTTTAGATCTTGTAATCAAATCTTTTAGTTTCTTGTTTTATCACTAGTTTAGTTTCTAAAAGAAATCTACAAAAAAATGTAATTGAGGTTGCCTCATATGCTTCACCTTTTTAATAACTTTCGTGAAAATGATGGAAAGGAAAATTGTGCCCAAGTACTAGAAGAAGAATGCATTGAAATGCTTGGCACTAAATCTTTGAATAATGAGCATGATTGCAATGTTGTTAGTATGAACACTTTGAATATCCATAGTACTAATGATGATTGCACTAGTCATGATGAAAATGTCTCTTATAAGCACGTTAACTTTTGTGGAGTGCATAGAGTTTGCAAGTACACACCAAATAGGGAAGATAGATTTTGCAAGAGGCATAAGTATTTAGAAACTAAATGGTTGCAGGAGAGGCTAGATGTTTGTGCTGAAAATTTAAAATTTCTTTGCCATCCTTGTGAACAAAAATTGGGATGACTTGATTTCCCTTGCGCATCATAATGAACTTAGTTTACTTGTGGGTCATGAAGAAATGAAGTGTTTAACTAAGGATCTTCCAAAATTTGTCCTTGATAAAGTTCTTGAATTTGATCTAGAGGAAATTTATATGTATTGTGCGGTGAATTGCAATGAAAATCCTTATATTACCAATTACATAAAGTCAAGAAGACAAATAGAAGATGAAGAGAATACTAATTAAAGGGAAGAGATTTCCCAATATCCTCCTATTATTTCTTATGATGAATCAGGTAACAAGGAGGAGCCTTCTATTCAACCAATCTCATTAATAAGGATCTCGAAAAAGAGGATTAAACCCATACATAATGTGAAGAAGAAAAAGAAATACGGAGAAGCAAATGTAAAAAGGTATCCCTCCCAAATGATGTTGCTCCTATAACTAATTGTGATGATGATAATTGCTTTACTATTGGTGCTATCCATACTATTAATGGTTAGAGTGATTATGCTTATGATATGCAAAGGCCCAAGCTTGGGGATGCTATGTTTGATGAGAATGATAAGTTTGAGAATTTATTTGCTGCAATTTATGTTTGTCCCAAGCTTGGGGATGCTATGTTTAATGAAGATGATATTTTTAGCCTCCCAAGTTTTGATATGAAAATTTATTATGATGATAGAATGCCTCCTATTTACGATGATTATATTGATGAAAGTGGATTTGGAGAGGTCACGACTTTATCTAGTAATGATTCCACTATCTTGGAAGAGGTTTCAATTCATTATGATGAAAACAAAGTAGCTACTTATGATGATTATTGTGATGATACTTATGTTATAAAAAGTAGTTATGATTATATTTACAAAACTTATCATGATTATGATTATCCTTTTTCTGACCATTACTCTTTTAATGTGGAAACAATTTTTAGTATTTGAGTTTCTTATGATACTCCCACTATTCCGAATGAGAAGAATTTTGCTTATGTGGAGAGTAGTAAATTTTCTATGCTTGTAGATCATGAAAAGAATGCTTTATGTGATGGTTATATTGTTGAATTCAATCATGATGCTACTGAAAAGTATTATGAGGGAGGAACATATGCTTGTAGGAATTGCAATAATATCAAGTTTCCTTTCTATGTGTTGAAAATCTTGAAGCTATGCTTGTTTTGCTTTCCTATGCTAGTTGATTATTGTTCCCATAAGTTGTTTTCTCGGAAAATCCCTATAAATAGGAAGTGGGTTAGGACTATATGTGTTAGTTATATTCTTCATGATGCTCTCTTTATGTTTCAATTCTTATCTTTTATGTGAGCATCATTGAAATCGTCATGCCTAGCTAAAAGGCATTAAAGAAAAGCGCTTGTTAGGAGACAACCCAATATTTACCCTTACTGTTTTTGTGTGTCCACATGATTAAGATATACTGTAGTAATCATGTTTTATAGCCTTTGTTTCAATAAAGTGCCAAGTAGAGCCTTTGGGAAGATTTGGGTGATAGTCTTTGCGATCTTGCTATAAAAACAGGAACTTTGCGCTCACGAGATTAGCTGCCATTTTTACTGGAGAGTGCTTTTGGGTTGATTCTTTTTGCAGATGATTAATATAAAAATTCCTCACGCCCACCAATTTATTTCAGAATTGTTTGAGTTACAGAAGTATTAGAAAGTTACAGAATGCTACAAACTGTTCTGTTTTTGACAGATTCTCTTTCCATTGTGTTGTTTGCTGATTTTGATGAATCTATGAGTAGTATCGGAGGGTATGAACCATAGAGAAGTTGGAATACAGTATATATTACACCAATATGAATTTATAATGAGTTCACAACAGTATCTAAGTTGTAGTTTTATTTTCTTATACTAACGGAGCATACGAGTTATCTTTTGAGTTTTGTGTTGTGAAGTTTTCAAGTTTTGGGTAAAGATTCGAAGGACTGTGGAATAAAGAATGGCAAGAGCCTAAGCTTGGGGATGCCCAAGGCACCCCAAGGTAAAATTAAAGTACAACCAAAAGCCTAAGCTTGGGGATGCCCCGGGAAGGCATCCCCTCTTTCGTCTTCGTTCATCGGTAACCTTCCTAGAGGCTATATTTTTTTTCAGCACATGATACGTGTTTTGCTTGGAGCGTCAATTTATTTTATTTTGTTTTGCTTGCTGTTTGAATAATATCCCAATATCTGAAATTCTTAAATGTTAGAGAGTCTTCACGTAGCTAAATAATTGGTCAACTACTCATTGATCTTCGCTTATATCTTTCGGAGTAGTTTGTCGTTTCCACTAGAGCTTCACTTATATCTTTTTAGAGCACGGCGGTGGTTTTATTTTGAAGAGATAGATGAATTATCATGCTTCACTTATATTATTTTGAGAGTATTTTAGAACAGCATGGTAATTTGCTTAGGTTATGAATTGAGTCCTAATATGATAGACATCTAAGATGGGTGGGTATAATAAAAACTTTCATATAAAGTGCATTGAATACTATGAGAAGTTTGATGCTTGATGATGGTTTTGAGATATGAGGATGGTGATATTAGAGTCATGCTAGTAGAGTAGTTGTGAATTTGAGAAATACTTGGGTTGAGGTTTGCAAGTCCCGTAGCATGCATGTATGGTAACCGTTGTGTGACAAATTTGAAGCATGAGGTATTTCTTAGATTGTCATCCTTTGTGTGGAGGTCGGGATCGCGCTATGGATAACTCCTACCAACCCTTCCCCTAGGAGCATGCGTGTAGTACTTTGTTTTGATGACTTGTATATTTTTGCAATAATTATGTGAGTTCTTTATGACTAATGTTGAGTCCATGGATTATACGCACTCTCACCCTTCCGCCATTGCTAGCCACTCTTGTACCATGCAACTTTTGCCAATACCACACACCCACCATATACCTTCCTCAAAACAGCCACCATACCTACCTACCAGGGCATTTCCATAGCCATTCCGAGATATATTGCCATGAAACATTCCACCGTTCCGTTTATTATGACACACTTCATCATTGTCATATTGCCATGCATGATCATGTAGTTGACATCGTATTTGTGGCAAGCCCACCATGCATAATTTTTCATACATGTCACTCTTGATTCATTGCCAATCCGGTACACAGCCGGAGGCATTCATATAGAGTCATATTTTGTTCTAGTATCGAGTTGTAATCTTTGAGTTGTAAATAAATAGAAGTGTGATGATCATCATTATTACAGCATTGTCCCGAAAAAAAAGAAAGGCCAAAAAAAGAAAGGCCAAATAAAAAAAAGAAGGAAATGCCAATAAAAAGGCCCAAAAAAGAAAAAAAGAAAAGGGGACAATGCTACTATCCTTTTCCACACTTGTGCTTCAAAGTAGCACCATGTTCTTCATGATAGAGAGTCTCTTGTTTAGTCACTTTCATATGCTAGTGGGAATTTTACTTATAGAACTTGGTTTTAATATTCCACTTAGTAAGCAAGCAAGTTGGATGCACACCCACTTAGTTTATTTTGTTGAGCTTTCATACATTTATAGCTCTAGTGCATCCGTTGCATGGCAATCCCTATTCACTCACATCGATATCTATTGATGGGCATCTCCATAGCCCATTGATATGCCTAGTTGATGTGAGACCATCTTCCTCCTTTTGTCTTCTCCAACACCACCACTCTATTCCACCTATAGTGCTATATCCATGGTTCACGCTCTTGTATTGCGTGAAAGTTGAATTTTTTTGAAAAATTAAAGTATGAAACAATTGCTTGGCTGAAACCGGGGTTGTGCATGATTTGAATATTTTGTGTGATGAAAATGGAGCATAGCCAAACTATATGATTTTGTAGGGATGAACTTTCTTTGGCCATGTTATTTTGAGAAGAATAATTGGTTTGTTAGTATGCTTGAAGTATTATTATTCTTATGTCAATATTAAACTGTTGTCTTCAATCTTTCAGATATGAACATTCATGCCACAATAAAGAAAATTGCATTCAGAATTATGTTAGGTAGCATTCCACTTCAAAAATTCAGTTTTTATCATTTACCTACTCGAGGACAAGCAGGAATTAAGCTTGGGGATGCTTGATTCGTCTCCAACATATGTATAATTTTTTATTGTTCCATGCTATTATATTATCCAACTAGGATGTTTTATATGCATTTATATGCTATGTTATATTATTTTTGGGACTAACATATTAACCTAGAGCCCAGTGCCAGTTTCAGGTTTTTCCTTGTTTTTGAGTTTTACAGAAAAGGAATACCAAATGGAGTCCAATTGACGTGCCAATTTTTGATGATTTTTTATTGACCAAAAGAAGCCCCGAGAGTAAAAGAGTTGGTCCAGAAGAGTCCCGAGCCGTCCACGAGGGTGGAGGGAGCGCACTACCGCCTGGGCTCGCCCTCCTATCTCGTGGACGACTCGGAGACCCCCCTGACGTGGGACCGACGCCAAAAATTCCTATAAATACAAAAACCCCCGAAAAGAAACCTAGATCGGGAGTTCCGCCGCCGCAAGCCTCTGTTGCCACCAAAAACTAATCTAGTCCCGTTCCGGCACCCTGCCGGAGGGGGGAATTCCTCTCTGGTGGCCATCTTCATCATCCCGGCGCTCTCCATGATGAGGAGGGAGTAGTTCACCCTCGGGGCTGAGGGTATGTATCAGTAGCTATGTGTTTGATCTCTCTCTCTCTCTCTCTCTCTCTCTCTCTCTCTCTCTCTCTCGTGTTCTTGAGATGTCACGAACTTGATGTATCGCGAGCTTTGCTATTATAGTTGGATCTTATGATGTTTCTCCCCCCTCTACTCTTTTGTGATGAATTGAGTTTTCCCTTTGAAGTCATCTTATCCGATTGAGTCTTTACGAATTTGAGAACACTTGATGTATGCCTTGAATGTGCTTATCTGTGGTGACAATGGGATATCACGTGTCTACTTGATGTATGCTTTAGTGATCAACTTGCGGGTTCCGTGACCTTGCGAATCTATGCATAGGGGTTGGCACATGTTTTCGTCTTGACTCTTCGGTAGAAACTTTGGGGCACTCATTGAATTACTTTGTGTTGGTTGAATAGATGAATCTGAGATTATGTGATGCATATCGTATAATCATGCCCACATATACTTGAGGTGACAATGGAGTATCTAGCTGACATTAGGGTGTTGGTTGATTTGTATCTTAAGGTATTATTCTAGTACAAACTCTAAGATAGATCGAACGGAAAGAATAGCTTCGTGCTATTTTACTACGGACTCTTGAATAGATCGATAAGAAAGAATAACTTTGAGGTGGTTTCATACCCTACAATAATCTCTTTGTTTGTTGTCCGCTATTAGTGACTTTTGAGTGACTCTTTGTTGCATGTTGAGCGATAGTTATATGATCCTGTTATGTTATTATTGTTGAGAGAACTTGCCCTAGTGAAAGTATGAACCCTAGGCCTTGTTTCAAAGCATTGCAATATCGTTTGTGCTCACTTCTATCTTTAGTTACCTTGCTGTTTTTATATTTTCAGATTACAAAAACCTATATCTACGATCCATATTGCACTTGTATCACCATCTCTTCGCCTAACTAGTGCACCTATAGAATTTTCCATTGTATTGGGTGTGTTGGGGACAGAAGAGACTCTTTGTTTTTTGGGTGCAGGGTTGTTTGAGAGAGACCATCTTCATTCTACGCCTCCCATGGATTGATAAACCTTAGGTCATCCACTTGAGGGAAATTTTCTACTGTCCTAAAAACCTCTGCACTTGGAGTCCCAACAACGTCTACAAGAAGAAGGTTGCATAGTAGATATCAGGGCCATATTTTAGCAGGTAGGCTATGAGTGCATAGTAGTGTAGGCCTTTTAATTTTATTCTTTTTCAATTCTTCCTTTTTCATTTGTTTATTCTATTTTACATTTATTTTAAATAGAAAATATATTTTGTAAAATATGGAACTTGTCCCATAATTCACTTTGCAAATTTAGGCATTACCCCAAAAAATTTGGGAGGCATTTAAATTAATTTGGATTTTTCATAAAATGGAAAAGCACTTAAAATATTGTTTTGGCACTATTGTAAATGCTAGGGCTCATTTTAGCAAACAAGTGATGTTGTTTTCCTCAACCATAACTTGTTTTGGAAGATTTTCTCAATGGTGAACTATTTTCCCACCATGTCTGTGAATTTAATTTTTCACTTTAAATTTGAATTGTTGAATTTTGACTAGGGATTGGGAGTTGAATTATTTCTTAAAGCACTTTAGTTATGATAATCATGATCACATGGTACATTAGCATGTGGTCACTGTAGCATGAAATTGGGGGTGCTACAGTTGTAATCTTCCAAGTGCCCACAAGATCTGTGAATTATAAGGACTTCATGCTAATTGTGTTCTTCAACCGCGGTCTCGCCTATCTGATAGGTCACTATGGTTAGTGGATAAATCTACACGTCCATCGTAGGATCATACATCCTCCATGGCTCTCTAATGCCATACGGTAAGTGGATCCCTTCTATGGGTGGACGTATTGTTGGCCTACTCTAGTCATCGATACAAAGGGTTGTTATAGCAGTATGTTACTTTCCTATGATATCATGATGGTTTGCTTATATTAATGTCAACATTTAATGAAAAAATATTCATCCTCATAACATGTTGTTCTTAAGATTGACTACAATACAAGCCATTTTTTATTTGACTTCAACTTGATATGATGTTGTAGGCCACCTAGTGTCCCTACCCTTCCTAATCCCATAACCTTTCAAATAAACGCAGCATAAGTTGCAGGTGGTTCCTAGCTCGATCAAATGATGGTGAACGATTGATGATCACTCGCACATACCAGTCATGTTGTCTCACATAATACAGTCACGGTCACTGCATGGTCTTTGAGCAGGATCCCAGCTTCTCAGGGCCTTCAGGATTTTCTGACTCGAGACCGGTAAGTAGCCTCGACACACACTCTATGTTTCTCAGACGGAATTATCGGATTAACCAGGAGATCACCGATGGCAGCGCGGTTTCGTTCATTAGGCAAAACTGTGTGTACACATCGTATCATGCGTCTCTCCATGCACCATACCGATATGTGTCGCCACGCTCTACGGCCCAAAGTCGATAAACACACCGAAAAAAGACATTACATCGAATATATCTCCTCGAAGACCGAGGAGAACTTTGTATTGAGATCCAGAGAGAGAGAAGAAGCCATCTAGATACTAGCTATGGACCCGAAGGTCTGTGGTAAACTACTCACAACTCATGGTGAGGGAGATGATGATGATGATGAAGGCCTCCGTGATGGATCCCCTTCCCGGAACAGGCTCCAAGATGGGATCTCCACGGGAACAGAAGCTACGGCGGTGGAATTAGGGTTTTCTCTCTGCGTATGGAGTTTTTGGGGTACGTAGGTATATATAGGAAGAAGGGGGCACCGGGGGCCACACGGGCTGCCCTCGAGGCAGGGGAGCGCGCCCTGGGTAGGGGGGCGTGCCCCCACCCTCGAGGGTGGCCCCTCTGTCCCCTGGCTTAGCCCTGAAGTCTTTCGTGCGTGATTTTCTCCACAAATATCTCTCGCGAAGGTTTCATTCCGTTTGGACTCCGTTTGATATTCCTTTTCTGCAAAACCCTGAAATAGGCAAAAAACAACAATCTGGACTGGGCCTTTGGGTTAGTAGGTTAGTTCCAAAAATGATATGAAAGTGAATGATAAAGCCCATTAAACATCCAAGACTTCATAAATAATAGCATGGAGTAATAAAAAGTTATAGATACGTTGGAGACGTATCAAGCATCCCCAGGCTTAATTCTTGCTCGTCCTCGAGTAGGTAAATGATAAAGAAAGAATTTTTGATGTGGAATGCTAACCAATATAGTATTTCAATGTAATTCTCTTAATTGTGGCATGAATGTTCAGATCTGAAGGATTAAAGATAAACGTCTATATTGATATAAGAAATAACAATACTTCAAGCAATACTAACAAAGCAATTATGTCTTCTCAAAATACTATGGCTAAAGAAAGTTATCCCCTCAAAATCATATAGTGTTGGCTATGCTCCCTTGTTATCATACTAGATATTCATATTATGCACAACCCCGATTTCAGCCAAGCATTTGTTTTCATACTCTATCTTTTCAAACCTTTCAACTTTCACGCACACATGAGTGTGAGCCATGGATATAGCACTATGGGTGGAATAGAGGTGGTTGTGGAGAAGAAAAAAAGAGGGAGATAGTCTCACATCGACTAGGCGTATCAACGGGCTATGGAGATGCCCATCAATAGATATCAATGTGAGTGAGTAGGGATTGCCATGCAACAGATGCACTAGAGCTAAATATGAATGAAAGCTCAACAAAATAAACTAGTGGGTGTGCATCCAACTTGATTGCTCACGAAGACCTAGGGCATTTGGGGAAGCCCATCGTTGGAATATACAAGCCAAGTTCTATAACGAAAATTCCCACTAGTATATGAAAGTGACTAAGCATGAGACTCTCTACAATGAAGAACATGGTGCTACTTTGAAGCACAAGTGTGGAAAAAGATAGTAGCAATTGTCCCTTTTTTTCTTTTTCTTTTCTTTTTTTTTTCTTTTTTCTTTTCTTTTTTCTTTTTTTGGGCCTTTCTTTTTTTTTCTTTGGCCTTTCTTTTTTTTCCTTTTTTTGCGGAGGGGCTTCATAGATTCAGCCTTTCCTCCCATGGGACAATGCTGTAATAATGATGATCATCACACTTTCATTACAACTCGATATTAAAACTCGATACTACAACAACAAAGTATGACTCTATGTGAATGCCTCCGACAGTGTACCGGTATGTGCAATGAAACAAGAGTGACATGTATGAAAAGATTATGCATGGTTGTCTTGCCACATATAAGATGTCAACTACATGATCATGCATGGCAATATGACAATATGTTGCGTGTCATATAAATGGAACGGTGGAAAGTTGCATGACAATATATCTCGGAATGGCTATGGAAATGTAATGATAGGTAGGTATGGTGGCTGTTTTGAGGAACAATATGGTGGCTGTTTTGAGGAAGGATATATTGTGGGTTTATGGCACCGGCGAAAGTTGCGCGGTACTAGAGATGCTAGCAATGGTGGAAGGGTGAGAGTGCGTATAATCCATGGACTCAACATTAGTCATAAGAACTCATATACTTATTGCAAAAATTTACGAGTCATCAAAACAAAGCAATCAACGCATGCCCCTAGGGGGGAGGTTGGTAGGAGTTAACCATCGCGCGCCCTCAACCTTCACACAAATACCTCATGCTTTAACTTAGTCACACAACGGTTCACCATACGTGCATGCTACGGGAATCACTAACCTTAACACAAATATTTCTCAATTTCATAATCACTCCACTAGCATGACTTTAATATCACTATCCTCATGTCTCAAAACAATTATCAAGCATCCAACATCTCTTTCTATTCAATGCACTTGATGTGAATTTGTTTACTACATTGACATTGGATGTATATCATGTGAAGACTACTTTCTTTAGCCTAAACACTTTACCATGCTGTTTTAATAGACTCTCAAGTAGATCTAAGTGAAGCATGAGAGTTCAACAATTTCTACAAAATATTACAACCACCATGCTCTAAAAGATATAAGTGAAGCACTAGAGCAAAAACTATTCAACTCAAAAGATATAAGTGAAGCACATAGAGTGTTCTAATAATTTCTAGGCCATATTTAACTCTCTAAAATAGGTGTGTCCAGCAAGGATGATTGTGGAAAACTAACAAGAAAAGACTCAAATTATACAAGAAGCTCCAAGCAAAACACATAGCATGTTGCGAATAAAAATATAGCTCCAAGTATAGTTACCGATGGATGAAGACGAAAGAGGGGATGCCTTCCCGGGACATCCCCAAGCTTAGGCTTTTGATTTTCTTGAATTTACTTGGGGTGCCATGGGCATACCCAAGCTTGGGCCTTTGCTACTCCTTGTTCCATAGTCCATCAAAGAAATACTCAAAACTTGAAAACTTCACAACACAAAACTTAGACAAAAATTCTCGAGAGCTCCGTTAGTAAGAGAAAGCAAACCACCACTCAAAGGTACATCAAGGAATTCATTAATTGTTTATATTGGTTTTAAACCTATTGTACTCCAAGTTTTCCATGATCCATATCCTCCAATATTACTCATAGATGCATCGGAATAAGCAAACAACACACGAAAAACAGAATCTGTCAAAAACAGAACAGTCTGTACTAATCTGCTCGGTTCGCGTACTTATGGAACTCCAAAAAATTCAAACTGAATTGGTAAATTTGCGCAATTTGTCTACCAATCAGCATAAAAAAGAATCAACTAAAAATCACGATCCAGTAAATCTGAAGACTACTTTAGCGAGCGCTAATGATTCTGTTTTTCACAGCAAGATCAAATAAACTTCACACAAGTTTTACCAAAGGTTCTACTTGGCACAAACACTAAACAAAACATGAAAACAAATCTAATCAGAAGCTAGATGAAACATTTATTACCTAACATCAACAAAATCAAAAAACTTAAAATTTGGTTGCCTCCCAACAAGCGCTATCGTTTTACGCCCCTAGCTAGGCAGGATATAAGATAAATCTAGGTATTGCCATCCTTGGAAGGCAATTATTTAATTAAGCACTTGTGATTTTTGGGCACTTATTTTAACCTATGAATAATCAAACTCTTGGGCAAGAAATCAAGAAATTCTAAAGTGTCAAAAGGGTCTCTTGCAAAAGTAAGAAAATTAGGGTGAACACTGATGGATTTGAGATCCGCAAGTCTAGATGTTTCACCCTTGTCTTTAGGGACATACATGAACTTGGATAATTTAGTGGAGGTATTTGGAGTGGTTTTTATAGCGAAAAGAGAAGAACCCACATTAGTGATAACATCCTCAAGCTTATTGATTCTAGTAGAATCCTGATCTAGCTTTTCTTTAACTATGGGCTCTTTTTCCTTGGATCCATATTGGGTGATTACATTATGAATTTTTCAGAACAACTCCTACCTTGGATCCATATTGGGTGATTACATTATGAATTTTTCTATCCAAATTCTCCACCAGTTCTACCGTAGCAACTTTGTTTTCAACGATTTCTAACCTTTGCATAACATGCTCCAAAGTTAAAACGGTCCCATTAACCATAAGAGGTGGTGAGCCAAATAATTCAGTCATAGCTTTGTAAGAATCAACGGTGTGGCTACCCAAGAAATTCCCTCCGGTAATGGTATCTAAGATAAATCTATTCCACGGTGTTATGCCAACATAAAAATTGTGAAGAAGCACAGAAGTGGAAAGCTTCCTATTAGACCTATCCTGAGCATTGCAAATTCTATACCAGGCATCTTTTAAATTTTCTCCCTCCCTTTGTTTAAAGTTGAGGACCTCACTCTCGGGAGTGGTGATAATGATAGGTGTGCTAGACATGATGACAAGCAAGCAAGCAACACACAAGCAAAGAAGAGGCAAGCGAAAAACACATGGCGGAAGAAGGGCAAATAAAACGGCAAGGGGAAGTGGGGGAGAGGAAAACGAGAGGCAAATAAATGTAATGCGAAGGATAAGGGTTTGTGATAGGTACTTGGTATATGACTTTTGCGTAAGCCTCCCCGGCAACGGTGCTAGAAATTCTTCTTGCTACCTCTTGAGCTTGCGTTGTATTCCCTCGAAGAGGAAAGGGAGATGCAGCACAGTAGCGTAAGTATTTCCCTCAGTTTTTGAGAACCAAGGTATCAATCCAGTAGGAGACCACGCGCGAGTCCCTCGCACCTGCACAAACAAATAAGAACTTCGTAGCCAACGCGATAAGGGGTTGTCAATCCCTTTACGGTCACTTACGAGAGTGAGATCTGATAGAGATGATAAGATAATATTTTTGGTATTTTTGATTTAATAAAACAGCAAATAAAAGCAAGAAAAATAAAGTAGATGTAGATTGATATGTTGAGAATAGACCCGGGGGCATAGTTTTCTCTAGTGGCTTCTCTCATGATAGCGATATTCTACGGCGGGTAAACAAATTAATGTCGAGCAATTGATAGAAAAGCAAATAATTATGAGACTATCTAGGCATGATCATTGTATATAGGCGTCACGTCCGAGACAAGTAGACCGACTCCTGCCTGCATCTACTACTATTACTCCACACATCGACCGCTATCCAGCATGCATCTAGTGTATTGGTTCATACGAACAGAGTAACGCCTTAAGAAAGATGACATGATGTAGAGGGATAAACTCAAGCAATATGATGAAAACCCCATATTTTTATCCTCGATGGCAACAATACAATACGTGCCTTGCTGCCCCTACTGTCACTGGGAAAGGACACCGCAAGATTGAACCCAAAGCCAAGCACTTCTCCCATTGCAAGGACTATAGATCTAGTAGGCCAAACCAAACCAATAATTCGAAGAGACTTGCAAGGATATTATGAGCACACATAAAAAGTTCAAAGAAGAACCAAATATCTTTCATAGATAACCTTGATAATAAACTCACAATTCATCGGATCTCAACAAACACACCGCAAAAAGAGATTACATCGAATAGATCTCCTCGAAGACTGAGGATAACTTTGTATTGAGATCCAGAGAGAGAGAAGAAGCCATCAAGATACTAGCTATGGACCCGAAGGTCTATGGTAAACAACTCACAACTCATGGTGAGGGCGATGATGATGATGATGAAGGCCTCCGTGCTGGATCCGCCTCCCGGAACAGGCTCCAAGATGGGATCTCCATGGGACCAGAAGCTACGGTGGTGGAATTAGGGTTTTCTCTCTGCGTATGGAGTTTCTGGGGTACGTAGGTATATATAGGAAGAAGGGGGCACCGGGGGGTACCGGGGGCCACACGGCCGGCCCTCGAGGCAGGGGGGCGCGTCCTGGGAAGGGGGGCGCGCCCCCCACCCTCGAGGGTGGCCCCTCTGTCTCCTGGCTTGGCCCTGAAGCCTTTCGTGCGTGATTTCCTCCAAAAATATCTCTCACGAAGGTTTCATTCCATTTGGACTCCGTTTGATATTCCTTTTCTGCAAAACCATGAAATAGGCAAAAAAACAGCAATCTGGACTGGGCCTTTGGGTTAGTAGGTTAGTACCGAAAATGATATGAAAGGGAATGATAAAGCCCATTAAATATCCAAGACTTCATAAATAATAGCATGGAACAATAAAAAATTATAGATACGTTGGAGACGTATCACATGTGTCGTAGCATGAGAGAAACTATTACAAAGAATCAAGTTTATTTTGTCTAATGATCTTCACAAAAGTTTTTATTATATCCGTCTTGAATATCTATCATATTGGGACTAGCTTCATATGTTGCATTGGATAAGCTCAAACAAATCGATGTGAAGAACATGAGCATAGAATTTTATTTCTCTCGAATTAATCTAAGTGAAGCATGAGAGATTTCTTCAAAAATAATAAAGCACACCGTTCTCAAAAAGATATAAGTGAAGTAATAGAGCAATTCCATAGCTCTAAAAAATTTAAGTGAGGTATAAAGAGCAATTCTAACTAATCATAGCAAAATTTGGTCTCTCTCAAGTAGGTGTGTCCAACAAGGATGATTGTGACAAACTAACAAACAAAACAAGAAAAGACTCAAATCACACAAGACGCTCGAAGCAAAACTCATAATATGTGATGAATAAAAATATAGTCTCAAGTAAAATACCGATGGTCGTTAGAAGAAAGAGGGGATGCCACTCGGGGGCATCCCCAAGCTTAGTTGCTTGATACTTCTGGAATATTATCTTGGGGTGCCTTAGGCATCCCCAATCTTAGCCTTTTGGTAATCCTTATTCCTTCATCCATCATGATCTCACTCAAAACTTGAAAACTTCAATCACACAAAACTCTAGAAAACTTTGTGAGATCCGTTAGTATAACAAAACCAATCTTTACTTTAAGTACTGTAGAAAACCAATTCATATTTTGTAATTGTATTATATGTACTGTATTTTAACTTTTCCATGGCAAAAACTCTTCAAAGGAAACCATATAATAATAAAAACAAGCACATAACACAATGAAAACAGAATCTGTCAAAAACAGAACAATATGTAAAGACGCAATTTTTGATCACACTTCTGTATCTCTGGAAATTATGAAAAATTAGAACAATGTGGGCAATTTGTATATTGATAACGTGTAAACATATCTAGAATTGATCACGTTCCAGTAGCCGTCAACAATTCTAGCACTGGCTCAAAAAGTTTCTGATATTCAACACAATCAAATCAACTATCAACCAAATCATCCCAAAGGATTTTCTTGGCACGAACACTAATTTAAACCACAAAAAAATCTAGCCAGAGGCATATTTGTGTAATTATTGGAAAGCAGCAAGAAAACCAAAAAGCAAAAAGACACAAGTTGGGTTGCCTCCCAACGAGCGCTTTCATTTTACGCCCCTAGCTAGGCATAACACAAAGATCTCAAGTGTTATCATCCTTGGTGGATGATCCATAGGTTGCCCTAATTATAGATTCATATGGCAGTTTGATCTTAGCTCTTGTGAAGTGTTCCATACACTTTCTCAAGGGGAAATTGAATTTAAGATTCCCTTCTTTCATATCAATCATGACACTGATAGTGCGTAAAAATGGTCTACCAAGTATAATAAGACAAGACGGATTGCAATCAATATCAAGAACAATAAAATCTATGGGCACATAGTACCTATTCGCAAGAATAAGAACATCTCTAATCCTTCCCAAATGCTTTTTAATAGTGGAATCCACTAAGCATAAATTAAAAGAACAATCTTCAATATTGGTAAGACCAAGAACATCACAAAGACATTTCGGAATTGTGGAAACATTCACACCCAAATCACATAAAGCATTGCACTCATAATTTTTAATCTTGATTATGATAGTAGGTTCCCATTCATCGTGAAGTTTTCAAGGAATTGATACTTTTAATTCCAACTTTTCTTCTAAAGCTTTCAACATGGCATCAACAATATGTTTAGTAAAAGCTTTATTTTGTTCATAGGCATGAGGTGAATTTATCATGGATTGCAACAAGAAGATTCAATAAATCAAAGAGCAATTATCATATTTAAAGTCCCTGTAATCCAAAAGAGTGGGCACATCACTAGTTAAAGTTTTGACCTCTCCAAACCCACTTTTATCAATTTTCTCAACAAGATTTTCACCTTCCGAATTATCGGGATGCCTTCTAGCTAAAGTTGACTCTTCTCCAGTCCCTTTATCATCAATTTTAACTTTACTAAAAAGGAATCAATAGAAGAAACACCAATCATTTTAAGATCTTCATCATTTTTATGAAAGTAATCACTAGAAAACGCTTTTTCTAAAAATTCCCTTTTAGCTCTAAGCATAGCGGTTCTTTTCTTACTTTCATCCATAGAAACATATAAAGCCTTAATTGATTCCTCAACCCTGGGCACACAAAATTTCAACTTGAGATTTTCCACATCATGAGAAATTATATCAATATTTTCAAGCAAATTTCAACTTATAGACATATCATCAATCTTATTCAAATTTTCTTCTACCGAAGCATTGAAAACCGTTTGAGTATTGATAAATTCTTCAATATTATTCTCTAGATCAGAGACATTCCTATTATTATTGTAAGAAGAATTACCATAATTATTAGAGGAATTTCCAGGAAAAGGCCTAGGATAGATATTACCTCTAAAAGCATTGTTATTGAAATTATTTCGCGAAATAATATTCACATCTACGGCATCACTATTTTGCTCAATCAAGGTGGACAAAGGCACGTCATTAAGATTAATAGGAGCACTTTTAATAGAAAACATTTTCACAAGAGCATCAACTTTTTCACTCAAAGAATTAATTTCATCAACCAAATTAACTTTTTTACTAGTAGGTGCTCTTTTGGTATGCCACTGCGAATAATTTTCCATTATATTATCAAGCAATTTGGTGGCTTCACCCAAAGTAATTTCCATAAAAGTTCCACCCGCGGTGGAATCCAAAAAATTCTAGAAACAAAATTCAACCCCGAATAAAAAATTGTATGATCATCCAAAGATTTAAACCATGAGTTGGGCAATTCCTTAGCATCATTTTCATTCTTTCCCAAGATGTGCAACAAGTTCATGTTTAAGTTGTTTGAAATTCCTGATCTGAGTTCTAAGGGAAATAATTTTCGTGGGCGGAAAATACTTAGTGATAAAAGCATCTTTTCACTTATCCCAAGAATCGATACTATTGCGAGGCAAAGATGAAAAACCAAAATTTCGCAAGATAACGCAAAGAGAATGGAAATAACTTCAACTTCACAATATCACTGTTCACATCTTTTTTCTTTTGCATATCACACAATTCTACAAATGTGTTTAGATGGGCCGCGACATCCTCATTAGGAGTGCCGGAAAATTACTCTTTCATAACAAGATTCAACAAAGCAACATTGATGTCATAAGAGTATGCACTAGCGGCGGGAGGAATTGGCGTACTAATAAAATCATTGTTGTTGGCATTGCACACAACTTAGTTTTCTCTTGCGTCATCTTGACCAATTGTAGACAAGAACACAAGTAGGCGATAGATGCAACCAGAAAACGGCGAACGAACAAGAGGGCGAATTAAAGCGACAAATTTTTCTGAAGTGGGGGAGATGAAAATGAGAGGCTAATGGGAAATAATGTAAATTGCAAGGAGATGAGATTTGTGATTAGGACCTGATAGATGTTGACGATGTCTCCCCGGCAACGGCGCCAGAAATTCGTTTTGATGTCGCTTGAACTACGTCGATATTTCCCGAAAGAGCAAGGGATGTTGCAGCACATCTACGGTAGGTATATCCCTCAGTGATGAGAGCAAGGTTATCGAACCAGTAGGAGAACCACGCAACACTATGTAAACGGTACCTGCACACAAATAACAAATACTTGTAACCCGACGTATATGAGGGGTTGTCAATTCCTCCCGGGTAGTTGATTCGTAAATAGATAGATTGATAATTGCAAATGGAAGAACGACAAAGAAAATGCAGCAAGGTATTTTCGTGTTTTTGATAATATAAATCTGAAAATAAAAGTTGAAAATAAATTAAAAAGCAAATAGCAATATAGATCTGAAAGTATATGATAGGAAAATAGACCCGGGGGTCATATATTTCACTAGTGGCTTCTCTCGAAAAATAGCAACGATGGGTGAACAAATTACTGTTGGGCAATTGATAGAAAAGAGAATATTTATGACAATATCCAAGACAATGATCATGTATATAGGCATCACGTCCAAGATTAGTAGACCGACTCCTGCTACATCTACTACTACTATTCCACACATCGGCCGCTATCCAGCATGCATCTAGTGTATTAAGTTCATGGAAAAACGGAGTAATGCAATAATAATGATGACATGATGTAGACAAGATATATTCATGTAGGAATAGACCCCATCTTTTTATCCTTAATAGCAATGATAGATGCGTTCCTTGCTACCCCTTCTGTCACTGGAAAAGGACACTTCAAGATCGAACCCATTACAAAGCACCTCTTCCCATTGGAAGATAAATAGATCAAGTTGGCCGAACAAAACCCAAATATCGGAGAAGAAATACGAGGCTATAATAATGAAAAATGGATATTAAATCAAGGCAAATCTGATCACAAACTCACAATTCATCCGATCCCAACAAACACACCACACAAAGTCATTACATCAAATAGATCTCCAAGCGACCATTGTATTGACAAACAAATAGAGAAGAAGCCATCTAGCTAGTACCTATGGACCCGTAGGTCTGAGGTGAACTACTCACGCATCATTGGAGAGGCACCACTGAGGATGATGAACCCCTCCGTGATCGTGTTCCCCTCCGGCGGAGTGCCAGAAAAGGGCTCTAGATTGGATCTTGTAGTTCTGGAACTTGCGGCGGCTGGAATAAAATTTTCTCGACTCCCCTAGGCTTTCTGGAATATTGGGGTATTTATAGAGCGAAGAGGCGGTGCTGGAGGCCACCAAGGTGGGCAAAACCCACCAAGGCGGGCCTGTGGGCCTAGGCGCGTCCTGGTGGGTTGTGATCCCGCTCGGAGCACCCCCCGGGTGCTTCGTTGACCCATTGGGTGTCTTCTAGCCCAAAAAGATCTCCAACAAGTTCTGCTGCATTTGGACTCCTTTTGGTATTGATTTTCTGCAATGTAAAACACAAGCACAGTACATCAACTGGCACTGGGCACTATGTCAATAGGTTAGTACTAAAAATGGTATAAAATGATTATAAAATGGTTGTAAAAAATCCAAGAATGATAATATTACAGCACGGAACAATAAAAAATTATAGATACGTTGGAGATGCATCACTCTACTACGTATGGTGCAATGTGGAACATGATCAACAAAGGATGAGATACAAGGCACCTCATGTTAGTACAAATAACAAGAAAATGTGGCATACGAATATGAAAACATTATGTCCACCACATGTTCATTCACAAACTAATAATGCTCTGTTTAACTCTGGGCTCTGCTTTCATCTCTAGCTAAGATGCATCCGTCACTTTATCTCACTAATACTTATTTTCCTATGGACCTCAAATATACATACAAGAATCACACGATAAGGTTGCATCATTGTCATTCCATCTTTTCTTTCACTTCAGCTCTTTTGGTCATTCAACACTAGTCCGCTCCATCAACACCCTGCTCCATATCTGCCCATGTTTCCGTCCGGCTCCAAATACGGCCATTTTTTCTCCTTGTATTTCATGTCATATCAGGTTTGTACTTTCAACCTCAGAATTATTATTGTTCAGGATGAGGAGGGTTTTAGAGTTCACTTTTCTGAGAGAGAACATAACACATATTGATAGAGATTAGTGATGAACAAAAATTTCTTTTTGTTATTTATAACGATGAATACCAACACATGATATGTTATCCAATGGAGTAGCTAAGTTGTTGTGTTTGGAAAAATAAGTCTAACATGCGTATATTGAAGTGAATCCCTGAATTAACAAATGCGAGAGGAAAAGATGACTACTCCCTCTAGATGGGTGCATGGGGCATCCACAGGTTCCTAGATCATCAAGTTGACCAGCACATTATACAACACAAAAACTATATGTTCAGGAAATTTATCCAAATATAAATCGGTGTCTATTGCCCGCACCCTAGTCATTCCAATCGTTGCCCCCTTACATCGTATGATTGTCACATTTTTCCCTCTACCCCACCTCTCTCTCTCCCATTGCATCTCATCCTAATGTTGTCCCCTGCAACCATCCATCCACTAACATCATCTCCAGCAATGGGCGGGAGCTATCACTACTAGGAAAAGGCCTACTAATGGCGCACCAGTTTTGGCCATTAATGGCGCACTACTGGTGCGCCATTAGTATTTTTTACTAATGGCGCACCACTTGTGCGCCATTAGTATCCGGTATACTAATGGCGCACCTGTGGTCAAACTTCCCATAAGGTCACCCATCCTCACACTACTCCATCCCGAGCACGCTTAACTTCGTAGTTCTATCCAACCCCAGCACCAGCTCACTTCACAGGCACTTGTTGATATATCTATCATATCAATCCTATTAACCCTTCTTGATGTCTAGGAGTTTGTTAATGTTCATGAGTATGATGAAATTTTGAAAATATATTTCAAACTTCCCGGTCATATTACGTATCATATTTTGGAAAAAAAATTCAATTTTTTTTTTCGAAACCAATTTTTTTTCTGTTACTAGTGGTGCACCTAGCAAACGGTGCGCCACTAGTAAGTTTGATTTTTTTTGAATTATTTTGCCTCTAGATCTTAAAAGCCCCGTAACTTTTTTTCTGTTTGGTTTTTGGGGAACCCCGTTAAATTCGGATGTAGCTTTTCGAGTAGATGATTTTTCATATAAAAACTTTTTAATCCGAGTTCGTATGCAAAAGTTATGCCCGTTTTACTAAATTCCAGAGATATTTTGCAAATAAAGTAAAAATTCATATTTGTAAATTTTCCCAACAAGTAGACCACATATCACATGGGAAACTTATTTTCTTTTATTTTTTTGTCATTTCCATCATTTTCAGGTGTTTATAATTACTTTGATATTGAACAAATTGAAGAAATTGTTGCTTTTAAGGGTGCTTATGAAATGCTTCTTTGATTGAAAAGTATGATGCTACTCTTTACAAATCTGAAAATTTTGCCAAAATTAAATATTGTTATCATAATTATGCTTTTAACGTCTATGTTAAACCATATATTGAGGACTACTCCGCTGCCCAAGAAGAGACTAACATTTTGCAGGAGTCCATGGAAGAAAGAATTTATGAAACTGTGAGCTCATTGGATGAAAAAGATGAGGAGGAGAGTGAAGAACAAAAGGAGGATGAGAGGATTGATCACCGGTTCCCACCTTCTAATGAGAGTAACTCTTTATCCCATACATTGTTTAATACCCCTTCGTTCTTACCGAAGGATGAATGCTATGATAATTGCTATGATCCCGTTGATTCATTTGAAATATCCAGTTTTGATGATGCTTGCTATGCTTGTGGCCAAGATACCAATATGAATTATGCTTATGGAGATGAACTTGCTGTAGTTCCTTATGTGAAGAATGAAATTATTGCTATTGCACCAACACATGATAGTCCTATTATCTTTTTGAATTCTCCAAACTTCACTATATCAGAGAAGTTTGCACTTACTAAGGATTATATTGATGGGTTGCCTTTTACCGTTGCACATGATAATTTTGGTGAATGTAATATGCATGTGCTTGTCGCTTCTACTTGCAATTATTATGAGAGAGGAACTACATCTCCGCCCCTCTATGTTTCCAACACGATAGAATTGCAAGAAACTATTTATACTATGCATTGGCCTTTACTTGATGTGCATGAATTATTATTTTATGACATTCCGATGCATAGGAAGATAGTTAGACTTCATCATTGCTTGATACATGTTGCTTTGTGCTCACGACTAAATGCCAAATCATTGCTACTTAAAATTGGCTTTGATATACCTTGGGACCTGGGTGGATTCATTACTTGAGCACTTTATGCCTAGCTTAATGGCTTTAAAGAAAGCGTTGCAAGGGAGACAACCCGTAAGTTTAAAAAAAGAGTCATTTATTTCTGTTGAGTGCTTTTATAAGGTTTAAAAACAAAAAAATATAGAGGGGAACCTAAAAGATTTTCAAAAAGAGAAGCGATTGAAAGGTGATGCATTGCGGAAATGGGGGTCGACCTTGAACACTTGTGTTCATGCTTATGGAAACAATGTAGACTTTTTCTTGAAAGTTCTCAAAAAAATAATTACCCCCTTGTACAACTCCATTGTATTAAAAAAATAATGTACCAAGAGTTTCCTTTAGGATGATTATATTGCTTGTTGATTTGTGCCGTGCAAAAACAGAAACTTTAGCTGTAGTGCGCAATTTTACATTTTTTACTGCAATGTCGAAAGGTTCCGATTTTTTCACGGTCTTGCTATACACAATATTTATTTTTCCTAATTGTTTCAGAATTTTTAGAGTTACAGAAGTATGGTGGATGTTCAAATTTTACAAATTGTCCTGTTTTCACATATTGCTGTTATAGCTTCATTATTTGCATATGTTTGAATTCTTGTTGAAGCCTCCTTGACTTGGGGCCATAGAATTGTGATAGCATACAACGTGTAATGTTAGTTTATAATTATACAATAATGTTAGAGCAGTACATGATGAGATTTCATTAGTCATATATGCACTAACCCCTCCACTAAAAGTTCGGTTATGTTTTGTGTGGATGAAGTGTTCGAAGATCCAGGAGGTCTCGATGTGAGGAGAAGGAGGAGAGGCAAGAGCTCAAGGTTGGGGATGTCCAAGGCACCCCAAGTAAATATTCAAGGAGACTCAAGCATCTAAGCATGGGGATGCCCCAAAAGGCATCCCATCTTTCTTCAAGAAGTATCGGTATGTTTTCGAATTCATTTCGTTCACATGATATGCGTAAATTCTTGGAGCATCGTGTGCTTTTTATTTATTTTTTATTTTAATAATGCACCATGCTCGTATGAGATAGTTCTTGGCAAATTTGTAGAATGCTCTTTGCACTTCACTTATATCTTTTGAGTATGGCTTTATAGAATGCTTCATGTGCTTCACTTATATCATTTGAAGTTTGGATTGCATGTTTCTCTTCACATAGAAAACTGATGTTCGCACAATGCTCTCGTGCTTCACTTATATTTGTTAGATCATGATCTTTTGTAGAAAGAATTAAAATCTCATGCTTAACTTATATCTATTTAGAGAGTCAAACGTAATTGGTAAATTGCGTGATTGGTCACAAAATCCTACATTAAACTTATGGGTCACTGAATATGATATGTTTGATTCCTTGCAATAGTTTTGCGATATAGAGATGATAATATGTGGGAGGTACTAGTAGACGATTGTTTATTAGATATTGGTGTTAAGGTTTGTGATTCCCGAAGAATGCACGTATAGTATCTCATTATGCCGGGAAGTTGGAGCACAATTTATCGTTGATTGTCTTACCTTTGTGTGAAGGTCGGGGGCGTGCGATGGTTAACTTGTACCAACCTTCCCCCTAGGAGCATGCGTAGTATTACTTTGCTACGATGACTAAATAAACTTTTGCAATAAGTATGTGAGTTCTTTATGACTAATGTGAGTCCATGGATTATACGCACTCTCACCCTTTCATAATTGCTAGCCTCTCTTGTGCCGCGCAGCTTTCGGTGGTGCATAAACTTTATTATACCTTCCTCAAAACAGCCACCATACCT
The DNA here is from genome assembly GCA_902687465.1 of Secale cereale. Classification (NCBI taxonomy): domain Eukaryota; kingdom Viridiplantae; phylum Streptophyta; class Magnoliopsida; order Poales; family Poaceae; genus Secale; species Secale cereale. The sequence goes on from LR738714.1 coordinate 181,439,828, forward strand.
ACCTATTATGGCACTTCCATAGCCATTCCAAGATATATTGCCATGCACTTCCATCATATAGTTGACTTGAGTATTCATTTTCATATTGCTTTGCATAATCGTAAGACAGCTAGCACGATATTTTCATTGCTTGTCCTTTTTTGATATCTTTGCTATGCTAGATCATTGCACAGCCTGGTACACTGCCAAAGGCATTCATTTAGAGTCATACTATGTCATAGGTATCGAGTTGTAATTTTTTTTATTTTGAGTTATAAGTAAATAGAAGTGTGATAATCATCATTATTCATTTTTATAGCAGTGCTCCAGTGAGGAAAGGATGATGGAGACTATGATTCCCCCACAAGCCGGGATGAGACTCCGGACAATGAGAGAGGAAAAATAAAAAAAATAAAAAAATTATAAAAAGAGAAAAAGAAAAAAAGGAAAAGAAGAAGAAGAAAAAATAAACAAAAAGAGAAGGGGCATTGTTAGTATCCTTTACCACACTTGTGCTTCAAAGTAGCACCATGTTTTTCATATGGAGAGTCTCCTATGTTGTCACTTTCATATACTAGTGGGAATTTTTCATTATAGGATTAGATGCACACCCACTTAGTTACATATTGAGCTTTCAGGCTGCAAGTGGGACTAGAGGTGGGAGTCCCACTAGAATCCACCTCGTCCTAATATAGTTTGGTGTTCGAAAAATGGGCATCCCACCCAAATAAACATAGATTATGTGGGAATAAGTGGGCATCCCACTTAACAGGGGAGCTGGGCTCTTTCGCTCCTTCACATCGCTGAATGAAGACTCCGCTCACTCCGTCGTGATGTCCCATGGCTGCCCATGAGCAGAGATGATGAGCCGCGTGGTCATGGAGCCATAGATGTTGAGCGAAGTCAACTCCACTAGAGTGACGATGAGGTGATCCTGGGCAATAAGCACCTCAGCCTCCCCAAGCTCCGGTTCCTCCTCTGCGTCATCGTCCGCTCTGGCATTGGCGAGCACAGCTACGGCCCGCGCAGCATCCTCAAGTGCCGCAAGGACTCGCCCACCCACCGGGACGCGCTCGACGAGATGGATGCCTTCTTCAACGAGGCCATCGTGGAGCTATTCGTCAGGACCGGCGTGGCACTCGCGGACATCGATGTGCTCGTCTACGTCTCCCTCATCTCGCTGGTGCCGGCGCTCGCCTCCAAGGTCATGCCCCACTTCGGCATGCGGGAGGATGTCGTCGCTAACAGCCTCTCTGGCATGGGGTGTGGCGTCGGCTTGGTCGCGCTCGGCCGGTGTCCATGCTGGTCATCTTGGTCTTGTCTGACTCCATCGCTCCCAGTTGGTACGCCGGCACCGACCAGTCGATGATGCCGGGCAACTGCCTCTTGCGCTCTGGAGGGGTTAGCCGTCGCCGGGAGCACCGCCAACATCTCCAGCAGGCGGCTGCGCATGGTGCGGAAGGCGTCGGCAGCGCTCTTCATCTAGAGGAGCCTGGCCATATGCGCATAGATGATGGTATTCGGTGCGAGGGAGAAGAGAGGCGACCGTAGGAGCAGCGCGCTGTCGGCAACCAGGTTGGAGGGGCGGCGGCTCGACTCAGACCCTGTGCGAGAGCTCAGCGCGAAGGGGATGCCGGAGGAGACCGGGTTAGTCATGTGGTGGGTTCCCAGCGAGCTAAATGGGACATCCCACTTTTTTTTTGTCCAACGGGTGCCCACAAAGATGATTAAGTGGGATGGGCTTAATTAGTCCCACTTGTGCCCCACTCCCACCTGCATCCTGATTGAGCTTTCATACACTTATAGCTCTTAGTACATCCATTGCATGGCCATCCCTACTCCTCGCATTGATATTGATTGATGGACATCTCCATAGTCCATTAGTTTGCCTAGTTGATGTGAGACTTTCTTCCCTTGTTTTATCTACTACCGCCGTATTCTATTCCACCTATATTGCTATATCCATGGCTTGCGTTCATGTATTGCGTGAGAGTTGAAAATGCTGAAGTGCGTTAAAAAGTATGAACCAATTGCCTGGCTGACACCGGGGTAGTACATGATTTATACTTTTAGCTAGGAAGACAGATCATGCCAAGGCTATATGTTTTTGTAGGGATAACGTTCTTTAGCATTTGATATTCTGAAAGACATGATTGTTTGTTGGGATGCCCGAGTATTGATGTCTTTATATCAAATTATAGACTATTGGTTTGAATCACTCATGTCTTAATATTCATGCCATGACTAGATATATGATCAAGTTCGTGCTAGGTAGCATTCCACATCAAAAATTATCTCTTTATCATTTACCTACTCGAGGACGAGCAGGAATTAAGCTTGGGGATGCTGATACGTCTCCGTCGTATCTATAATTTTTGATTGTTTCATGCCAATATTATACAACTTACACATATTTTTGGCAGCTATTTATATGATTTATATGACTAACCTATTGATCTAGTGTCAAGTGCCAGTTCCTATTTTTTGCATGTTTTTTTTTATCGCAAAAAATCCATATCAAACGAAGTCCAAATGCAATAAAATTTCACGGAGAATTATTTTGGAATATATGTGACTTTTGGGAGTTGAAATCACTACAAACGGAGGCCCACACAGCCCAAAAGATACCAGGGTGCGCCAGGGAAGCCTGGCTCGTGGTGGTGGGTTGTGCTCACCTCGTACGTCGGTTGGAGCTCTACTTTGGGTGCAAGGAAGCTTATATCCGAAAAAATCATGTTAAAATCTCAGTGCAATCGGAGTTACGGATCTCCGAGAATATAAGAAACGGTTTTCGGCCAGATCAGAAAAACGCGAAACAGAGGAGGACAGAGAGACGGATCCAATCTCGGAGGATCTCTCGCCCCTCCGCCACCATGGAGGCCATGGACTAGAGGGGGAACCCTCTTCCCATCTAGGGGGGAGGCCAAGGAAGAAGAAGAAGGGAGATCTCTCCCCCTCGCTTCCGGTGGCACCGGAGTGCCACCGGGGCAACGATCAGGACGGCGATCTACATCAACAATCTTGCTACCGTCAACACCAACTTTCCCCCCCTATATGCAGCGGTGTAACACCTCTTCTCCCCACTGTAATATCTACTTAAACATGGTGCTCAACACTATATATTAATTCCCAATGATATGTGGTTATCCTATGATGTTTGAGTAGATCTGTTTTGTCCTGTGCGTTAATCGTGTTTATAGTGCTGTTCTATAGTGCCCTCCATTCTCACGCAAACGCGAGGGGCCCCCACTGTAGGGTGTTGCAATATGTTCATGGTTTGCTTATGGTGGGTTGCGAGAGTGACAGAAGGTTAAACCCGAATAAGTGGGGTATGACGTATGGGAGTAGAGAGGACATGATACTTAATGCTATGGTTGGGTTTCACGACCTTAATAATCATTAGTAGTTGCGGATGCTTCCTAGGGGTCCAATCATAAGTGCATGTGATCCAAGTAGAGAAAGTATGCTAGCTCATGCCTCTCCCTCATATAAAATTGCAAGAATGATTACCGGTACTTCTTATAGATTGCCTAGGGACAATTCCACAAATCCTACCACACTAATCCACACTCGCTATACTAATTTATTTGTACTTTTATTTAAATGCTCTTTATTATCTTGCAAAACTATCCTACTACACCTACAGAGCACTTCTAATTTTATTCTTGTTCTAGATAAAGCAAGCGTTAAGTGTGCGTAGTGTTGTATCAGTGGTCGATAGAACTTTAGGGAATAGTTGTTCTGCCTTTAGCTCCTCCTTGGGTTCAACACTCTTATTTATCGAAGAAGGCTACAAACGATCCCCTATACTTGTGAGTTATCAAGACCTTTTTCTGGCGCCATTGCTGGTTCAACACTCTCGTGTGTGCTTGTTTGCTTTATCACTAAGTAGTTTTTATTTTGTGCTCTAGTTTTCTATCTTTAGTTATAGGTAGGAAACACAAAATACCAAAAAATTAGTTGTACTCCCTCTGTAAATTAATATAAGAGCGTTTAGATCACTATTTTAGTATTCTAAACGCTCTTATATTAGTTTACGGAGGGAGTACCTACTAAACCAATGGTTGAAGAACCACCCAAAATCTATCGTACTACCGAAGCTTTTTTACTTGGATCATCTTTGATCCATTTGTGCTCATGCTGAAAACCCAACTATCTTAGTTGAGGGAAAATCATTAGAAGAGCATGCTTGTTTTGTGCGACACCATTTAACTCAGAAAGGGAAACTTTTACATCATCAAATTAATATTGTGCAATGCTATGCTTGGAATTTATGTGAAATGAATGATGTTACTTGTTGTTTTGAAGATCCTAAGAAACACCTACCCTACCAATGTGAGTTTATTGATAATGGAACCATAGCTTCTTATGCCAAAGGTGTTTATATTTACTTTGATATTGAACAAATTGAAGAATTTGTTGCTTTTATGGATGCTTATGAAATTGCTTCTTTGATTGAAAAGTATGATGCTACTCTTTACAAATCTGAAATTTTTACCATACTTAAATATTGTTATGATAATTATGCTTCTAACTTCTATGTTAAACCATATAATGAAGACTACTCCGTTGTCCAAGAAAGACTAACATTTTGGAGGAGTCTATGGAAGAAGGAATTTATGAAACTGTGAGCTCATTGGATGAAAAAGATGAGGAGGAGAGTGAAGAACAAAAGGAGGAAGAGCGGATTGATCACCCGTTCCCACCTTCTAATGAGAGTAACTCCTTATCCCATTCATTGTTGGCAAACTGAAAGTGATAAAGAAAAACTTTTACGAACTCTTTTGTTCTTGTTTACATAAATAAGCTTAAGTAGCACCCAGGTTTTCAGCAAAGATCATGACTAACCATGCCAACAATAACTCTTAGAAATTATATTAACTCATATCAATAGAATAATCAACTAGTGAGCAATAATAATGTATCTCAAATTTCAACACTTTGTCAAAACAATCATGATATAATATGACAATGGTGGTATCTCGCTAGCCCTTTCTGAGACCGCAAAACATAAATGCAGAGCACCTCCAAAGATCATGCAACGACTAGACATTAGAATTCATGATAGAAGAGATGCAGTCACGATGACACCCAACATTAACAATACTCAAAGCATAAGAATGACAATAGTCCTCTCCGGTCTGGCGCTTATTTGAGAAGATGATGACTCAACATATAAAGTAAATGGATATTCCCTTCGCAAGGGAAGAAGTGATTTGCAGAGGCGCGAGAGCTCAAAGATTAAATCAGAGATAAGTTTAATTTTGGGAGGTGCACCCTTCCTGTCTATGATACGATCAAGAGTTACCAATATCTTCCATGCTAAACAAATTAGCGGTGGTTCCCAAGCAGTAAAAGTAAAGGTTCACTCCCCCTCCACAAACAAACACACTCCACAACTAGCTGAATACACGGGTACTGTCCATACCAACAATAGTCCTGGGGAAATTTTGTTTAATTATTTGCAATTTTTGATTTCGGGACTTGGCATCCCTGTTACCGCCCCTCTCATGCAAGGACGAGTGAATAAACACTCATCATGAGAATAATCCGCTTAGCATGGAAGATACTGACCGCCCCCTGTCACTCCATGAGCGGTCCAGGCACACAAAATGGATGTTCATTTGAAATTTTAGAGGTGGCACATGCAAATTTACTTGGAACGGCAGGGTAATACAGCATATAGGAAGATATGGTGGACCCATCTGGGATAACTTTGGTTTAAAGATTTTGATGCACAAGCAATATTCCCGCTTATTACAGATGAAGGCTAGAAATTAGATTGAGAAGCGACCAGCTAGAGAGCGAAAATGGTCATAATCATGCATTGAGAACAATTACCATTGAGCACTAGCATGAGTAGGATATAGACACCTTGAACATAAATATCGTGGAGGCTCTGTTGGTTTTGACTCAACTACATGTGTGAACATTTGCCAAGTTAAGCCACTTGAAACATTCAAAGCAGGATAACATATCATCATACTACATCACAATCATTTTAATGCATGTTGAAAAGCAAGGTAAATCATTATCCACTCCTAGCTACTTAAGCATGGCATGAGAAACTATAATCTCTAATTGTCATTGCAAACATGTTTAATCATAATGAGCTAAATCATGAATAATAGTTAAACATATTTACAAAAACAAAAGCAAGTTGGGTTCATACCCACTTCTCTCTACCACAGTCACTTCATCAAATATCATCATTAGTGCTTTTCACTTGCACGACCGAATGATATGAAAATAATAATAGTGCAAGAGTGTCGTGGACTAAGTTGGAATCTACAAATATTTTATTCCAAAGGAGAAGACAAGGTAATATGGGCTCTTTGTTAGATCACAATAATGCATATAAGAGCCACTCAACATTTTCATCATAGTCTTCTCCTTGGTACGTCTCAATAAAAAGAAATTCAAAGAAACACACTAAAATATTTTTAGAGTTTTTTGTTTTTCTTGAAGAAAGCTTATTAACAAGGGAAAAATAAAAACGAGAAAAATATTTACACAGTAAAGCTCCCAACAAGCAAAAGAAGGATCTAGAAATCTTTTGGACTTTCTTTTAGTACTACCACTAATCAAGCTAGAAAGAAAAACCGAAAAGAAGCAAGAAATATTTTAGGATTTTCTAAAAAAAAATTCAAACACACAAGAAGAAAGCGAGAACATAAATCTATCATGGATAATACAATAAAAAAGTGTGAACACCAATAATCGTGCTCTGTCGGGGAAACTGATCGCCCACGAACACCTATGGGACCGGAGCCCCTTTTCGGTACGGCAAGGGAGCGGAGGGAGCACGAAGAGAAGATCGAGGGGCACACGCGAGCAGTTTACCCAGGTTCGGGCCGCACGGATGCGTAAAACCCTACTCCTGCCTTGGTTGTATTGAGTTCGTGAGCTCGGGAGCTTGAAGATCTACAGTGCAAGCTGCACCGAGCGTGGGAGTGATTAAGTTTCTAGAATCGAACCCCCTCTACGTTGTGCATGGGCCTCCTTTTATAGCACAAAGGGGTCACCGACAGGTGTCAACGTAGATGAGGGTAAAAGCGTAAAATTGGTGGTAGATGGAACAGTGCATGAACAGTGCATGAACAGTGGTCTATACATAACCCTGACGGCGGGGGACAAGGGCATTGAATGCCCGTCGCCGTCACCCCAAAAGCGTCCGCCCGGGCGTCTCCGTTCGCCACGGCGATGGCCTTGTTACCGTGGATTGCCACCGTGTTCCCCAGGCTGCAGAGCCATCTGCCACGTGCCCCTGGAAGGGCCCCAGGGCGACGCGTGGCCAGATGAGCTGGAGCGCAGGCACACAGTGTGAGCCTCCCCCGGCAAGCACCTTGCCGGGGTCGCTATCTTACCGGGCCCGGAAGCTTGTCGCTCTCCGGGTCCTGCCGGGGCGCATGAGGCGCCGCGGTTTCTTCAGAGGTGTTGTCCTTTGGCCTACCTGGTAAGCTCCTCTTGCCAGGGTCTCGTGCTGGAATGATAACGCTGAGCCTGGTGCGGCCTTCCCGGCAAGCTCCTCTTGCCGGGGTCTTGTCTCTTAACTTGAATACTTTGTTCTTGAATGGCTTCAAGGGGTCCAGAGTGGGCTTTGGCGGGCGCGTGGTGAGCCAGGCCACGGGACGCTGCTACTGCCCGTGCATAGGTCGGGATACTAAGGTACCCCTACTTTAGTACACCGACAGGAGCCCCCGGGCCTGGTTCACACACGGTGCCGAGCGCTGTTGGGCCAGGCCCAAAACAGTGCACGGGCACACGCGGCCCACGGCACGCCGTTTCCCACTCCAGATTCGCCGCATCCCTCCCTAACGGCACACGTCGATTGCGGCGTCGTGGTAGAGATCGTGGCCAGTTTCTTTAATGGGAAAATGCGGAACGTCCCCCACTTCCCCCTTAAAAGCAGAGGAAGCAGGGGCAGTTTCCCCCCATTGCCTTCATTGTGTCTTCAATCTCCAGAAACCCCCGTCGCCCTCTGCCTCCCCAAAGGTCGACAGAGAGCCGAGCTCCATCCTTCCTCCGCCGTCTCCAGCATCCGCAGCGCCGTCGACCTCCCTCGCTGTCCCCGCCATGGCCTCGAAGAGCGACAAGGCGAAGAGCGACAAGGCGAAGAAAGAGAAGTCCGACAAGGCGGCGAAGCTGGCAGCCATGCGGAGGAGGATGGTGGTCTTCCCGCCGAGGTTCGGCGCAAGGGAGCTGCGGGACAAGTACTACCTGTTCTGGGCGAGGGAGACGAAGGCTCACCCGCGCACCAGGGTCCGCCCCGCCGAAGCCATCGACCTGTACCCGGGAGGTTACCACTTCTTCGCTTTGTTCTTCTGTTGCGGTCTCTGTCCTCCGTATTCAGAGTTTTTATGCGATGTGATGAACACATATGGATTCCACCTCCTAGATTTCACCCTGAATGTCGTCCTTACTTTGGCCGTTTTCGCACACCTGTGCGAAAACTATGTCGGGGTCCACCCAAACGTAGCTCTCTTCCGCCACTTCTTCACACCTAGAGTAGAGTCCGGATCCCCACTCTCCGGCGGTATCTCCTGGATCTTCAGCCTCGGCAAGAAGGAGGCGTATTTGATCGGAGAGCTCCGCGGCAAGTGGGAGGAGTGGAGGGCTGATTGGTGCTGGGTTATAGAAGAGGAGCCCCAGCAGTTTACCTCGCCGCGCCGGACTGCAATAGTGCGCGGCAGGGATTGGAGTGACTTGGCCCCGGAGGAAAATAAGCTGCAGATTGCCCTCACTAGGATCCTTCGCCTCCGGGCCGCCAACCTGACTGTAGGCGAGGTCGGAGCGGATTTCATTCGCCGCCGCATTGCCCCCCTTGCAGGACAGGAAAAGGCCTGCTTGGGAGTTCGGCAACGCGGCAGACCGCATGAGGCTGCGCCCCGGGTTGAATTATAACTTCATCGTCTTGGAACTCAAGGGGATGGTCCGGGAGCTGTTCAAACATGACCCCAGGCACAAGGAGTGGTTCACCCCGTCCCGGGGAGTAGTTCCGTTGAGTAACAATACTGCTCTTAGTGCCATCCGCGCGGCAATGCCGGAGTGCGACTCCCACGGGGTTGTTCCTACTTGGCTGACGCCTTCAGAGGAGACCGTGCAGGCCTTCTTCGACAGCCTGGTTGAACGGCCACGCAACCCCGAGGAGAAAAAGGGCCTCACCCGGGCGACCACCGACCGGGATGTGGCATATATAGCCAACAGGATGGAGGAGGCCGCCGCAGCGGCGGCCGCGGGGGAATTTGGGTACACCGTGGAGGAAGCGGAAGCGGCGGACGCAGTGAGCCAAGCCGAGGAGGAAGAGATCCTCAAGCTGCTGAAGATTGCGCCCGAGGAGTTCGCCGGGGAGCCTGCCGGGGAGCTTGCCGGGACGAGCGAGGCTGCCGGGCAAGGCACTGATTCCAGTGAGCCCGCCGAGGAGGACGCTGAATCTGGCGATTCTGACGAAGACTCCGGCGGGTCTCTGAACCTCGACGACGCCTCCTCATCCTCAGAAAACTCTCCGCCACCACCAAGTCCTCCACCGCCGCAGAAGAAGCGCCTTCGCAAGACAGCTGAGACGACGAGGCCACCGGCGCCCCGAAAACAGCCGAAACGTCGTGCGACGCGCGCCACCACGACGAGCAAGGTCGTCGATGAGGCGCCCCGTGTCCCAGCGGCAAGCGGAGGGGGATCTTATCGGAGCGGTTCTGGCGTTCCTTCCGCTCCTCAGTCCTCGGGGACGACCGGAGCGGGGTCTTCACAACCCACGGCTCCGGAGCCCGCCAAGCGCCCGAGGGAGCCTTCTCCTCCAGCTCCTCGCGCTGGAGCACGCGAGGCGGAGTTTGACTTCTCCGCCCTCAGCTCCGATGAAGAGGAGGAAGAGTAAGCACTTGCAATTTCTATTTCCTTTGATTTTTGTTGCTTTTGTCTTGATTTCTCTTGCTTGGTTCTGATCTTGTTTGGCTTCCAGGACCTTGACCCAGAGGATGGCGAAGAGGGCCAAAATCCCTGTGGTTGACCTCGAGGACGACGAGCCCGTCGCAGCGGCGGGTGACGCGCCAGCGACAAGCCTGCCGGACCAGCCTACTGCTCCGGAGAGCAGCCCCCAGCGTAAGTCCTTTGTTCACTTTTCTGCTTGATGGGCGCGCTCGAGCTTGTCCTTGCTAACGTCTCGTTTGCTTGTTGTCTTGTGCAGAAATGGAGCCGCAGCCGCAGGAGCACCAAGAGGCCGCCCCCGACGAGCCGCTCGTCCCACCCTCCCCGCCAAGGAGGAGGTCCCCGGCGAGGGGGGATGCTCCGCCAAGGACGGGTACTCCGCCAAGGGTGAGTACCCCGCCAAGAGCGAGTTCCCCGACAAGGGTGGGCACCCCACCAAGGGAAGGCACAAGCGGCCCTCCGCCAGCAGGGGCCACTACTACGCCGCCAAGGGAGAACTCCCCGGCGAGGGACCCCGTTACTGAAGAGGCCCGCGCAGGTAGCCCTTGTACTCTTCTTTTCTTGAATTCATCTTTTTTGGATATTTGCTTGATGATTCTTTCTTTTCTTTTTCTTCTGTTAGATCCGCCTGCCCCGGAGTCGATGGAGACGGAGACCATTGCCGGGGAGGAAGTGCACGGCGATGCTGGCGACGCCACCACCGTAGAAGGAATGGCCGGCGCCGACGAGCCAACTGCCGAGGAGACTGCCCCGACCGCTGACGCGGCAGCTGGGGAAGGGACCGGCGACCGCACTGCTGGCCCTGAGGCCGCAGGAGCACCGGACGCTGCGCCGGCCGCCGACCCCTCCGCCTCCGCGGCTGGGTCGGGCGTCTATCTGGAGGCCGCCAACGGGGTCTTTATCCAAGTCCCGTGGGCGTCCTCATCGAGGGCACCCGCGGAGGGGGAGACCTTCGACGGAGAAGTTCTCGCCTCCGTCGGGCTGAAGATTGTCGACGCGCCCGGCAGCAGCGACGAGCCCGAAGAGGAGCAACTCCTACGCCGGCTTCTGGCCTTGTACCGGGCCAGGCAGGCTAAGTTGGAGTCCCGGGAGGCTCTGGCTGCCAAGGCTGGTGCTGATCTGGAGAAACGTGCCGCGGAGCTCCGTGCCGCCAACCAGGCGGCCCTCCGGAACTTGGCGGAGGAGCGTGAAGAGCTTGCCGGAGCACACCAAGCGTTCCTCCTCGAGAAGGCGAGGTGGAGGAGCAGCAGCGACTGGCCGCCGAGGATCTGTCTCGGCGGGAGGGAGAGCTCAACCAGCGGAAGGTCGACCTCGATAGCCACGAGGACGACCTCACCGCTCGTGAGCAGGCCATTGGCGGGGCTCTAGAGGAGGCGAGGGATGCCGCTGCTGCCGCAGAGACCACCAAGAGGGATCTGGAGGCCCGGGTGACGCAGTTGGAGACGGGCTTGAAGGTGAGCGAGGACAGGGTCGCCGCGCTCAACGTGGCGCGGGAGAAGGACGCCCACACCAACTCGGAGCTCCAAGTCCGTCTCTCCGAGAAAGGCAAAGAGCTCAACGACGCCAAGGACTCCATTGCAGACTTGGAGCTGAAGGTTTCCACCCTCACCGACTCGCTTGACGCCGCCCGGGACCGCGAAACGAAGCTGAAGGATGATCTCCGCGCCGAGAGGGCATTGCTGGACAGCGCCGCCGTCTCGCAAAACAACTTCAAGGAGACGGTGGAACAGTGGACCGAGGGGCTCGTCGCCTCCGCCGCCAACATTGACAAAGAGATGGTGGCTCTTGGGACGGAGCACCTCGTGTACTCTCCCGACGAGAACCTCCCCCACAGCGCCAAGCTAAGCCTATTCTTCAGGGGAGTGGCGGCAGCCCTCGCGCAGCTACGGAAGAGGATCCCCTTGCAGCTGTCGAACGAGGCGCGTAGGCTCTGCACGGGCACCATGGAGCGAGTGTTGTCGAAGATCGTCTAGCGCAACCCCGACATAAACCTTAACAACGTCCTCCGGACCCTGCCGCCGGAAGCTGATCAGGAGGCGTTGAAGGCACGAGTTGCCCACATCGTGGCCAAGGCGGGCAAGATCAAGAGGATTGACGGAGACCGTGTAGACTAGGCTCCCTTCTTTCTGCTTCCCTTGCCGCTGTCGATTAGATCATGGGTAGTAGTTGGTTAAAATAGCGGCAAGTTATCTTGTAATATAAGTTTATTTTGAATAGTCAATGCAGTGTTATCTCCCTTGCTTGGTTCCTTCACTTTGTACTCTTCTCACCCTACGCTTTTAGGGAACTTGCCGGCAAAGGGGCCCTTGCCGCGAGCGCTGAGTACGGGACTCCTAGCAGCCTGCTGGCAATGCCCTTGCTGGCAAGAAACCTTGCCGCAGCTAGTCGCAGCACACTTAGATTGTTGAGCGAACTCGAAAAACGAAGTAAGGGTGCGACACTTGTCGCAGCTCACTTAAGCCGTTGAGCGTGCTCGAAACAAAGTAAGGGTGCGGCTAGCCACGGGTAGGTTCCTCCGCGCACAGGTTTTCCATACAAAGTGTGGTGGTTCAAGGAAGACAACTAAGAATTTGAAATTTTGAATGTTCAAACTTTTTCAACTTATCTTATGTATCCTGTTTGCTTCTCGGCAAGGCTTTCCTTCCTTGAACAGCACTTGGTCCATACCACTATCTCCTTCCCCCCCGGCAAACTTGTGCGCGAGGAACACTTTTTCTGTTTAAGAGAGAAAGGAAAAGAGGAGGAAAACACAAGTATGGAGCCTTGTGGCTTGTTACTGCTTACCGGAGATGTGTGCTACACAAAGTGTCACATGATACATGCAAGTAAAAGGAAAGGCATGAAATGACAAATGGTGCGAAGCCCAAAAGTTTTACTGATGCACGGGGTCTGCGCCCGGCTTTGTACAAAGGTTTACATGCAACAGCGGCAAGACTTGTACAAAAGGTGGTTGCCGGAGCGGATCACGGCAACCGCGCCTCATGGATGAAACTTGTGAAGATGCTCAATGTTCCAGGAGTTGCTCACCGGTAAGCCTTCTTCGGTCTCAAGGCGGACAGCGCCGGGCCTCGTGACTTGTCTCACCCGATAGGGGCCTTCCCACTTCGGCATCAACTTGTTGGAATGCTTGGCGGACTGAACGCGCCGAAGAACAAGGTCGCCTTCCTCGAGACTCCTGGCCTTGATTTTGCGGCCATGATAGCGACGCAAAGCTTGCTAGTATCGAGCAGCTTGTACAGCAGCCTGGAGACGGTTCTCCTCGAGGAGCAGTGCGTCATCTTGTCGCAGTTGCTCTTGCTCGACCTCGTCGTAAGCGAGTACTCGAGGAGACCCGTATACGAGTTCCATGGGGAGAACTGCCTCTGCTCCATAGACGAGAGCAAAGGGTGTCTGCCCGGTGGCTCGATTTGGTGTCGTCCTGATTGACCAAAGAGCCACCGGCAACTCCTCGATCCAGTTTCTTCCGCACTTGTGCAGTCTGTCGAACGTTCTTGTCTTTAGTCCGCGCAGCACTTCAGCATTGGCCCTCTCTGCTTGACCGTTGCTTCTCGGGTGAGCAACAGAAGCAAAGCAGACCTTGGCGCCAAGGTCTTGGACGTACTGCATGAAGGTGCGACTTGTGAACTGTGTGCCGTTGTCGGTGATGATCCTGTTAGGGATTCCGAAATGGCAAACAATTGATCTGAAGAACTTCACTGCTGACTGTGCTGTCACCTTCCTCACTGGTTCCACTTCCGGCCACTTTGTGAACTTGTCGATTGCAACGTACAAGTACTCAAAGCCCCCGACAGCGCGGGGAAAGGGGCTGATGATGTCGAGCCCCCAGACCGAGAAGGGCCAGGACAAAGGGATCGTTTGGAGAGCTTGAGCTGGCTGGTGTATTTGTTTGGCATGGAACTGGCACGCTTCACACTTGGTTACTTGTGCAGTTGCATCTTGGAGGGCTTCTGGCCAGAAGAAACCATGCCGGAACGCCTTCCCGGCAAGTGCTCTCGCGCCAATGTGGTGGCCACATATGCCTCCGTGTACTTCTGCCAACAGCTTCTGTCCATCTTCCCGGGAAATGCACTTCAATCTGACACCATTGAGTCTTCTTCTGTATAGCTCGTTGCCGACGAACTGATACATACTTGACTGCCTGGTAATCCTCTCTATCTCTTCTGGTTCTTCGGGAAGTTCCCCAGTTTGAAGAAAGCGGACGATTTGTTGTGCCCATGCTGGAGCCTGAGGCTCAACAACAAGGACAAAAGGCATTAGTGCTGCTGCGGGAACGTCGGCTTCTACGGCAAGAACCTGCGGCTCCGCCAGAGCTGAACGTCCCCCGGCATGCCTGCTGGGGCAAGACTTGTCGGGAACACCTGCTTCAACTGTACAGACCCTTGGGTCTGCAGGAGCAGACTGTTTCTCAGCAACTTGGTCGTTGATCTTGGGGACCTTGGCGGCGGTTTCAGGAAGATCCGCCGGCAAGTAGTCGCCGGAGACCAACTTCCTCTTCTTGCTTTGCCCAACTGATGGTGTAACGGATGGTTGAGTTAACTTGAGCAGGAAGGTCCCTGGTTCCACAGGTAGCTTCATTGCAGCACACTTTGAAAGGCCATCTGCGACATCATTTTGAGCTCTTGCAACGTGCTCCATCTGCAGGCCTTCAAAGTGTTCTTCAAGCTTCCTCACTTCATCGACATAAGCTTCCATCAAAGGACTCTGGTAGCTCTTGTTTACTTGTCGGACCACCAACTGTGAATCTCCCCGCACAATCAGCTTCCTGATCCCAAGTTCGGCCACAATTCTGAGGCCGGCAAGCAAACCCTAATACTCAACAGTATTGTTTGTCGCTTGCTCCTTGGGAAAATGCATTTGAACAACGTACTTGAGGTGCTCCCCGGTGGGTGCTATGAGTAACACACCAGCACCGGCGCCTTGTAGCGAGAAGGCACCATCGAAGTACATTATCCAATCCTTGCTTGCTTCTTTGACGGGGATGCTTGTCTCTGGAACTTCTTCATCTGATGTTGGGGTCCATTCTGCTATGAACTCTGCCAAAGCTCTGCTCTGTATAGTTGAAGTACTCTCAAACTTAAGACCAAAGCTTGACAGTTCCAGTGCCCACTCGACGATCCTGCCTGTTGCTTCTGGATTTTGCAATATCCTCTTCAACGGAAAGCGAGTGACCACCGTTATCTCGTGTGCTTGGAAGTAATGGCGCAATTTCCTTGAGGCCATGAGGAGGCCGAAAAGCAACTTCTGCACCCCGGAGTATCTTGATCTAGCCCCCTGCAAGAGGGAACTTACAAAATAAACTGGGCGCTGCACCATCTTCTTTCGCACTTCTCCTTGTTCCTGCGCAGACTTGTCCTTGTCGGGGCCAGAGCTTATCGGGGAAACCCCCTGCTTGTCGCTGGATGCCCTTGCCGGGTCTGTGGGCTCCTCATCCGCCTCCCTCTCCGCTACCAACGCAGCACTAACCACTTGATTGGTTGCTGCTAGGTATAGCAGCAACTTCTCTTGCGGCTTAGGTGCGACAAGTATAGGATTGGAGGACAGGTATCCTTTCAAGTCGTGCAGCGCTGCCTCCGCTTCTGGAGTCCATTTCATGGGACCTGCCTTTTTCAAGATTTTGAAGAAAGGCAGGGCGCGTTCTGCAGACTTTGAAATGAACCTGCTGAGGGCAGCCACACAACCAGCAAGTCTTCGGACATCCTTGAAGCGCTTCGGAGCTTCGGTCTGCTCGATGGCTTTGATCTTGTCGGGATTGGCTTCAATCCCCCTCTGGGACACAAAGAACCCGAGAAGCTTGCCGGAGGGAACTTCGAAGACGCACTTCTCGGGGTTCAGCATGAGTTGTATCTTGCGCAGATTTGCAAAAGTCTCATCCAGGTCTTGGATCAGGGTATCCTTGTCCTTGCTCTTGACCACTATATCATCCATGTAGGCTTCTACATTCCTGTGTATCTGTGGCTCAAAAGCAGTGTGGACTTGTCACAACCCTAGTTCTGGTATGCACTAGGTTAGCCTTGTTGTTGCATCATGTTTAAAATTTTCAAATGAAATTGAAATGAGGACTTGTGAAACCCTCAGAAACCCTTTTGAAGATGACCTAAATAAAAGTTGCTCCAAAAAGGTTCGTTGTTCCTTTAAGTCCTTGTAGCTTGCTACGACTTGGGTTCATTCGTTGATGACCGACACGTTCGTTGCTGGGTCATGAATGCCTGTATCTGTAATTTAGTGCCACTTTTGGTTTATAACTGGTCATGTCGGCCCGGGTTCTCTGTCATATGGATGCTAGCGACACTATCATATACGTGCGCCAAAATGCGCAAACGGTCCCGGGCCAGGTAAGGTGGCACCCGTGGGGATACCGTGCGTGAGGCCGCAAAGTGATATGGTGTGTTACATGCTAGATAGGTGTGACTTAGGATCGGGGTCCCGACAGCTTTGGTATCAAAGCCTGACTGCCTGTAGGATTACCAAGCCAAACTGGTCGAAGTTGAGTCTAGAAATTCTTTAGTTATATAAGGGAATTGATTGTGGAAGGGAACGTAAGGCTCTTTTTACTCCTTATACCTCATGTCTTCTGATCTGAGTCATCTTACCTTTTCTACGGGGTTAAGGAACTAGGCTTTCTCTTCCGTCTATCAGGATCACGAGTTACTACTCCGTAGTTCCTTAAGATTTGTTGATCAGAGTTCTACTCCTGTTTTCAAGTTCTTCCGGTGAAGTTGTTTTAGTACTATCACAGTACCTTGAGTGATGATGTTGAGATGTTGAACTATCCTTTGTTAGCAGGATGTCTCATTCTGAGCATTTTACTGCCGTTATGCTGCCGGAATTATCCTAGTAATTCGAGAGATACTAATTTCTTGTTCTACCTTATGCTTCCTATAGTTGTTGATGTTTCCGTTTTCGGTTTCGCTTCCCAGGATGTCTTCAGTTAAGCGAAGCTCAGCTGCTCGTAGACAGAACCACGGAGATGGTAGGGATGAGGTGGATCCTCCCGACCAGCCTTCGTTGGTAGAATTATTAATAGAGATGGAGAGAAACAAGCGTGAGTCTAACCGCTTGTTGGCACGTATTGACGAGAACACCGCACAACAGTGCAAGGAATCAGCAACCATCCATGACTTCATTCGTCTGAAACCACCCACCTTTCATCATTCCATTGAGCCACTCGATGCAGATGACTGGCTCCGTAGTATCACTCACAAGCTGCGTTCTGCGAACGTAGCTGAAGATGACAAGGTTATCTATGCCACTTATCACCTGGAAGGTCCTGCTAGTCTTTGGTGGCAGAACTATGAGGCCATGATTCCAGCTGGCCAGATTCCTACCTGGAGAGATTTCACTGAGGCTTTTCGTGAGCATCATATCCCTCAAGCCCTCATCGATCGCAAGAGAGAAGAGTTCTGCAGTCTTACACAGGCTAAGATGGCTGTTGATGCTTATAGTCGAGAGTTTGAGAACCTCGCCCGTTATGCTACAGAAGAAGTGTCCACGGACGCCAAGAAGCAGGCTAGGTTCCGAAAGGGTCTCAACCCCAAACTGCGTCGTGATCTCCACTTGCATCATTGCAACACATTCCAGGCTCTTGTGAACAAGGCCATCAACGCAGAGACAGCTCAGCTCACTTACGATGAGTCTCGCAAGCACACCCTTGATTTGGGATCTTCCTCCGGTACTAGTCTCCAAAAGCGCCGGATTTGGGTTCCAAACTCTGTTCTTCCACCCACTTATCTTCCGAGGTCATCTCGTATGGTACCTCTTCCAGTTCAGCAGTTTGCTCCACCCAGGTCTATTGATGGACCGTTTGTCAATACGGGTCCACGTCCTAATCCCCGGATTTTCTACAAGTGCGGAGAGCCGGGCCACATTGCTCGTATTTGCACTCAGACCCGTGTTGCCCCATCCCAGTCCGTAAAGTCTGTTAGACGTGATAAATCATCACGCAAGATGATCAGTGTTAAGTCAGCTCCCATCGAACATGGACGTGTGCATCACGTCTCAGCCAAGAACGCTCATGATGATCCAGATGTCGTTCTTGGTACACTCCTTGTCAATTGTCATCCGGCATCGGTTCTATTCGATACTGGAGCATCTCATTCTTTCATTTCCGAAAGTTATGCCCGTTTGCACGACATGTCATTTTGTGATATGCCTTCCCCACTAATTATTCAAACTCCTGGGTCCAAATGGCAGACTTCTAGTGTAAGCCATGGTAATGAAATCCTTGTTGACAGACTTGTATTCCTTGCATCACTTGTAGCCCTCAAGTCTTCAGATATTAATATCATCTTGGGTATGGACTGGATGACAGCTCATCATGCCAAGATTGATTGCTTCACTAGGTCTGTTCAGCTTACACATCCATCTGGCAAGACAGTCACTGTCAACACTAGAGTTGCAAAGCGTCAACTCTATTCTCTTAATGCCAGCCCTCTCCCAGATCTTGAAGATGTTCCGGTAGTCCGTGACTTTCCGGATGTCTTTCCAGAGGAACTGCCAGGTGTTCCACCCGACCGAGATGTAGAGTTTGTTATAGAGCTTATCCCAGGAACCGCTCCAATCTCTAGGAGACCCTACAAAATGGCACCCTTAGAACTAGCCGAGCTTAAGAAACAACTTGATGAGTCCTTGCAAAAGGGTTTCATCCGTCCTAGTTCTTCTCCCTGGGCTTGCCCCGTCCTCTTTGTCAAGAAGAAGGATGGTACGGATCGGATGGTTATAGATTATCGTCCCGTTAATTTGGTCACGGTAAAGAACAAGTATCCGCTTCCCAGGATCAACGACCTGTATGATCAGCTCGCTGGATCCTCAGTCTTCTCCAAGATGGATTTGAGGTTAGGATACCATCAAATCAAGATTAGAAATGGGGACATACCCAAGACGGCTTTCGTCACTCGTTATGGTCAGTACGAGTACACCGTCATGTCCTTCGGTCTAACAAATGCTCCAGCCACCTTCTCTCGCTTGATGAACTCGATCTTCATGGAGTACTTAGATAAGTTCGTCGTGGTTTACCTCGATGATATTCTTATTTACTCGAAGAACGAGGAAGAGCATGCCGAACATCTTAGACTTGTTCTAGAAAAACTCAGAGAGCACCGCCTTTATGCCAAGTTCTCCAAGTGCGAATTTTGGTTGCCAGAAGTGACCTACCTCGGTCATGTAATCTCTGGTAAGGGCATTGCTGTCAATCCCGAGAGAGTTCAGGCCGTTCTTGATTGGACTCCGCCTGAAACAGTTAAACAAGTTAGGAGTTTCCTTGGTCTAGCCAGTTATTGTCGCCGCTTTGTTGAGAACTTCTCTAAAGTGGCCAAACCTCTCACGGAACTTCTTAAGAAAGATAAAAAGTTTGAGTGGTCCCCACAGTGTGAGCACAGTTTTCAGGAACTGAAAAGACGCCTGACTTCTGCTCCCATACTTGTGCCACCGGATTTCACTAAGGACTTTGTTATCTACTGTGATGCCTCACGACAGGGACTAGGTTGCATCCTTATGCAGGATCGTCATGTGATTGCCTATGAATCTCGACAGTTGCATCCACATGAGGAGAATTATCCTACACATGATCTAGAGCTTGTAGCCGTAGTCTATGCACTTAAGACCTGGCGGCATTACCTCCTTGGTAATCGTTGCGAGATCTACACCGATCACCAGAGTCTCAAGTATATCTTCACCCAACCAGATTTGAACCTTAGGCAAAGAAGTTGGTTGGAATTGATCTCCGATTACGACTTAGGGATTACCTACACCCCGGGCAAGGGCAATGTCATGGCTGATGCGCTAAGTCGTAAATCCTATTGCAACAATCTTATGTTGCAGCAGGGCCAGCCACTTCTCCATGAGGAATTATGTAAGCTTAACCTTCACATTGCTCCTCACGGATTCCTTTCTACCTTGGTGGCGAAACCTACTCTTGTGGATCATATCATAGAAGCCCAGAAGCATGATACCGGAATTACCCGGATCAAGAGAAACATTGCCAAAGGTATTGCTGGTAGTTTCTCTATGGATGACCGAGGTGTTGTTCTCTTCCAAAACCGGCTGGTGGTTCCCAAGAAGCAACATCTTCGGCAATTGATTCTTAAAGACCTGCTGGCACCCTTCAGCCTCTAGCTATTCCTGAGTGGAAATGGGATAAAGTTGGTATGGACTTCATCACCGGCTTTCCCAGGACCAAGAGAGGGAATAATGCTATCTTCGTAGTTATTGATCGTCTCTCCAAAGTGGCTCACTTCCTACCTGATCGAGAGAGTATCACTGCTAGTCAGCTTGCTGACTTGTATATTTCTCGAATAGTGTCACTTCATGGTGTCCCACTAGAGATCAATTCAGACCGTGGGAGTCTTTTCACTTCTCATTTCTGGGAGAGTTTCCAGACTGCCATGGGCACCCATCTATCCTTCAGTACCGCTTTCCACCCTCAGTCAAGTGGTCAGGTGGAACGGGTTAATCAAATTCTCGAAGATATGCTTAGAGCTTGTGTTATCTCATTCGGTATGGATTGGGAGAAATGTCTTCCTTTCGCCGAATTTGCTTATAACAATAGCTATCAATCCAGTCTTAAGCAAGCTCCTTTTGAGATTCTTTATGGACGAAGATGTCGAACACCTTTGAACTGGTCAGAAACCGGTGAAAGACAATTCTTTGGACCGGATATGATCCAGGAAGCAGAAGAGCAAGTCCGCATCATTCGTGAGAATTTGAAAACAGCCCAGTCTCGTCAAAAGAGCCAATATGATCGTCATCATAAGGAAGTGGCTTATGAAGTTGGTGACAAAGCTTATCTTCGGGTTACTCCTTTGAAAGGTACCCATCGTTTCGGTATCAAGGGCAAGTTGGCTCCTCGTTACATTGGTCCTTTTCGCATTCTCGCTAAACGAGGAGAGGTTGCCTACCAATTGGAACTACCCCCACATCTCTCTCGAGTTCATGATGTCTTCCACGTCTCTCAACTCAGGCGTTGCTTCTCGGATCCCATCCGCGGAGTGGACCACGAAACGCTTGATCTCCAAGATAACCTCACATATCGAGAGTATCCCGTTCGCATTTTGGATCAAGCAGAGCGTGTCACTCGACGTCATAACATCAAGTTTCTCAAAGTTCAATGGTCTAATCATTCCGAGAGAGAAGCTACCTGGGAGCGAGAAGATCGTCTCCGACTGGAGTACCCCACCTTCTTTCCGCCTACTCCTGAATCTCGGGACGAGATTCTTTCGAGTGGAGGCGAGTTGTCACAACCCTAGTTCTGGTATGCACTAGGTTAGCCTTGTTGTTGCATCATGTTTAAAATTTTCAAATGAAATTGAAATGAGGACTTGTGAAACCCTCAGAAACCCTTTTGAAGATGACCTAAATAAAAGTTGCTCCAAAAAGGTCCAAGAAAATGTTCATGTGGCCCTCTAAAAATATTGGTCAGAGATAAAAATCAAGCCAATATTATTAGGAGCTCATAAGTATTTATTTTGGGCATTTGGAATTAATGCAATAGTTATTTGCATTGGATATATATATATATATATTATATTTTATATATGTCCAAAATTCTGGTTGTTTATTTTTAGGGGCTTGGGTAAATTTCTAGGTCCCTGCAAAATAAATATGTCAGAAGAAATAATTGATTTAATTTAGATATTAAATCAAAACAAATGTCATAAATTAGAAAACAGAAATAATTAAAGGTTAGAGCTTACCTGAGCCACTTGCTGGCCTGGCACTGGGCCGGCCCAGCTGGCAGCCCAGCCCACCGAGCCCTCCCCTGTCGTCTTCCCCGACGACAGGAGGCCGAGCGTGTGGCCGGCGCGCGCGCACGGCCGGAGTGCCACGCTTCCTGCCTGCCTGTCCTCCCCCTCGCCGTCTGATGTCCTCTGCTCGAGCCACGCAGCCTCCCCGACCCTCCCGCACTCTTCTGGACGCCTCCCCTCTCCTCTATCTCCCTCTCCCGCACGGTCCCGAGCGCCGCCGTCGCCGCCGATCGCCGTAGTCGTAGCCACCGTCTCCCCCACGCCCAGCCAAGGTGCCCAAGAGCTCCGCCGCATCCTCCCCGACCTCCTCGACGATTCACACCTCGCCGGACGCCCTGAGGCCTCGACCCCGACCTCTTCTTCATCGCCGGCCGCCGGAGATCCCCTCCGCCGCCCTGCTTGCTCCGGTCCTCCTCCGAGCCCTCCGCCTGCACCGCCGCGATCGCCGTAAGCTTCTGGCCATGCTCCCCCTCTCCGTTCTCCCCCTCGCAGGCTGTAGCTGCCGCTCCACGATCACCCGCACACGCCGCCGCCCGCGCTCGTCGCCGGTGGTGCTCCGGTGACCTTTTGGTCCCGGGCGTGCGACCAACATGCTCCCCGCGCCGCGTAGAGGCCGTAGCTGCTATCGCTGCCTCGCCTAGGCCACCACAGCCCCGAGCCCGAGCTCGGCCGAACTCCGGCGCCGCCGCGAGCTTGTTTCCGGCGAGCTCCGGTCGTCCCAGCTCCTGCCGCTTGAGGGAATGGACGCGGACGAGCTCCAGCAGCTCGCCCGTGGTCTCCGCTGGTCATTTGACCCCCGGAGCAGGAATCCCGAAGCCCTCCGCCGCGTCTGTGGTCGCCGGCGTCGAGCCGCCGGTGGGATTTGACCGCTGACCGGTGTGCTTAGACCCCCTGTGTCAATGACAGGTGGGCCCCACCCTTTTAGTTAGTGGACTAATTAGTTAATTTAATTAAGTTTTGTTAATTAATCTAGCCACTGACATGTGGGCCCAGCCCTGCTAATTAGTTCTGTTAGGATTAATTTAGAGTTAATTAACTCAGTTAACTAATTGAGTCACTGACCAGTGGACCCCACTGTCAGGTTTGACTCTGGAACAGCCCCTTTGACCTGCTGACGTCATGCCTGTGTCATGCTGATGCAGTAAATCAGTTCTGGTTTTTAAATAAATCTTAAATGATTTATTTAATTCAGAATTTGGCTTAAACTTCAAAAAATCACAGAAATTCAACCGTAGCTCAGAATGAAATAATTTATATATGAAAAATTATCAGAAAAATTCAATCTATCCATCTGTACCATTTTCATGCATGACAAATGAAGTTAAACCTACTGTTTATATGAAAACACATATATGGCATTTTATAGTACTTATTAAAGAGTTGCATTTGAACCCTTGGTTCAAATGGAGTTCAACAAATTTAAATGCTAGTTGCATTAGCTCAAACAACATCATATTTTCATGCCATATTCATGCATCATATTGTTGCATATGCTTGTGTTTGATTGTCGGCACCGTTCTTCTCGATAGGTCCAGCTCCGGAGACCGATCCAGAGTACCTGTCAGAGGAGCAGTGCTCTGCACGTTGTTTATCAGGCAAGCAAACCGCCTTGTTCATTCCGATACAACCCCTCTCTCGCTCCTGCTCCCTGTTATTGCATTAGGACAACAACGTTTGCAACTGCTACTTTATGCTGCGGTAGTTGAACCCATTCCTCTGCATGACCTGTCATTCCACAGTAAATAGTTGAAACCCACTAGCATGTGTAGGAGTTGATTGAAGCCATGTTGTGATCTTACCATGCCTTTCTTGCTATTGCTTAGAGTGTGTCAGGTCTAATTCATCGGGAATGAATTAGAGTGAAATGATATGTTCTGATGCTGAGGGTTAAACGTGTGAACACGATTTGGTAAAGGTAGCGGTGAGAGGCCATGTAGGAGTACATGGTGGGTTGTCTCACTGGAACCGTCCCTAAGAACTGAGTTCTGTGTATGTTGTCCAATGACTAGTTACTACCACACATTGGGTTCCGGTAACTCGACCCCTCTCGACTTATTAATCAACATGATCTCTGTCCAGGAGTTGCAACTAGTTTCTGGTGTTTGTAGTTAGTGTTAGTAGTCTACCAAGTGGCCCTCGGCCAGTGGGCTTGGGACAGACTAGGCACCGTGGCACGGTGTACCAAGCGTAGATCAACTCGGCGAGGTGGGCTTGGGAACCCTGCGCACATCATTTGGGGCCGTGAGCGACACCCCGGCCGGATCTCCCCACGGATGGAACCCGAATAGGCGATAAACCTGGACGAGAGACTTGTGTGGTTAGTCAGGTCGTGGCCGACACCCTCGCCAGGCTTCCGCTTGAAGGTTGCCGAGATACACGAGATGTACCTGGCGGTAAGTGGCGAGAGCGTGTGTGAAGAAGTACACCCCTGCAGGGTTAACATAATCTGTTCGGATAGCCGGGTCCGCGGATATGGACTTCTTGGATGCTTACGTGGTACATAGACAACTTGAAGTGGATACTCTAAAATACTCAAGACAAGTGTGAGTGCTATGGATGGCCTTCTCGTAGGGAGACGGGAATGAATCCATAGTGGTGTTTTATGTGGTGCTTAGTGGACTCGTGTGCGCCACCTCAAAGTGTTACCAGCAATCGTAGAATAGGATAGCCACTGAGTCAAAGCTGGCTTGCTGCAACTAAACCCCACTATGCCATCTTGATACAAGTGCATGTATGATAGGATCTGATGTAAGTCTTGCTGAGTACCTTTGTACTCATGTTTGCTTAATTTATGTTTTGCAGATAGGATTGATGTCTCACTAGTAGTTCCGCTTGGACTTCGACAAGTAGCTTGTACCTCAGCTACGATCTTGGACGAGTGTTGTAGATAGTCAGGCTCTTCAGCCCTTTTTCATTTGTAGATGTCTGTACTCAGACATGTAGTGCTTCCGCTTGTTGCTTGTATGCTCTGAATGTTGGGTCAAGAGACCCATGTTTGTAATACTTGGCTCCTCGGAGCCTAATGAATAAATACTTTGTTTATTAGAGTCTTGTTGTGATGCCATGTTGTATTTGCACATATTGAGCATATTGTGTGTATGTTATTGAAATGCTTGGTATGTGTGGGATCCGACACCTAGTTGTTTACCCTTGGTAGCCTATCTTACAGGGAAATGTCTCCTAGTGCTTCCACTGAGCCTTGGTAGCTTGCTACTGCTCCGGATCACTTAGGCTGACCGGCATATGTCCTTCTTCGTTCCTGTGTCTGTCCCTTAGGGGAAATGTCACGCGTTGTTCCTTTAAGTCCTTGTAGCTTGCTACGACTTGGGTTCATTCGTTGATGACCGACACGTTCGTTGCTGGGTCATGAATGCCTGTCTCTGTAATTTAGTGCCACTTTTGGTTTATAACTGGTCATGTCGGCCCGGGTTCTCTGTCATATGGATGCTAGCGACACTATCATATACGTGAGCCAAAATGCGCAAACGGTCCCGGGCCAGGTAAGGTGGCACCCGTGGGGATACCGTGCGTGAGGCCGCAAAGTGATATGGTGTGTTACATGCTAGATAGGTGTGACTTAGGATCGGGGTCCCGACAGGACTACCCTTGCAAATGTTGAGCCCGCATTCTTCAATCCGAAGGGCATGCGTATGAAGCAATATGTGCCGCATGGAGTGATGAACGCGGTCTTCTCTTCATCTTCCTCGGCCATGAATATCTGGTGATACCCGGAGTATGCGTCAAGAAATGAAAGCAACTCACATCCAGCTGTGGAGTCAACGATCTGGTCAATGCGCGGCAAGGGAAATGGATCCTTGGGACAAGCTTTATTCACATCAGTGAAGTCTATACAAAGTCTCCACTTCCCATTAGCTTTGCGCACGACAACTGGATTTGCCAACCATGTGGGATGAAGTACACCTCTAAGAAGGCCTGCTGCTTCCAACTTCTTGATTTCTTCGGCTATGAACTCTTGGCGCTCCACCGCTTGCTTCTTGACCTTCTGCTTGACGGGCCGCGCGTGAGGACAAACAGCAAGCTTGTGCTCAATTAACTTCCTGGGAACGCCGGGGATGTCAGACGGTTGCCATGCAAACACATCGACATTCGCCCGCAGGAAGGCAACGAGCGCGCTTTCCTATTTGGGGTAGAGCGTAGCACTGATGGTGAAAGTACCACCAGTGCCGTCCTCCTTGGCGGACACCTTCTTGGTTGCCGGTGGAGCTGCCATTCCTTTCTTGCATTTGCCGGCGGAGCTCGATGGTGCGTCCTCGACGGCAGCGCAGCACTCCGAAGAGGTGCGTTTGCCGGAGTGGGCCCCAGAGCTCTTGCCGGACTTGGTCTTGGTCTCCCCCCCGGGAGCTTCAGCGGCAAGTGTGTTGCTGTCTGCCGCGGCTGCTGCGTCCCGGTAAATCTTGTCGGCGCAAATAAGCGCGTCCTTCTTGTCGCCGGGGACAGAGATGACGCTTATTGGCCCTGGCATCTTGAGCATGTTATATGCGTGGTGGGAGGCTGCCATGAACTTGGCGAGCGCAGGACGGCCAAGTAGGGATATCAGCAACGTCGAAGGTGATCCTATCCGTCCTGAAGTTAAGCTCTCCGCCAAAAGTCACCGGCAGCGTGATCTTCCCCTTCGGCTTGATCCTTCCCGGGTTGATTCCTTGGAACGTCCTGGTTTCCTCGAGCTCGCTGTCGGGGATCTGCAGCTTCTTGATCACAGCGGAGGAGATAAAGTTGAGGCCGGCCCCACCGTCGACCAACATCTTGGTGACCTTGAGGTTGCGGATATTTGGCGAAACCAACATCGGCAAACACCCGACCGCAGTTGTGCGGTCAGGGTGGTCCTCAAGGTCGAAGATGATGGGCGTGCCGGACCATTTCAGCAGCCTGCGCGACTCAACGGGTGGCTCAGCTGCGTTCACTTCCCGCACCCATTGCTTGAGTTGGCGGTGGGAAGTGTGTAGAGAGGCACCTCCATCGACGCACAGAACTTCTATGGCCTTCTGGAACTCCTGCTCGCTGTTATCTCCGTCATCCATGTCCTCGTCATCGTCTTCGTGTTCGTCCTTGTCGCGGACCCGGGGAGGTCTGTCTCCTTGCCGCTGCTTGGCCTTGCCGCGGCGTCCTCCCCGGCCATTGAACGGCCGCTTCTTGCTGGGCTCTCCTCCGCCTCCTTGGGTCTTCTCCTTGTCGCGTCGCTCGTATTCAGCCTTCTGTTGTTCTACGAGGTACTCTACCCTCTTGCAGTTCTGGAGATCGTGGCCCTTGGTGCGGTGGATCTTGCAGTACTGCTTGTCGGAGCCGTCCTGCTTGTCGGCGGCCGCTACAGGGGTGGCCTCCTTGCCGGAGCCACCAGCCTGTGTCTTCTTGGCGGCAGTCTCCTTGCCGGACTGCTCGACAACCAGTACTTCCTTGTTCTTCTTCTTCTTATTGTTCCGCCGCCGGTTTTTCCTTGCTGGGGCGGCATCCTCGCTGTTTGTTCCCCCTGCTCCAGTATCCTCTCCGGGGAGTCTCCAACCCTCTTCAGCACGGGCACACATGTCCGCCAGGGCATAAAGCTCGCTGACGTCCCTGATCTTGGTCATCGCCATCTCCTCCCTCATCCGGCGGTTACGCACGTTCTGGTGGAACGCGCTTATAACCGCGGCAGGGTGGACATCCGGGATGTTGTGTTGAACGCGGCTGAACCTCTGGATGTACTTTCGCAGGGACTCTCCCTCCTTCTGGGCAAGAATGTGGAGCTCACTCTCCTGGCCGTGGGGTTTGTGACCGCCGGTGAAGGCGCCAACAAACTGGTGGCACAGGTCTGCCCACGAAGAGATGGAGTTCTCCGACAAGTGCATGAGCCAAGATCTGACATTGGGCTTGAGCACAAGCGGGAAGTAGTTCCCTAGGATCTTCTCGTCGCGTCCCCCGGCAGCCTGCGCCACAATGGTGTAGATGCTAAGGAACTCCGATGGGTGTGTCTTGCCGTCGTACTTCTCAGGTACGTCGGGCTTAAAGTTCTTCATGCTGGGCCACTGGACTTGCCGCAGCTCTCTTGTGAACGCAGGGCAACCTGCCGCGTACGGAAAGTCGCCTGGTTCACCGGGCGCGTGCATGTCGACAGCAGTCCCAGCGCGCTGATCAGATTGTCTTCGGGCTTCTCTTCGACGCTCGATACGAGTTCGAGCGTCCTCTTGTCGCCTGTCGTCGAGGACTTGGCGTTGATCGCGGCGAGCCCACGGGTCTGACGACGCCGTGGAGTCATCGTCAACGTTGATCCGGCGGGTCGGCGATTTCTGCTTCTGCGGCGGGGAGTGCACAGTAGTTGCACACCCGGCGGTCTTGTCTCCATCGGCCTTCGCTTGGTCGACTTGCCGCGGTCGTGATGTTGCCGGCTGCAGTGTGTCGTTGTTGGCGATGGCGATGAGGCTCTGGATCGTAGCCCTCCAGTCTTCGGCCTTGTCTGCCGCTGGAGGGAAGTCGAGGAGCAGTTGAGCTCTGGCTAGAGCTTCTGCCGGAGAGGAGGGAAGCGGTGGCGAGCGGTGCGAGGAGCGAGATATGCTCGGACTTCTAACAGCGTTAGAAGGAGCAGGTTCTCGTCCCAGCGACCGCGCCTTGCTCGTGCCAGCACGTTGGCCTTGAGCGTCCCGCGATCCGCCAGTTTGGCCTTGTCCCAGCAGGCGGATGGTACCGTGGGTACCACGTCGCTGCTGGCCCGGCACCTCCTGAGAGGGACGGGGTGCGTGCACGGACGCCGAGGCTTTGGAGTTCGCCCGGTCGTCCGTCTTGTCCTTGGACTTGGCGGCGCCGTGAGTGTCCTCGCCGGCGTCCACCCTTCCGCCAGCGTCTATCCCACCAATCATTGGTTCTGGTGGTGGTGGGATCGACGCCGACGGGCCTCCGACCTCCGAAGCCTTCTTCTTCGGTGGCATGCTGATGTAGTCGGTGAGGTTGTTGAAGCTAGTGAAGTTGCTGAAGGTTGCGCTCGCGCGAGCGTCGGATCAGGTTCGCACAACCTCGACGCCCCCTACCTGGGGCGCCAAATATGTCGGGGAAACTGACCGCCCACGAACACCTATGGGACCGGAGCCCCTTTTCGTTACGGTAAGGGAGCGGAGGGAGCACGAAGAGCAGATCGAGGGGCACACGCGAGCAGTTTACCCAGGTTCGGGCCGCACGGATGCGTAAAACCCTACTCCTGCCTTGGTCGTATTGAGTTTGTGAGCTCGGGAGCTTGAAGATCTACAGTGCAAGCTGCACCGAGCGTGGGAGTGATCAAGTTTCTGGAATCGAACCCCCTCTACGTTGTGCATGGGCCTCCTTTTATAGCACAAAGGGGTCACCGACAGGTGTCAACGTAGATGAGGGTAAAAGCGTAAAATTGGTGGAAGATGGAACAGTGCATGAACAGTGTATGCACAGTGGTCTATACCTAACCCTGACGGTGGGGGACAAGGGCATTGAATGCCCGTCGCCGTCACCCCAAAAGCGTCCGCCCGGGCGTCTCTGTTCGCCACGGCGATGGCCTTGTCACCGTGGATTGCCACCGTGTTCCCCAGGCTGCACAGCCATCTGCCACGTGCCCCTGGAAGGGCCCCAGGGCCACGCGTGGCCAGATGAGCTGGAGCGCAGGCACACAGTGTGAGCCTTCCCCGGCAAGCACCTTGTCGGGGTCGCTATCTTGCCGGGCCCGGAAGCTTGTCGCTCTCCGGGTCCTGTCGGGGCGCATGAGGCGCCGCGATATCTTCTGAGGTGCTGTTCTTTGGCCAACCTGGTAAGCTCCTCTTTCCAGGGTCTCGTGCTGGAATGATAACCCTGAGCCTGGTGCGGCCTTCCCGGCAAGCTCCTCTTGCCGGGGTCTTGTCTCTTAACTTGAATACTTTGTTCTTGAATGGCTTCAAGGGGTCCAGAGTGGGCTTTGGCGGGCGCGTGGTGAGCCAGGCCACGGGACGCTGCTACTGCCCGTGCATAGGTCGGGATACTAAGGTACCCCTACTTTAGTACACCGACATGCTCATCGTTCAAAGATTTTATGCCAAACATTTCATTGAATTCTTCTGCTAACAATTGAGCACAATTTTCCTTTCCATCATTTTCATGAAAGACATTATAGAGGTGAATAATATGTGGCAACCTCAATTCCATTTTTTGTAGTTTTCTTTTATAAACCAATCTAGTGATAAAACAAGAAACTAAAAGATTCAATTGCAAGATCTAAACACATACATTCAAGCACTCACCTCCCCGACAATGGCGCCAGAGAAGAACTTGATGTCTAATATGCAACCTTTCTTCTTGTAGACTCATGTTGGTCCTCCAAGCGCAGAGTTTGTAGGACAGTAACAAATTTCCCTCAAGTGGGTGACCTAAGGTTTATCAATCCGTTGGAGGCATAGGATGAAGATGGTCTCTCTCAAGCAACCCTCCAACCAAATAACAAAGAATCTCTTGTGTCCCCAACACACACAATACGATGGTAAATTGTATAGGTGCACTAGTTCAGCGAAGAGATGGTGATACAAGTGTAATATGGATAGTAGCTATAGGTTTTTGTAATCTGAAAATATAAAAACCAACAAGGTAGCAAGTAGTAAAAGTGAGCAAAAATGGTATTGCAATGCTTGAAATCAAGGCCTAGGGCTCATACTTTCGCTAGTGCAAAATCTCTCAACAATGATAACAAAATTGGATCACATAACAATCCCTCCATGTGCAACAAAGAATCACTCCAAAGTTCCTATCACATAGAACATTAGTTGCAATTGTTTGTAGGGTACGAATTCACCTCAAAGTTATTCTTTCTGATCAATCTATTGGGCTATTCCTATAAGTGTCACAAACATCTCTAGAGTTCGTACTAAAATAACACCATATGACACACATCAATCAACCCTAATGTCACCTAGATACTCCAATGTCACCACAAGTATCTTTGGGTCCATTATACGATATGCATCACACAACTTCAGATTCATAATATTCAATCCAACATAAAGAACTTCAAGAGTACCCCAAGATTTCTATCGGAGAAAAGAATATGAAAACGTGTATCAATCCCTATGCATATATTACCCCAATGTCACCACGGGAATCCGCAAGTTGATAACCAAAACATACATCAAGTGGATCAATTGAACATCCCATTATCACCATAGATATCCCATCGCAAGACATACATCAAGTGGTCTCACATCCAAAAGATTCAATCCGACATAACAAAACCTCAAAGGAAAAGATTCAATTCATCACAAGGTAGAGAGGGTAGAACACCATAAGATCCAACTATAATAACAAAGCTCGAGGTACATCAAGATTGTACCAAATGAAGATCACGAGAGAGAGAGAGAGAGAGAGAGAGAGAGAGAGAGACAAAACACATAGCTACTAGTAGAAACCCTTAGCCTCGAGGGTGGACTACTCCCTCCTCTTCATGGAGACCGTCGGGATGATGAAGATGGCCTTCAGTGATGATTTCCTCCTCCGGCAGGGTGCCGGAACGGGGTCAAGATTGGTTTTTCGTGGCTACAGAGGCTTGCAGCGGTGGAACTTCGCATCTAGGGTTCTTTCTGGGGGATTTTGGTATTTATAGGAATTTTTGGTGTCGGTCTCACGTTGTTGAGTATATTGATTATTAGGAAAGACGAGATAGACTAGGATTAGTCCTGGCTTGTCTTGTACTCCAAGTTGATCATTGCACTCCTATATATATGCCCACGAGGCTCAACCAATACAACAACTATTCCACCAATACATCTCTCCCTTCTAACATGGTATCAGCCTAATCGATCCTAAACCCTAGCCCCCACTACTTCTGCACCCGCGCGTTGCCCCGGGCGCGGTCGGACTCCATGACCGCCGCCGGGCGCCACACCGCCCATACCTAGGGTTCGTCCACCGATCGTGTTGACCAGCTGCCCTAGATTGTATTTTCCCAAGCCCTTGCTCCGGGTTTTTCTCTCTCCCGCCGGTCATCTTGATCGGCATTTTCTTTTTGGTTTTCTGATCTATGCTTGATTGGTTTGTGTTGCCCGCCGCCGCCATCGACCCCCGTGTGCCTCTACTCCAGCAGTGTCGCGACTGGCTGGCTTCTTCACCGACTCGGCGGCCCCTCACGGTCGTCGTCTACACGTCGGCCCTCCCGTCGATCTAGTCGACCATCTCCTCCCTCCTCGGTCGGGACACCTGCATCGCCTCCACCCGGAAGCCTCCCGCCATGCGACGTTCAACCATAGCCGCCGCTCGCGCGTCGGCCCGCCAATCAATCCACGCCACCCACCTCCGTCACGTCTACACGGTGGCCCTGCGGGTTGCCTCGCCGGCCTCGTCCCTGGCTGTGTCGGGCCGGCTGCATCAGGCCCGTCGGCTTCCTTGAGCTTGGATGTCGCTGTTCTGTTTGTTGCTCCGGCCTCTCTGCCCGGGAGTCGACGCAGCTTTGGCAGGCCGGGTGCAGGTGCTGACACGCTCATCCGCACGCCGTCCCACGCCGTCCATCATTGCCGGATTCATCTCGGACTCTGCCTCCACCCCGCATCCACCGAGCGGCGTCCCCGAACTCGCGTGCAATCGGATTGATCACTTGCCCGTCGCCATGATCGGCCTCATCTACGCCGAGCGACCGACCTGGCCCATCGGTTATGGGCGCCACCGCAGGCCCCGTCACGATCGTCCCGAGTTCAGCCAGCCTCTCTACCGATCGAGCAACGGGCTGATGCTGCGTCACCCCATTGAGCTGCAACTTCGTTGCTCTGTGGTTCTCCCTGCGACAGCACGATCCGCGTAACTGCTGCGTCGCCCCTTTGGGCTGTAGTGCCACAGCCCGCGGTCCACCATCGCCCCGAGGCGTCCACTCTAGGCCGTCCTCGTGGCTGCACTGACCCTCGCGCCGCCATTGCATCGCCCCAACGGGTCGTAGTGAGCATGGCACGTGATCCAGGCCGCCGCCCGAGGCCGTCCCCGTGGACGCACCGACCCGCCCTCCGCAGCAGCACCACCCCTTCGGGTCATCGCACCATGACCCGTGGTCCCCGCAAACGCCTCGAGGTCTTCCACCGTCGCCCTAACCTGCCCGCCACCACTGCATCTCCCCTTTGGGCCGTAGCGCCGTAGCCTGCGGTCCCCCGCCATCTCTGCGTGTCGACCTGCCGTGGTATGCGCCATGCCAGCTCCCTTGGCATGGATACGCCACTGTCTGCGCTGGTGTTTGTCAAGCTGTCGGGTTCTTCGCCTACTTCGAGCACCGCCACCGTGCTCCAAACCTGGCCGCCGCCACCGTCATGCCGCCACCGCCGCTCTTCTTTGGTCACCGCCGCTACTACCCTCGTAGCCACCGCCGCCCGTCCACCCCCTTCTTCTTCGTCCAAGCACCAGCCCATCACCAGCGTCGTCGTCATCTACCCCGACCACTTCTTCTACTCCGACCATCGTTGGTGCCATCGGCCAAGCACTGACTGACGCCACAATCATTGTTGTGTTTCTTTTCTGCTAGCCCCTCCGACTTCTCAGACATTGCGTACAGCTTGTGCAGGTCCCTCGTCTACGCATGCCCGGTGCTGGCAGCATCGATGCATGCCTTCATCCACGACATGTCCCCCGACATGGCAAGCTTGGTCGGCGGTTCGTCAACTTCGTCTTCGTCGGTCTACGCATGCCCGGTGCTGGCAACACCGATGCATGCCTTCGTCTACGATTTGTCCCCAGGTTTGGCAAATTCGGGGCGATGCGTCGTCAACAATGTCTTCTTCTCGGCGAACCACTACTTCGATAGCACTGCGCCCATGACTGACTCGGCGCCTCCTTGCGCCCATGGCTCCTTGACGACTTCCTCGAAACAGGCTAACCCGACTCGACATTGGCCATGGCGTTCTTTGCACGGCTACCTCGACACAGCTACACCATCCTATGCTCTCGGCTACATCAACATTGTCACAAAGGGGTAGCGCCTTGCTTGAGCAACCTCGTCAATTTCCACTCCAGCCACGACTTCCATGATGCATCGACCATTATGACTATGGGGGTGTCTGTCGGCTTGCCATCGGATTCTTCTCCAGTCTCACCGTCTGCGTCGCTACCGTTGTGACTGCGTGGGGATTTTAAGTATATTGATTATTAGGAAAGACGAGATAGGCCTGGGTTAGTTCTGGCTTGTCTTGTACTCCAAGTTGATCATTATACGGTAACCCACAAGTATAGGGGATCAATTGTAGCCTCTTTTGATAAGTAAGAGTGTCGAACCCAATGAGAAGCTAAAGGTAGAACAAATATTCCATCAAGTTCTATCGACCACCGATACAATTCTACGCACGCTTGACGTTCGCTTTACCTAGAACAAGTATAAAACTAGAAGTAATTTGTAGGTGTAACGGGATAGGTCTGCAAGAATATAAAGAGCGCGTAAATAAAAACTAGGGGCTGTTTTAGGTAAATAAGCAATTAATTTAGTATGGAGAGTGTGCAAAAGTGGTGATAAGAGTTGCGAAATTGTCCCAAAGCTATTGCCTATGTTACTAGACCGATAGCAAGTTTTATGTGGGAGAGGCCATTACTAGCATGTCATCCTTGACTTGGAAATCCATGCACTTATGATTGGAACTATTAGCAAGCATCCGCAACTACTAACGTTCATTAAGGTAAAACCCAACCATAGCATTAAGATATATTGGTCCCCCTTCAATCCCGTATCCATCAATTTCTATGCTAGGTTGAAGCTTCTGTCACTCTTGCCCTCCAATACATAGTCCTATCAACACACAACTA
The DNA here is from genome assembly GCA_902687465.1 of Secale cereale. Taxonomy (NCBI): domain Eukaryota; kingdom Viridiplantae; phylum Streptophyta; class Magnoliopsida; order Poales; family Poaceae; genus Secale; species Secale cereale. The sequence continues at coordinate 181,474,204 of LR738714.1, forward strand.
ACCCAATGGTGTGATCCATGCGCACACTCATATGATGGGCACCACAGGAGAGCAACATAACCACAAGCAAATTAAACCAATCATAGCAATTCACCAATTACCAATAGGACAACGAAAATCTACTCAGGCATCATACGATGGCAACACTTCATTGGATAATAATATGAAGCATAAAGCACCATGTTCAAGTAGAGGGTATAGCGGGTTGCGGGAGAGTGGACCGCCGTAGGTAGATGGGGGAAGCTGATGAATATGTTGGTGAAGATGACGGAGGTGTTAGTGTAGATCGCCGTCACACGATGATGGGCCCGGTGGTGTTCCAGCACCACCGGAAGCGAGGTGGAGAGTGCCCCTCCTTCTTCTAGATGGGAGAAGGGTTTCCCCTCTCGTCCATCGCCTCCATGGCATAGGAGGGGCGAGAGCCCCTCCGAGATTGGATTTGTCTCTATGTCTCTCTTTGTTTCTGCGTTCCTCTGCCTTCCAATTTATCGCCTTTCGCCGTTTCTTATATCCCCGGAGATCCGTGACTCCAATTGGGCTGAATTTTTGACATGATCTTGGTCCGGATATTAGCTTTCGTGCGGCGAAAGAAGGGCACCAACCGCCTTACAGGGTGGCCACAAGGGCCCAGGGCCCGCCTGACCCCCTAGGGCGCGCCCCCTTCCTCGTGGTCCCCTCGGGCATCATCTCGTGTTGATTCTTCTTCCCAAATAATCACATATATTCCAAAAAAATCTCCTTGCATTTTTATCCCGTTTGGACTCCGTTTGATATGGATATTCTGTGAAACAAAGAACATGCAACAAACAAGAACTGGCACTGGGCACTAGATCAATATGTTAGTCCCAAAAAATAGTATAAAAAGTTTCCAAAAGTATGTAAAAGTTGTAGAATATTGGCATGAAACAATCAAAAATTATAGATACGATGGATACGTATCAGCATCCCCAAGCTTAATTCCTGCTCGTCCTCGAGTAGGTAAATGATAAAAAGATAATTTTTTATGTGGAATGCTACCTAGCATAATCTTGATCATTTAATCTAACCATGGCATGAATATTAAGATACAAGTGATTCAAAGCAATAGTCTATCATTTGACATAAAAGAATTTAATACTCGGGCATCCCAAAAAACAATCAAGTCTTTCAAAATATCAATGCTAAAGAATGTTATCCCTACAAAATCATATAGTCTTTTATGCTATCTTTTCTTAACACAAGGTAACTCTCATGCCCATCCCGGTGTCAGCCAAGCAATTGTTTTCATACTTTAAATTTTCGAACATTTCAACTCTTCACGCAATACATGAGCGTGAGCCATGGACATAGCACTATGGGTGGAATAGAAGGTGTAGTAGACAAAAGTAGGGAGAAAGTCTTACATCGACTAGGCATATCAATGGGCTATGGAGATGCCCATCAATAGATATCAATGTGAGTGAGTAGGGATTGCCATGCAATGGATGCACTAGAGCCATAAATGTATGAAAGCTCAACAAAAGTAACTAAGTGGGTGTGCATCCAACTTGCTTGCTCATGAAGACCTAGGGCATTTGAGGAAGCCCATTGTTGGAATATACAAGCCAAGTTCTATAATGAAAATTTCCCACTACTATATGAAAGTGACAAAATAAGAGACTCTCTATCATAAAGATCATGGTACTACTTTGGAGCACAAGTGTGGAAAAAAACATAGTAGCATTGTCCCTTTTTTTCTATTTTTCTTTTCTCTTCTTCTTTTTTGGGCCTTCCCTTTTTTGCCTTTCCCCCCTTTTTGGCCTTTTTTTATTTGTCCTTTTTTTATTTGGTATTTTTTCGGGACAATGCTCTTATAATGATGATCATCACACTTTTATTTACTTACAACTCGATATTACAACTCGATGCTAGAACAAAGTATGACTCTATATGAATTCCTCTGGCGGTGTACCGAGATGTGCAATGATCTAGCATAGCAATGACATCAAAAAACGGACAAGCCATGAAAAAATCATGCTAGCTATCTTACGATCATGCAAGGCAATATGGCAATGATGGTGCGTGTCATAACAAACAGAACGATGGAGTTACAGGACAATATATCTCGGAATGGCTATGGAAATGCCATAATAGGTAGGTATGGTGGCTGTTTTGAGGTAGGGTATAAGGTGGTTTGATGCATCGGCGATAACTCCATGGTACTAGAGTGGCTAGCACGGTGGAAGGGTGAGAGTGCGTATAATACATGGACTCAACATTACTCATAAAGAACTCACATACTTCTCGTGAAAAATCAATTAGCCCTCGAAGCAAAAAATACTGCGATGCATGCTCCTAGGGGGGAGGTTGGTAGGAGTTAATCATCACGCGCCCCCGACCTTCACGCAAAGATAAACAATCAAAATACAATGCGCGCCAATTTGGTTACATAGTTAGGAGACCATTCGTGCATGCTTCGGGAATCACAAACCTTAACACCAATATTTTTACTAAACCACAATCATTCACTAGTACCTCCCACATATTAGCATCTCTATATCGCAAAACTATTGCAAGGAATCAACCATATCATATTCAGCGATCTACAAGTTTATGTAGGATTTTATGACTAAGCATGTGAATGACCAATTCCTGTCAACTCTCTAAATAGATATAAGTGAAGCAAGAGAGTTTTAATTCTTTCTACAAAAGATATGCCCACGCTCTAACAAATATAAGTGAAGCAAAAGAGCATTCTACAAATGGCGGTTTTCTATGTGAGGAGAAACAGGCAATCCAAACTTTAAATGATATAAGTGAAGCACATGAAGCATTCTATAAAGCCATACTCAAAAGATATAAGTGAAGTGCAAAGTGCATTCTGTAAATCAACCAAGGACTATCTCATACTACCATGGTGCATTTATTAAAAGAAAAATAAAAAGCACACGACGCTCCAAGAATTTACGCATATCATGTGAATGAAACGAATCTGAAAACATATCGATACTTGTTGAAGAAAGATGGGATGCCTTCCGGGGCATCCCCAAGCTTAGACGCTTGAGTCACCTTGAATATTTACTTGGGGTGCCTTGGGAATCCCCAAGATTGAGCTCTTTCCTCTCCTCCTTCTCCTCACATCGAGACCTCCTCGATCTTCGAACACTTCATCCACACAAAACTTAACCGAACTTTTAGTGGCGGGGTTAGTGCATATGATCAATGAAATCCCATCATGTAGTGATCTAACATTATTGTATAATTATGAAAAAACATTACCCATTGTATGATATCACAATTCTATGGCCCCAAGTCAAGGAGGCTTCAACAAGAATTCAAACATATGCAAATAATGAAGCTATAACAGCAATCTGTGAAAATAGGACAGTCTGTAGTAATCAGAACATTAACCATACTTCTGTAACACTAAAAAATCTGGAAAAATTAGGAAAATCCAAAATTTTGTATAGCAAGACTTTGCAAAACGTTTCAGATCCTTTAGAAATTCCAGAAAAAATGTAAAATCACGCACTACAGCCAATGTTTCTGTTTTTGCACCGCACAAACCAACAAGCAGTTTAATCATCCTAATGGAAAATCTTGGCACATTATTTTTATTATACAATGGAATTGTACAAGGGGGTAATTATTTTTGTTGAAAAGTTTCTATAATCAAGGTTCACAAATTTCCATGGGCATGAACAAAGTTCAAGGCTAGCTCCCACTTTAACAATGCTCGTCTTTCTCACTTTCGCTTTTCTTTTTGAAAAAGTTTTAGGTTCCCCTCTTTATTTATTTTTGTTTCTAAACTTTATAAAAGAACACAATAGAAACAAATGACTCTCTAAAACTTCTGGGTTGTCTTCCTGGCAGCGCTTTCTTTAAAGCCATTAAGCTAGGCATATAGTGCTCAAGTAATGGATCCACCCGGATCCCAAGGTATATCAAAGCCAATTTTAATTAACTATGATTTGTGATTTAGTAGTGAGCACAAAGTAATATATATCATGCAACAACGATGTCTAACTCTCTTCCTATGCATCGGCATGTCATAAAAGAACAATTCATGCACACATAGTAAAGGCCAATGCATAGTACAAATTGTTTCTTGCAATTTTATCATATTGGAAACATAGAGAGGCGGAGATGTAGCTCCTCTCTCATAATAATTGCAAGCAGGAGCAGCAAGCACATGCATATCATATCTATTAAAATCATCATGTTTAGTAGTAAAACACAATCCATCAATAGAATCCTTAATAAGGGCAAACTTCTCCGATATAGTGTAGTCGGGAGAATTAAAAAAGATAATAGGACTATCATGCGTGGGTGCAATAGCAACAATTTCATGTTTAACATAAGGGACTATAGCAAGTTCATATCCATAAGCATAATTCATATAGGCATCTTGGCCACAAGCATAAAAAGCATCAAGTTCATCAAAAAGGGATATTTCAAACGAATCCAAGGGATCATAGATATCATCATAGCAATCATCATTCGGTAAGCACGAAGGGAAATTAAACAATGTATGAGTTGAAGAGTTACTCTCATTAGAAGGTGGGCTTGGGTTGCTAATCCACTCTTCCTCATTTTGTTCTTCGCTCGCCTCCTCATCTTTTTATCTAATGAGCTCACAGTGTCATCAATTTCTTTTTCCATAGTTTTCTACAAAATATTAGTCTCTTCTTGGACAGCACAGACTTTCCCAATAAACACGTCAATATCGGAGTTATATTCATAATTCAAATAGCAATATTTATATATAGCAAGATTTTTAGGCCTATAAACATCATCATCAAAAGCACCATACTTTTTAAATAGAGATTCAATTTCATAAGCACCCTTAGAAGCAACGAATTCTTCTATTTATTCCACATCATAATAATCATATATACCATTAGCATAAGAAGCTAAGGTTTCATTATCATTAAATTTGCATGAAAAGGGAAGGTGTGGAGCGTTCATCCTAGAGCAACAAGTATAATCATATCTCAAGCATAAATCCTAAGCATACCAACACAACATATAAATTTGATCCCAAAATAGTTTCCCTTTTTGTGTCAAGCGATAATCCCTAAAGTATTCACGTTGATCCAACGTTACTCCAATTATATAGTTGAATGGGGTTTTCTCAGGATTATCAAAGTAGTACATAATATTTTTCACATACTGAGCATCGAGGGTTTGAGGAGGTTCCCCATCTCCATGAGTAGCAAGTACACTATTTTTCTGGTATTTCATGTTCCATATCCATAACTTAAGATATAGAACAACTTAGAGCAGCAAATAAAATCTACTTAGTTATAAAGCAAACAAGCACACACGAGAATATTCACCCCACGCTATTGCTCCCCGGCAATGGCGCCAGAAAAAGGTCTTGATAACCCACATGTATAGGGGATCAATTGTAGCCTCTTTTGATAAGTAAGAGTGTCGAACTGAACGAGAAGCTAAAGGTAGAACAAATATTCCCTCAAGATCTATCGACCATCTATACAACTGTACGCACGCTTGGCGTTCACTTTACCTAGAACAAGTATAAAACTTGAAGTAATTTGTAGGTGTAATGGGATAGGTTTGCAAGAATATAAAGAGCACGTAAATAAAAACTAGGGGCTGTTTTAGGTAAAGAAGCAATAAATTTAGTATAGCGAGTGTGGAAAAGTGGTGATAGGAGTTGCGAAATTGTCCCTAAGCAATTGACTACGTTACTAGAATGATGGCAAGTTTTATGTGGGAGAGGCCACTACTAGCATGTCATCCTTGACTTGGAAATCCATGCACTTAAGATTGGAACTATTAGCAAGCATCCGCAACTACTAACGTTCATTAAGGTAAAACCCAACCATAGCATTAAGATATATTGGTCCCCCTTCAATCCCGTATCCATCAATTTCTATGCTAGGTTGAAGCTTCTGTCACTCTTGCCCTCCAATACATAGTCCTATCAACACACAACTAACCCAACTCTTGCCCTTCTTCTTCTTCCTTGACCTTCTCCCTAGATGGGAGAAGGGTTTCCCCGCTGGTCCAAGGCCTCCATGGCATGGGAGGGGCAAGAGCCCCTCCAAGATTGGATCTGTCTCTCTATCTCTCTCTGTTTCTGCGTTCCTCTGCCTTCTAGATTCTCGCCTTTCACTGTTTCTTATATTCCCGGAGATCCGTAACTCCGATTGGGCTGAATTTCGGACACTATCTCGATCCGAATATTAGCTTTCATGCGGACAAAGAAGGGCACCAACTGCCTTACGGGGTGGCCACGAGGGCCCAGGGCACGCCTGACCCCTGGGGTGCACCCCACTGCCTCGTGGCCCCCTTGGGCATCGTCTCCCGTTGATTCTTCTTCCCAAAAATCACATATATTCCAACAAAAATCTTCGTGCGTTTTTATCCCATTTGGACTTTGTTTGACATGGATATTCTGTGAAAGAAAAAACATATAACAAACAGGAACTGGCACAAGGCACTCGATCAATATGTTAGTCCTAAAAATAGTATAAAAATTTGCCAAAAGTATGTAAAAGTTGTAGAATATTGGCATGGAACAATAAAATTTATAGATACGATGGAGACGTATAATTATACTCCTATATATATGCCCACAAGGCTCAAGCAATACAACAACTATTCCACCAATACCTCTCTCCCTTCTAACACACGTCAACGAGGTTCTCGAGGGGCCCACAAGCCGTAGGGGCACACCCCCTGTCTTGTGGCCTCCTCATCCACTTCCTCGCCCAGATCCGATGTTTCAGGGGTCTCTTTTGGTCCATAAAATATCACCATAAATTTTCAGCCCATTCCGAGAACTTTTATTTCTGCACAAACATTCACACCATGGTAGTTCTGCTGAAAACATTATTAGTCCGGGTTAGTTCTAAAATAAATCATAACAAAACCATATAAAATAGTTGCAAACATGGCATGAATACTTCATAATTATAGATACGTTGGAGACGTATCAGCATCCACAAGCTTAATTCGTGCTCATCCTCGAGTAGGTAAATGATAATAAAATGAAGTGTGAATGCTAGCATAGTGCATAAGTTTGATTAATTATAATTTCAATCATTTTTTCTAGCATTATAACAGCAACTCTTTGTCACAAAACTCATCATGATAAGTTATCAATCAATTCACATGTAATGGTTAAAACAATGCATTGTCTAGACACTATCATGAAACTTTCTTTATGTAGTGTGAATATTCATTTCCGTAAGATTCAAAACAAAAGTCTAATATTGAAATAAAAACAACAATACTTCATGCATACTTAACAGAAAATCATGCCTTTCAAAATATCATGGCTAAAGACAGTTATCCCTACAAAATCATATAGTCTTGTTATGCTCCCTCTTCTCAACACAAAGTATGAATTATGTAGTACCCTGGTGTTAGCCAAGGAATTGTTTCATACTTATTAACACGCTTCAACTTTTTCAACTCTCATGCAATACATGAGCATGAGCCACGAACATGGTAGACAAAAAATAAAGGAGAAAATCTCACATAAACTAGGCAAATTAATGAGTTATGGAGATGCTCATCAATTGAGGTCGATGCGAGTGAATATGGATTGCCATGCAACTGATGCACTAGAGCTATAAGTCTATGAAAGCTCAAAATAAAACTAAGTGGGTGTGCATCCAACTTGCTTGCTCATGAAAATCTCGGGCATTTGGAGGAAGCCCATCATCGGAATATACAAGCCAAGTTCCATAATGAAATATTCCCACTTGTAATATATGAAAATGACAAAATAGGAGACACTCTATATGAAGAAGATGGTGCTACTTTGAAGTGCAACTGTGAAAATGGATAGTAACATTGCACCTTCTTTCATTTTCTCTCATTTTTATTTTTATTTTTTAGTTTTTTCATTTGTTTTCCTTTTTTTGATGGGCACTTTGGCCTCTCTTTTTTCTTGGGCTCATTTGGACTTTTTTATTTCGTGGGATAATGCTCTAACAATGATCATCAAACTTATATTTACTTACAACTCAAAATTACTACTCAATACTAGAACAAAATTATGACTCTATATGAATGCCTCTGGCGGTGTACCAGGATGTGCAAAGATCAAAACATAGAATATATGAATATGAAAAACGGTGGCCTAGTCACATATGTTATGTAGGCTATGTGATCATGCAAAGCAATATGACAATAATGATGTGTGTCATAATATAAGCGGAACAGTTGCAGTTTAATGGCAATATATCTCGAAATGGCTATGGAAATGCCATAATAGGTAGGTATGGTGGTTGTTTTGAGGAAAGGTATAAGGAGGGTTTAATGCACCGACGAAAGTTGCGCAGTACTAGAGAGACTAGCAAAGGTGGAAGGTGAGAGTGCGCATAATCCGTGGATTCAACATTAGTCATAAAGAACTCATATACTTGTCGTGAAAAGTTTAATAGCCCTTGAAGCAAAAGTACTACTACGCATGCTCTTAGGGGAGAGGTTGGCAGGATTTAACCATCGTGTGCCCCTGACCTTCACGCAAAGGAAGACAATCAAGGATAAATTATGCTCCAACTCAATCACATAACAGGAAGACCATACATGCATGCTACCGGAATCACAAACCTTAACACCAAATATTCTTACTAATCCACAATTTACTCACTAGCATGACTCTAATATTACTATCTATGTATCTCAAAACTATTGCAAGGAATCAAACTTCTCATATATTCTGTGATCTATCTGAAAGTTTTTTATCATATCCTTCTTTAATATCTACCATATTAGGACCAATTACGTAACACGTGCACTACAAAAAAAAGACACATCCGTGACATTTTGGGCCGAACGAAACTTTTTTCTGTCATACTTATGACACTTCTATGACAATAATTGTGACAAAACATAGTATCATCATATATGTGGTGGGGTCCTACTTCTATGACAAAAAATCATGACAAAAATGGGATTTTCGTCCTGGGCGGGCCGGAGACACAGCTGCATGACATTCTTTGGGCCGTCCATGATGGAAAAACAATGGTAGAAGCGAGGGCGAGGAAAATATCGGGGTGTTCCTGGTTATGGTGGGTGGTCGGGGCCGAGCGATGCGCGTTTCTCTCGTACACGCATGCTCGTGGGTGCGAGGCGTTGGGCTCTAACTGAACCCGAGTGAGGCGTTGGGCTCTAACTGAACCCGAGCGATTGCACTGCAGACTACGCGTTACTGAACCCGAGCGATCCATCGATGGCTGTTAACTGAACCCGATCGAGCGATTCCTTCGCTACTGCTGCTAACTGAAGCCGATCGGTGCTGCCTCTACATGAACAGTGAGCGTTGCTGGAGGGGGGGTTGGATGACAGTTCCCGGTGGGGATGGCTGAAGAGGACCCTGTGGTGTTGCGTCTGCATGAACAAGACCCCGTTCGATCGAGCCAGTTGGGGCTGCATGAACAAGACCCCGTGGAGGGCTGCATGAACCGGACCACCCCGTGGAGGGCTGCATGAACAGTACACGGTGGAAGGCAAGACGAACAGTAGCCCGTGGAGGGGTGGTTGAACAGGAGTCCGTGGAGTAGCGCGCTGTGGAGGCTGAATAGTCGCAGGTGGAGGCTGGAGGAGGTCGACGGTGGATGAACAGTAGCCCGTGGAGGCTGGAGGGGCTCGACGGTGGTGATGAACAGTATCTCGTGGAGTCCCCTTTTGGGGTATGCCACACCCCTCCCGATGAACAGGACCCCCATTTCGACCATAGCGCTCCAACACAAGTCCGTTTCCTCCGTTTTGCGGTACGCCACACCCCTCCTGATCAACAAAACCCCCGTTTCGACCGTAGCGCTCCAACACAAGTCCGTTTCCTCAGTTTTATGGTACGCCACACCCCTCCTGATCAACAGGACCCCCGTTTCAACCGTAGGAGGTCCGTTTCCTCCGTTTTGCGCTACGCCAGACCCCTCCCGATGAACAGGATCCTGTTTCAAACATGGCCGGCCGAACACAAGGCCGTTTCCTCCGTTCTGCGGTACGCCAGGCCTCGTTTCCATTGGCTGTTCCATCCAAGCCCTCCCGATGAACACGACGACGCATTCCGTTCTAACCCAGCCGGTTGGCTCCCCATGAACACGACGGCGATGTTGTTTCTCCGTTCCGACCCAGGCATGTACACGAGCCCTGGCCGTACGTATGCACAAGACCCTGCCCGTATGTACGTACGTGGCCGTATTTTCTTTCTTGCACACTTGCCGCTGGACGTACGTGTACATGCTACGTGCGCGCCTCTACTATGACATGTGTGCGCCTCTACATCGACCAGTATGTACGTACACGTTCGCGACCAGAATGGCAACGGTACGTACGCCTCGACCAGGTGGGTCCCGACTGTTAGGCACTTCCTTACGTGCGAAGAAGTAGTTGGGGGGTCCCAGCAGTCAAGGGGGCGAATCGTTTTTTTTTGCCCGGACGAACTTCCTTGCGTGCGAAGATGTAGCTGGTGGGTCCCGGCAGTCACGGGGCAACATTTTTTTCACGAAATACGGTGGGCCGTCCGGTGGCTCCCCGCTATCTGGTGGAGGAATAATTATTTTCCGCGTAATAAGGAGGCACTTCCTTACTGCGGCCGTGGACCCAGCTGTCAGCCTCTCCACGTATAGTCCACGTCCGATGGAAGCCGTTCCTTGACAATGCTGATCACGCTGCGTCGACAGCACCAGGGCGGTGGACGACGACGAGGCATAGGAAGGGAATGACGTGGAGTCGGGGAAGACACGACAGTGGATGCCCACGCGTAGAGGAGTACGAGGGTTCACTGGTTCGCTGTGGTGTGAGGCTGCAATCGCCGCAGAATAATAGGGGGTGTGGATGAGTAGAGGGATGACCTGGCCAGTGGTTGGAATAGTAGGGGCGGTGAGGCCTCCGCGGCAGCACAGCCGGCCACGGGAGGCAGGAGCATGCGGCAGGACCGGCGCTGCTTTGTGCGGCTGGAGCAACAAGACCAGAGGTTGAAGAATCACTAAGGCTGTTGGATGGATATCATACAGTCATTGGAGCTAGAATCGTTCATATTGACTAAGTTGACGAATCACTCCGTCCCCGTCAACTTAGTAGGCCCCCAAGTCAGCCTCCCACCAAGGTGGGTCCCAACCAGCAGGGGGAGTATTCATTTTTTTGTGCGTAATAAGGAGGCGCTTCCGGTGGGTCTGAGCTGACAGCGGGGGGAACGTTTTTTTTGCCGCAATACAGTGGCCCGTCTGCTGGGTCCCAGCAGTCTGGGGGAAACGTTTTTTTCGTGAAATACAGTGGCCCATTCGGTGGGTCCCTGCTGTCAGGTTGAGGAATAATTATTTTTCTCGTAATAAGGAGGCACTTCCATGCTGTCGTCGTGCACCCAGCTGTGAACCTCTCCACGTACAGTCCACGTCCAATGGAAGTCGCTCCTTGACCACTTTGACCACGACGCGCCAAGAGGACCAGGGCGGTGGACGACGATGAGGCCTAGGAAGGGGACGACACGGAGCCGGGGAAGACGCGACAGTGGATGCCCATGTGTAGAGGACTATGAGGGTGCACTGGTTTGGCTGTGGTGTGAGGCTACCGACGCCGCAGAATAACAGGGGGTGTGGGTGAGTGGAGGGATGGCCTGGCCAGCGGTGGTAGTAGTAGGGGGCGGTGAGGCCTCCGCGCAGCACAGCCGGCCACGGGAGGCAGGAGCACGAGGCACGACCGGCGCTGGTTTGCTTGCTGGTTGGGGAGGCTGGAGCAAGAAGACCAGAGGTTGAAGAAGCACGACGCCCGTTGGATGGACATCGTACGGTCACTAGAGCTACAATCATACATATTGACTGAGTTGACAAAGCCCTCCATCCCCGTCAACTTAGTAGGCCCACAAGTCAGCCTACCACTATACTGGGTCCCAGCTAACAGGGGGAGTATTCATTTTTTTGTGGGTAATAAGCAGGCACTTCCTTGCGTGCGAAGATATAGCTGGTGGGTCCGAGCTGTCAGCGGCGGTAACGTATTTTTCGCGAAATACAGAGGCCCTTTCGGTTGGTCCCCAGGTGGAGGAATAATTATTTTGCACGCAATAAGGAGGCATTTCCTTGCGTGTGGCCGTGGACCCAGCTGTCAGCCTCTCCACTTGTAATGCCCCAGATGTAACACTTTCCTATGATGGTAATAAAGCTTCCCTTTGATCCCTGTCATTATCCTTGGGGTTCCTTCTCTTTTATTTTTTTTCCATTGCATACCCTTTTATGATTTTTTTTGCATTGCATCATCATGTCATCATGGCATCATAGTTTATTTTCTTTTGTGCATTGTTAAGACCTTGTGATGATGTTGTGTGGGTTCTAGCTAAACCCTTCCCCTCTCCCTCTTCTTCTTCTTCTTCTTCTTTCTTTCTGGCCTCTTCTTTTCTTATTTGCCAAGCCTCCAAGCCAAGTGCATAGTGCTTCTTTCTTCTCCTCCAAATCTTGCTCCATGTGAACTACCCCTCCACCAAATATCACCTCATTTGAATATGATTCGGTTGGGTTTTAAAATATCAAGAGTTTGGTCCATGTTCAAACTCCTGTTATTTTTCTGCCTCTAAAAATATCCAAGTCAATTTATTTAAATTGGGCATAATTCTCTGAGCATGGGGATATTTTTATTTTCCCTAAAATCTTCTTATTTCTTTCTGTGCATTCTTTTCTTTGTCTGCCTAAAGAAAAATTTAAATAAAGGAGAAGCAGCCAGCTACAACAACAGTAGGGTTTTTCCTAGCGCGGCCTCTCTCTTGGGCCTCTTCCCTGGGCTTGGCCTCTCTAGCCGAAGCAGCCGCTCCAGCAGCTGGCTTCCTCCTCCTTTCCACGCTGGGCTTCCCAGAGCCCCACCTGCAGCCTCCTATCTTTCCCCTTTTTCTTCCTCCTCTCACCACATCCCCCTCACAGTAAAACAGAGGAGGTGCATACATGGCCACGAGGGCAAGCCACGACGCCGCGCCCCCTCTCCTATAAAGTTGTCCCAGGCCTCGCCCTAGGGTTTCTCTCCTTCTGCAGCAGGTCGTCCCAGGTCTTCCCTCTGCGTCGCCGCCTCTCCACAAATCACCCACGACCCGCATGCCCGCTGCTTCCAAGAGCCATGGCCGGCGAGGCCGCGAGCTTCCCCCTGGCTTAGGAGCTCCGCCGGCCTCCCTCATCTCATCCTCGAGTGTTGCAGCACCGTCCTGGTTCCATCCAGACGCCAAGAAGTGCCCAAGGATCGCCATCAACCGCGACATCTTCTTCCACTACTCGTCTTCTTCGCGGACAGCAAGCCTATCGGAGTTCGTTGCCTCCCCGTCGCCGATCTGCTGCGCTCCGGTCCACTAAACCACGTCCTAGGTATACTAGGTATACCCAACCTTCTTCTTACCCCATCCTGCAGTCGTTTTCCCCTCCTTATGCGTCATGCCATCCATGTCTTGGTCGCGCTCCCGGTGCTCTGACCTACTGCTTTCTTTTCGTTGTGCGTCTAGGTAGGATCTGGCTTCGCTCGCCGTGACGCCACATGTCCTCGCTACTCTCGCACACCCGTAGTGCTTCGCTGTTGCTCGATCGCGCCCAGAGTCTCGCTGCACCTCCACTTCCCCTGCATACCTGTGTGCACGCCAAGCTGCTGCCATCGCTCGCCGAGCGTGTTGCGTCCGAGTCGAGCATGTGCTCAAGGTCGGGCCGCTACACGCGCGCGTCCTGTATCTGCCCCGTCACCTTTTTCCGCACGCCCGCCGGTGCCTACCAGCCGCTGGTGCCGTTGCTTTTGGTCGTCGCCGGTGGTTCCGACTCTGCTCTGTCGAGCAGAGGAAGAAGACACTACCAGCGAGAGGCTCATATAGCACCGAGGCGCTAACCTACCAGACTCCCTCGCCTAGCCTGGTGGTTCTCCACCCTCACCAATGAACCGCAGACCGGGTTCGATCCCCCGCGGGTGCAGTCAACCCCCCCTTTTTATTTGTTTTACCTTGCTTTGTTTATGAGTACAGACGCTTATATGTTAACCTGCACCCTGCCTTCCTTCTGTCAGCTAAGCAGCATAGCCCAGTGGTTCGTTGCTCTCCCTCTTAACCAGGAAAACCGGGTTCGAGTCCCAGTATCTGCATATTTTGCTGAAGCATTTTTTCAGTATGACTCTGACTTCTCGACCCCACTTGTCATCCTCTGTACGTGCACACACCTCCTCCCAAACCCATTCCTGCCACCTCCGCAGCCCGGGCCCCCTCGTCAGGGACAGTGGCTAGCCCCGGCCGAGTATCTTTTGTTTTATACCCTGTTTTGTTTGTTTTAAATCCTGATTGCTTTTTGATTTGGCCATATCTTTTGAATTATACCTCTGTTAAAAAATATGTCTTATATGAAACTTGCTCAGTTTTTCCTGTAGTTTATCAATATGCCACTTGCTGCCATGTTTAAAAACATTTAAATGATGTTTGATTTTTAAAATTTGTTTAAATATGTCCAAACTTGCAAAATTCATAACTAATTCTCTACAACTCCAAACTTAACAACCTTTATATGCTTTTGGGGTAGAAAAGAGTGTAGAATATTTTGGTGCTGTTGTTTACCATGTTTGACAACTCCATCACAGTAGTATTTGAAATCTGTCCCATATGGAAATAAATAAATATGGGATTTTCTGGAAATTGTTGTATTCAACTCCAGCCCATTTAAACTTGCAAGCATGTTGCTATCATGTTTAGTGCATCCTTGCCATGTTTTGCATCCTAAATAGACTTGTCTTGCATCCTACTTGCTTGAGCATATTGTCATGTTTCTTGTGCTGTTTCTCCGTGCTTCCTATGTTGTCATGTTGTGCATCCTAAGTGCATTTGCAGTGCTTCCTAAGTCCATCATACATGCATCTTGTAGTTTGCGCATTGCACCTTGTTTGATTTCGTGCCTCGTGTGTTCTTGTGTTGAGTAGAGCCGGAAGCCGAGACCGAGTACGAGAACGAGGTTACTACCGAGGTTGAGAACGAGGAGTCGTCTTACGATCCCATCGACGACTCGACAGGCAAGATGACCTAACCCAGATATCATTACTATCTTTGCCTATTGCTAGAAGTCTCGCTCTTTAGCTTATTGCCTCGATGCCCATGTTTGTTTGTCAGCCTCCTATTGTAACCATGAATCTTTTTAACCACCTTACCTATGCAAACCTTTGATTAGCTACATAGGCTTCGCTCAGCCCCTCTTATAGCATTGCTAGTTGCAGGAGAAGATTTGAACATTCTTGCTTTATGTTGAAGCTATGATTGGGATATCACACTATATAAACTCTTAAACTAAATCATCTATATATTGGTAATGGGTGGAAGGCCGAGCCTCTTGCTTGGTGATTTGTTCCACTCATGCCGCCCTTAGAACCGTATAAACCGGTGTTATGTTCCTTGATTTTGCATTCATCACACGGTTGGGGTTATGGGACCCCCTCGATAAACCGCTTAGCGCTAAGTCTGTTCCAGCAAGTCCCAACATTGGTACTATTTGCATAAACAACTAAAAACTTGCATAGGGAGTAATTAACCCTCTTCCTAATCAACAACCCGGGCCAGTGCTCCACATGAGTGTTGGTCAAAACTGGGCAACCTGCGGGGCCACCTTGGGGGAACCCGAGGGCTGGTAAAAACCCGTAGCTTGTCCCATCCGGTCATGGCCTGAGCCGAGATACACGCGGCTACTATCAGGGTGTCGGCACGCCGGGAGGATTTGCTGTATTAGTCTTACCTTAGTCGGAGTATCTTGAGCACGGGATTCCGAGAATACTTGGGCCTTCCCAACTTGGAGTTGCGACTCCGCGGATCGTGGGCTTATAATGGGCCAAGTTGGAACACCCCTGCAGGGTTTTGATCTTTCTAAAGCCGTGCCCGCGGTTATGTGGCAGATGGGAATTTGTTAATATCTGGTTGTAGAAAACTTGACACCATGTTCAGAACACACTACCAGCGTGAGTAGCCGTGACGGTCATTTTCCGAAAGGGGTTCGGGAAGTGAACACGGTGGGGTTATGATTGACATGCTTAGTTAGGATCACTTCATGGTCACCTTGTCGCTCGTGGCACTTCTCTTCTCGCTCTTATTACGTAAGTTAGTGCTAGTTCAGCTGCAAACTTTTATCTTTCTTCAGCCTTGTTCCACACCCAAGGCTTAGATAGTTCTGTTACCCGGGAACGGGATTGCTAAGTCCTCCATGGCTCACAGATTCTACACCACACCAGATGCAGGTACCATGGTGAGATACTCAGGTGACGGCACAGAGTTATACTGGGAGTACGATGAGGAACATAGCCGTTACTACGTGCACTATCCCGATGATCAGTAGTGGTTTCTACTAGGGGTGATTCGAACCTGTGGTTTTATGTATTTTGGTATCTTTCATTTGGATCTTCACCCGTAGTCGGGTTGTGATGTTTGACTATGTAATGAATTGTGTGACATGGCGAGTGTAAGCCAACTATCTCTTTTTATTTTCATCCCTATTTTTACATGAGATGTGCGAAGATACCGAACTTGAGATCATTCCAGAATGGGCTTATACCTTTAAGTCGTGCCTCGACACGTAGGAGGTATAGTCCCATCCTGGGCATTACACCACGTACAGTCCACTTCCGATGGATGTTATTCATTGACCACGTTGACCAGGCCGTACCGAGAGCACCAGGGTGGTGGACGACGGCGAGGGCTAGGAAGGGAACGACACGGAGCCAGGGAAGACTCGGCACTTGTTTCCCACACGGACGAGTTCGAGGGTTTACTGGTTCGTCTGCCGTCCCCGGAGAAAACAACAGGTGTGGGTGAGTAGAGGGATGGCTAGGCCAGCGATGGGAGTACGGTGGGGCGGTGAGGTCTACGCGGCAGCACAGCCGGCCACGAGGAGGAGAGAGCAGGCAGTTCCGCCGGCGCTTGTTTGAGCGGCTGGAGCAGGAAGAGCGAAGATTGAAGAAGCACGACGGTCGTTGGATGGACATCCAACAGTCACTGCTTGTGCGTCAACCTTTACTTTAGGAAAGCCTCAAATCTGTGGAAAACATCATACATCCCATCTGCCATTATTAATAATAATTTACAGCCCATTTTCTAATTCTTATGGTTTTTTTGGAGCCCATATTCTTTTTGTTAGCATTACAGCCCATATTGTGGCCACGGTTGAAAAATTATACGAAATTTTGCATATTTCGGTGCGGTCCAAACTGTTGTTAATTCCAAAATTTTGAGTCACATTTAAACTGATTTTACAAATAAATGCATATCAATATAAAATCCAACAAATTGTCCACGCATAAAAATCAATGCAATTTAAAATCTCGAAATGAAAAAAAAAAGAAATTTGAAACTAATTGCTGGTTTGATGTTTTTTAAAAATGGACAGTCCATTTCTCATTACTGATTGGCCATTTCTCGGCCAGCCGAAAGAAGCTCTCCTCGTCTAGAAAGATTTGCAGCCCAACAGGCGTGACAAAGCGACTTACTTGGCAAATCACAAAAAAACTTGGTTGTGGCCGTGGATCCAGCTGCGGCCGTGGACCCAACTATCAGCCTCTCCACGTACGACGGAAGTTGGTCGTCGACCACATTGACCACGCCGCGCCGAGAGCACCAAGGTGGTGGATGGTGGCGAGGCCTAGGAAGGGGACGACGCGGAGCCGGGGAAGACGTGGCAGTGGATGCCCACGCCGAAAGGAGTACGTGGGTTCACTGGTTCAGCTACGGTGTGAGGCTGCCATCGCCGCAGAATAACAGGGGGTGTGGGTGAGTGGAGGGATGGCCTGGCCAGCGGTGGGAGTAGTATGGGGGCGATGAGGCCTCCGCGGCAGCACAGCCGACCACGGGAGGCAGTAGCAGGCGGCACGACCGGCACTGCTTTGGGCGGCTGGGGAAGAAAACCAGAGGTTGAAGAAGCACTATGGCCGTTGGATGGACATCGTACGGATACTGGAGCTACAATCATTCATATTTACTAACTTCACAAAGCCCTCTATCCCCGTCAACTTAGTAGGCCCACTAGTCAGCCACCCACTATGGTCGGTACCAACTAGCGGGGGGTATTCATTTTTTTGTGCGTCATAAGGAGGCACTTCCTTGCGTGAGAAGATATAGCTGGCGGGTCCAACCTGTCAGCGGGGGGGGGGGACGTTTTTTTCGCGAAATACAGAAGCCCTTCCCGTGGGTCCTAGCTATCAGGTGGAGGAATCATTATTTTGTGCGTGATAAGGAGGCATTTCCTTGCGTGCGGCCGTGGACCCAGCTACCAGCCTCACAACGTACAGTCCAGTTCCGATGGATGTCGTTCATTGACCATGTTGACCAGGCCGCGCTGAGAGCACCAGGGCGGTGGATGATGGCGAGGCCTAGGAAGGGAACGACACGGAGCTAGGGAAGACTCGGAATTTGTTTCCCACGTAGTGGAGCATGAGGGTTTATTGGTTCGTCTGCCGTCCCCGAAGAAATCAGCAGGTGTGAGTGAATAGAGGGATGGCTAGGCTAGCGATGGGAGTACGGTGGGGCGGTAAGGCCTGCGTGGCAGTACAGTCGGTCGCGGGGAGGAGAGAGCAGGCAGTCCCGCCTACACTTGTTTGAGCGGCTGGAGCAGGAAGACAACAAATTGAAGAAGCACGACGGCCATTGGATGGACATCCAACAGTCAGTGTTTGTGCGTCAACCTTTTTTTAAGAAAGCCTCAAATATATGGAAAACATCATACATCCCATCTGCCATTATTTCTAATAATTTACAACACATTTGCTAATTCTTAAGGTTTTTTTGGAGCCCATATTCTTTTTGTTAGCATTACAGCCCATATTGTGGCCACGGTTAAAAAATTATTCAAAATTTTGCATATTTCGGTGTGGTCCGAATTGTTTTTAATCCCGAAATTTTGAGTCACATTCAAACTGATTTTGAAAATAAATGTATATCAATATAAAATCCAACAAATTGTCCACGCATAAAAATCAATTCAATTTAAAATCTCAAAATGAAAAAAAAGAATTTTGAAACTTATTGCCGGTTTGATGTGTTTTAAAAATGTACAACCCATTTCTCACTACTGATAGGCCATTTTCTCGGCCAGCCGAATGAAGCTCTCCTCGTCTTGAAAGATTTGTAGCCCAATAGGCCTGACGAAGCAACTTACTTGGAAAATCACAAAAAAAGGGCTGTGTCCGTGGACCCAACTCCGGCCATGGACCCAGCTGTCAGCCTCTCCACGTACAGTACTCTTCCGATGGAAGACGGTCCTTGACCACATTGACCACGCCGTGCCCAGAGCACCAAGGCGGTGGACGATGGCGAGGCCTAGGAAGGGGACGACGCGGAGCCGGGGAAGACGCAGCAGTGGATGCCCAAGCGGACAGGAGTACGAGGGTTCACTGGTTCGGCTACGGTGTGAGGCTGCCTTCGCCGCAGAATAACAGGGGGTGTGGGTGAGTGCAGGGATGGCCTGGCCAGCGGTGGGAGTAGTATGGGGGCGGTGAGGCCTCCGCCGCAGCACAACCGGCCATGGGAGACAGGAGCAGGCGGCACGACCGGCGCTAATTTGGGCAGCTGGAGCAAGAAGACCAGAGGTTGAAGAAGCACCATGCCGTTGGATGGACATTGTACGGACACTGGAGCTAGAATCGTTCATATTGACTAACTTGACAAAGCCCTCTGTCCCCGTCAAGTTAGTAGGCCCACTAGTCAGCCAGCCACTGTGGTGGGTACCAACTAGCAGGGGGGTATGCATTTTTTGTGCGTCATAAGGAGGCACTTCCTTGCGTGTGAAGATATAGCTGGCGGGTCCAACCTGTCAGCGGGGGGGG
>LR738714.1:181495896-181507556 GCA_902687465.1 Secale cereale
GGGGGGGGGGCGTTTTTTGCCCAAAATACAGAAGCCCTTCCCGTGGGTCCTAGCTGTCAGGTGGAGGAACCATTATTTTGTGCGTGATAAGGAGGCATTTCCTTGCGTGCGGGCATGGACCCAGCTGCCAGCCTCTCAACGTATAGTCCACTTCCGATGGATGTCGTTCATTGACCATGTTGACCAGGCCGCGCTGAGAGCACTAGGGCGGTGGACGATGGCGAGGCCTAGGGAGGGAACGACACGGAGCTAGGGAAGACTCGGAATTTGTTTCCCACGTAGTGGAGCATGAGGGTTTACTGGTTTGTCTGCCGTCCCCGGAGAAATTAGCAGGTGTGAGTGAATAGAGGGATGGCTAGGCCAGCGATGGGAGTACGGTGGGGCGGTAAGGCCTGCGTGGCAGCACAGTCGGTCGCGGGGAGGAGAGAGCAGGCAGTCCCGCCTACACTTGTTTGAGCGGCTGGAGCAGGAAGACAACAGATTGAAGTAGCACGACGGCCGTTGGATGGACATCCAACAGTCACTGTTGGTGCGTCAACCTTTTTTGAGAAAGCCTCAAATCTATGGAAAACATCACACATCCCATCTGCCATTATTTCTAATAATTTACAGCCCATTTGCTAATTCTTAAGGTTTTTTGGAGCCCATATTCTTTTTGTTAGCATTACAGCCCATATTGTGGCCACGGTTAAAAAATTATACAAAATTTTGCATATTTCGGTGCGGTCCGAATTGTATTTAATCCCGAAATTTTGAGTCACATTCAAACTGATTTTTAAAATAAATGTATATCAATATAAAATCCAACAAATTGTCCACGCATAAAAATCAATGCAATTTAAAATCTCAAAATGAAAAGAAAGAATTTTGAAACTTATTGCCGGGTTGATGTGTTTTAAAAATGTACAACCCATTTCTCACTACTGATAGGCCATTTTCTCGACCAGCCGAATGAAGCTCTCCTCGTCTTGAAAGACTTGTAGCCCAATAGGCCTGACAAAGCAACTTAGTTGGAAAATCACAAAAAAAGGGCTGTGTCCGAGGACCCAACTCCGGCCATGGACCCAGCTGTCAGCCTCTCCACGTACAGTACTCTTCCGATGGAAGACGGTCGTTGACCACATTGACCATGCCGCGCCCAGAGCACCAAGGCGGTGGACGATGGCGAGGCCTAGGAAGGGGACGACGCGGAGCCGGGGAAGACGCAACAGTGGATGCCCAAGCGGAGAGGAGTACGAGGGTTCACTAGTTCGGCTACGGTGTGAGGCTGCCTTCGCCGCAGAATAACAGGGGGTGTGGGTGAGTGCAGGGATGGCCTGGCCAGCGGTGGGAGTAGTATGGGGGCGGTGAGGCCTCCGTCGCAGCACAGCCGGCCACGGGAGGCACGGCACGACCGGCGCTAATTTGGGCGGCTGGAGCAAGAAGACCAGAGGTTGAAGAAGCACTATGGCCGTTGGATGGACATTGTACGGACACAAGAGCTAGAATCGTTCATATTTACTAACTTGACAAAGCCCTCTGTCCCCGTCAACTTAGTAGGCCCACTAGTCAGCCACCCACTATGGTGGGTACCAACTAGCAGGGGGGTATGCATTTTTTGTGTGTCATAAGGAGGCACTTCCTTGTGTGCGAAGATATAGCTGGCGGTTCCAACCTGTCAGCGGGGGGAGGGGGGGCGTTTTTTGCACAAAATACAGAAGCCCTTCCCGTGGGTCCTAGGTGTCAAGTGGAGGAACCATTATTTTGTGCGTGATAAGGAGGCATTTCCTTGCGTGCGGCCGTGGACCCAGCTGCCAGCCTCTCAACGTACAGTCCACTTCCGATGGATGTCGTTAATTGACCATGTTGACCAGGCCGCGCTGAGAGCACCAGGGCGGTGGACGATGGCGAGGCCTAGGAAGGGAACGACACGGAGCTAGGGAAGACTCTGAATTTGTTTCCCACGTAGTGGAGCATGAGGGTTTACTGGTTCGTCTGTCGTCCCCGGAGAAATCAGCAGGTGTGAGTGAATAGAGGGATGGCTAGGCCAGCGATGGGAGTACGGTGGGGCGGTAAGGCCTACGTGGCAGCACAGTCGGTCGCTGGGAGGAGAGAGCAGGCAGTCCCGCCTACACTTGTTTGAGCGGCTGGAGCAGGAAGACAATAGATTGGAGAAGCACGATGGCCGTTGGATGGATATCCAACAGTCACTGTTTGTGCGCCAACCTTTTTCTAAGAAAGCCTCAAATCTATGGAAAACATCATACATCCCATCTGCCATTATTTCTAATAATTTACAGCCCATTTGCTAATTCTTAAGGTTTTTTTGGAGCCCATATTCATTTTGTTAGCATTACAGCCCATATTGTGGCCACGGTTAAAAAATTATACAAAATTTTGCATATTTCGGTGCGGTCCGAATTGTTTTTAATCCCGAAATTTTGAGTCACATTCAAACTAATTTTAAAAATAAATGTATATCAATATAAAATCCAACAAATTGTCCACGCATAAAAATCAATGCAATTTAAAATCTCAAAATGAAAAAAAAGAATTTTGAAACTTATTGCCGGTTTGATGTGTTTTAAAAATGTACAACCCATTTCTCACTACTGATGGGCCATTTTCTCGGCCAGCGGAATGAAGCTCTCCTCGTCTTGAAAGATTTGTAGCCCAATAGGCCTGACAAAGCAACTTTCTTGGAAAATAAAAAAAATGGGCTGTGTCCATGGACCCAACTCCGGCCGTGGACCCAGCTGTCAGCCTCTCCACGTACAGTACTCTTCCGATGGAAGACGGTCGTTGACCACATTGACCACACCGCGCCCAGAGCACCAAGGTGGTGGACGATGGCGAGGCCTAGGAAGGGGATGACGCGGAGCCGGGGAAGACGCAGCAGTGGATGCCCAAGCGGAGAGGAGTACGAGGGTTCACTGGTTCGGCTACGGTGTGAGGCTGCCTTCACCGCAGAATAACATGGGGTGTGGGTGAGTGCAGGGATGGCCTGGCTAGCGGTGGGAGTAGTATGGGGGCGGTGAGGCCTCCACCGTAGCACAGCCGGCCACGGGAGGCAGGAGCCGGCGGCACGACCGGCGCTAATTTGGGCGGCTGGAGCAAGAAGACCAGAGGTTGAAGAAGCACTATGGCCGTTGGATGGACATTGTACGGACACTGGAGCTAGAATCGTTCATATTGACTAACTTGACAAAGCCCTCTGTCCCCGTCAACATAGTAGGCCCACTAGTCAGCCACCCACTATGGTGGGTACCAACTAGCAGCGGGGGTATGCATTTTTTTGTGCGTCATAAGGAGGCACTTCCTTGCGTGCGAAGATATAGCTGGCGGGTCCAACCTGTCAGCGGGGGGGTGGCATTTTTTGCGCAAAATACAGAAGCCCTTCCTGTGGGTCCTAGCTGTCAGGTGGAAGAATCATTATTTTGTGCGTGATAAGGAGGCATTTCCTTGCGTGCGACCGTGGACCCAGCTGGCAACCTCTCCACGTACAGTCCACTTCCGATGGATGTCGTTCATTGACCACGTTGACCAGGACGCACTGAGAGCACCAGGGCGGTTGACGACGGCGAGGCCTAGGAAGGTAACGACACGGAGCCACGGAAGACTCGGAAGTTGTTTCCCACGTAGTGGAGCACGAGGGTTTACTGGTTCGTCTGCCGTCCTTGGAGAAAACAGCAGGTGTGAGTGAATAGAGGAATGGCTAGGCCAGCGATGGGAGTACGGTGGGGCGGTGAGGCCTGCATGGCAGCACAGTCGGTCGCAGGGAGGAGAGAGCAGGCAGTCCCGCCTACGCTTGTTTGAGTGGCTGGAACAGGAAGAGCACAGATTGAAGAAGCACGACGGCCGTTGGATGGACATCCAACAGTCACTGTTTGTGCGTCAACCTTTTTTTAGGAAAGCCTCAAATCTATGGAAAACATCATACAACCCATCTGCCATTATTTCTAATAATTTACAGCCCATTTGCTAATTCTTAAGGTTTTTTTGGAGCCCATATTCTTTTTGTTAGCATTACAGCCCATATTGTGGCCACGGTTAAAAAATTATACAAAATTTTGCATATTTCGGTGCGGTCCGAATTGTTTTTAATCCCGAAATTTTGAGTCACATTCAAACTGATTTTAAAAATAAATTTATATCAATATAAAATCCAACAAATTGTCCATGCATAAAAATCAATGAAATTTAAAATCTCAAAATGAAAAAAAAATTGAAACTAATTGCCGGTTTGATGTGTTTTAAAAATGTACAACCCATTTCTCATTACTGATAGGCCATTTTCTCGGCCAGCCGAATGAAGCTCTCCTTGTCTTGAAAGATTTACAACCCAATAGCCCTAACAAAGCAACTTACTTGGAAAATCACAAAAAATGGGATGTGGCCGTGGACCCAGCCCCGGCCGTGGACCCACCTGTCAGCCTCTCCACATACAGTACTCTTCCGATGGAAGTCGGTCGTTGACCACATTGACCACGCCGCACTGAGAGCACCAAGGCGGTGGACGATGGCGAGGCCTAGGAAAGGGACAACGTGGAGCCCGGGAAGACGCAGCAGTGGATGCCCAAGCGGAGAGGAGTACGCGGGTTCACTGGTTCGGCTGCGGTGTGAGGCTGCCATCGCTGCAGAATAACAGGGGGTGTGGGTGAGTGCTGGGATGGCCTGGCCAGCGGTGGGAGTAGTATGGGGGCGGTGAGGCCTCCGCGGCACCACAGTCGGCCACGGGAGGCAGGAGCAGGCGGCACGACCAGCGCTAATTTGGGCGGCTAGAGCAAGAAAACCAGAGGTTGAAGAAGCACTATGGCCATTGGATGGACATCTTACGGTCACTAGAGCTAGAATCGTTCATATTGACTAACTTGACAAAGACCTCTGTCCCCGTCAACTTAGTAGGCCCACAAGTCAGCCACCCACTATGGTAGGTCCCAGCTAGCAGGGGGAATTCCATTTTTTGTGCGCCATAAGGAGGCACTTCGTTGCGTGCGAAGATATAGCTGGCGGGTCTGACCTGTCAGCGGGTGGGGGGGGCATTTTTTTCGTGAAATACAGAGGCCCTTCCCATGGGTCCTACCTATGAGGTGGAAGAATCATTATTTTGCGCGTAATAAGGAGGCATTTCCTTGCGTGCGGCCGTGGACCTAGCTGTCAGCCTCTCCACGTACAGTCCACTTCCGATGGATGTCATTCATTGACCACGTTGACCAGGCCGCGCCGAGAGCACCAGGGCGGTGGACGACGGCGAGGCCTAGGAAGGGAACGACACGGAGAGAGGGAATAATTGGCAGTTGTTTCCCACACAGAGGAGCACGGTGGTTTGCCGGTTCGTCTGCCGTCCCCGGAGAAAACAACAGGTGTGAGTGAGTAAAGGGATGGCTAGGCCAGCAATGGGAGTATGGTGGGGCGTTGAGGCCTGCATGGTAGCACAGCCGGTCGCGGGGAGGAGAGAGCAGGCAGTCCCGCGGGTGCTTATTTGAGTGGTTGGAGCAGGAAGAGCAGAGATTAAAGAAGCACGACGGCCGTTGGATGGACATCCAACAGTCACTTCTTGTGCGTCAATCTTTTTTGAGGAAAGCCTCAAATCTATGGAAAACATCATACAACCCATCTGCCATTATTTCTAATAATTTACAGCCCATTTGCTAATTTTTAAGGTTTTTTGTAGCCCATATTCTTTTTGTTACCATTACAGCCCATATTGTGGCCACGGTTAAAAAAATATACGAAATTTTGCATATTTCGGTGCGGTCCGAACTTTTTTTAAGCCGAATGAAGCTCTCCTCGTCTTGAAATATTTGCAGCCCAACAGGCCTGACAAAGCAACTTACTTGGCAAATCACAAAAAAACTGGGTTGTGGCCGTGGACCCAACTCTTGCCGTGGACCCAGCTGTCAGCCTCTCCACGTACAGTACTCTTCCGATAGAAGTCGGTCATTGACCACATTGACCACGCCGCGTCGAGAGCACCAAGGCAGTGGACGATGACGAGGCCTAGGAAGGGGATGACGCGGATCCGGGGAAGACACGGCAGTGGATCCCCACGCGGAGAGCTGTACGAGGGTTCACTGGTTCAGCTGCAGTGTGAGGCTGCCGTCGACGCAGAATAACAGGGGGTGTGGGTGAGTGGAGGGATGGCCTGGCCAGCGGTGGGAGTAGTATGGGGGCGGTGAGGCCTCCACGGCTACACAGCCGGCCACGGGAGGCAAGAGCAGGCGGCACAACCGGCGCTGCTTTGGGCGGCTGGAGCAAGAAGGCCAGAGGTTGAAGAAGCACTATGGCCATTGGATGGACATCGTACGTTCACTGGACCTAGAATCATTCATATTGACTAACTTGACAAAGCCCTCTGTCCCCGTCAACTTAGTAGGCCCACAAGTCAGCCACGCACGGTGGGGCCCAGCTAGCAGTGGACTATTCCATTTTTTGTGCGTCATAAGAAGGGACTTCCTAGCATGCGAAGATATAGCTAGGGGGTCCGACATATCAGCGAGGAGGGGGGGATGTTTTTTTCGCGAAATACCGAGGCCCTTCCCGTGGGTCCTAGCTGTCAGGTGGAGGAATCATTATTTTGCGCGTAATAAGGAGGCATTTCCTTGCGTGCGGCCGTGGACCCAGCTGGCAGCCTCTCCACGTACAGTCCACTTCCGATGGATGTCGTTCATTGACCACGTTGACCAGGCCGCGCCGAGAGCACCAGGGCGGTTGACGACGGTGAGGCCTAGGAAGGGAACGACACGGAGCCAAGGAAGAATCGGCAGTGGTTTCCCACTCAGAGGAGCACGAGGGTTTACTCGTTCATCTGCCGTCCCCGGAGAAAACAGCAGGTGTGAGTGAGTAGAGGGATGGCTAGGCCAGCGATGGGAGTACGATGGTGTGGTGAGGCCTGCGCGGCAGCACACCCGGTCGCGGGGAGGAGAGAGCAGGCAGTCCCGCCGGTGCTTGTTTGAGCGGCTGGAGCAGGAAGAGCAGAGATTAAAGAAGCACGACGGCCGTTGGATGGACATCCAACAGTCACTGCTGGTGCGTCAACCTTTTTTTTAGGAAAGCCTCAAATCTATGGAAAACATCATACAGCCCATCTGCCATTATTTCTAATAATTTACAGACCATTTGCTAATTATTATGGTTTTTTTGGAGCCCATATTCTTTTTGTTAGCATTACAGCCCATATTGTGGCCACGGTTAAAACATTATACGAAATTTTGCATATCTCGGTCCGGTCCGAACTGGTTTTATTCCCGAAATATTGAGTCACATTCAAACTGATTTTAAAAATAAATGTCTATCAATATAAAATCCAACAAATTGTCCACACATAAAAATCAATGCAATTTAAAATCTCGAAATGAAAAAAAAAGAATTTTGAAACTAATTACCGGTTTGATGTGTTTTAAAAATGTACAGCCCATTTCTCATTACTGATAGGCCATTTTCTCGGCCAGCCGAATGAAGCTCTCCTCATCTTGAAAGATTTGTAGCCCAACAGGCCTGACAAAGCAACTTACTAGGCAAATCACAAGAAAACTAGGTTGTGGCCGTGGACCCAACTCCAGCCGTGGACCCAGCTGTCAGCCTCTCCATGTACAGTACTCTTCCAATGGAAGTCGGTCGTTGACCACGTTGACCACGCCACGCCGAGAGCACCAAGGAGGTGGACAACGGCGAGGCCAAGGAAGGGGACGACGTGGAGCCGGGTAAGACGCGGGAGTGGATGCCCACGCGGAGAGGAGTACGAGGGTTCACTCGTTTGGCTGAAGTGTGAGGCTGCCGCCGCCGCATAATAACAGGGGGTGTGGGTGAGTGGAGGGATGGCCTGGCCAGCGGTGGGAGTAGTATAGGGGCGGTGAGGCCTCCGCGACAGCACAGCCGGCCACGGGAGGCAGGAGCAGGCGGCACGACCGACGCTGCTTTGGGCGGCTGGAGCAAGAAGACCAGAGGTTGAAGAAGCACTATGGCCATTGGATGGACATCGTACGGTCACTGAAGCTAGAATCGTTCATATTGACTAACTTGACAAAGCCCTCTGTCCCCGTCAACTTAGTAGGCCCACAAGTCAGCCACACACTATGGTGGGTCCCAGCTAGCAGTGGAGTATTCCATTTTTTGTGCGTCATAAGGAGGCACTTCCTTGCGTGCGAAGATATAGCTAGCGGGTCCGACCTATCAGCGAGGGGGGTGTTTTTTTTGCGAAATACCAAGGCCCTTCCCATGGGTCCTAGCTGTCAGGTGGAGGAATCATTATTTTGCGCGTAATAAGGAGGCATTCCCTTGCGTGCGGCCGTGGACCCAGCTGTCAGCCTCTCCACGAACAATCCACTTCCGATGGATGTCGTTCTTTGACCATGTTGACCAGGCCACGCCGAGAGCACCATGGCGGTGGACGACGGCGAGGCCTAGGAAGGGAACGACACGGAGCCAGGGAAGACTCGGCAATTGTTTCCCACGCAGAGGAGCGCGAGGGTTTACTGGTTCGTGTGCCGTCCCCGGAGAAAACAACAGGTGTGAGTGAATAGAGGGATGGCTTGGCCAGGGATGGGAGTACGGTGGGGCGGTGAGTCCAGCGCGGCAGCACATCCGGTCGCGGGGAGGAGAGAGCAGGCAGTCCCGCCGGCGCTTGTTTGAGCGGCTGGAGTAGGAAGAGCATAGATTAAAGAAGCACGATGGCAGTTGGATAGACATCCAACAGTCACTACTCGTGTGTCAACCTTTTTTTAGGAAAGCCTCAAATCTATGGAAAACATCATACAACCCATCTGCCATTATTTCTAATAATTTACAACCCATTTGCTAATTCTTAAGGTTTTTTTTGGAGCCCATATTCTTTTTGTTAGCATTACATCCCATATTGTGGCCACGGTTAAAAAATTAAATGAAATTTTGCATATTTCGGTGCGGTCCGAACTGTTTTTAATCCGAAATTTTGAGTCACATTCAAACTGATTTTAAAAATAAATGTATATCAATATAAAATCCAACAAATTGTCCATGCATAAGAATCAATGCAATTTAAAATCTCGAAATGAAAAAAAGAATTTTGAAACTAATTGCCGGTTTGATGTGTTTTAAAAATGTACACCCCATTTCTCA
This sequence comes from Secale cereale, assembly GCA_902687465.1. Lineage (NCBI taxonomy): Eukaryota > Viridiplantae > Streptophyta > Magnoliopsida > Poales > Poaceae > Secale > Secale cereale. The sequence goes on from LR738714.1 coordinate 181,504,972, forward strand.
TTACTCATAGGCCATTTTCTCGGCCAACCGAATGAAGCTCTCCTCGTCTTGAAAGATTTGCAGCCCAACAGGCCTAACAAAGCGACTTACTTGGCAAATCACAAAAAAACTGGGCTGTGGCCGTGGACCCAGTGCGGCCGTGGACCCAGCTGTCAGCCTTTCCACGTACAGTACTCTTCCGATGGAAGTCGGTCGTTGACCACATTGACCACACCGCGCCGAGAGCACCAAGGCGGTGGACGATGGCGAGGCCTAGGAAGGGGACTACGCGGAACCGGGGAAGACGCGGCAGTGGATGCCCACGCGGAGAGGAGTACGAGGGTTCACTGGTTCGACTGCGGTGTGATGCTGTCGTCGCGGCAGAATAACAGGAGGTGTGGGTGAGTGGAGGGATAGCCTGGCCAGCGGTGGGAGTAGTATGGGGGTGGTGAGGCCTCCGCGGCAGCACAGCCAGCCACGGGAGGCAGGAGTAGGCGGCACTTTGGGCGGCTGGAGCAAGAAGACCAGAGGTTGAAGAAGCACTATGGTCATTGGATGGACATCGTACGGTTGGAGCTAGAATCGTTCATATTGACTAACTTGACAAAGCCCTCTATCCCCGTCAACTTAGTAGACCCACAAGTCAGCCACCCACTATCGTGGGTCCCAGCTAGCAGGGGGTTATTCATTTTTTTGTGCGTCATAACGAGGCACTTCTTGCGTGCGAAGATATAGCTGGTGGGTCCGACCTGTCAGCGGGGGGAACGTTTTTTTCGTGAAATACAGAGGCCCTTCCCGTGGGTCCTAGTTGTCAGGTGGAGGAATCATAATTTTGTGCGTAATAAGGAGGCATTTCCTTGCGTGCGACCATGGACCCAGTTGTCAGCCTCTCCACGTACAGTCCACTTCCGATGGATGTCGTTCATTGACCGCGTTGACCATGCCGCATCGAGAGCACCAGGGTGATGGACGACAGTAAGGCCTAGGTAGGGAACGACACGGAGGCAGGGAAGACTCAGCAATTGTTTCCCACGTGGATGAGTACGAGGGTTTACTGGTTCGCCTGCAGTCCCCGGAGAAAATAGCAGGTGTGGGTGAGGAGAGGGATGGCTAGGCCAGCTATGAGAGTATGGTGGGGCGGTGAGGCCTGCGCGGCAGCATAGCCGGCCATGGGAGGAGGGAGCAGGCAGTCCCGCCGGCGCTTGTTTGAGCGGCTGGAGCAGGAAAAGCAGAGATTGAAGAAACACGACTGCCGTTGGATGGACATCCAACAGTCACTACTCTCGTGGCATGATTTCTAATAATGTACAGCCCATTTGCTAATTCTTAAGAATTTTTTTGGAGCCCATCTTCTTTTTGTTAGCATTACACCCCATATTGTGGCCACGGTTAAAAAGTATACGATTTTTTTTGCATATTTCGGTGCGGTCAATTATTTTTAATCCCGAAATATCGATTCACATTCAAACTATTTTGAAAAATAATTTATGTAAATATAAAATCCAAATAATTTTCCACGCATAAAAATCAATGGAATTTAAAATCTTATAATGAAAAAAAATTGAAACTAATTCCCGGTTTGATGTGTTTTAAAAATGTACATCTCATTTCTGGGCAAACCGAATGAAACTCTCCTCATCTTGAAAGATTTGCAGCCCAGCAGGGCTGATAAAGCAAGTAGGCCTTGGTTGGTATTTCTTTAAAAAAATAGAACTGGGCTAGCCATTTTCAGCAAGAAAAAAAACACAATTGGGCTCATGATGTGGTAAACATAAATAAAACCCTGGCTAGACGGGCCACAGCCCCCGAACAGCCCCGTTTTTACTATTTACTAGGGTGGATGGGCTGTTTTGTCTTGGGCCCAGAGAAACAATTGCTACTACTATAGTGGAGACACTCTACAGCTACCCAGAAAAACAATTACTACTAGTACAGTGGATACAATACCGTTTCTGGCTCCTCCTAGGTCATTGAAATGTCTCCCTCTACTGAATGCCATTATACTTTTGTTCACCGACATGCGGGCCATGCAGCGCGCGGGCCCAAATGCCATCCACCAAAATAGAAGGCAGTATCCAGGAGGAGAGTCACCTCGGTCATAGCGCGGCAATAACGAGCCATCGTAAGACAAAACCCCACCTCCCCGCACTATAAGTTTGATGGACGAAGCAACCATCATTTCACTCTTCGCTGAATCCCCTTCTCGCTCACCATCTTCAAGAAAGGCAACACTCGCATCTGCCACTGTTCTTCTCCCCCAACGAAGGGGAGGTAAGCGGATCTGTGATGTTGGTATATTTTCGTTCAGAGAAAAAACACTTTTGCAAAGCAGTAACTGATCCTCACTCTCTTTTTTGTTTCATTGTCATTGCGATTGTGTTTTCCATTCAGTGGTCTCCTAGTATTCGTCAATTTCATGATGGACCAAGGAGAACTAGGCAAAGATCTGTCGATATTGGAGCAGATGCGGGAGGGTGATCCCCACGAGACAGAGAGCTCCAAGAAGATGGAGGCAGCCACCAAGCCGACCCCGGATACGCTCACGGCCACTACTGAGATGGTCAATGCCCCGTTTGAGGTTACAACCCCCGTGGCACTGCAGGAGC
>LR738714.1:181507618-181609761 GCA_902687465.1 Secale cereale
CCCCCCCCCCCGCCCGCACGGAGCTGCCCAAGGTGATTTTCTTCTTTGCCGATCTCGATTGTGTTTTTTCATCTAAGTATGTGGTGATGAATAATGCAAAATTTTATTAGCTTCGATGCCATGCTATACATAGTGGTTTAAATAACTTGTGTTTCTTATACTGGAATGTAATTTAGAATTTGATTCTGTCTCATTTAGAGCCCTGATGCAGACAGGGATTGTGTGGTTGTACATGTCACTCGTTATGAGGCGGATGACCTGAATATACGCACTGGGAAAACAGAGTTTTTAGGCTGTTGGATCCTGGAAGCCATTTGCGCTTATACCAATGAAGAGTTGTATTCCAGCCTCACTGTTGCCAGGCGTGTTGTCTAGGGTTTACTGAAGCACAAGAAGTTTAAAGCTACTCCTTCGTTTGTGAGGCATACTGTTCTTGTCAAGCTTACGCAGGAAGATGATATGGCATGCCTCCACAAACAAGTTTATGAGTGTCAAGGCCACAAGGTTGTCTTCATGAAGGTTCACATGATTGAGCTGCTGTCGGACGTCCTCGATGATGTTCATGGCAAGGTCCGTCTTGTGTCCAGCCCAAATTAGATCGAGGCATGAAATACTTGCCCCAGCTAGTGTTTAATAGTAGTTTGGATTCTGTCTAATTATCCGAACCTTGCCTGTTATTGAGCCCTTTGGGGCTAGTACTCTGTTTGAATCCGTCTATGGGAACTGCTGCTACTTTTGTGTGCCCCTGAATCATCGTAATTTTTGCCAAAATAGATGCGTCCTCACTAGTTTTATCATACGAGCAGTGTTAGTTTTGATGAACTAGAGTACTCGTTTGAGAACTATGCGCCGACGTATACATAAGTACTTGTAAACACTGTTGGTGCTACCCCACTTGTAAGGAGTTGTGCAAAACACAGCACATTGGCTCAGCTCTCTTCAACACTAGGCTATCAACCAGCTAACAATCAACAATCTGTTGTCTGACATATAAGCAACTATGTATCTTTTTACAGTGGTTCATGCAGTTAACTGAGGCCACACTGTAAATTCCAAACGTTCACGCGCTAGTCCAGCGTTCATGTGGAACACTCACATTAAGGGCCTCTTTGATTCAAAGGATTTTCATAGGATTTTTTAAGGATTAGAATCCTTAGGATTTTTTCCTGCGTTGATGGTTTGATTTGCGAGATTGAATCCCATAGGATTTTTTCCTATGGCTTCATTTGTACTACATTTTATAGGAATTCCAGCATCTACTCCAACCTCTTGGTGAAAATCCTTTGTTTTTCTTGCGACATAATCAAACAAATTCAAACCCTAAAGGAATCCAATGAGCATGTCATTTCAATTCTACGTCTTTTCTATTCCTCTGTTTTTGTAATCCTGCGAGTCAAAGAGGCCTTAAACTCGGCTTCATAAAAACTTGGAAAGCATAAGTTAAGCAATTTTATACATCTCATTGATTCATAGAACATAACAAACATATACTAGTTCACAGCAAAAGACAGAGTTGTGAGATGGTTTACAAATCTGGAAAAAACAAGCAAGGCTTCTCTGAGCAAAGGTGTGAGAGAACTAGTGCCCAGAAATGAGATGTACACCTCGAGTGGGTGTGAGAGAACTAGTGCGTGCATGCACCACTTCTCTTCGTGAGAGTACAATATACTATGCCCAAAGAACGTTTGCCACAAGAGTAATAGTATAAGTGTGTGACATGTGAGCTAAAATAAAATGTGCGCGACGTCTTTTGTTTTTAGAAGTTCTGATGGTAGGGTGTGAAGAGCACATATGTGTGTGACATCTACCTGCAGATAGACGGTGGGTGCGAGAGGACTCGGGAGGGTGTGTGTGCGTGAGACAGAGGGGGGCACGTATCAATGCAATGCATGTGTCCGTAAATCATTATCCAACAAACGTTCGCCACAAGCCTTTTCCTGACGAACGACGTAAGAACCGATAGATCCGCATCGGACAGTGTCAGTTTTGCCATGTCATTTAACATAACAGGCACTCCTTCTACACACAAATCTTCCACGTGAGTGTAAGAAACTGCCGTATGCTCCCTCCGTTCCAAAATACAGTGCAAATAGCTTTATTGAAAATTCTAACCTCGCAAACTTTTACCGAGTTTTCGTGTACTAAATTGCACATGTAGAATATTCATTGATCTTCGAGAGGTAACTATAAAGATGGGGGGAGGAGTCTACAAAGAAAGGCCATTGTATCACCTGCAGCAATTTGAACCATCCTTTGGTGTGGAGGAATATCATAGGAACTCTATATGATATGATTTTTATAGGATTTTTCCTTTAGAGCCAATTGGTTCATAGGAATAGATTCATATACTCCACATTTCAAAGAAAATAAACATGATATCACTTCTATAGATTTAGAGGCACTTGGATCATATGAATGGATTCCTATACTCCCATAATATCAAAAGAAAATAAACATTAGCGTATATTCAATAGAAAAGTTCCTATGATATGAACCAAATTACATCTCTTTTTAAATCCCTCCTCATAGGAATTGAGATGCATGTTATCTCTAGATTCAATAGAAAAGTTCCTATGATGTCAACCAAATGACATCTCTTTTCCAATCCCTACTCATAGGAATTGAGATACTCCATGTCATCTCTTTCCCTATAACTTCCATGTATACATCTTCTATTCCTAAATAGCTAGTACAACCCACTAGTAGCTTTTTTCCAAGACATGCAACTACGACACAAGAACTATATAGTGTGCGAATAACTTGAAAGATGGTCGCTGGATGAAGCTAATCCAACACTATAGAGATGGCAAATCCGAGCACTACTGGCCGTTGGATATCATCAACATTCCAGCAGATCTCTCACATGTACAATTAAGAAGACTCCATGGTTGAACTTAAGCATAATGCACAAACCTCAAAACACAAGCACTTCTCCTTTGTTCTAGAATCTTCCGTATCATAATTGTTGTTTTTTTCTCAATGAATTGCCATTATTTGCTTTTTACTTTATGATTTACAATGCACAACCCCATGAATCTTAACATTTTTATAAAACTAATTGATTTTGAATTAGATGAATTATAAGAACTAAACGAACATCTACATCATGCATATACGACTCAAAGCTTTACATGCTATAGTGTGTATTTATTCATAATTTGGTTTCGAAATCTCATTCGTTCAATGCATGTGTACCTTACTAGTTTTGAGTAGAGTAGCAAATTTCACGCGGCCCCGGTATATCAAAATGCAGGGCCCATGCATCATTGCCTTTTTGTCGAACCTACGTCCACAATTTGTTGTACGTACTATATTTTCGCTAGTCTCCGAACACAAAATGATGCCTCGTTCCCCTAAAACCCAGCGGCCCACACATATTTAAGGCGTCAAATCGAACTCAATCCCTCTCCCGTTTACTACGACGTGGCCTCGCACGCCCTAGTAGTACTCCTACAAACCCTACCACCACACGCATCATCGGTTTTCTTCAAGAGGACGAGGGAGAAGCCGATTTGTAGTGTAGGCGCTTTCAAAAAAAGAAAATAAGATCTATAGTGGAGACCCCTACCCTAGGGTGCCCTAGGTAGTTGTCGCATGCATCATTGGTTTTCTCTTTTCTTTATGATCTTGCGCCCTAGAGTGAAATGATGGTTGCTTCGTCCATCCAGCTTAATGCGGGAAAGGTGGGGCTTTGTGATTTGACCCCTCATCGCTCATTTTCTACTACTGCGGCGCTACGACTGGGGTGCCTCCAATTCCAACCGCTGCTCCGAACTGTATGTGCAACAAGACGGTGGATGAGCCACATGTCGGCCAAAGGGGTCCTGTTAAGTGTGTCGCCATTTCGTGTGCAGACTGACCCTGCTTGAATCGCTACGCCAACACAAGAGGCAGGTGCAGCATACCACTTGGTTTTGCTCCTTGGTGAATCCCGACTATATTGATCTAAAAAGATACGTACTGAACTACCCTCTCCGTCTCATTTTTTAGACGTCTCGGTTTATAGGGTGTGCACGTAGTTCTAGGTCATCCATTTGACAAACAAATCTGAGTTACTATGTCACAAAAAGTATATCATTGGATTATTAAGCGGATGTAGTTTCTGAACACATACTATTCATCACATATATAGCCAGTTAAATTCTCAACCTAGAAAGACGTGCACACCATGTAAACCGATACGGAGGAAGTATAGTAGTAAAAATGAGGTGATTTTACCGAGCTATCGGCGGGGGAGCACGACCTGTCATGCGGTCCCACATGTCATGATGTACCAAGGCGATGCGCGTGTCCCTCTTGAGGCAGAAGCAATACTACGTGGATTGAGATGATGGCGAACCGAAGTGTGAAATAATGGTTGCTTTCGTCCGTCTGGGAAGGTGCGGCATTGTGATTTGACGTCTCATTGCTCATTACTACTACTGGGGCGGTACGACTAGGGTGTGCCCCCCCTGCTATTCTGCACTGTTATTTGGTGCTTGACACGTCGACCCAGTTGCTATATGTCCCACATGTCGGTGACAGGAAGTACATAATTCATGAAAGCGAGCGTCGATGGAGAGTACAAGACACGGCTTGGGTTTTTGCTGCTTCGCGCGATCCATCGATACAAACCCGGACTAAAAAAGGGCGAGGGCGGGTCTTTTCCCACACGGCAGGCAGGGGAGTTTGGCATAGTCTATTCGAGGCAAGGAGGCAGGAAGGGAAACAAGCAAATAAAGGTTGAGCGACTTAGTTTTGGGGAAATATGATCTTACGGAGTACGTACCCATAAGGGTTTATAGGGCTCATCTAAAAACATTCGTTTTTCCGTTTTATAAGTCTCAATTCTACTACTAGTAGTAGTACCATCACATGTTGAATTTCGAGGTGCGTTAGATCACCCGAGGCAAGCAGTGTCAAGAGAAAACTCTCTAATCAAGGTAGTAGGGATGAGGAGTAAACGGAGGGAGTAGTAAAATTTTCTCTCTAACCAAGGTAGACCGACATGTATTTTTTTTATAGTGGCCTTGTATAAGTAAATGGAGGGAGTACTAAGGACATATATATTCCAAACAATATGATAATCTCTCTAACCAAGGTAGTAGGGATGAGGAGTAAACGGAGGGAGTAGTAAAATTTTCTCCTCGTCCTGCGAGCCACCGCGCGCGTGGGCGAGGCAGCGGGCGTATGGCATAGTAAGCAAGCTTCACCTCGTCCTGTGAGCCACCGCGCCCATGGGCGGGGGAGACGGCGTACTAAGTAAGCTTCTCCTCGTTCTGCAAGTTGATGGGACACATCAAAAGTACTCTAGTGTATAGAGCCTTGCCTCTATGGTAGGCCCACATGGTTTGCCTCCTTTTTAACATAACGCGTCAAGTCGCAATTTTTTTGTTCACCCGTGGTAGACGATCCTCCCTCCATCTAGTGAACAACTAGTACACGTGTCAAGTTACCACGTGGGCTGCCTTTTCGTACAGAAATGAGCTCCACCGTGTACCCGCGCGGGTGTGGTTGGGAAAGAGACGGGAGTACGTGCGCCGTGCGTGCACCTCTTCTCTTCGTGCACGTCCCCCACCTACGTGGGTGTGTGTGGAAGAGACTATAGAGATACAAACCTAGACATAATGCGCCGTCCATCCCCATGCCTCCACCCTGTCCGACCACCAGTCACCACCATGCCCCACTCCTCGTCACCTTATCTCTCATCTTTTCCCTCCATTTTTATATACAAGGCCACTATCAAAATTACAATTTGCAGATATACAAGGCCACTAACACTAATCAATGCAATATTAATGGTGTTTGCCTCGTAGTACTACTAGCAAAGGTTGACACTAATTATCCCTTGCATGGATGCGGGAGTGTGAGCATTGGCTTGATGTGCATGAAAGAGAAGAATACACATTAATTTTACACGACAAACAAGGAAACAAGGTGGCTTGCAAGACATTAATTTTTGCCTTGGTACCTGTAATATGGGTTTGCGGCCTTGTATACTAAAATGGAGTCCGATAAAAATCTTGAGATACCATTTCATATAAACAACGACGAAAATAATATAAGATACCTGATTTTCATACAAACATGACGGATTTCATTACATTCAAATGAACTACGCGGTGCTAGTTCTAGATAGCACAGGTATATAATACCTGGCCTAAATGGTCGCCCGCCGATCGATTTGTGTTCCCAGCAAGATCGCCGGACTGCCGGGAGCCCCGGAGGTATATGCAGGGTCGACAAAGGTCCTCGCAACAAAAGGATCCAGGAAGACACCAGCCAGATACGCCGGCGTCGCGTCCGTGGTGGCCTTCATGGGGACCCAAGCGGCGGCGGCCTCCCGTATTGTACCTCTCCTCGATGATGGCGGCGGAGGTGGAGGCGCTGGCCACCAACTCGTCTCCCTCTGTGCACCTGGCTTCTGTCGCTGCTTGCATGGCGCGGCCACCGACATGGGAGTCTCGGGCACAGAAACAGGAGACGCGGTACGAGGCAGCGGCGTGGACGGCAGCAACGACGCCCGTGCGCTGCTCCTCGTTGAGCTAGCCTGGAGCAGTGAGTTGATGAACCGCGCGCCGGCTTGGGGCGGCAACTAGCTCCGTCGGGCGAGGGGAGGGAGGTGGATCAGTGAGCTGTATAGCTCGTATCCGGCGGGCTCGGTAGGCCACCAAGCCGGCTTGGATGCGGCATAACTACTCTTCGTAAGCCATTGTAAGAGTGGGCAAAATGGTAAAGGAGGAGATAGGGGAGCGGTGGAGGTGTCCGATTCTTGGCCGGCGTTTGGCCTCATTTAAATAGGAGATTAAATAGACGGTGGACGGGAGGAGCTCGGTCGGTCTTGCGTTTAATGCCGGCCCGGTCATGAACGGACGTGTGTCCAGAGTGGGTTTCTCGGCTTCCACACGGGCGGGTTACATGGAGGTGTTTGAATGCGGCAAGGAGGCATGTTCAGCCGAGCGTGCAGCGAGTGGCGCTCTCGACTCTGACATAGGACAGCGACCGTTCTTCCACTTACGTGTGGGCTCTTTGGGTACATGGCATGCATGTCAGTGACCCAACGCATGCACCGCACAGCAGAGGAACCTTTGGTTGGCCAGGGCGGTCAGAAGTGGGCATTTCATAAACCGATGATTGTTCATCGAGTGTGACGTCATCCTTTTCATGTTGATAGCATGTTCGATACGTTCCGATTCATATACAAACATCAATGTTCTACTTATCACCGATAAGATTGATTAATACCCGTAACAATCCATGTCCTTAACAAAGGTTGTATGCATGTATAGGTTGAGCGTGTATCTTGCGTCATGTGATGTGTGCAAGCAGGCATGCGAGTGTTGCGTGCGTGCAAGGGTACGTTTGAGTGTTGCATGCATGTGTGCGTACGTGCGTGTGTACGCGTCAGTGTTGCACGCCTGCATGCGCGCGTGTGTTCATTATGTGTATGTGTCAGTGTTGCACGCCTGCATGTGTGCGTGCATGTGTACGTGCGGGGTGAGGCTACACGTCAGTCGACTGACTTTTTCATCTTTGTTCATTAGATATTCCAGCCATTGGATACGAAATCAAGGGCCTGCAGTTTATCATCAAACTCCACCCCCCTGAGCCGCGAGCCACCACCGGCTGAACCGCCGGCCCCCACTGCCAGCCACCACTGGCCGAACCACCGGCCCTCGACCCCCGCGGCCGGCCCGCGCTGCCATGCCGCCCCGCCTGCCCCGAAACCACTCCTCACGCTGGTCCCTCGCCGCACCGATCATCCCTATAGCCCCTCCCCCCGAGCCGAGCTTTTTCACCGGCGATCCCCACCCCACCGCCCAATCAATGCGGCCCCCCACCACCGGCGACTGCTAACCAGAGGTATCACGACTTCGAGTACCCACAGACCACTAAATTATTACCATTTATGTCCTTCATATACGCGGTGATGGGTGGGCCCTATGGTAATGTGCGCTGCTAAATATGGACCGTTTGACTGGTCAATTGATCATGTCATCAACAAATTACGGAGATGTATGGTGAGCCAGTGACCGTATGATCACCCTAAAATGTACTTATTTTATTAACACAGTACAGACTCAAACTACCATTTCTTTCTTTCATATACGGGCTGACAGGTGGGCCCCACTATTAGGTGGCCGGATGGTGCAACACTAGTTGTGCCACGTGGAATGTTTGACTGGTCAATTGATTGTGCCATCAACAAAAAATAAAGTTGTACAGGTGAGCCAGTGACCGTATAATCATGACATGTATTTTTTTAACATGGTACAGATGCAAGCACTCACCGCTATAAGTGCACACACACACCCTACCCCTATGAGCACCTTCAAGAGAGTGGACCAGCATATGATCTTGAGATTTTACGAAGTCACCATATGTGCCTCGTAGTCGAGTGGAACGTCTCTTCCCACTGAACGCACATCGCCGGAAAATACTGAAATTAACCCAGGATAAATGCGAGCACCGGGACTTTAACCCTCGTGGGCTCGAGAAACCACTGTCCTCCTAACCATCCAACCACATGTTGGTTAGCACGACAAAATGTATGTGGTGACCGTGATGAGCTTATTCTGAAGTCCAGTGACCATATCGTGCTTTCGCTTCAAATAGAATGACCGTAAGTGTCTTCAACAAAATACGGAGCACGCATCAAATGCAAAGTCCGTCAGTGTCATCAAGAAAATACGAAGAAATATCGTGAGCTAGATACCGTATGATCACCACGATAATGTATACGGTGACCGTAATGAATATATTCTGAACTCCAGTGACTGTATAGTGCTTTAGCTTGCAATACAGTGGTCGTCATGCGTGAATGTGTCGTGGGCATGCATACTTTTAGAGGGCCGAGAGATAGTTTGTGTGCGTATGTGAAAGTGGTGTAGAAAAAGGAGATGTCCGGTGGAGACAAGGAGAGATATGCCCTTTGTTTCTCTTTCCCATGACTAATATTGTAGGAGAATATATAAACATTCACAATGCAGAACAAATATTTTTGGATGCAGCATGCAATTAACTTTCATGTATAACATTGTACTATTGTATATGGTTATTTTCTTAGTGGCCGATTGCGTGTGTGGTGTGGTGGGCAATCATTTCTAGTTGTGGTGGGTCAACATGAGGACTCATGGGTCGGGTCCATCCTGCGCCACATAGGTTAGATCAAGAAGCGTTATACGAAGACCCATGTGGAGGACTCGGCGTACAATATGAACCTAGCTACCAGAGTCGAGGAGGACTCTATCCCCACTAGTGCTAAGCCGACTATATATGATTTGTAACCCTAGGCTCCCAGTATGTTATAGAAGCTTGGGGGCTAGTTCGTCGATAGTATACACACACGCACAATGCCTGGTATTCACGTGTACTTTGTACACACCCCTATCACTAATATACAGTACCAGGAGTAGGATTTTTCCTCAACTGCAAGGGTCCGAACTAGGGTAAAACTTTCCCTCGTATTACCATCCAGCCTAACAGTCAGGGATATCCTACCGAATGATATGATGGAATCATATCTGCCAACTACTAAGAGAGAGGTGTGTCTGGGGGGGGGGCAATGTGTGCGAGAGAGGCCTAAAGATAACGTGCGTGCGGGAGAAACCTAGGCACATATATGTGCATATAGAGGGCTAGTAGAGACCGTGCTTGTGTATATATGCATGTGAGAGAAATAGTGTTTTCCAACTGACATTAGTGAAAAGAGTGGTACATAGTAGTCAGAAAGAGAGAGAGAGAGAGAGAGAGATACAGATAGAGCATGTGCGTGAGACTCCCCGACACCCCGAGAGAGATTGTGAGCATGTGTGAAAGAGAAATGCCGATGAATATAAAGTGTGTGCACTTATGCGGTAGATAGAGAGATATATAGCGCGTTTATGAGAACGGGCCGATGCATAGTGCACCAACGTGTAAAAGGCGGTTCTACGCATTAAATTAAATTATAAATGGCATTATTATTTTTGGATGAGATCATGAATTTTGCAAATTGCGTATGGACGAAAATCGGTCTATCAGACACCCATACTCTATTGAATTCTACCATGTGCATGCGTTTATTTCATATTATCGATCCATAGAGTGAGAGCAGTTTGAAATACAGGCAATGGATGCTTTTGCAATTCATATATAAACATTAATTAGTGCACTCCATGTTGTTAGTGTGAAGCACTTTCTACATTTTTCACTTGCATGGATACATTCCAAATTGCTAGCTACGAAATAGAATACATGTTGAATTCAACATAAAGGGGGTTTCGAAGATTTGAATTCATAGGAAGTGCATTCATCTATTTGAACCCGAGATAATGGCATTTGTAAATCAGATGTAAAAGGGGGCATCAATCTTTGTTGTGCGTTTGAACATGCTATATATATTCATACGCATGTCTAACTTTTTTTTGCAACCAGAGAGATTATAGCTGGAACCATGCATGAACTGAGGTAAGTTGCATATTTTTTAATATATACTCGTGTACAATGTTTATTCAAATGTACCACCTCCATTCCAAAATAATCGTAGCTTTAGGATTTTCAAGAGTAAAGATTTCTGAAGTTTGACAAATCCTGAATGTTCAATTCAAGAGAACCGAAAACGTTAATGCTTCTGCTCACAAATATTGAACGAAGCGCCAAATAGGCCTCTGGTCACCCGAAACCGCGCGAGACTAATGTTTATTGTCCTGACTCTGGCCCGTGTAGCCTATCGGCCCGAGAAGCATTAATACGTCGTGGGCACCTAAACACCCACGCGCTCGGCCGAAATCTATCCCGCCCACATTTGGGACACCTGAGATTACTATCCTACCCCCAACCCACAATATGTCCAAAATTTTAGATGGGGCTAAGTTTGTAACTTTCCCTAAATTTCAAACAAGCGTGTCCTAAACCGAAACATTGTTCCCCCTCCGTTTCCCCATTGATACTCCGTGGGCACCAAAATCCCCTCTCCACCAGCCGCGAAACCCCAACCTCCTTCGTCCTCCACCCCATAGCGCCCAACTCCATCACGCCGGAGCCGGTACCCCGACGTCATCGTCCAACGCAACCACAACCGCAACACCCTCAGGGACTTAGAAGTTGAAGCCGAGGTAGAGCTGCCTCCACGACACCGACGCCGACGTGCGCCGTACCAGAACCACTCCGAACACGCCGTCCTGCGCCTCACTGCTGCCGCTCCATTGTCGCAACCGTCCACCACACCGGAGCTGTTCCCGCTACGCCGTCGTTCGCCGCCTCAAATCTGCTTCCGCCCGCCGACACACGGCCACTGCACCACAGTCAACAACTTGGCCATGGGTTCGTCCAAGGCTGCACCGTCCTCCACAACTTCTTGTTTCCAGCGAACCACAAGAAGATCGTTGGAAAAACCGAAGGAGGACACAACACTGCCAGCAGAAAGAGGTACTCCTCTTCCCTTATTCGTGCAAACCTTACGTCTCTGCTCACACCATATTCATCCCACGAAAGAAACTAGTTGAGTGCATCTTACTTCATCTTCTTCATGATACTAAATGCACAACGTTTCCTCCCTTTACTATTTCACCTTTGCTAGAGGTCAGTAGCCCGCCTGGATTTCAATTCAGGGTTAGTGAACCGCAATTAAAAGAAGCAGCACCCACTTAGGCGCACGGAGCACCTAGTCCGCCTGTTCGCCGAGGAAGCGGAGCATCGGTGTCTATCATAGGGGTGTGGGGGCGCAGGAGCTGCTTGCGCCTGATCTAGTGGTCGGCGGGGCTTGAATGGATTGCCGGGGGGCGGTGCGGTGAAGTCGAGGGGAGGGCGCGGGCAGGGGACTGGGCCGGTGGTCGCTGCCGTTTCGAGGAACATCGTCAACACTGACTGGCTGGAGGTAGATGAAGGCGATCTGCCCGTTCTTTGTACATCGGATGGTGGAGAAAAAATGGACTGACCTATTTGTTTTCAGCCGAATGTTATTTTCATAGAATCCTGTAGTAATTTAGTGTGCCATGCATGTTGTAGAGCTATCATATGTCTCCCATCATTTACTTCTCACCGACCTGCTATCTGCTACCTTTACACTGTACTAATTGTGCACACACTTCACCCATACTCACACTATTGTTTTTTTATGCATGGGTATTTCAGACTCAGACGCAGTGTTGATGAATGTTGAAAAGAAAAGACAGAAGTCACTCCAGTGCAATTTGAAGATAAGCACTAAGTGTCTCAGCGCTCTAAAGGATGTAGTGTCAGCAGTTGGAGACAGTAAACGTAGCTCTGCAGTTGATGATCTCAATTGCCACACACAACCATCCCAGGTGCTGGCTTTAACTTCGCGCTGTCAAATGTGGTTGCATGTTGCATATGGTGTCTAGCTTGTATTGCTTCCAATTTGGTTAAGTTGCATCTGCTTACTTTACACATTATACCTTTGATAATGACATGCCTTCCTGTTTTTGATACATACTACATATGTCTATTAACCATGTTCGTATATCAAACTAATGCTCTTTTGTATCCCTCGTCAATCACTTATAATGAGACAGTCATCCAGGTGGGTTAGTGTGAGATGCCATACTCGTTTAAAGAGTGCAATGTCATCCTCCCCACATGATTCTCAAGAAATAACAAGGCAAAATGAAGATAGTCAACGTAGCTCTCTAGTTGATGACCGCAATTCCCCCAAACCACCTTCACATGTGCTTGCTCTAACTTCGCAGTGTGATATCTGGTTGCATGTTGCATACGGTGTCCAGCTTGTAATGCTTCTAATTAGGGTAAATTGCATCTGCTTAGTTTACACATTATACCTGCGAATATGACATGCCTTCCTATTTTTGGTACACACTACATCTATGTGTTAACCTTGTTCCTACATGAAACTACCTCTATTCTGTATCCTGCATCAATCACTTACGATGAGTCACCTTTATTCGTTGCATATTGTATATTATTTCGAGCCTGCTGCCATGTATTGCTTCTAATTTGGTCAAATACATTTGTTAGGGCACCGTTTTAATTTGGCAGAGTGATATTGGTTTCATCTTTCATATGGTTTCTAGCTTGCATTGATTCTAACAAGTTCAAGCACCTTGCCCTTAGTTTACACTTTATACATCATACATGTCAATATGTCACGCCGTCATGTTTTTCACACATATTCCATCCTCCTATCATGCGGCTGCCTTACATGAAAGTAGTGTTCGTCAGTATCATGCATCAATGAGTTCTGAAGAGCAAATTTTATTCCTTTTTCTTGTGGGTTTGACTTGACAATGCAAAATCAAGAAAGACGAAGGAAAAGAGTAAGGAAGGCGATGATGGTGGTCATCTGCAGCAACGTAAACAGAGCATCTGTACCGATTCTCCTTGTACTGATAGTACATTACAAGGTCCAAGTCTCCGCTCCCCTACTCCACCATCCAAGGTGCTTGCTCTAACTTGGCAGTGTGATATCTGGTTGCATGTTGCATATGGTGTCTAGCTTGTATTGCTCCTAAATAGTGTAAACTGCATCTGCTTAGCTTACACATGATACGTGTGAATATGTCACGCTTCCCTGTTTTTGGTACATACTATATCTCTCTATCACACCATGTTCTTACATGAAATTACTCTTCTTGTGTATCCTGCATCAGTCACTTATGATGGAACACCTTTAAGTTGGCAGTGTGATATTGGTTTGCATCTTGAATATGATTTCTAGCATGTATTGCTTCTAGTTTGATGAACGCCACCTATGACGACATAGTTTTAACTTGGCAGAGTGATATTGATTGCACCTTTCATATGGTGTCAAGTTTGCAGTGCTTCTAATTTGTTGGAGTGCCTTCTGCTTAGTTACCACATCATAGGTGTGAATATGTCAAGCCATCCATTTTTCGTACATATTCCATCCTCGTATCATGACTTTGCCTTTCATCAGAGTAGTGTTCGTCAGTATCACGGATGAATGAGTTCTGAAGAGCGAATTATATTCCTTTTTCTTGTCGGTTTGACCTTACAATGCAAAATCAATAAAGCTGAAGGGAATTGGCAAGTCATTGGATGATGGTGGTCCTTCTGAGCAACTAAAATGCAGGTTCTCTATAGATTCTACTCCGCCATCCTCCCAACAAGATTCGCAAGACAACGCAAGGCTAGACAGTCAATGTAGTTGTGTAGATGATGAGCACATCTCCCCTACTCCACCATCATAGGTGCTTGCTCTAACTTAGCACTATTATATGTGGTTGCATGTTGCGTATGATGTCTAGCTTGTATTGCTTCTAACTTTGTTGAATTGCATCTGCTTACTTTACACATAATGCATGTGAATATGACACGTGTTCCTGTTTCTAGAACATACGTGTACATGATGAGCACATCTCCCCTACTCCACCATCACAGGTGCTTGCTCTAACTTGGCACTATTATATGTGGTTCCATGTTGCGTATGATGTCTAGCTTGTATTTCTTCTAACTTTGTTGAATTGCATCTGCTTACTTTACACATAATGCTTGTGAATATGACACGTTTCCTGTTTCTAGAACATACGTTTACATGATGAGCACATCTCCCCTACTCCACCATCACAGGTGCTTGCTCTAACTTGGAACTATTATATGTGGTTGCGTTTTCCGTATGATGTCTAGTTTGTATTGCTTCTAAATGTGTTGACTTGCATCTGCGTAACTTACAACTTATACCTGCAACGATCACTTACCTATAGGACACATTTAACTTGGGACTGTGATGTAGGTTGCATCTTGCATTGTCTTCTAGCTTGTACTGCTTCTAGTTTCTTGAAATGGCAATTACGACGAGACACTTTCTACCTGATAGAGTGATATTGGTTGCATGTTCATATGGTGCCTAGCTTTCATTTCTTCTAATTTTGTTGAAATGCCTTCTGGTTACTGTTTTTGCATACACATTCCATCCTCCAATCGTACGTGTGAATATGAAATGCTGTCTTTTTTGTATATATTCAATCCTCCTATCCTGCCCTTGCCTTACATCAAAGTAGTGTTCGTCTATATCATGCATCGACCAGTTATGCAGAGCTAATTTTATTCATCTTCTTGTGGTTTTGACTTCATAAGGCAATATCAATAGACAGGAAGAAAAGAGTAAGTTAGGGGATGTTGGTGGTCCTCTGCACTGACGCAAACAGAGACTATCTAGATTTGCCATGCTACTGCTAATGAAGTTGAAGTCCCAAGTCTACATGATGAGTTCATCTCCCGTACTCCACCATCGCAGGTGCTTTCTCTAAGTTGACAGTGTGATAATTGGTTTCATGTTGCATATGTTGTCTAGCCTATATTTCTTCTATTTTTATTAAATTGCACCTGGTGAGTTCATACGTTATACATGTGCATATGACATGGCGTTCTGTGTCTAGAATACACTGCATCTACCCATCATACCATGTTCTTACATCAAAGTACTACTGTTGTGTATCCCGCATCAGTAACTCATGATTGGACACTTTTAACATGGTAGTTTGATAGTGGTCGCATTTTTCATTGATTTCTACGTTGTACTGCTTCTAATTTTTTGAATTGCCACTTATGACAAGACACTTTTAACTTGGCAGAGTAATATTGGTTGCATCTTTCATATGGTGTCTAGCTTGCATTACTTCTATTTTCTTGAAAATCCTTCTGCTTAGTTTACACATCGTAGCTGTGAATATGTCATGCCGTCCTGTTTTTCTTACATATTCCATCCTCATACGGTTGTCTTACATCAAAGTATTGCTTGTCTGTATCATGCATTAATGAGTTCTGAAGAGCGATTTTATTCTTTTGTGTTGTGGGTACGGCTTGTCATGGCAAAGTAAAAAAAGAGCAAGGAAAATAATATAGTAGGGAGTGGTGTTACTCGTCGGGTGAAACGGAAAAGGGTCTGCCATCCAGATTCTGCTGGTACTTATAGTGCAGTAGAAGGTCCAAGTCCACCGGCTAAATCTACGAACACAGTATCACCTGCTCCACCAGTTGTAGCATCCGCTTCAAATGTACTAGCATCTGAAAGAGTTACTCGTTCGTTTGCTCCGTAATTGGCCAGTTCCCAAGCTGCCTTCACACCTAACACTACTTCTGAAGCACTGCTGACACAACAGGACTTGGCAAGATCAGATGAACCTCATGAGCATCAACACCAAGACGGTACCTGACCGAGTCAAGTTGCAGTTGCATGCTCCTTTATATGTATTCTTTCAGTTTGATGTACACTAACACTTTACATATTCGTTGTTGAACTAGCACCACGACGCAAGCGGAAATAGACATCAAGGATAATGCTTTATAGAGTAACAAAATCTAAAGGAGGAAGAATGGAGATCCATTTTGAGGCAGGTTAAAAAGGCCACGTGATGTTACAAAGTCAGCCAAGTTAGTATCAGAGGTAGCCGTTGCCATTAGGTGTCATGCATGTATCCTCCCAATGTGGATCTAGTACAGGAATGAGAAAGACAATACCCAGTTTAACAACTACCTTGACCATTTATCCGTAAGTAATGTTATTCATCACAATTAGTAATATTGTCTTGCTCTATCCCATACTTTCTAGCTTCCCCCAAATAAGAATCACATTCTTTTTTCAACAGATGAGGTTCAAGTTGGATCCGAAAGATGATGCGACTAAACAAGCATGCACTCATGTTTTTAAGTCTGCTCTGTGATAGTATCGGTACCACCTTAGAAAATCTCACTTTGAAGGCAAGGCTAACAATGAAATCGCCCAAACATCTCTAGTGGAATATATTACAGATGAAGACTGGACAGCCCTCGTTAAACACTGGTCTCATCCAAAGTATCAGGTAGGCTATATGTATTTGATTAGACCACATATTGAACTTGTATTTATGTATGTGCCTTACAAGTGTATGTTCTTCTAGGCTAACTGTTTGAAGAACAAGACCAACCGTACTAAAGTGAAATTCCAACAGACAACAGGATCTCGTAGCTATATTGCACATTGCCATGCTCTTGTAAATAGCTGCTACTTCCTTCTTTTTTCCGTGCCATATTATCGTACCTATATTGACTTGTTCCAAATACAGAGGAAAGCCTGTGCGGACCAAAAAGAACCTAAACCGAATGCAGTGCAAATCTTCAAGGATTGCCACACTAACAAGATGAAGGGCATGAGCACACCAGTTCAAGACGTTGTTGTAAGTCCTTACTCCTCCTGCCTTTGAACTGATTGGTACTATGATGTGTTCATTTAACTACTTGGTTTGCAGCCAATGTCAGTTACTCTGTTCACTTTTATACACATTTGTCTTAACGTATCATTTCACCTTACATGGTTTAAAAGAGATTCTTTTGGTCTTGATATGTATTCTAGTTGTTATGTTCACGTGCGCACACAATGATAAAATAGCATCTTTGTTTTATATCTGTTTGCCCATCATATGAATGATGTCATACTATGTTCATCCTACTTTAAACCATGTCTCTTTATCCTTAGATGTCAACGAATGTGAGGAAATAGACAATACAGTAGGCATGCTACATGGACATATGTTCTGAAAGTGATTTTATTATGTAGTCGGCACTACAATACATGCTAATGTATTACAGTAGTTCACCAAAATAAGTTATGTATAAACGTGTAACCTGCTTTGTTTGTTTTTGTCTCATTAGTAACTTATCTGGTACACTAATCTACGAGTTCAAACTTTCAGGAAGCTATGGAAAAAATGATTGAACAACCACAACCACCTGAAGGTGACGAGGCTACCAGAGGCACAATGTCACCTCTTGCTGCAGTGCGTCGGTATCTCTCCACTAACAGTGCAAAAAGCACCTTCCTGCGTAATTCTGGGTTGGTTGTCAAGTTAACCTCGTCCAAATCGCCTACTGAACAAAATCTTCCTGCTAGACAGAGTGATATATTTGTGCTCTAGACACAAGTCTAATCCCTAATGGACGTCATTTTGGAAAAAAGAATAGAGCTCGACAAATGTCGTCAAGATATGAATGGTTTTGAGACCAGACTATCAAACATTTGCTTCGTTGTTGAAGAGCAATGGCGGAAAAAAGGTGAAGATCGTGCTGCTCCATCAGATTCTACAGCCTGAAATATTAGTACTCAGGTCAAATGATCTGTGCTTCTATACATCTGATGGTGCTTTTATCTGCAAGGACTGTAAACTTTATGCCAACAGGCCTTTTGTTGTGATACAACATTTATGATGCTGCCAAAGGCTGCAATAATTACGATGCTATTTTTGTATTGTGTAGGTTTATTTTAGTAATGTATTCGGCTGAAAGCTTCATAGGATCCAAACATGCCAACATTCGTCGGGCCCATTCCAATTGGGCTAAAAAATGATTATGGGACGAAATTTGCATGTAGCCCACTAAAAATATCTGGGCCTAAATCAGCATAAGATTTCATATTTTTCTGGTAGGCATGTGCCCATAGTGGGCCTTTAACATGCCTAAACATAATTTGGGCCCTCAGTAACAATAGGCCGTTTACAAGTGTAAATATCTCGAGCCCATAAAAAACATGGGCCTTTAAAATAACAAAAGTGAGATTGGGCCCATTTACGATGCGGATCTTTCACAGGCTGAAATTCAGACGGGTCGTAAATGAGCCGACCAAATACACGGGCCTTTAGCAGGCCGGAAGTTCGGTCGGGCTAGATTATCGCCATTTTTATATGGTCCGTTAATGGGCCCGATGTGACGTTCGGCCCTTTGATTTCATCCGACGTTAACAGGCCGAAAATCACAACAGGCCGAAAGTGGCCCAAATCTGTAGTGGGCCTCTAACAGGCCGAATGTCAGACATGGTCGACTATATGACCCAAATCCTTCACGGTCGTTTATGGGCCTAAAGTTTCAATGTCCTGTAAATGGGCCCAAATGAAGCAGGACCTTTAACAGGCCGGAAATACATCGGGCCGTAATTCGGCCCATATACTTAGCGAACTGTTAACGGGCCAGAAGTGACCATGGGCCGCGATGATGACAAGTTTAGGACAGGTCGTTGACGGGAAGATTTGACACTAGCCGTATGGGTCTTAACTGAGAATGTTGGGTTTTTAGCTGGGCCGGCCCATTATGGTCCGCAAAATCTCACGGGCCTTTAGCTGGGCCGCCACATTATGGCCCGAAAAATCTCGTGGGCCTTTAGCTGGGCCGGCACATTATGATAGGCAAAATCTCGTGGGCCTTTTACTAGGCTGGCCCATTATGGACCGCAAAATCTCGTGGGCCTTTAGCTGGGCTGGCCCATTATGGACCGCAAAATCTCGTGGGCCTTTAGCTGGGCCAGCCCATTATGATACGCAAAATCTCGTGGGCCTTTTTTTGGGCCGGCCCATTGTGGACCGCAAAATCTCGTTCACCTTTTGATGGGCTGGCCCATTATGGACCACAAAATCTTATGGGCCTTTAGTTGGGCCGGCCCATTTAAACGACACTTTTGGGCCGGTCCACGTGTCAACATATCATAGGCGCATCTCGCCCATTGTATGAGTGACACATGTGCCAACGCGGAGCATACACGTGTTTCCGTCAGCCAATCATAATTTTGCACGTGGACCCGATAGCTTAACGGCGTTCCGTTACGGTGGATGCCACGTGTCGGTCACCCTTGACGAAAGTAGTTCTGTGGCGCGCGATTTATCATCATGGAAGTGGACACTTCCGTGATGATAATTTTCGTAATGGCATGGAACACTTCTACGACAGCACAAGTATGACTATCTTCATTCTATCATAAATTTGTCATGGATGTACATGCATGACAGAAAAGCTGACCTACTGTGACAAACACGTATCATCACGGAAGTGTATTTTTTTGTAGTGGTGCATGTTACCATTACTATTTCTAAGACACTCAAAAATATAAAAGTGAAGCACTAGAGTAAATGACAAACTACTCCAAAAGATATAAGTGAAGATCAAATGAGTAGTTAAATAATTATGTAGTTATGTGAAGACTCTCTCTCTCTCTCTCATTTAATTTTTTTATATCTTGGGATATTATTAAAACAACAAACAAAACAAAATAAAATGACATTCCAAGGATAGCACACATCATGTGAAGAAGCAAAAACTTGGTCTCAACCGATACTAACCGATATTTGTTGATGAGGAAAGGTGGGATGCCTACCGAGGCATCCCCAAGCTTAGATTCTTGAGACTTCCTGGAATATAAAGCTTGAGCCATTGTGTCTCCTTAATTCCTCTTATGTCACGTTTTCCCTAAATATCAAAAACACCATCCACACAAAACTCAACAAGAACTCGTGAGATAAGTTACTATAAATCCATGCAAAACCTTATCATTATCTACTGTACAAAATCACCAAAATTATAATTTGAAATTGCATACTAAATGCCTCTGCCTATTTAATACTCCTATCCTCAAATAGAATCATTAAACAAGGAAACATATGCAAACAATGCAATCATAGCAGCAAATTGTCTAAACAGAACAATATGTAAAGGATTAAGGAAGGTCAATACTTCTTTAACTCAAAAAATTCTGAAAATTTACGAAACTGTAGAAAATTTATAATTGCATATTGTGTGAAAATTTCAAGCTTTATCACATTCTGACTTTTCACTAGTACACATCAGTGCTATACAAATGGTTTTTAACCCCTTTTCGCGACGGCATTTCGAACCATCGCCTACTGAGTGTGGGCGATAGGGGGGTCCTTCCCACACGACCCAGAAATCATCGGGAATAGTCCCTCCTGGGACAGCAAATGAGCTCGTGTGTGATCGGGCGAGGCATTGAATCCCAATCATTTCCGTAGGTATGTACATCCCACAAGGTGAATCCCAGAAAAACATTTGCGTATGTATGTATATCACACACAGTCAATCCAAGGAATACGTTTCCATTCTTATGTACATCCCACACAATCAATCCAGGGAAAACGTTTCCGTTCTTATGTACATCCGAGACATTTTTATGTATACGCTCATGTGTGAAAGATGTAACTATCACACACGCTCTGCCTTGGTTAACTGTTTGCTTTTATGAACTACATCACACACGATTTGATGTAGAAAATAGTGTGGCATTGGGCTATCCATCACAAGCACTTTTACTGCCAGAATCATTTGCAAAGTTCCACGACCGTCTGTTCTATTATTATTTCTGCCTGTAATTTTTTATTCGATTTGGAAATTTTGAAATATGAAACGTGCAATTCAAATTCTCAGCACAATGGTGCAACAACGAATCCATAAATAAAATTTCAAGTACAATATGTTCAGTAATTACAGGATTAGGCAGCAATTAACTATGATGAACCATAATATTTAAAGGTGGTAAAGGTGAAGAGACAAGTGCAAATCATTTTGACTGCCGACGGTGTTGAAGAAGCGGAATGCCCATAATGTGCCTTCCTGCATGCCATAGGGACGAACCACTTTTGTCCAACCCCTTGTGACGATCGCCCGCCCATCCTTCACAGCCTTCAGGAACACTTCTAGAGCATTATCATGATAAAGAGCTTAATTCCAATCACCCATTTCTTTCGCCTAACAATCTTTCTTAGTTTCCTCACTTGACCCTTGTTCATGAATAACTCATTGCCCCATACGCAAAAGGGATCGAAGCGTGGATCAGTACTGCTCATATATGTACCTACAAGCAAAACATTAAATGTTAGAAGCTAAACTGAGATTGCACAAATGATGTAAAATACAACTACCTATGTTCCTAAGTACAATTTTTTTTAGATTTCAATATGAACTACATACGAATGTATATAGAATTACAGATATAGTTTACATTAGAATCTAGATTCACTCATTTTGCTCCATATGTAGTCTATATTGGAATCTCTAAAATACTTATATTTAGGAATAGATGGTGTATAAGACATGGGATGCAGCTAACCTCGGCGGCAAACAACAACATCACCCATTGTAGCCCTGTGCAAGTATGTCGGGGAAACTGATCCACGAGCACCTATGGGACCGGCGGACCGAGCCCCTTTCGGTTCGGCGGGGGGCGGAGATCGCATGAAGAGCGGATCGAGGCGAAACACACGAGCATTTTACCCAGGTTCGGGCCGCACGGATGCATAAAACACTACTCCTACTTTGTAGCTTGTATTGAGTTCTTGCTCGGGAGCGCTGAGTGCTACAGTACACACCAGCAGCTAACGAGACCGAGCGTGAGTGTTCTCTTCCTTTCGAACCCCCTTCTACGTTGCATATGGGCCTCCTTTTATATGCTCAAGGGGTCACCGACAGGTGGCAACGTAGACAAGGGTAAAAATGGAAAGGTGTTGCGGTCGGTACAACTACCTGTACAGTGTATCATACCTAACCCTGACGGCAGGGGACAAAGGCATTGAATGCCCGTCTGCGTCGCCCGAATAGTGCAAAAGGGACCGTCAGGGATGCCATCGCTCGCCACGACGGCAATCTTGTCAGCGCCGCTTGCCACCGCGTACCACTGGCTGCACACCCTCCCGCCACGTACGCCTGGAAGGGTCCCAGAGCGACACGTTGGTGGATGCGCTGGAGCGCGGGCACAGAGTGGTAGCTTGCCGCGGCAAGCGCCTTGCCGCGGTCGTTGTGTTGTCGCGTCCGAGAGCTTGCCGCTCACCGGGCCTTGCCGGGACGCATGGCGCGTCGCAGTAAGTTCCTTGAGATGCCTTGGTTGGCCTTCCCGGCAAGCTCCTCTTGCCGGGGTCTTGTCTCCTTGGCTTGAATACTTTGTTCTTGAATGGCTCCAAAGGAACCACGGAGGAACTTGGCGGTCACCCGGCAAGCCTTGCCACGGGATGCTGCGACTGCCCGTGCACAAGTTCGGGATACTAGGGTACCCCTACTCTAGTACATTGACAGGAGCCCCCGGGCCTGGGCCACACACAGTGCCGAGCGCTGTTGGGCCAGGCCCAAAACAGGGCACGGGCACGCGCGGCCTGGGTTACGCCGTATCTCTCTCCGTATCCACCGCGCCCTCCCCGAACGGCACGCGTTGAATGCGGCGTCGTGGGAGAGATCGTGGGTGGTTTATTTATTCGGAAAGGCGGAACGTCCGCCCCCTCCCTCCTTATAAGCAGGGGAAACTGGGGCAGTTCGCCCATTCGCCGGTTGCTATTTCTCCGCTGCTCCCCCTTCTTCCCAAAACTGAAAGAGGGCAGCGCTCTGCCCCCCCCCCCATCGCCACCAGCACCACCAACGCCGTCAACCTCCCTCACCACTTCCGCCATGGCTCCAAAAGCCGAAAAGGGGAAGGTCATGAAGTCGGCCGAGGCGGAGCGGCTCACGGCGCTGCGAAAGGAGCGGGCAATCTTCCTCCCCAAGCTCGCCGCGAGGGTGCTGAGGGAGTACTACTACCTCTTCTGGTCGACGGAGACGCGGGCGCACCAGCGCACGAAGGTACTTCCAGCCGTCGCTTGGAAAATGGCTCCAAATGGATATCCCTTCTTCGCCTTGTTCTTCTACTGCGGGCTATGCCCGCCTTTCTCTGAGTTTTTCTGCGATATTATGAACACCTACGGGCTCCGCCTCCTTGACTTCACCCCCAATGCTGTTCTGACCATGGCAGTTTTCGCACATCTCTGCGAAAACTTTGTCGGAGTCTATCCAAATGTAGCCCTTTTTTGCCACTTCTTTATGCCCCGAGTTGAGAGAGGAGAGCCTTTATTCGGCGGAATCGCCTGGATCTCGAGAGCCAGCAAGAAGGACGCTTATCTGGAGGGAGAGTTCCGCGGCAAGTGGGATGAATGGAGAGCAGACTGGTGCTGGATTGTCGAGGAGAACCCGCAGCCGTTTACCGCCCGGCGCCAAACCCCAGTAGCGCGCGGCAGCGATTGGAGCAACGTGGC
The DNA here is from genome assembly GCA_902687465.1 of Secale cereale. Lineage (NCBI taxonomy): Eukaryota > Viridiplantae > Streptophyta > Magnoliopsida > Poales > Poaceae > Secale > Secale cereale. Next base: position 181,531,381 of record LR738714.1, read on the forward strand.
CCCGGAAGACGATAGGCTGAAGATTGCCGTCACCCGGATCCAACTTCTTAGGCTTGCCGGGCTCACTATAGGCGCTGTTGGCGCAGATTTTCTTCGCCGCCGCATCGCCCCCCTGCAGGAGAGGAGGAGACCCGCCTGGGAGTTCAAGAATGCGGCGGACATCATGAGGCTGCGTCTGGGCCTCAACTTCAACTTCACTATTCTGGTACTTAACGCGATGCTCCAGGAGCTGTTCAAGTACGACCCTCAACATCCCGAAGTGTTCAGGCTGCCGAAGGACGTCGTTCCGCTATGCAACGACTCCTCGCTCGACCGCATCCGTGCAATGATGCCGCTGTGTGACTCACTTGGAATTGTCCCAACTTGGCAAGAGCCTGAAGATGTCGTCGTGCAGGAGTTCTTTGACGGCTTGGTAGAAAAGCCGGTCCGCTCCGACGAAAAGAAAAGCCTCACTCGCGACACCACCGATGCGGAGATGAAACGCATCGCCACTAGGCTGGAAGAGGCGGCGGCAGCCGCAGCCGTGGGCGAGTTTGGATTCACCGTGGAGGTGGCAGAGGCAGCAGGGGCGGTAAGCCGTGCCGAGCGAGAGGAGTTCGTCGGCGAGGAAGAGCTTGCCGGGCATGACGTCGAGTCGAGCGAGCCCGCCGAGGATACGAGCGGCTCGTTGGAGATCAACTCCTCTTCCTCCTCATCCTCAGACAGCTCGCCGCAAGCAGAGCCCCCAGCTCCACCAAGAAGGCGTCTCCGCAAGGCCGAGGACGTAGCGGAACGGCAGACGAGTCGACAGTTGCTGCGCCGCGCGACACACTCCACCGCGGCAACTACTGTTGCCGCGGGAGCACCTCACGCTGCGGCGGCAACTGGAGCGGGGTCTTCCCGGACCACCGCTTCTGCTCCTGCCGCTTCTCACGCCGCGGCAGCAGCCGGGGCGGGGTCGTCTCAGAAAACCGACATTGCTCCCGTCAAGCGGCCAAGGGCTACTCCTCCGCCTCCTCGCGCCGGACGTGAGCCGGATTTCGACTTCTCCGCGCTCAGCTCCGACGAGGAAGATGAAGAGTAAGATTCCTCGCTGTACTTATAGTTCTTCAATTCTTGCTGTTTTGTCTTGTATCTCATTTGCTTTACTCCGAACTTATTCCTTTTTAGGACCCTAGCCCAGAGAGCGGCGAAGAGAGCCAAGGTCTCGGCGAGGAGAGAGGTGATTATCGTCGAGGAAGAACCCATCGCGACAGCAGAGGGTGTGCCCGAGATCACCTTGCCGGACCCGGCAACTATTCTCCAGAGCAGCCCCCAGCGCAGCCCCCAGCGTAAGTATATGGTCCGCTCTCCGCTGTTAGGCGTGCATGGATGATCTTTCTTTGCTGACATCTGATTGTTGGTTTGTGTAGGAGCAGAGCAGCCCCACCAGGAGCGCCCGGAGATCGCCCCCGGCATGCCATCTGCTTCGACTACGCCGCCAAGGGAGAGTTCTCCGGCAACGGACTCTCTGGCAAGGGAGAGTTCTCCGGCAAGGGGGAGTTCTCTGGCAAGGGGGAGTTCTCCGCCAAGGGAGAGTTCTCCGGCAAGGGGGAGTTCTCCGGCATGGGACAGCACCAGCGGCCCCCCGGCGGCGGAGACTACGACTGCAGAACCCAGTACAGGTAATCTTCTCTTCAAAGCTTCCCTTGGGTTCTTCTTCTTTTGATCTTCTTTTTGGATATTTGCTTGACTTTTCTCACTTTTCCGGCCGTCAGACCCATCTGCTGCGGAGCCGATGGAGACCGAGGTTGCTGCCGACGACGCCGCTGCCATCGAAGAAGCAGCCGGCGCTGACGACTCCGCCGGCGAATAGGCCGCCAAAGCTGCCACCGCAGCAGCTGGCGAGGGGTCTGGCGATCGCACTGACGGCCCTGAGGCCGCAGGAGCGCCAGGCGCTACGCCGACCGCTGACCCTTCCGTCGTTGCCGCAGCGTCAGGCTCCGAAGAGCCCCAGCCAGGTGTCTACTTGAAGGCCGGCGATGGCGTCTTCATCAACCTCCCCTGGGCGTCACTCTCGAGGGCGCCGGTCGAAGGAGAGAGCTTTGATGGAGAGGTGCTCGCCTCTGCTATGCTGACGCTAGTTGATGCACCGAGCAGCAGCAGCGGCGAGCTTGAGGAGGAGCGGGTGCTGCGGAAGCTGTTGTCGCTCTACCGTGCTCGGCAAGCCAGGCTGGAATCCCGCGAGGCGCTTGTCGCAAAGGCGGGAGTGGACATCAAGAAGCGCGCGGAGGAGCTCCGGGGTCTCAACCAGGAAGCTCTCCGGTCTTTGGCAGAGGAGCGGGAGCAACTCGCCGAGGAGCAGAAGGCCTTCTTCCTCGAGAAGGCTGAAGTTGAAAAGCAACAGCGGCTTGCCGCTGAGAAGCTGTCTGCGCAGGAGGGCGAGCTGGCGCAGCGGAAGGTCAACCTTGACAGCCACGAGGAGGAGCTTGCCGCGCGCGAGCAATCATTCGGCGGAGCCCTCAAGCAAGCAGAGGATGCTGCCGCAGCTGCCGAGGCCGCCAAGAAGGAGCTGGAGACAAAGGTGGCGCGGCTGGAGGCCGATCTCAAGGTGAGCGGTGAGGAGCTTGCCGAGCTCAAGCGTGAGCGGGAGAAGGACGCCCACAGCAACTCAGAGCTGTAGGTTCGTCTCGCTGAGAAGGGCAAGGAGCTTAGCGCCGCCAAGGACTCCAACGCAGATCTTGAGTTGACGCTGACCACTTTGACCAAGACACTGGACGGCGCCAGGGAGCAGGAGGTGGCCTTGAAGGAGGAGATCAAGGCCGATAAGGCGCTGCTGGCGAGTGCTGCTACCGCCCAGAACACTTTTAGGGAGAATGTGGCGCACTAGATGGAGGGTCTCGTGAATGCCGCCGCAGATATCGACAGGGAGCTGGCGCAGCTGGGGATGGAGGATCTCGGGTATCCCTCTGATGAGAACCTCCAACCCAGCGCCAAGGTCACCTTGTTCTTCAAAGGCGTGGCGACGGCCCTCCAGCGGCTCCGGGAGAAGATTCCAAACCAGCTGGCCGACGAGTCGCGCAAGATCTGCGCGGGAGCTCTTCAAAAGGTGTTGGTGAAGGTGGCCTTCCGCAACCCGGGCCTCAACCTCACCAACGTCCTCAAGACCCTGCCGCCGGATGCTGATCTGGAGCGCTCAAGGCCCTTGTCGCACCCATTGTGGACAAGGTGAGCGGGATCAAGAGGATTGAGGGCGATCGCGTTGACTAGGCCGCCCGTTTTCTTCTTTTCTCGTCGCTGCTGTTCATGTTATGAGAACAATCTGTTAGAGTTGCGACAAGCTACCTTGTAATATAACTCTATTTTTGGTAGTGATTGCAATGTTATTTCCTTTACTTGATCCCTCCCTTTGTATGTTTTTGCCCTACGCTTTTAGGGAACTTGCCGGCGCAGGCACCTTAGCCGCGAGCGCTGAGTGCGGGACATCAGCAGCCTGCTGGCGGTGCCGTTACAGACAAGAAACCTTGTCGCAACTAGTCGCAGCTCACTTAAGTTGTTGAGCGGACTCGAAACAAAGTAAAGGCGCAACTAGCTACGAGTTGGTTCCTCCGCGCACAGGTTTTCCATACAAAGCACGGTCGTTCAAGGAAGATGACTTAAAAAATTTAAAAATCTGATTGCTCAAACTTTGGCAACTTAGCTTTTCTGTTGTTTGCTTCCCGGCAAGGCGAAACTTTCTTGAACGACACCTGGTCCATACCATTATCTTCTCCTTCCCCCCCGGCAAACTTGTGGGCGAGGGAACCTTCCTTTCCTTGAGAAAAAGAAAGAAGAGAAAATAAAGATATGGAGCCTTACGGCTCGTTATTGCTTACCGGGGGTAGGTGCTGCACAAAGTGTCAGATAACATATGCAAAAAATATAAAGCATGAAATTGACAAGATGTGTGGAGCACATGAGCTTTACTTATGCACGGGGTCTGCGCCCGGTTTGTACAAAGGATTACATGCAACAGCGGCAAGACTTGTACAAAAGGTGGTTGCCGGAACGGGTTCCGGCAACCGGGCCTTATGAGTAAAACTTACGAAGATGTTCAATGTTCCAGGAGTTGCTCACCGGAATGCCATCTTCGGTCTCAAGGCGGACAGCGCCAGGCCTAGTGACTCGTTTTACCCGGTAAGGGCCTTCCCACTTCGGCGTCAACTTGTTGGAATTCTTGGCGGACTGAACGCGCCGAAGAACAAGGTCGCCTTCCTCGAGACTTCTGGCGTTAACTTTGCAGCTATGGTAGCGGCGCAAAGCTTGCTGGTAGCGAGCAGCCCGTACAGCAGCCTGAAGACGGTCTTCCTCAAGGAGCAGCGTGTCATCTTGTCGCAGCTGCTCTTGCTCAAGCTCATCATAAGCGAGCACTCGAGGTGACCCGTATACGAGTTCTTTGGGGAGAACTACCTCTGCTCCATAGACTAGAGAGAAAGGTGTCTGGCCAGTGGCTCAATTTGGTGTCGTCCTGATCGACCAAAGAACCACCGGCAGCTCCTCAATCCAGTTTCTTTCGCACTTGCACAGCCTGTCGAAAGTCCTGGTCTTGAGCCCACGCAGCACTTCAGCATTTTCCCTCTCCGCTTGACCGTTGCTTCTCGGGTGAGCAACAGAAGCGAAGCAGACCTTGGCGCCAAGATCTTGGACGTACTGCATGAAGATGCGGCTCGTGAATTGCGTACCGTTGTCGGTGATGATCCTGTTAGGGATACCGAAGCGGCAAACAATCGACTTGAAGAACTTGACTACTGACTGTGCTGTCACCTTCCTCACTGCTTCCACTTCCGGCCACTTTGTGAACTTGTCGATTGCAACGTACAAGTACTCAAAGCCCCCGACTGCGCGGGGAAAGGGGCCGAGGATGTCGAGCCCCGAGGCCGAAAATGGCCAGGATAAAGGGATCGTCTGGAGAGCTTGAGCTGGCTGGTGAATCTGCTTGGAATGGAACTGGCATGCTTCACACTTGCTTACTTGTGCAGTTGCATCCTGGAGGGTTGTCGGCCAAAAGAAACCTTGCCTGAATGCTTTTCCGGCAAGTGCTTTTGCGTCGATGTTGTGACCGCATATGCCTCCATGTATCTCTGCCAACAATTTAGTCCGTCTTCCCGGTGAATACACTTCAATTTCACACCGTTGAGTCTTCTTCTGTAAAGTGTGTTGTCGACCAACAGGTACATACTTGACTGTCGGGCTACTCTTTCCGCTTCTTCTTGCTCTTCGGGAAGTTCTCCTATCTGAAGGAAACGAACACTCTGTTGTGCCCATGCTGGAGCTTGTGGCTCGACAACAAGGACTAAAGGCACATCTGCTGCTGCGGGAACATCCGCTTCTACGGCGAGAACCTGCGGCTCAGCCGGAGCTTGACGTTCCCCGGCAAGCTTGCCGGAGCAAAACTTGTCAGGAGCGTCTGCTTCAACGGAACAAACCCTAGGGCTTGCCGGAGCAGACTGCTCCTCAGCACTCTTGGTGTTGATCTTGGGGACCTTCTTGGCGGCGGCTTCGGGAAGCTCTGCCGGAAAATAGTCACCAGAAATCAACTTCCTCTTCTTGCTCTGTCCAGTTGATGGCGTTACAGACGGTTGAGTCAGCTTGAGCACAAAGATCCCTTGTTCCACAGGTAACTTAAGTGCGGTGCACTTCAACAGGCCATCGGCAATGTCGTTCTGAGCTCTTGGAACAGGTTCCATCTGTAGGCCGTCAAAGTGCTCTTCTAGCTTTCTCACCTCATCAACGTAGGCTTCCATCAACGGACTCTGATAACTCTTGTTCACTTGGCGGACGACAAGTTGCAAGTCACCCCTGACAATGAGGTTCTTGATCCCAAGGTCTGCCGCGATCCTGAGACCGGCAAGCAAACCTTCATACTCTACGGTATTGTTTGTTTGCTTGCTCCTTGGGAAAGTGCATCTGGACTACGTACTTGAGGTGCTCTCCGGTGGGTGCAACAAGCAGCACGCCAGCACCGGCGCCTTGCAGCGAGAAGGCACCATCGAAGTACATCAGCCACTCTTTGCTTGCTTCCTTGATGGGGATGCTCGTTTCTGGAATTTCTTCATCTGGTGTTGGCGTCCACTCTGCTATGAATTCTACCAATGCTCTGCTTTGGATAGTTGAAGTGCTCTCAAACTTGAGGCCAAAGCTTGACAGTTCCAGTGCCCACTCAACAATCCTGCATGTTGCTTCCAGATTCTGCAGTATCCTCTTCAGCGGAAAACGAGTGACAACTGTGATCTCATGGGCTTGGAAGTAATGGCGCAGCTTTCTCGAGGCCATGAGAAGGCCGAAAAGCAATTTCTGCACACCAGAGTACCTTAACCTAGCCCCCTGCAGAAGGGAACTGACAAAGTAAACTGGGTGCTGCACCAATCTCTTCTGTATCTCCTCGCACGCCTGCGCAGATCCATCTTTGTCGGGACCAGAGCTTGTCGGGGAAGCCCCCTGTTTGTCGCTGGACGCGCCTGCCGTGGTTGCTGGCTCATCATATGCCTCCCTCTCCGCTACTAACGCAGCACTAACCACTTGATTGGTTGCCGCTATATACAGCAGCAACTTCTCTTGTGGCTTAGGTGCGACAAGTGTTGGAGTGGAGGACAGGTATCTCTTCAAGTCTTGCAGCACAGCCTCCGCTTCCGGAGTCCATTTCATTGGACCTGCCTTTTTCAGTATTTTGAAAAACGGCAGGGCGCGCTCAGCAGACCTAGAGATAAACCTGCTGAGAGCAGCCACGCAACCGGCAAGTCTTCGTACATCCTTGACGCGCTTTGGTGCTTCAATCTTCTCAATGGCCTTGATCTTGTTGGGATTGGCTTCAATTCCCCGCTGAGACACGAAGAACCCGAGAAGCTTGCCGGAAGGGACTCCAAACACACACTTCTCGGTGTTGAGCTTGAGGCTCATCTTGCGCAGATTTGCAAAGGTCTCGTCTAAATCTTGAATCAGGGTTGCCTTGTCCTTGCTCTTGACCACTATGTCATCCATGTAGGCTTCCACATTTCTGTGTATTTGTGGCTCAAAAGCGACATGGACTACCCTTGCAAATGTTGAACCAGCATTCTTTAAATCGAAAGGCATCCATATGAAACAGTACGTGCCACATGGAGTGATGAATGCGGTCTTCTCCTCATCCTCTTCTGCCATGAAGATCTGATGGTATCCTGAGTATGCGTCAAGAAATGAAAGCAAGTCACATCCGGCCGTGGAGTCAACAATCTGGTCAATGCGTGGCAAGGGAAATGGGTCTTTGGGACAAGCTTTGTTAACATCGGTAAAGTCGATAAAAAGCCTCCATTTCCCGTTTGCCTTGCGCACGACTACAGGATTGGCCAACCACGTAGGATGGAGCACTCCTCTGACAAGGCCTGCTGCTTCCAACTTCTTGATCTCTTCTGCAATAAATTCTTGGCGCTCCACTGCTTGCTTCCTGACTTTCTGCTTGACGGGCCGCGCATGAGGACATACGGCAAGAGGGTGCTCAATTACTTTCCTGAGAACACCGAGGATGTCAGACGGTTGCCACGCAAACACGTCGACGTTCGCCCACAGGAAACCAATGAGCGTGCTTTCCTATTTAGGGTCAAGGGTGGCACTGATGGCGAAGGTACCACCAATGCCGTCCTGCTTGGCGGACACCGTCTTGGTCTCTGGTGGAGCTGCCATTGTCTTCTTACACTTGCCGGTGGAGCTCGATGGTGCATCCTCGACGGTAGTGCAGCACTCCGAAGAGGTGCGCTTGCCGGAGTGGGCATCAGAACTCTTGCCGGACTTGGTCTTCTTCTTCCTCCCGGGGGCTTCAACGGCAGGTGACTTGCGATCTGTTGCGGCTGCCGCTTCCCGGTAGATCTTGTCGGCGCAGATAAGAGCATCCTTCTTGTCGCCAGGGACAGAGATGACACTTATCGGGCCTGGCATCTTCAGCATGTTGTATGCGTAGTGAGAGGCTGCCATGAACCTAGCGAGTGTTGGACGGTCGAGTATCCCATTGTAAGGCAATGGAAAATCGGCAACGTCAAAAGTGATCATCTCAGTCCTGAAGTTCAACTCGCTGCCAAATGTCACCGGCAACATGACCTTCCCCTTCGGCTTGCTCCTTCCCAGGTTGATTCCTTGGAATGTGCCGGTCTCTTCGAGCTCGCTGTCAGGGATCTGGAGTTTCTGGAGTACAGCGCAGGAGATCAGGTTCAAGCCGGCCCCGCCGTCAACTAGCATCTTAGTGACCTTGAGGTTGCGGATAGTTGGTGAAACCAACATCGGCAAGCACCCGACCGCAGTTGTGCGATCAGGGTGGTCCACAATATCAAAGATGATAGGCGTGCTGGACCATTTCAGAAGCTTGCGTGACTCGACAGGTGGTTCTGCCGCATTGACTTCCCGCACCCACTGCTTGAGTTGGCGGTGTGAAGTATGCACAGAAGCACCGCCATCAACGCATAAGACCTCTGTGGCTTTCTGGAACTCCTGCTCGCCGGTCTCAACGTCATCCATGTCGCCATCGTCGTCGTCATCTTCATCCTTGTCGCGGCTGCGGGGAGGTCTATCTCCTTGCCGCTGCTTGGCCTTGCCGCGGCGTCCTCCCCGACCGGGGCACTTCGTGCCGGATCCTCCAGCACCTCCTTGGGCCTTCTCCTTGTCGCGTCGCTCGTATTCGGCCTTTTGCTGCTCGACAAGCTGCTCGACCTTCTTGGAGCTCTAGAGGTCATGGCCCTTGGTGCGGTGGATCTTGCAGTACTGCTTGTTGGTGCCGTCCTGCTTGTCGGCGACCGCCACAGCCTGGCAGTTGGTGCATGCGGCAATCTCCTTGCCGGAGCTACCAACTTTGGCTTTCTTGGCGCCACCTTCGTTGCCGGACTGCTCAATGACTAGCACATCTTTGCCTTTCTTTTTCCTGTTGTTCCGCCGCCAGTTTTTCTTTGCCGGGGCAGCATCCTCGCTGTCAGATCTTCCTGCTCCCGTATTCTCCCTGGTGAGTTTCCTACCTTCCTCAGCACGTGCACACTTGTCGGCCAGGGCATACAGTTCACTGACGTCTCTGATCTTGCACATCGCCATCTCCTCCCGCATCCTGCGGTTACGCACGTTCTGATGGAACGCGCTGATGACCGCGGCAGGGTGGACATCTGGGATGTTGTGCTGTACACGGCTAAATCTCTGAATGTACTTGCGCAGGGGCTCTCCTTCCTTCTGGGCGAGCAGATGAAGGTCACTCTCTTGGCCATGAGGTTTGTGGCAGCCTGTAAAGGCGCCGACAAACTGATGGCATAGGTCTGCCCAGGAGGATATGGAGTTGTCCGGCAAGTGCATGAGCCAGGACCTGACGTTGGGCTTGAGCACCAGCGGGAAGTAATTGCCAAGAATCTTGTCGTCCCGCCCCCCGGCAGCTTGCACCGCGATGGTGTAGATGATGAGGAACTCCGACGGATGCGACTTGCGGTCGTACTTCTCTGGTACATCTGGCTTGAAATTCTTTTTGCTGGGCCACTGGACTTGCCGCAGCTCACGAGTAAACGCAGGGCAACCTACCACGTACGGCAAGTCGCCTGGTTCCCCTGGCGCATGCGTGTCGACAGAGGGCCCAGCGCGCTGGTCCGATTGACGCCGCGCTTCTCTTCGGCCCTCGATGCGAGTACGAGCGTCTTCTTACTGTCGTTCATGAAGAACTTGGTGCTGGTCGCGACGAGCTCGTGGATCTGATGATGCGGTGGAGTCGCTGTCAAAGTGGATCCGACGAGCCGGCGATCTTGGCCTTCGAGCGGAGAGTGCACGGTGTTTGCACCCTCACCGGTCTTGTCGCCACCGGCTCGTGCCTAGCTGACTTGCCGCGGCTACGATGTACTCGGCTGCCGTGGAGTGTCGCCGTTGGCGAAGCCGATGAGACTCTGAATGGTGGCCCTCCAATCGTCGATCTTGTCTGCCGTTGGAGGGTAGTCCAGGAGCAGTTGAGCTCGCGCCAAAGCTTCTGCTGAAGTGGCGGTTGGCGGTGGCGAACGGTGTGAGGAGCGGGACATGCTCGGACTTCTAACTATGTTAGAAGGAGCAGTATCCCGTCCAAGCGACCGTGCCTCGCTCGCGCCAGCATGTTGGAGTGCATGCTGGTCTTGAGCATTCCGAGATCCACCAGCTCGATCTTGGTCCAGCAAACGTATGGTACCGTGAGTACCATGACGCTGCCGGTCCCGCGCCTCCTGAGATGGGCGCGGTGCATGTACGGATGCCGAGGTCTTGGAGTGCGCCCGGTCGTTGTGGGAGCCGGCTACGCCGCTGATGGGCAGCGCTGCCTTGTCCTTGGACCTGGCAGCACCGTGAGCTCCTTCGTCGACGCCCATTCTTCCGCCGGCGTCTACCCCACCAGCCGTTTGCTCCGGCGGTGGTGGGTTCGGCGCGGACGGAGCAGCCGCCTCCGAAGCCTTCTTCTTCGGCGGCATGTCGATGAATATGATGAAGATCTAGCTCGTGTGAACGCCGGATCAGGTTCACACAACCTCGACGCCCCCTACCTGGCGCGCCAAAGATGTCGGGGAAACTAATCCACGAGCACCTATGGGACCGGCGGACCGAGCCCCTTTCGGTTCGGCGGGGGGCGGAGATCGCACGAAGAGCGGATCGAGGCGAATCACACGAGCAGTTTACCCAGGTTCGGGCCGCACGGATGCGTAAAACCCTACTCCTGCTTTCTAGCTTGTATTGAGTTCGTGCTCGGGAGCGCTGAGTGCTACAGTACACACCAGCAACTAACGAGACCGAGCATGAGTGTTCTCTTCCTTTCGAACCCCCTTCTACGTTGCGCATGGGCCTCCTTTTATATGCTCAAGGGGTCACCGACAGGTGGCAACGTAGACAAGGGTAAAAATGGAAAGGTGTTGCGGTCGGTACAACTACCTGTATAGTGTATCATACCTAACCCTGACGGCAGGGGACAAAGGCATTGAATGCCCGTCTGCGTCGCCCGAATAGTGCAAAAGGGACCGTCAGGGACGCCACCGCTCGCCACGACGGCAATCTTGTCAGCGCCGCTTGCCAGCGCGTACCGCTAGCTGCACAGCCTCCCGTCATGTACGCCTGGAAGGGTCCCAGAGCGACACGTTGGTGGATGCGCTGGAGCGCGGGTACAGAGTGGTAGCTTGCCGCGGCAAGCGCCTTGCCGCGGTCGTTGTCTTTTCGCGTCCGGGAGCTTGCCGCTCACCGGGCCTTGCCGGGACGCATGGCGCGTCGCTGTAAGTTCCTTGAGATGCCTTGGTTGGTCTTCCCGGCAAGCTCCTCTTGTCGGGGTCATGTCTCCTTGGCTTGAATACTTTGTTCTTGAATGGCTCCAAAGGAACCACAGATGACCTTGGCGGTCACCCGGCAAGCCTTGCCGCGGGGTGCTGCGACTGCCCGTGCACAAGTTCGGGATACTAGGGTACCCCTACTCTAGTACACCCACAAAGTACATGGAAATCAAATGTTAACTACAACATGGCTAACATTCACCAAAAATAGCAATTGGTAATAAAACGGCAACATCTGTAGTGATATCTCCATTGCGAAAGAGTAGCACGGTAGCAAAGGGGCAGATTAAAATATGGATAAAACTGTTAATTGCAACAGGCTTAACAACATCCTAATTCATGTTTTATATGTTTTAGCCATTGGAATACAAATCTTTAAAAATGGATACAACTGTTAATTGCAACAGGCTTAATGGCCATTGAAACCGGTACTGATAAAATGCAATTGGCAGAGATAAATATCACATGGCAGGTGCTGCCAAAGCAGATAATGATCCAGTTGTCTATAAAAAAGTAGGGAAAATAGCTAAAACGTGTTAGGCATGTTTACTACAACATTATTAATGCATCGACCGTACAAAACATAGCCATTAATTGCAAATAGTATTGGTAAGATTGAACTGGTGAGTTCATACTTGGGAAGTCCTGAGATGTAGTTGCTGGGGCACTTCATCTTGGCCAGAGCCCGCCCAAAGATAGCGGCGACGAAGGCGAGCTGTTCCTCCGGGTCGAAGCGTGGATCGGTTCCACTAACATGTGTACCTACAACCAACTGGTAAATGGTAGAAGTTAAACTGCAATTGCACAAATGATGTGAAATACTGTAAGACATGGGATACGGCTAACCTCGACGGCAAACAGCAACATCGGCCGTTATGACCCTGCGTAAGTACATGGACAGGCATGTTAAGTACAACAGGGTTAGCATCCATCCTCAAAAAATAGCAAATGGGCAGCATCTTTAGTATATCTTCATTGCGGAGAGTAGCATGGTAGCAAATGGACATATTAAAAAATGGATAAAACTATTAACTGCAACAGGCTTAACAACATCCTAAGTAATTTTTTTAAGTTTGTAGCCATTGAAGTACAACTGTTTAAAAATGGATACAATTGTTAATTGCAACATGCTTAAGGGCCATTGAAATAGGTACTGATAAAAATGCAATTGGCAGAGTTAAACATCACAGGGCAGGTGCTGCCACGATGGAGAATGGCCCACATGTGTATAAAAATGTAGGGAAATAGCTAAAACGTGTTAGGCTTGTTTACTACAACATGATTAATGCATCGACCGTACAAAACATAGCCATTAATTGCAAATGGTATTGGTAAGATTGAACTGGTGAGTTCATACTTGGGAAGTCCTGAGATGTAGTTGCTGGGGCACTTCATCTTGGCCAGAGCCCGCCCAAAGTCAGCGGCGACGAAGGCGAGCTGTTCCTCCGGGTCGAAGCGTGGATCGGTTCCACTAACATGTGTCCCTACAACCAACCGATAAATGGTAGAAGTTAAACTACAATTGCACAAATGATGTGAAATACTGTAAGACATGGGATACGGCTAACCTCGACGGCAAACAACAACATCGGCAGTTATGACCATAGGTAAGTACATGGACAAGCATGTTAAGTACAACAGGGTTAGCATCCATCCACAAAAAATAGCAAATGGGCAGCATCTTTGTATATCTTCATTGCGGCGAGTAGCATGGTAGCAAATGGAAATATTAAAAAATGGGTAAAACTATTAATTGCAACAGGCTTAACAACATCCTAAGTAATTTTTTTAAGTTTGTAGCCATTGAAGTACAACTGTTTAAAAATGGATACAACTGTTAATTGCAACATGCTTAATGGACATTGAAACCGGTACTGATAAAAATGCAACTGGCAGAGTTAAACATCACAGGGCAGGTGCTGCCACGATAGAGAATGGCCCAGATGTCTATAAAAAGGTAGGGAATATAGCTAAAACCTGTTAGGCATGTTTACTACAACTTGCTTAATACATCGACTGTACAAAACATAGCCATTAATTGCAACTGGTATTGGTAAGATTTAACTGGTGAGTACTTACTTGGTAAGTCCTGAGAGGTAGTTGCTGGGGCACTTCATCTTGGCCAGAGCCCGCCCAAAGTTAGCGGCGATGAAGGCGAGCTATTCCTCCGGGTCGAAGTGTGGATCGGTTCCACTAACATGTGTACCTACAACCAACTGGTAAATGGTAGAAGTTAAACTGCAATTGCACAAATGATGTGAAATACTATAAGACATGGGATACGGCTAACCTCGACGGCAAACAACAACATCGGCCGTTATGACCCTGCGTAAGTACATGGACAGGCATGTTAAGTACAACAGGGTTAGCATCCATCCTCAAAAAATAGCAAATGGGCAGCATCTTTAGTATATCTTCATTGCGGAGAGTAGCATGGTAGCAAATGGACATATTAAAAAATGGATAAAACTATTAACTGCAACAGGCTTGACAACATCCTAAGTAATTTTTTTAAGTTTGTAGCCATTGAAGTACAACTGTTTAAAAATGGATACAACTGTTAACTGCAACATGCTTAAGGGCCATTGAAATCGGTACTGATAAAAATGTAATTGGCACAGTTAAACATCACAGGGCAGGTGCTGCCACGATGGAGAATGGCCCAAATGTCTATAAAAATGTAGGGAAAATAGCTAAAACGTGTTAGGCTTGTTTACTACAACATGATTAATGCATCGACCGTACAAAACATAGCCATTAATTGCAAATGGTATTGGTAAGATTGAACTGGTGAGTTCATACTTGGGAAGTCCTGAGATGTAGTTGCTGGGGCACTTCATCTTGGCCAGAGCCCGCCCAAAGTCAGCGGCGACGAAGGCGAGCTGTTCCTCCGGGTCGAAGCGTGGATCGGTTCCACTAACATGTGTACCTACAGCCAACCGATAAATGGTAGAAGTTAAACTACAATTGCACAAATGATGTGAAATACTGTAAGACATGGGATACGGCTAACCTCGACGGCAAACAACAACATCGGCCGTTATGACCATAGGTAAGTACATGGACAAGCATGTTAAGTACAATAGGGTTAGCATCCATCCACAAAAAATAGCAAATGGGCAGCATCTTTGTATATCTTCATTGCGGCGAGTAGCATGGTAGCAAGACATATTAAAAAATGGGTAAAACTATTAATTGCAACAGGCTTAACAACATCCTAAGTAATTTTTTTAAGTTTGTAGCCATTGAAGTACAACTGTTTAAAAATGGATACAACTGTTAATTGCAACATGCTTAATGGCCATTGAAACCGGTACTGATAAAAATGCAACTGGCAGAGTTAAACATCACAGGGCAGGTGCTGCCACGATGGAGAATGGCCCAGATGTCTATAAAAAGGTAGGGAAAATAGCTAAAACATGTTAGGCAGGTTTACTACAACATGCTTAATACATCGACTGTACAAAACATAGCCATTAATTGCAACTGGTATTGGTAAGATTGAACTGGTGAGTACTTACTTGGTAAGTCCTGAGAGGTAGTTGCTGGGGCACTTCATCTTGGCCAGAGCCCGCCGAAAGTTAGCGGCGATGAAGGCGAGCTATTCCTCCGGGTCGAAGTGTGGATCGGTTCCACTAACATGTGTACCTACAGCCAACTGGTAAATGGTAGAAGTTAAACTGCAATTGCACAAATGATGTGAAATACTGTAAGGCATGGGATACGGCTAACCTCGACGGCAAACAACAACATCGGCCGTTATGATCCTGCGTAAGTACATGGACAGGCATGTTAAGTACAACAGGGTTAGCATCCATCCTCAAAAAATAGCAAATGGGCAGCATCTTTAGTATATCTTCATTGCGGAGAGTAGCATGGTAGCAAATGGACATATTAAAAAATGGATAAAACTATTAACTGCAACAGGTTTAACAACATCCTAAGTAATTTTTTTAAGTTTGTAGCCATTGAAGTACAACTGTTTAAAAATGGATACAACTGTTAATTGCAACATGCTTAAGGGCCATTGAAATCGGTACTGATAAAAATGCAATTGGCAGAGTTAAACATCACAGGGCAGGTGCTGCCACGATGGAGAATGGCCCAAATGTCTATAAAAATGTAGGGAAAATAGCTAAAACGTGTTAGGCTTGTTTACTACAACATGATTAATGCATCGACCGTACAAAACATAGCCATTAATTGCAAATGGTATTGGTAAGATTGAACTGGTGAGTTCATACTTGGGAAGTCCTGAGATGTAGTTGCTGGGGCACTTCATCTTGGCCAGAGCCCGCCCAAAGTTAGCGGCGACGAAGGCGAGCTGTTCCTCCGGGTCGAAGCGTGGATCGGTTCCACTAACATGTGTACCTACAACCAACTGGTAAATGGTAGAAGTTAAACTGCAATAGCACAAATGATGTGAAATACTGTAAGACATGGGATACGGCTAACCTCGACGGCAAACAACAACATCGGCCGTTATGACCCTGCGTAAGTACATGGACAGGCATGTTAAGTACAACAGGGTTAGCATCCATCCTCAAAAAATAGCAAATGGGCAGCATCTTTAGTATATCTTCATTGCGGAGAGTAGCATGGTAGCAAATGCACATATTAAAAAATGGATAAAACTATTAACTGCAACAGGCTTAACAACATCCTAAGTAATTTTTTTAAGTTTGTAGCCATTGAAGTACAACTGTTTAAAAATGGATGCAACTGTTAATTGCAACATGCTTAAGGGCCATTGAAATCGGTACTGATAAAAATGCAATTGGTAGAGTTAAACATCACAGGGCAGGTGCTGCCACGATGGAGAATGGCCCAAATGTCTATAAAAATGTAGGGAAAATAGCTAAAACGTGTTAGGCTTGTTTACTACAACATGATTAATGCATCGACCGTACAAAACATAACCACTAATTGCAAATGGTATTGGTAAGATTGAACTGGTGAGTTCATACTTGGGAAGTCCTGAGATGTAGTTGCTAGGGAACTTCATCTTGGCCAGAGCCCGCCCAAAGTCAGCGGCGACGAAGGCGAGCTGTTCCTCCGGGTCGAAGCGTGGATCGGTTCCACTAACATGTGTACCTACAGCCAACCGATAAATGGTTGAAGTTAAACTACAATTGCACAAATGATGTGAAATATTGTAAGACATGGGATACGGCTAACCTCGATGGAAAACAACAACATCGGCCGTTATGACCATAGGTAAGTACATGGACAAGCATGTTAAGTACAACAGGGTTAGCATCCATCCACCAAAAATAGCAAATGGGCAGCATCTTTGTATATCTTCATTGCGGCGAGTAGCATGGTAGCAAATGGACATATTAAAAAAAGGGTAAAACTATTAATTGCAACAGGCTTAACAACATCCCTAAGTAATTTTTTTAAGTTTGTAGCCATTGAAGTACAACTGTTTAAAAATGGATACAACTGTTAATTGCAACATGCTTAATGGCCATTGAAACCGGTACTGATAAAAATGCAACTGGCAGAGTTAAACATCACAGGGCAGGTGCTGCCACGATGGAGAATGGCCCAGATGTCTATAAAAAGGTAGGGAAAATAGCTAAAACGTGTTAGGCAGGTTTACTACAACATGCTTAATACATCGACTGTACAAAACATAGCCATTAATTGCAACTGGTATTGGTAAGATTGAACTGGTGAGTACTTACTTGGTAAGTCCTGAGAGGTAGTTGCTGGGGCACTTCAACTTGGCCAGAGCCCGCCGAAAGTTAGCGGCGATGAAGGCGAGCTATTCCTCCAGGTCGAAGTGTGGATCGGTTCCACTAACATGTGTACCTACAGCCAACTGGTAAATGGTAGAAGTTAAACTGCAATTGCACAAATGATGTGAAATACTGTAAGACATGGGATACGGCTAACCTCGACGGCAAACAACAACATCGGCCGTTATGATCCTGCGTAAGTACATGGACATGCATGTTAAGTACAACAGGGTTAGCATCCATCCTCAAAAAATAGCAAATGGGCAGCATCTTTAGTATATCTTCATTGCGGAGAGTAGCATGGTAGCAAATGGACATATTAAAAAATGGATAAAACTATTAACTGCAACAGGTTTAACAACATCCTAAGTAATTTTTTTAAGTTTGTAGCCATTGAAGTACAACTATTTAAAAATGGATACAACTGTTAATTGCAACATGCTTAAGGGCCATTGAAATCGGTACTAATAAAAATGCAATTGGCAGAGTTAAACATCACAGGGCAGGTGCTGCCACGATGGAGAATGGCCCAAATGTCTATAAAAATGTAGGGAAAATAGCTAAAACGTGTTAGGCTTGTTTACTACAACATGATTAATGCATCGACCGTAGAAAACATAGCCATTAATTGCAAATGGTATTGGTAAGATTGAACTGGTGAGTTCATACTTGGGAAGTCCTGAGATGTAGTTGCTGGGGCACTTCATCTTGGCCAGAGCCTACCCAAAGTCAGCGGCGACGAAGGCAAGCTGTTCCTCCAGGTCGAAGCGTGGATCGGTTACACTAACATGAGTACATACAGCCAACCGATAAATGGTAGAAGTTAAACTACAATTGCACAAATGATGTGAAATACTGTAAGACATGGGATACGGCTAACCTCGACGGCAAACAACAACATCGGCCGTTATGACCATAAGTAAGTACATGGAAGAGCATGTTAAGTACAACAGGGTTAGCATCCATCCACAAAAAATAGCAAATGGGCAGCATCTTTGTATATCTTCATTGCGGCGAGTAGCATGGTAGCAAATGGACATATTAAAAAATGGGTAAAACTATTAATTGCAACAGGCTTAACAACATCCTAAGTAATTTTTTTAAGTTTGTAGCCATTGAAGTACAACTGTTTAAAAATGGATACAACTGTTAATTGCAACATGCTTAATGGCCATTGAAACCGGTACTGATAAAAATGCAACTGGCAGAGTTAAACATCACAGGGCAGGTGCCGCCACGATGGAGAATGGCCCAGATGTCTATAAAAAGGTAGGGAAAATAGCTAAAATGTGTTAGGCATGTTTACTACAACATGCTTAATACATCGACTGTACAAAACATAGCCATTAATTGCAACTGGTATTGGTAAGATTGAACTGGTGAGTACTTACTTGGTAAGTCCTGAGAGGTAGTTGTTGGGGCACTACATCTTGGCCAGAGCCAGCCCAAAGTTAGCGGCGATGAAGGCGAGCTATTCCTCCGGGTCGAAGTGTGGATCGGTTCCACTAACATGTGTACCTACAGCCAACTGGTAAATGGTAGAAGTTAAACTGCAATTGCACAAATGATGTGAAATACTGTAAGACATGGGATACGGCTAACCTCGACGGCAAACAACAACATCGGCCGTTATGACCCTGCATAAGTACATGGACAGGCATGTTAAGTACAACAGGGTTAGCATCCATCCTCAAAAAATAGCAAATGGGCAGCATCTTTAGTATATCTTCATTGCGGAGAGTAGCATGGTAGCAAATGGACATATTAAAAAATGGATAAAACTATTAACTGCAACAGGCTTAACAACATCCTTTGTAATTTTTTTAAGTTTGTAGCCATTGAAGTACAACTGTTTAAAAATGGATACAACTGTTAATTGCAACATGCTTAAGGGCCATTGAAATTGGTACTGATAAAAATGCAATTGGCAGAGTTAAACATCACAGGGCAGGTGCTGCCACGATGGAAAATGGCCCAAATGTCTATAAAAATGTAGGGAAAATAGCTAAAACGTGTTAGGCTTGTTTACTACAACATGATTAATGCATCGACCGTACAAAACATAGCCATTAATTGCAAATGGTATTGGTAAGATTGAACTGGTGAGTTCATACTTGGGAAGTCCTGAGATGTAGTTGCTGGGGCACTTCATCTTGGCCAGAGCCCGCCCAAAGTCAGCGGCGACGAAGGCGAGCTGTTCCTCCGGGTCGAAGCGTGGATCGGTTCCACTAACATGTGTACCTACAGCCAACCGATAAATGGTAGAAGTTAAACTACAATTGCACAAATGATGTGAAATACTGTAAGACATGGGATACGGCTAACCTCGACGGCAGACAACAACATCGGCCGTTATGACCATAGGTAAGTACATGGACAAGCATGTTAAGTACAACAGGGTTAGCATCCATCCACAAAAAAATAGCAAATGGGCAGCATCTTTGTATATCTTCATTTTGGCGAGTAGCATGGTAGCAAATGGACATATTTAAAAATGGGTAAAACTATTAATTGCAACAGGCTTAACAACATCCTAAGTAATTTTTTTAAGTTTGTAGCCATTGAAGTACAACTGTTTAAAAATGGATACAACTGTTAATCGCAACATGCTTAATGGCCACTGAAACCGGTACTGATAAAAATGCAACTGGCAGAGTTAAACATCACAGGGCAGGTGCTGCCACGATGGAGAATGGCCCAGATGTCTTTAAAAAGGTAGGCAAAATAGCTAAAACGTGTTAGGCATGTTTACTACAACATGCTTAATACATCGACTGTACAAAACATAGCCATTAATTGCAACTGGTATTGGCAAGATTGAACTGGTGAGTACTTACTTGGTAAGTCCTGAGAGGAAGTTGCTGGGGCACTTCATCTTGGCCAGAGCCCGCCCAAAGTTAGCAGCGATGAAGGCGGGCTATTCCTCCGCGTCGAAGTGTGGATCGGTTCCACGAACATGTGTACCTACAGCCAAATGGTAAATGGTAGAAATTAAACTGCAATTGCACAAATGATGTGAAATACTGTAACACATGGGATACGGCTAACCTCGACGGCAAACAACAACATCGGCCGTTATGACCCTGCGTAAGTACATGGACATGCATGTTAAGTACAACAGGGTTAGCATCCATCCGCATACAATAGCAAATGGGCAGCATCTTTAGTATATCTTCATTGCGGAGAGCAGCATGGTAGCAAATGGACATATTAAAAATTGGATAAAACTATTAACTGCAACAGGCTTAACAACATCCTAAGTAATTTTTTTAAGTTTGTAGCCATTGAAGTACAACTATTTAAAAATGGATACAACTGTTAATTGCAACATGCTTAAGGGCCATTGAAATTGGTACTGATAAAAATGCAATTGGCAGAGTTAAACATCACAGGGCAGGTGCTGCCACGATGGAGAATGGCCCAAATGTCTATAAAAATGTAGGGAAAATAGCTAAAACGTGTTAGGCTTGTTTACTACAACATGATCAATGCATCGACCGTACAAAACATAGCCATTAATTGCAAATGGTATTGGTAAGATTGAACTGGTGAGTTCATACTTGGGAAGTCCTGAGATGTAGTTGCTGGGGCACTTCATCTTGGCCAGAGCCCGCCCAAAGTCAGCGGCGACGAAGGCGAGCTGTTCCTCCGGGTCGAAACGTGGATCGGTTCCACTAACATGTGTACCTACAGCCAACCGATAAATGGTAGAAGTTAAACTACAATTGCACAAATGATGTGAAATACTGTAAGACATGGGATACGGCTAACCTCAACGGCGAACAACAACATCGGCTGTTATGACCCTAGGTCAGTACATGGACAGGCATGTTAAGTACAACAGGGTTAGCATCCATCCACAAAAAATAGCAAATGGGCAGCATCTTTGGTATATCTTCATTGCGGAGAGTAGCATGGTAGCAAATGGACATATTTAAAAATGGGTAAAACTATTAATTGCAACAGGCTTAACAACATCCAAAGTGATTTTTTTAAGTTTGTAGCCATTGAAGTAAAACTGTTTAAAAATGGATACAACAGTTAATTGCAACATGCTTAATGGCCATTGAAACCGGTACTGATAAAAATGCAACTAGCAGAGTTAAACATCACAGGGCAGGTGCTGCCACGATGGAGAATGGCCCAGATGTCTATAAAAAGGTAGGGAAAATAGCTAAAACGTGTTAGGCATGTTTACTACAACATGCTTAATACATCGACTGTACAAAACATAGCCATTAATTGCAACTGGTATTGGTAAGATTGAACTGGTGAGTACTTACTTGGTAAGTCCTGAGAGGTAGTTGCTGGGGCATTTCATCTTGGCCAGAGCCCGCCCAAAGTTAGCGGCGATGAAGGCGAGCTATTCCTCCGGGTCGAAGTGTGGATCGGTTCCACTAACATGTGTACCTACAGTCAACTGGTAAATGGTAGAAGTTAAACTGCAATTGCACAAATGATGTGAAATACTGTAAAACATGGGATACGGCTAACCTCGACGGCAAAAAACAACATCGGCCGTTATGACCCTGCGTAAGTACATGGACAGGCATGTTAAGTACAACAGGGTTAGCATCCATCCTCAAAAAATAGCAAATGGGCAGCATCTTTAGTATATCTTCATTGCGGAGAGCAGCATGGTAGCAAATGGACATATTAAAAAATGGATAAAACTATTAATTGCAACAGGCTTAACAACATCCTAAGTAATTTCTTTAAGTTTGTAGCCATTGAAGTACAACTGTTTAAAAATGGATACAACTGTTAATTGCAACATGCTTAAGGGCCATTGAAATCGGTACTGATAAAAATGCAATTGGCAGAGTTAAACATCACAGGGCAGGTGCTGCCACGATGGAGAATGGCCCAAATGTCTATAAAAATGTAGGGAAAATAGATAAAATGTGTTAGGCATGTTTACTACAACATGATTAATGCATCGACCGTACAAAACATATCCATTAATTGCAAATGGTATTGGTAAGATTGAACTGGTGAGTTCATACTTGGGAAGTCCTGAGATGTAGTTGCTGGAGCACTTCATCTTGGCCAGAGCCCGCCCAAAGTCAGCGGCGACGAAGGCGAGCTGTTCATCCGGGTCGAAGCGTGGATCGGTTCCACTAACATGTGTACCTACAGCCAACCGATAAATGGTAGAAGTTAAACTACAATTGCACAAATGATGTGAAATACTGTAAGACATGGGATACAGCTAACCTCGACGGCAAACAACAACATCGGCTGTTATGACCCTAGGTAAGTACATGGACAGGCATGTTAAGTACAACAGGGTTAGCATCCATCCACAAAAAATAGCAAATGGGCAGCATCTTTGGTATATCTTCATTGCGGAGACTAGCATGGTAGCAAATGGACATATTTAAAAATGGGTAAAACTATTAATTGCAACAGGCTTAACAACATCCTAAGTAATTTTTTTAATTTTGTAGCCATTGAAGTAAAACTGTTTAAAAATGGATACAACAGTTAATTGCAACATGCTTAATGGCCATTGAAACCGGTACTGATAAAAATGCAACTGGCAGAGTTAAACATCACAGGGCAGGTGCTGCCATGATGGAGAATGGCCCAGATGTCTATAAAAAGGTAGGGAAAATAGCTAAAACGTGTTAGGCATGTTTACTACAACATGCTTAATACATCGACTGTACAAAACATAGCCATTAATTGCAACTGGTATTGGTAAGATTGAACTGGTGAGTACTTACTTGGTAAGTCCTGAGAGGTAGTTGCTGGGGCATTTCATCTTGGCCAGAGCCCGCCCAAAGTTAGCGGCGATGAAGGCGAGCTATTCCTCCTGGTCGAAGTGTGGATCGGTTCCACTAACATGTGTACCTACAGCGAACTGGTAAATGGTAGATGTTAAACTGCAATTGCACAAATGATGTGAAATACTATAAGACATGGGATACGGCTAACCTCGACGGCAAACAACAACATCGGCCGTTATGACCCTGCGTAAGTACATGGACAGGCATGTTAAGTACAACAGGGTTAGCATCCATCCTCAAAAAATAGCAAATGGGCAGCATCTTTAGTATATCTTCATTGCGGAGAGCAGCATGGTAGCAAATGGACATATTAAAAAATGGATAAAACTATTAATTGCAACAGGCTTAACAACATCCTAAGTAATTTTTTTAAGTTTGTAGCCATTGAAGTACAACTGTTTAAAAATGGATACAACTGTTAATTGCAACATGCTTAAGGGCCATTGAAATCGGTACTGATAAAAATGCAATTGGCAGAGTTAAACATCACAGGGCAGGTGCTGCCACGATGGAGAATGGCCCAAATGTCTATAAAAATGTAGGGAAAATAGCTAAAACGTGTTAGGCATGTTTACTACAACATGATTAATGCATCGACCGTACAAAACATATCCATTAATTGCAAATGGTATTGGTAAGATTGAACTGGTGAGTTCATACTTGGGAAGTCCTGAGATGTAGTTGCTGGAGCACTTCATCTTGGCCAGAGCCCGCCCAAAGTCAGCGGCGACGAAGGCGAGCTGTTCATCCGGGTCGAAGCATGGATCGGTTCCACTAACATGTGTACCTACAGCCAACCGATAAATGGTAGAAGTTAAACTACAATTGCACAAATGATGTGAAATACTGTAAGACATGGGATACGGCTAACCTCGACGGCAAACAACAACATCGGCTGTTATGACCCTAGGTAAGTACATGGAGAGGCATGTTAAGTACAACAGGGTTAGCATCCATCCACAAAAAATAGCAAATGGGCAGCATCTTTGGTATATCTTCATTGCGGAGAGTAGCATTGTAGCAAATGGACATATTTAAAAATGGGTAAAACTATTAATTGCAAAAGGCTTAACGACATCCTAAGTAATTTTTTTAAGTTTGTAGCCATTGAAGTAAAACTGTTTAAAAATGGATACAACAGTTAATTGCAACATGCTTAATGGCCATTGAAACCGGTACTGATAAAAATGCAACTGGCAGAGTTAAACATCACAGGGCAGGTGCTGCCACGATGGAGAATGGCCCAGATGTCTATAAAAAGGTAGGGAAAATAGCTAAAACGTGTTAGGCATGTTTACTACAACATGCTTAATACATCGACTGTACAAAACATAGCCATTAATTGCAACTGGTATTGGTAAGATTGAACTGGTGAGTACTTACTTGGTAAGTCCTGAGAGGTAGTTGCTGGGGCATTTCATCTTGGCCAGAGCCCGCCCAAAGTTAGCGGCGATGAAGGCGAGCTATTCCTCCGGGTCGAAGTGTGGATCGGTTCCACTAACATGTGTACCTACAGCCAACTGGTAAATGGTAGAAGTTAAACTGCAATTGCACAAATGATGTGAAATACTGTAAGACATGGGATACGGCTAACCTCGACGGCAAACAACAACATCGGCCGTTATGACCCTGCGTAAGTACATGGACAAGCATGTTAAGTACAACAGGGTTAGCATCCATCCTCAAAAAATAGCAAATGGGCAGCATCTTTAGTATATCTTCATTGCGGAGAGCAGCATGGTAGCAAATGGACATATTAAAAAATGGATAAAACTATTAATTGCAACAGGCTTAACAACATCCTAAGTAATTTTTTTAAGTTTGTAGCCATTGAAGTACAACTGTTTAAAAATGGATACAACTGTTAATTGCGACATGCTTAAGGGCCATTGAAATCGGTACTGATAAAAATGCAATTGGCAGAGTTAAACATCACAGGGCAGGTGCTGCCACGATGGAGAATGGCCCAAATGTCTATAAAAATGTAGGGAAAATAGCTAAAACGTGTTAGTCATGTTTACTACAACATGATTAATGCATCGACTGTACAAAACATATCCATTAATTGCAAATGGTATTGGTAAGATTGAACTGGTGAGTTCATACTTGGGAAGTCCTGAGATGTAGTTGCTGGAGTACTTCATCTTGGCCATAGCCCGCCCAAAGTCAGCGGCGACGAAGGGGAGCTGTTCATCCGGGTCGAAGCGTGGATCGGTTCCACTAACATGTGTACCTACAGCCAACCGATAAATGGTAGAAGTTAAACTACAATTGCACAAATGATGTGAAATACTGTAAGACATGGGATACGGCTAACCTCGACGGCAAACAACAACATCGGCTGTTATGACCCTAGGTAAGTACATGGACAGGCATGTTAAGTACAACAGGGTTAGCATCCATCCACAACAAATAGCAAATGGGCAGCATCTTTGGTATATCTTCATCGCGGAGAGTAGCATGGTAGCAAATGGACATATTTAAAAATGGGTAAAACTATTAATTGCAACAGGCTTAACAACATCCTAAGTAATTTTTTTAAGTTTGTAGCCATTGAAGTAAAACTGTTTAAAAATGGATACAACAGTTAATTGCAACATGCTTAATGGCCATTGAAACCGGTACTGATAAAAATGCAACTGGCAGAGTTAAACATCACAGGGCAGGTGCTGCCACGATGGAGAATGGCCCAGATGTCTATAAAAAGGTAGGGAAAATAGCTAAAACGTGTTAGGCATGTTTACTACAACATGCTTAATACATCGACTGTACAAAACATAGCCATTAATTGCAACTGGTATTGGTAAGATTGAACTGGTGAGTACTTACTTGGTAAGTCCTGAGAGGTAGTTGCTGGGGCATTTCATCTTGGCCAGAGCCCGCCCAAAGTTAGCGGCGATGAAGGCGAGCTATTCCTCTGGGTCGAAGTGTGGATCGGTTCCACTAACATGTGTACCTACAGCCAACTGGTAAATGGTAGAAGTTAAACTGCAATTGCACAAATGATGTGAAATACTGTAAGACATGGGATACGGCTAACCTCGACGGCAAACAACAACATCGGCCGTTATGACCCTGCGTAAGTACATGGACAGGCACGTTAAGTACAACCGGGTTAGCATCCATCCTCAAAAAATAGCAAATGGGCAGCATCTTTAGTATATCTTCATTGCAGAGAGCAGCATGGTAGCAAATGGACATATTAAAAAATGGATAAAACTATTAACTGCAACAAGCTTAACAACATCCTAAGTAATTTTTTTCAGTTTGTAGCATTGAAGTACAACTGTTTAAAAATGGATACAACTGTTAATTGCAACATGCTTAAGGGCCATTGAAATCGGTACTGATAAAAATGCAATTGGCAGAGTTAAACATCACAGGGCAGGTGCTGCCACGATCGAGAATGGCCCAAATGTCTATAAAAATGTAGGGAAAATAGCTAAAACGTGTTAGGCATGTTTATTACAACATGATTAATGCATCGACCGTACAAAACATATCCATTAATTGCAAATGGTATTGGTAAGATTGAACTGGTGAGTTCATACTTGGGAAGTCCTGAGATGTAGTTGCTGGAGCACTTCATCTTGGCCAGAGCCCGCCCAAAGTCAGCGGCGACGAAGGCGAGCTGTTCATCCGGGTCGAAGCGTGGATCGGTTCCACTAACATGTGTACCTACAGCCAACCAATAAATGGTAGAAGTTAAACTACAATTGCACAAATGATGTGAAATACTGTAAGACATGGGATACGGCTAACCTCGACGGCAAACAACAACATCGGCTGTTATGACCCTAGGTAAGTACATGGACAGGCATGTTAAGTACAACAGGGTTAGCATCCATCCACAAAAAATAGCAAATGGGCAGCATCTTTGGTATATCTTCATTGCGGAGAGTAGCATGGTAGCAAATGGACATATTTAAAAATGGGTAAAACTATTAATTGCAACAGGCTTAACAACATCCTAAGTAATTTTTTTAAGTTTGTAGCCATTGAAGTAAAACTGTTTAAAAATGGATACAACAGTTAATTGCAACATGCTTAATGGCCATTTAAACCGGTACTGATAAAAATGCAACTGGCAGAGTTAAACATCACAGGGCAGGTGCTGCCACGATGGAGAATGGCCCAGATGTCTATAAAAAGGTAGGGAAAATAGCTAAAACGTGTTAGGCATGTTTACTACAACATGCTTAATACATCGACTGTACAAAACATAGCCATTAATTGCAACTGGTATTGGTAAGATTGAACTGGTGAGTACTTACTTGGTAAGTCCTGAGAGGTAGTTGCTGGGGCATTTCATCTTGGCCAGAGCCCGCCCAAAGTTAGCGGCGAAGAAGGCGAGCTATTCCTCCGGGTCGAAGTGTGGATCGGTTCCACTAACATGTGTACCTACAGCCAACTGGTAAATGGTAGAAGTTAAACTGCAATTGCACAAATGATGTGAAATACTGTAAGACATGGGATACGGCTAACCTCGACGGCAAACAACAACATCGGCCGTTATGACCCTGCGTAAGTACATGGACAGGCATGTTAAGTACAACAGGGTTAGCATCCATCCTCAAAAAATAGCAAATGGGCAGCATCTTTAGTATATCTTCATTGCGGAGAGCAGCATGGTAGCAAATGGACATATTAAAAAATGGATAAAACTATTAACTGCAACAAGCTTAACAACATCCTAAGTAATTTTTTTAAGTTTGTAGCCATTGAAGTACGACTGTTTAAAAATGGATACAACTGTTAATTGCAACATGCTTAAGGGCCATTGAAATCGGTACTGATAAAAATGCAATTGGCAGAGTTAAACATCACAGGGCAGGTGCTGCCACGATGGAGAATGGCCCAAATGTCTATAAAAATGTAGGGAAAATAGCTAAAACATGTTAGGCATGTTTACTACAACATGATTAATGCTTCGACCGTACAAAACATATCCATTAATTGCAAATGGTATTGGTAAGATTGAACTGGTGAGTTCATACTTGGGAAGTCCTGAGATGTAGTTGCTGGAGCTCTTCATCTTGGCCAGAGCCCGCCCAAAGTCAACGGCGACGAAGGCGAGCTGTTCATCCGGGTCGAAGCGTGGATCGGTTCCACTAACATGTGTACCTACAGCCAACCAATAAATGGTAGAAGTTAAACTACAATTGCACAAATGATGTGAAATACTGTAAGACATGGGATACGGCTAACCTCGACGGCAAACAACAACATCGGCTGTTATGACCCTAGGTAAGTACATGGACAGGCAAGTTAAGTACAACAGGGTTAGCATCCATCCACAAAAAATAGCAAATGGGCAGCATCTTTGGTATATCTTCATTGCGGAGAGTAGCATGGTAGCAAATGGACATATTTAAAAATGGGTAAAACTATTAATTGCAACAGGCTTAACAACATCCTAAGTAATTTTTTTAAGTTTGCAGCCATTGAAGTAAAACTGTTTAAAAATGGATACAACAGTTAATTGCAACATGCTTAATGGCCATTGAAACCGGTACTGATAAAAATGCAACTGGCAGAGTTAAACATCACAGGGCAGGTGCTGCCACGATGGAGAATGGCCCAGATATCTATAAAAAGGTAGGGAAAATAGCTAAAACGTGTTAGGCATGTTTACTACAACATGCTTAATACATCGACAGTACAAAACATAGCCATTAAATTGCAACTGGTATTGGTAAGATTGAACTGGTGAGTACTTACTTGGTAAGTCCTGAGAGGTAGTTGCTGGGGCATTTCATCTTGGCCAAAGCCCGCCCAAAGTTAGCGGCGATGAAGGCGAGCTATTCCTCCGGGTCGAAGTGTGGATCGGTTCCACTAACATGTGTACCTACAGCCAACTAGTAAATGGTAGAAGTTAAACTGCAATTGCACAAATGATGTGAAATACTGTAAGACATGGGATACGGCTAACCTCAACGGCAAACAACAACATCGGCCGTTATGACCCTGCGTAAGTACATGGACAGGCATGTTAAGTACAACAGGGTTAGCATCCATCCTCAAAAAATAGCAAATGGGCAGCATCTTTAGTATATCTTCATTGCGGAGAGTAGCATGGTAGCAAATGGACATATTAAAAAATGGATAAAACTATTAACTGCAACAGGCTTAACAACATCCTAAGTAATTTTTTTAAGTTTGTAGCCATTGAAGTACAACTGTTTAAAAATGGATACAACTGTTAATTGCAACATGCTTAAGGGCCATTGAAATCGGTACTGATAAAAATGCAATTGGCAGAGTTAAACATCACAGGGCAGGTGCTGCCACGATGGAGAATGGCCCAAATGTCTATAAAAATGTAGGGAAAATAGCTAAAACGTGTTAGGCATGTTTACTACAACATGTTTAATACATCGACTGTACAAAACATAGCCATTAATTGCAACTGGTATTGGTAAGATTGAACTGGTGAGTACTTACTTGGTAAGTCCTGAGAGGTAGTTGCTGGGGCACTTCGTCTTGGCCAGAGCCCGCCCAAAGACAACGGCGGCGGAGGCAAGCTGTTCCTCCGGGTCGAAGCGTGGATCAATGTCACTGACATGTGTACCTACATGCAACCAGTAAATGCTAGAAGTTAAACTGCAATTCCACAAATGATGTGAAATACTGTAAGACATGGGATGCAGCTAACCTCGACGGCGAACAACAACATCAGCCGTTATGACCCTGCGTAAGTACATGGATATGCATGTTAAGTACAATAGGGTTAGGATCTACTAAATATATCAAATGGGCAGCATCTCTAGTGATATCCCGAGTCATGTATTGTAAGTTTGTTGCTGGTATTGGTGGAATTGAGCTGGACACGGTAATATTTGAACATCTCTCAGTGTGCAGTACTGAAATAAACAAGGCACGAACATGCTTAGTACATCAACCGTACTAATCATAGTCGTTGCTAGTTGTATTGGTAAGATTTAGCTTGTCAGATCTTACCTGTTAAGTCCTGGAAGGTAGTCATTGGGCGACTTTGTCTGGGCCAAAGCGTGCACCATGTCGGTAGCGGCGGCGGAGGCGAGGTGTTCCTCTGGGTCAACACGCGCAACGGCCATCGCTCCATGGACCGCCATCAGCTCCTGACGGTGGGGATTTGGAGGCATGAGGATGTTTCACAGGCGCCATTTAAGCAATCAGGCCGGGACTATGATAGAGATCGATGGGTTACCTGACTGGATTCGAGCAGAACGTAGATGTGGTTGAAGCCGTGGTTGTGGCGGCGACGGTTTGAGATGCCGGTAGGGGGAGGCGCGAGGGGGGGGGATACTGAGGGCGAGGATGTGGTGGAGGAATAAAATCTGAAATCGTGCACCTAATGAAAATTTCACTGTGAAACATGAAACTTGGCCGGGGGGACACACAACGCAAAAGAAGCGCGTAAAATACTCGTGTCCGAGAAAAAAAGATGGTTGGCAGATCCCATCTCCAAAAAAATCTACATGTGTACTTTATTTTTTCGGTCAATGGTACGCATGGTTTATTAGGAAACATTGCACGGGTAACTGACTTATGCAGGAGCTCAACGACAAACGACAACAGAAATTTGGCTTCCCTTACCATTTTGCTCGTTCATTATCACACACGGTTCATCTCCGTAGCTTCCGAAAACAGTGTGCGCTGAGCCTGTTGTGTGTTGCGTTATGATTGGCCGGAACCCCAGCAACGTGGATCGTGCGTGTGCACCGTAGGATGCGTCACGATCGAACGAAAATCCACGTCCCTCACGTCACACCAGTGCACCTGTAGCTGGACTAGATTTATATGCCCTAAATGCCTGGAAAATGCACATAATCCCCTAAATATGGTAAATCACTCCCAAAAATGCCAAATTTGAACACGATGACTTGCAGGGTGTATGTTCGTCGTAGAAAAAAACTCCAGGGCAAAGAATGAAGAAAATTTGGATTCCCCTTCGATAACGATTATTTCCCTCTCGAAAGCATGGAACTTCCTCGGTGATGGTTCGATTTATGAAGGCCGTGCATGATGACATCAGCCAAACCTTCTCTAATTTTTACCAGTGCATGGTGAGATCATACCATGGCACCATGCTAGGCGTCAGGTTTTTCAAGCATTTATTTCATTTTTTCTATAGTTGAAAACCCAATAAATAAAGGTTTGTGGTTGACTATTGCCACACATTACATAGAAATAGTTGTCCCTTCCTTGTAAAAGGCATCAGAATTTACTAAATGGCACGAGCATGGTTTTCCAGGCCGTTCTTGTGCACCCTTTCATGCACCAATTGTTTGAACTTGAATTATGTGCATTAATGCCTAGGAAATGCACATAATCCCGTAAATATGGCAAATGAACCCGGAAAAGTGCCAAATTTGAACACGATGATTTGCAGGTTCTATGTTCATCCTATAAAAAAACTCGTGGACAAAGGACAAATAAATTTGGATCCCCCCATCAATCTTGGTGATTTCCCCCTCGAAACCATGAAACTTCCTCGGTGATGGTTCAATTTTATGAAAGGCGTGCATCACGACATAGGAAAACATTCTCCAATTTACACCAGGGCATGGTGAGGCCATAGCATGGCACCACGCCAGGCGTCATGGTTTCCATCCATGTGTTCCATTTTTTGTATACTTTTTAAGCTAGTAAATGATACGTTTATGGTTGACGATTGCTACACATTTCCTTGAAATATCTGCCCATTCCTTGTAAAACACATGAGAATGTACTAAATAACACGAGCATGGTTTTCCAGACCATTCTTGTGTACCTTTTCATGCACCGATTGTTCGTATTTTAATTATGTCCATTAATGCCTAGAAAATGCACATAATCACATAAATGTGGTAAATGAGCCCGGTAAAATGTCAAATTTGAACATGTTGCATTTGAGGCGGCGTGTTGATCGTTGGAAAAAACTAAATGACAAACTAGGACGAAAATTTGGATTCCCCTTCAATCATGGGGATTTCCCTCTCGAAAGCATAGACTTTCTCGGTGATGGTTCGATTTATGAAGGTCATGCATGACGATATAAGCCAAACCTTTTCTAATTTTTACCAGGGCATGGTGAGGTCATACCATGGCACCATGCCAGGCGTCATGTTTTTAAGCATTTATTTCATTTTTTCTATAGTTGAAAACTCAACAAACAAACATTTGACCGCCGACAAAACGTTAAGCAGTCGTTCTCGCCAGGAAGCGAGACAGCCTCTGACCGCCGCCTGGCTCACTCCCACTGGTCTATATTAATGGTGGGCCCGAGCGGCCGCACCCCTCCCATCCTCGCCACACACACAATCCTCTCTCTTCGTCCACATCCTCGACGCCGCTCTCAGTCCTCAAAGCCATCAGTGTATGAGGATGCCGCCGAAGCGCCCCATCGGAGGGAGTGGCGACGCCGAGGCTGCTGAAGCATCAGAGCACGGCGTGAATCTGGAGACAAAGGTTTCCATCGCTGCCGACGAGGTGGAGAACGAGTCTGGCAACAAGCGGAGGCGGGTCGAGCAAAAACCGCAATCGACTCCAGCAGGCCTAGACTTCATCAGCAACCTCGTCGACGATATGTTGAAAGTCATCATATCCCTCCTCCCAATCAAATATGGGGCGAGGACAACCACACTTTTCCGGCGGTGGCGCCCCCTATGGCTCCTCACCCCTCTCGACCTCCTCGATGCCCACGAGCTCTGCCATGGCTATCGCAAAAGCTTGAATGCTTTCTCCCAGATCCTCGGCACTCACCATGGCCTAATCAGAGGCCTTATCACAGGCAAGTTCCGTTCCAATGGCAAGGACCGAGCCAAGCTTGACGAGTGGTTCCAATCCCCCGCCATAGATCAGCTCGAGGAGCTCAGTTTCAGTGATGGGCATATGCGCTCGCTCCCAACGTTCGCGCTCTGCTTCGCTCCCATGCTGCGCCTCGTCCAGTTCATGAACTTCCATTCCCCCACTTAATGACACACCCGCTCTTTTTCTACCAAGATTGAAGCACCTCGAGCTCTTCGCTGTCTGCATCCCAAAGGATGACATGGAGCGCCTGCTCTGCGGCAATACTGCACTCGAGCGATGAATTGGTCGAGTACCTTCCACATCACTGCTACTTCTCGAGCTTGCGTTGTATTCCTCGAAGAGGAAAGGGTGATGCATCATAGTAGCCTAAGTATTTCCCTCGGTTTTTGAGAACCAAGGTATCAATCCAGTAGGAGACCACGCGCGAGTCCCTCGCATCTGCACAAACAAATAAGAACTTCGTAGCCAACGCGACAAGGGGCTGTCAATCCCTTTACGGTTACTTACAAAAGTGAGATCTGATAGATAGGATAGTATAATATTTTTGGTATTTTTGGATATAAGAACATAAAGTAAATAACACAAAGTAAAGTAGATTGGAGATTAATATGTTGAGAATAGACCCATGGGGCATAGCTTTCACTAGTGGCTTCTCTCATGATAGCAGAATCCTACGGTGGGTGAACAAATTACTGTCGAGCAATTCATAGAAAAGTGCATAGTTATGATAATATCTAGGCATGATCATTATATATAGGCATCACGTCCGTGACAAGTAGACCGAAACGATTCTGCATCTACTACTATCAATGTTGAGGATATCGTTTATTGTTATCTTCTCGGACAACTGTGCATTAGAGATTAATCGGAAATCGGTCGATTAATCAGTTTTATCGATCAAC
The DNA here is from genome assembly GCA_902687465.1 of Secale cereale. Taxonomy (NCBI): domain Eukaryota; kingdom Viridiplantae; phylum Streptophyta; class Magnoliopsida; order Poales; family Poaceae; genus Secale; species Secale cereale. The sequence goes on from LR738714.1 coordinate 181,564,851, forward strand.
TATTAATTGGCCATTTTTTGCAAATCCCAGGTTCTCAACACTAAAATATGTTATATTCAACACCAAAACAATATTGGACATAAGTGTTACGTTGATTCCTAGCCTTTGAATCCTTGTATAATGACGAACAAAATAGGACAACGGTACATATTGAGTAGCAAGGTCCACAAAACACAAATAAACATAGTTTTTTACAAACATAGTGTTATCAATAAGCCCGATTTATCGGTAGATTCCTGATAAATCACAGGGCATTGCGATAAATCGGCTCAAATGATAAATGTTGAAGATAAGGCATAATCTTATCGGTCACCCCAAGAGTAGCGATAAATGGGATGATAAATCGCTCAATCGGAAGATTTCTTGAACAGTGACTACTATTACTCCACACATCGACCGCTATCCAGCATGCATCTAGAGTATTAAGTTCATAAGAACAGAGTAATGCTTAAAGCAAGATGCCATGATGTAGAGGGATAAACTCAAGCTATATGATATAAACCCCATCTTTTTATCCTCAATGGCAACAATACAATAAGTGCCTTGCTGCCCCTGCTATCACTGGGAAAGGACACCGCAAGATTGAACCCAAAGCCAAGCACTTCTCCCATTGCAAGAAGTATAGATCTAGTAGGCCAAACCAAATCGATAATTAAAAGAGACTTGCAAGGATATTATAATCATGCATAAAAGATTTTAGAAAAGAATCAAATATTTCTCGAAGATAATGTTGATAATAAACCCAAAATTCATCGAATCTCGACAAACACACCGCAAAAATATTACATCGAATAGATCTCCTCGAAGACCGAGGAGAACTTAGTATTGAGATCCAAAAAGAGAGAAGAAGCCATCTAGCTAATAACTATGGACCCGAAGGTCTATGGTAAACTACTCACAACTCATTGGTGAGGCTATGGCGTTGATGTAGAAGCACTCCATGGTAGATCCCCCTCCGGCGAAGCTCCGGAACAGGCCCTAAGATGGGATCTCATGAAAACAGAAGGTTCTGGCGGTGGAATTAGGGTTTTCTCAGTTGCCTCGATGTTTTCAGGGTACACGGGTATATATAGGAGGAAGGAGGGCATCGGGGGAGCCAGAGGGGGTCCACGAGGGTGGGGGCGCGCTCTGTAGGAGGGGGCGCGCCCTAGACCCACGTGGCCGCCTCCTTCGTTCCCTCGCATGTACTCCAAGTCTTCTGTGTTGATATCATTCCAAAAATAAATCTCGCGAAGGTTTCATTCCCTTTCGACTCCGTTTGATATTCCTTTTCTGTGAAACCCTGAAATAGGCAAAAAAACAGCAATCTGCACTGGACCTTGGGTTAGTAGGTTAGTCCCAAAAATAATATAAAAGTGTATAATAAAGCCCATTAAACATCCAAAACATATAATATAATAGCATGGAACAATAAAAAATTATAGATACGTTGGTGACGTATAAATCACCTCCAGGACTCTTCGAACTATTTATGTGTATTGCTGCAACGAGAGATCACAATATGTGGACCACAATATTGTCATTGAGGACACACCTTCACTTGAGAGATTACTTGTAGTTGATTAACTAGGTCCAACAAGAATCAATGACATTTCCGCACCAAAATTGACACCGGTGGGCTACTCGTCTGTCACATACTACTACTTTCAGGTACAACAGTCGCCTTATACCTCCTATTGTTGATATCAACATTATTTCTAGTTTTGAAGATGTATGCTCATCTTTCATCCAACAAAGCTTCACCCAAATTCTAGGTACAGTGAAGTTCTTTGCACTAGAATCTGTCGGCCCCAACCTGGACCAAGTTGTTAGTTGCCTGAGATGCTTTCTGTGCCGGAAGAAGCTGTATATCGAGGGGATTTTCCTTTCCTGTTAAATGTTAACCATAAGGGATTTCAATTTTTTCCACCTTATCCCAAGTTTACAATGACAATGTACTACGATTTCTGAAGGAATTTTGAAGGATTTCATGACATACACCCCCACCCCATATTGGTTGCTTGAGTCGTATGGTTATGATCCATAAGCATTTCATTGGATTCATCTGTACTAGTTTTCTTAGGGAATTGTTCATCCAATCCATCCTCTTGTGAAGAAGGATACATTTTTCTAGGTTGTAATCAAATGCCCATGTTAATCATGTCACATTCAAGATGGCATGTTGGTGTATTTTACAAATCCCGCAAACCAAATAGGCGTGTAGTACTATTCAAAACTGCATGTAGGCACTAACACGTTCTCTTCTTTTGCAGATAATAATAGGCCCGGAGGTGGATAATGTTTACAACGAAAATCACAATGAATGCCTAGATCTGCATATCTCAAATATTACTTTTAACTCCTACCAACGGACCTTACCGGAGATTACACTCGCCAGGTTCTTTCTTGCCAGAGCAAGGGTGCTGAGCGTACTGAGGTTGAACACGCATTTAATTAGGAAAGATGAATGGTATGCTGATAAGAGCCGGCAGGTACTGCAAAATGGAAGAGGCTCCAAAAAAGCTAAACTTTGTATTGGAAGAGCAAATGATAGAGTAAATGGAAGTCATTGTGTCAAACCAACACATGACTTGTCAGCGGCTGATCCCTTTGCAGAAATGATGAGGTTTGCATTGTTTGAATTTCGGCATTGTAATCTTTCAATTTGAACCTTTCAATATTTATGGTATTTTTTAGATATAACTTAATTGGATGGTTAATTTGGTATGGCAATCATGTCATGTTACAAGTATATATATGGTGTTCTTCTATACATAGAGCATAGATGTTCTGCAAACAGAGCATATAGCATCTTCTTATTATATTGAACCATTTTTGTTCTCTTGTCTCAACACAAATAGTTCATCCGAGTGAACCGCATGCCGTATATCGCACACTTCTTGATCTGGTTGACCGTTTCTTTTGTGTTGCCTAATCACAAACAGTTCATCTGAGTGAGCCGCATGTCGTATATCGCACACGCCTTGATCTGGCTGACCGTTTCCTTTGTGTTGCCTAATCACAAACAGTTCATCCGAGCGAACCGTATGTTGTATATCACACACACCTTCATTGAGCTGCCCGTTTCTTTTGTTCCTCCACATCGCACACAATTAATTGAATTGAACCGTATGCCCTGCATCACACACGCAACTAAAATTGCTCCAGAGTTAGGGTAATACTGTAATAGAATGATATGTTGCATCCTTTGCTCCTTTCTATTTTATATGAACATGTGCTAAGTTCTGAACCATGTTTGATGCATCCCCCATCGCAAAAGTTTTGCACCTTTTTTTACGGATATTTACACCGCCTTTTGCGATTATGGCGTAGCACATAGTTTCATCGAAGGGTCTCTGATCGTAGTGTCGCGTTAGGAGCATCCTGCAGTAGTGTTTCTAGGGAATTTATGCAATAGTGATAAACATTTTTTTGAAACAACAAGTCATATACTTGCAAATTGTGCATGGAGAAGGCTATCCTTTACACTTTTATTGAAATAAAAGATTAAAAACTTATTCTAAATAACATCAAGAAAATCTAAACAAAATAAAATGACGCTCCAAGCAAAACACATATCATGTGACGAATAAAAATATAGCTCCATGTAAGGTTACCGATAATGTTGAAGACAAAAGAGGGGATGCCTTCTGGGGCATCCACAAGCTTAGTTGCATGGATCTTACTTGGATATTACCTTGGGGTGACCTGGGCATCCCCAATCTTAGTGTATTGCCATTCCTTATTCTCCTCATATAGATATCTCACCCAAAACATGAAAACTTCAATCACACAAAACTTAACGGAACTTCGTGAGATGCGTTAGTATAATAAAGAAAATCATGCACTTGGGTACTATCAAAGACAAGATTCATAATTGTTCTCACACCATACCTACTGTACCTTATCATTTCCACAATTTATATCACATAATATAAGCTATGGAAACACTAAAACAAGCAAACTATGCATTGAAAACAGAATCTGCCAAAAAATATAACAGTCCGCAATGATCTAGACAACCACCATACTTCTGCAACTATATTTTTTTAAATTAGGGAAACATAGGAAATTTGTATATCAATGATGTGTAAAAATTTCAAATAATTATCACGTCCAGTGATATATTGAATTTTCTGCACTGGATGCAAAACTTTCTGTTTTTGCATAGAATCAAATCAACTATCATCCACACTATCCCAGAGATTTACTTGGCACTTTATTGAAAAAAAGATATAAAACATGATCACTACAATAGCTTAATCATGTGGACACACAAAAATAGTAGGTATTAGTATTGGGTTGTCTCCCAACAAGCACTTTTCTTTAATGGCTTTTTAGCTAGGCATGATGATTTCAATGATGCTCACGTAAAGATAGGAACTGAAACACAACTAGAGCATCATGAATCACATGGCAAGCACATTTAAGTCTAATCCACTTCCTATGCATAGAAATTTTGTGAGCAAACAATATATGGGAACAAGAATCAACTAGCATAGGAAGGCAAAACAAGCATGACTTCATAACTTTCAACACATAGAGAGGAAACTTCATATTATTGCAATGCCTACAACCATATGTTCCTCTCTCATGATAATTTTTAGTAGAGTCATGAATGTATTTAACAATATAAATATCACATAAAAATTATTTTCGTGATATATAAGCATGTTAATTTTATTACTCTCCACATAAGCAAATTTTATTATCATTCATAGTAGTGGGAGGAGCAAATTCAACCAAATAACTACCATGTGATACTTGTTTAAAGTCATGATGAAAAGTTTCATGGTTATTGGTATTCTTTATAACATATGTGTCATCACAATAATCAAATAGATAGCAACTTTGTTCTCATAATCAATTGAAACCTCTTCCAAGATAGTGGAATTATCATTAAGTAAAGTCATGACCTCTCTGAATCCACTTTTGTCAATATAATCATCATAAATAGGAGGCATGCTTTTATCATAATAAATTTGCACATCAAAACTTGGGGGATTAAAAATATCATCTTCATGAAACATAGCATCCCGAAGCTTGTGGCTTTGCATATCATTAGCATCATGGATATTCAAAGAATTCATACTAACAACATTGCAATCATGCTCACCACTCAAAGATTTTGTGCCAAACATTTTATTGAATTCTACTTCTAACAATTTAGCACAAGTTTCCTTTACATCATTTTCACGAAAGACATTATAGTGATGAATAATATGTGGCAACCTCAATTCCATTTTTTTGTTTTCTTTTATAAGCCAAACTAGAGATAAAACAGGAAACTAAAAGATTCAATTGTTAGATCTAAACATATACCTTCAAGGACTCACCTCCCTAACAACGGTGCCAGAAAAGAGCTTGATGTCTACTACGCAACCTTTCTTCTTGTAGACTCATGTTGGGCTTCGAAGCGCAGAGTTTTTTCGGACAGTAGAAAATTTCCCTCAAGTGGATGACTTAAGGTTTCTCAATCCGTGGGAGGCATGGGATGAAGATAGTGTCTCTCAAACAACCCTGCAACCAAATAACAAAGAGTCTCTTGTGTCCCGAACACACCCAATACATTGGTAAATTGTATAGGTGCACTATTTCGGCAAAGAGATGGTGATACAAGTGTAATCTGGATAGTAGATATAGGTTTTTGTAATCTGAAAATATAAAAATATTAAGGTAGCATGTAGTAAAAGTGAGTAAAAACGGTATTGCAATGCTTAAAAACAAGGCATAGGGTTTATACTTTCACTAGTGCAAAATCTCTCAACAATGATAATAACATACTTGGATAATATAACAATCCCTAAAAGTTCCTATCGTGTAGAACAAAACATCAAATTGTTTGTAGGGTACGAAACCACCTCAAAGTTATTATTTCTTATCAATCTATCGGGCTATTCCTATAAGTGTCACAAACATCCCTAGAGTTTGTACTAAAATAACACCATATGACACACATCAATCAACCCTAATGTCACCTAGATAATCCAATGTCACCACAAGTATCCGTGGGGCAATTATACGATACGCATCACACAATTTCATATTCATAATATTCAATCCAACACAAAGAACTTCAAGAGTACCCCAAGATTTCTATCGGAGAAAAGAATATGAAAACGTGTATTAACCCCTATGCATAAATTACCCCAATGTCAACACGGGAATCCGCAAGTTGATAACCAATACATACATCAAGTGGATCAATAGAACATCCCATTATCACCATAGATATCCCATCGCAAGACATACATCAAGTGCTCTCACATCAAAAAGATTCAATTCATCACAAGGTAGACATGGAAGAACACCATAAGATCCAACTATAATAACAAAGCTTGAGGTACATCAAGATCATACCAAATCAAGATGACGAGATAGAGAGAGGGGGGGAGAGAGATAAAACACATATCTACTGGTAGATTCCCTTAGCCCCGAGGGTGGACTACTCCCTCCTCATCATGGAGACCATCGGGATGATGAAGATGGCCTTCGGTATTGATTTCCCCTCCGGCAGGGTGCCAGAATGGGGTCCAGATTGGTTTTTCATTGCTACAGGGGCTTGCGGCGGTGGAACTTCTCATCTAGGGTTCTTTCTGGGGGATTTTGATATTTATAGGAATTTTTTGTGTCAGTCTCACGTCAGGGGGGGTTATCGAGGGCACCACAAGTCGTAGGGGCGCGCCCAAGGGGGTTGGGAAAGCCCCCTATCTTGGGGCTCCTCGTCCACTTCCTAGCCTAGCTTCGATGCTTGGGGGGTCTCTTTTGGTACATCAAAAATCACAGTAAATTTTCAGCCCATTCCGAGAACTTATGTTTCTGCACAAAACACGACACCACTGTAGTTCTGCTGAAAACAGCGTCAGCCCGTGTTAGTTCTATTAAAATCATACCAAAACCGTATAAAATTGTTGCAAACATGGCAGGAATACTTCATAAATTATAGATATGTCGAAGACGTCTTAGCATCCCCAATATTAATTCCTGCTTGTCCTCGTGTAGGTAAATGATAAAAGAAATAATTTATGAAGTGTGAACGCTAGCATAGTGTATAAGTTTGATCAATTATAATTTCAATAACTTTTTCTAGCATTATAACGGTAGCTCTTTCTCATAAAACTCATCATGATAAAGTAACAATCAATTCACATGTAATGGTTAAAACAATGCATTTTCTTGACACTATCATGAGATCTTTCTTTATGTAGTGGGAATATTCATATCCGTAAGATTCAAAACAAAAGTATAATATTGACATAAAAACAACAATTTATGCTTCAAGCATACTTAACAAGGAATCATGTCTTTCAATATATCATGGCTAAAGAAAGTTATCCCTGCAAAATCATATAGTCTTCTTATGCTCCTTCTTCTCAACACAAAGTCAGGGGCACAAAGTGTGCTGCAATCTTGATTGCCAATGATGCATTTGCCATTAATGAGTGCAAAGTAATGAATGGATGGAAAATTAATACTTTATATTCTTCCCATGACACTCCTCTATCCTCGTCGTAACAAAGACTAGTCAGAAATGACTCATACTCAGACATTGGTGGTTCGTCTAGTGAACCCCAAAATGGAATTTTGCACGCATCATAGACACATCTAACAACATGGTAAAGGGATGATCTTAAAGGCTAAATGAAACTCTAGACTGACGAGGGTGATACTTAAATTTCTTAGTGAAAGTTTATGTATGGTTGGAATGTTGAGTGCACTTATCTTTGATAAAAGGAGCAAGCTCGGTGTTGTGAACATACTCCTCAAATTCTTCCTTGATACCTGCACTAAACATGAACTGGTTACATGGCCATAGGCATGATTTGATAGCGGCATCCCGCATCCAGCTTGCACTTGGCTCAACATAGGACAGTCTTCTTGAGCTACTGCTCGATGAAGCCTCCAAGGACCTCCTCCACGAAGAACTCCTTCCAAACAGATACATTTTATTCGCGTAGAAAATTCTGAAATTTTTGTGTCACGAAATTTTTGTCAACAAAACTTTGCAAGATTAAAAGCAACTACTCATAAGGATTCCTAGAGGCCATATCAAGAATTCAAACTACTTAGAACTCTAATAATTCAACATGCAAGCCCATTTACAGCAGCACCAAGGGTAGCTAATTATTCAAAATATAGATCACTAGAGCAAAAACTAATTGGAGCAATGGAGGAGTCACATACCAAGTAGCAAAGACCCAAAACAGTTTCGGGAACGAAGCTTTGAGCAAAGAGATCAAAATCCGTGGGTTTGAGAGCAAGAACACAAGAGAGAGAGAGAGAGAGAGAGAGAGAGAGAGAGAGAGAGAGAGAGAGAGAGCTATGGTGATTTTTCTGGAGGTAGGAGATGACATGAGCTAAAGGGATAAGTGAGGGAAACCCACGTGGGGAACACAACCCACCAGGGCGCGCCTGGTGTTGCTAGCGCCCTGGTGTCTTGTGGACACCAGGTGCACCCCTCTAATGATATTTGCACCAAATATTCTCAAATATTCAAAAAAAATGTATTAAAATTCCAGAGCATTTTGAGCACTTTTATTTGTGGCAATTTTTTATTGCACAGAAAAATCACAAAACAGAATAAACATGGTATTTTATTTTATTTAATTAAGAAAAACATAAAACAATAGGTAGGGACGGAAGGTTCTGCCTACGAAATTCATCAACTTCATTCCTCTAAAAAATAATCCATTAATAAGGTTGATCAAGTCTTATTAACAACCACTTTCAATTATCTTGAAACCAAAGAACTTTCGTAAAACACTAAGTTACCTGAACGGGGATACATATATTCCCAACAGTAAGTATTTCATATTTCTTTTCGGCAGTAGGTGGAGGGAGTTGAAAACTTCCAATAGTAAGTGTCGGAGACTTTTCAATAACATTATACCAGTTACTTGAAATTTTTTCTTTGGAAAATGCACCGTGTGTTCATTGCCATTGGTATGAAAAGTGACCTTGATTTTATTGCAATCAATAACATCCCCTACAGTATTCTAAAAGGGTCTACCAAGGATTATCGACATGTTGTCATCCTCGGGCACATCTCAAGAATAACAAAGTCCGTTAAGATAGTAACATTTGTAACAACAACATGCACATCCTCACAAATAACGATAGGTATGGCAGTTGATTTGTCAGCCATTTGCAAAGATATGTTAGTAGGTGTGAGTTTATTCAAATCAAGTATTTTATATAAAGAGAAAGGCATAACACTAACACCAGCTCCTAAATCACACAAAGCGGTTTTGACATAGTTTCCATTGATGGAGCAAGGTATAGTTGGTATTCCTGGGTCTCCAAGTTACTTAGGTACTCCATTCTTAAAAGAATAATTAGCAAGCATGGTGGAGATTTCAACTGCAAGTATTTTTTCTTTTATTTGTGATGGCGTCTTTCATGTACTTTGCATAAGGGGCCATCTTTAAAATATGAGTCAAGTGAGTATGCAAAAAGACATTCCTAAGCATTTCAGCAAAGCGTTCAAATTATTCATCATTTTTTCTTAGATGGCTTAGGTGGAAAGGGCATGGGTTTCTGAACCCATGGCTCTCACTGGTACAACGAGGTTCTATACAAACGGTTTTTAACCTTTTCCATGACGGCATTTGGAACCATCGCCAAGTGAGTGTGGGCAATAAGGAGGTCCTTCCCACATGACCCAGAAACTATCGGGGATTGGGAGCCAAGATGCAAATACATTACTCCTATTCGTTTGTGCTCGCATTGGTATCGTAGTTGGTATTCTGTGGTGCTATGTTTACGATGCATGACCCATCACAAATGGTTCACTATTATAGAACGTGTATGATAACTTGACAATCACACACATTCGCTTTTCCCAAACCGTATGCGATAACTAATTACGAAGATTAGCTAATCATCGTACGACTGTCGAACAGGATTATGAAACGTCGGACCATGGTAACATCGTCGTACACGACAACTACCGCACATGCTATTATGTGGTGCATGTCAGGACCCCTATCCTAAGTCACACCGGTCTAGCATGTAACACATCATATCACTTTGCGGCCTCACGCACGGTATCCCCATGGGTGCCACCTTACCTGGCCCGAGACCGTTTGCGCATTTTGGCTCACGTATATGATAGTGTCGCTATCATCCATATGACAGAGAACCCGAGCCGACCTGACTAGTTATAAACCCAAGGTGGCACTAACTTACAGGGACATGCATACATGACCCAGCAACGAACGTGTCGGTCACCAATGTATGTACCCAAGTCTTAGTAAGCTACAAGGACTTAAAGGAACAACGCGTGACATTTCCCCAAAGGGATAAACACATGAACGAAGAAGCACACATGCCGGCCAACCTAAGTGTTCTAGAGCAGTAGCAAGCTACCATTGCTCAGTGGAAGCACTAGGAGACATTTCCCCATTATAGAGGCTACCAAGAGGAAACAACTAGGTTGTCGGATCCCACACATACCAAGCATTTCAATAACATACACACAATATGCTCAATATGTGTAAATACAACATGGCATCACAACAAGACTTTATGAAACAAAGTATTTATTCATTAGGCTCCGAGGAGGCAGATATTACAAACATGGGTCTCATGACCCAACATTCAGAGCATACAAGCAACAAGCGGAAGCATAACATGTCTGAGTACAGACAACTACAAAAGCAAAAAGGTTGAAGAGCCTGACTATCTACAACACTCGTACAAGATCGTAGCTCAGGTAACAAGCTACTTGTCGAAGTCCAAGCGGAACTACTAGTGAGACAGAAGTCTCATCTGCAAAACATAAATTAAGAAAACATGAGTACAAGGTACTCAGCAAGACTTACATCAGAACCTATCCAACATGCATTTGTATCAAGAAGGCAAAGTGGGGTTTAGTTGCAGCAAGCCAGCTTTGACTCTGTGGCTATGCTGTACTACGACTGCTAGTAACTCTTTGAGGTGGCGCACACGAGTCCACTAATCACCACTCAATACACCACTATGGATTCATCCCCGTCTCCCTACGAGAAGGCCAACCATAGCACTCACACTTGTCTGCACTCACACTTGTCTTGAGTATTTTAGAGTATCCACTTCCAGTTATCTATGTACCATGTAAGCATCCAAGAAGTCCATAACCGTGGACCCAGATATTCGAATAGATCATGAAAACCCTAGAGGGGTGTACTTCTTCAGACACGCTCTCGCCACTTACCGACATGTACACGTTGTATTCGGGTTGTCGGCCACGACCTGACTAACCACACAAGACTCTAGTCCAGGTTTATCGCCTATTCGGGTTCCATCCACAAGGGAGTCCGGACAAGGTTTCCATCACGGCCCCAAACAATGTGAGCAGGGTTCCCAAGCCCACCATCCGGGTGCCACTTGGTACACCGTGCCACCTGTGCCTAGTCTGTCCCAAGCCCACCCTGCCGGGTGCCACTTGGTAGAGAAATAACACTACCTACAAACACCAGAAACTAGTTGCGACTCCTTGACAGAGACCAAGTTGGTTAATAAGTCGAAAAGGGCACTTAAGCATTCTAATGTGTGGTAGTAGATAGTCATTGGACAACATACACAGAACTCAGTGCTTAAGGACGGTTCCAGTGAGACAACTGTGGGGACCCCGACTTAGAAGTCGAGATCACCGAATGCACGTGTACAGTGATCCCAGAGATCAATGCTCACTGAACACACAGAAGCTGAAATAACAAGAGTCTTACATCCATACAATAGACTTACACGAATTAAGGCCGTTATGACCAAGTCTTACATAGATAGAGCCTCACGGGCTGAATGGGAAATAACTCAATAGCGGAAGTCTTCGATAAACGGGTAGAACCCATGCCATCTGCCTTAACCCTACAGGCATACTAACTGGGATAGCGTCCTAGTTCGCATGTTCGTCTCCAAAGAACTCTTCCTCATATTCCTGTTCTTCCATGCCTGGCCAATTAAATAACCAGTGGCAAGCCAATGAGTGCTTTGAATGTACTCGCAACCAACCCATGACGTGGTAACAATGCAATGGAACAATAATGAACAATCTAGCAGGAAGCTAGAACAATATGCTATCATCAAGTTTATGCATCAATAACCTCGCGTAACCTCGAAGTCAGGTTACCGATATCAACATGAATATGATTCAACTCATCGAGTCAAGTCACCATCCTTGACTTGTCACACACATACAACACTGATGAAGTAAAATTCTGGACATAGTTTAAGTAGCACCACCCAACTGTCCATGACCGTGGACACGGCTATTCGAATAGTTTTACGCTCTGCAGAGGTTGTACACTTTACCCACAAGATCCGGGGAACTTCCGTGTCATCCACGACCCGCGGTACCTCAAGTACCCGGGGTAAGCACCCGGTCATTACCTTTCCTTAGACGACACTAACATAGAGTCCACTCATTGGCACACGGCCCTCGGGTACAAACAGTAGATCACGGGACTTGCCCTAATTTCAATGTTCACGCGTACCCGAAGGGACCAACGGTGTGTCCGGTGCCCTGTGAAAACAGTCATGGTCGTCTATCCAAGCACGGCCCCGTCCCGGGAAAGACCTCAAGTCTTCCAGTCACTAGTAATGCGGGCACCATGCTAGTATCGACCTAAGTAATCAATAAAGCCCCGTCCCATAAGGGGTAGTGTGGTTGCATCATTCCACCATGCACATGATCTACAGGCACATCACTTCTTTCTCAAGTGATGACCTAACACTTCATCACCCTCGGGCATTAGGGGCACCCGATGGGTTCATGCAAATATTTCAACTACGAGGGTTCATATCACACATGCATCATATAAGCATCATGACCAACTATTTGCATGTCATCTAGCACATAGCAAGATCAACAATAAGCCATGCATCATGTGGTGGTTCATCTAGGTTACCATCGTAACCCTATCATCATGCATCGGAAACAAACGGGTTCCAAGGAACAAGTATATCATGGTCAAAGGGCTACTTGCCTGGATTGGCTTGGTCTTCAAAGTCTTCAAGTCCTTCTCCTTCTTCTTCCACAGCAACCTCGTCAAATACGGGATCTATACGTCGCATAATAACCACGGGAAAACAAGAATACAAATAAAACAGAAAAATGTCAACTCATTTTTGTAAAATACTAGAGAGATTTCTAAGATGGGGAAAAATATTAGTTGGAGTTTTGGAGTTACAGATTAGGATATATTGATTTTTGAACAGGAGTATTACTGCCCAAATTTGAATTTAAATTTGAACAGTACAGAAAAATTCATGGATTTGAATGAAAGTGGTACCATTAAATAGGTTGGAATATTGCAAGATTTTAGGAGTTGGAAATATTTAATTTGGATCAATATTCTTTTCTGTATAAATGTTTAAATCATTTACAGAAAAGAAAAAGAAAAAGGGGTCCTATGCACTGGGCCAGAGAAGGCCACAGTGCACGGCCCAGACGGACTGGCCCAGCCGCACGGGAGCCAGCGCGCGCTCGTCAGGTTTTCAAACCTGACGGGCGGGGCCCGTGGGTCAGCGGCACAGAGGAGGGGGAGAGAGGTGGGGGGATGATAGGCGGGGCCCGCCTGTCATCTCTAACCCCACGGCCACGGCGGCGGCGAGCTCACCAGCGAGGATTCCGGCGACGGCGACGGCAACGGAGGCCAGGGACGTGACCAGCGTCGTGTTGCGGTTGCAGTGGTGGTGGTGCGGCACGGCTGGGAGTCCTGGTTCGCCGGCGACGAGGTGGGGCGGCGGAAGCTCGTCGGAGAGTGGTTGCTGTGGTCGTATCTGACTGCAACAGAGAGGGGAAACGAGGGGGAAAGAGTCAGTGAGGTGCGGCGGTTCCGAAAAGGGTGGAAGGAGGGGCAGGGAAGGCCCGTACCACGAGATCGCCGGCGGCCCGACGCGGCGGAGCTCCGGTCGATCCCGAGCACTGGGGCGTCCTGGGGAGGAGTGGAGGGTGCTGGGGGATTAGTGGAGTGGTGTGAGGCTTGTGGTGGTGTTGGGGAAGCTCGGGAGGGCCTTTTTGTAGGGGCTCGACGGAGACCCGTGGTCCAGTGCGCCGGCGAGCTCCGGCTCGAGGCTACAGCGCACGGGAGGCCAGCGGAGTGAGTCTGGGGAGTTCCTGGACGAGCTCCACGTCCAGCTGAGGTGAGAGGAGGAGCGGGGGAGCGTCAGAGGCGCGCGCGCGTGTGAAGCAGAAGAATGGCCGAAGCGGGCGGTCGGTGCGCGTGCGACGACGTTCACTGGAGGGCGCAGGAGGAGGGGGGACAGCGCCGGGGAGGTCGCGGACGTTGAGGCGCCTCGACTGGCGCGAGGGGGAGGCCCGAGGCTGTCGGGGATCGGCGATTGGCTAGAGCCAGCGTGCTTGGTGCACTGTTGCGTGCTCCAGAGCGTGCGTTTGACTGGCATCGCCGCGCTCTCGCCGGTTTGGTCCGATCCAGCGTGTCCAATAGTGTCCAGCACGTAGAGGGAGGAGTAAAGAAATGCCCTGAGGCCTTAGATGCCCTGGAGATGCTGAGAGAGAGTGAGAGTGTTGGTAAAATGGTGGAAACCTACTGTACAGCAAGGTAAAACAGAGGTTTCACCCCTCAATCATGGAGCTGAGGTGCTGGGGGAGTTACTGGAGGTAGCTGGTAACACAATGAGCATGTGGTAAGAAGTTGAGGCCATGGAGAAAAGTGAAAGTGGTCAAATTGGAGGTTTTAGCATTTCTGCAGAAGGTGTTTGATCAGTGTTTGATCAAGTAAATGAAGTCCACTTGTCATGGCACTTGACAGGGTTGAAAGACATGAGAAAATAGGGTGCTTCACCAAATTTGGGCTCATTTGAAGAAACTAGCCAATGTAACTTTGGTGAACCATAGAAATCAGCAGGAACAGTTTCATCTTGATTGAGTCAAGCTAATCATCTCCCCTTGATGCATCACTTGGTGTAGCATCATCATTTGGGGTATTGATCATGCCCACAAAGTTTGAAGCTCCAGATAAAAAGTTGGTAATGTAAAGTTGTTCAAATTTGCATTTGAACAGAAAGGGTTTTGAGGTGATCTGATCAAGTTGCTCTATTCAAATTCTTGTGCCATTTGTTCTTGGTGCCTTATTAGGTCATTCTAGCATGTGCACCAAGTTTGAGAGCATTTGGACAAGTTTGGCAATGTAAAGTTGCTCAAACTTCAAATATGGACAGAATGGTTATGAAGGGGTTTGAGGAGGTTTTCTTGCTTCCCAAGGCATGGGACTTGGCAAGATCATCAAATATGTCATATATGACATGATAGAATTTCCCTGGAATTTTTGGAGAAAAATTCCTTTGTAAATATTTCAAAAGCTTGAAATATCCAGAAAGGGTTTTAGAGGGTTTAGCCCATTATTTTGAACATGACCAAGTGTTGAAACTCTTATATATGGACAATATATGTCCTATGAGTCTCTCTAAATTTTGGCAAATATTTTTGAAACAGTTAAATAATTTTTCCCTATTAAAGACCATTTCTGGCCTTAAGAAAAAGCTTTTAAATAAAATAGGAAAATAACTTTTAAAATTATCCCTTTGTGGTTTCTGGGAGTCCTATGATTACTAGGTCTCAAATAAACCTTTTGAAATAATTTTCACACCCTAAATCAAGTACTTGAAGTGCAAATCTCAATTCAGGGGGTTTTGGAAAACTAAATTTATAAAATACTTTTTGGCCAAATTAATTTTGTAAGAAAATACTATACTGCTATATAACACTTGGCATGATCATTGGGCAGAAGTTTTGGGTATGGAGATGAAATCTACAAGAGATCATAGTTGACTTTAATGAGCACATGAAAAAGCAAATAAAGAAAACTCAATTCCAAATAAAAGCCAAATGATGCTAAAAAATTTTGCTGGTCCAAATTTTCAGGCTTCAAAGATACAAATAACATGTTACAAAATGCAGGGTGTGACAGACCTACCCCCCTTACAAGAATCTCGTCCCCGAGATTCCTAAACTACGGCTTAAAAGAGGTCGGGAAACTCGGATCTAAGATAGTCTTCTCGTTCCCAGGTTCATTCTGCTTCGGTGTGGTTGCTCCACTGGACCTTGAAGTACTTGATGGTACGGCTCCGCATACGTCGTTCTGCTTCGTCCAGAATGCGGATGGGCTTCTCTCGGTAGGTCAAATCAGGCTGCAGATCAATGGCTTGGTGATCCACATCCTTGTAGAGATTGGGCTTGTCTGGAACTTGGAGACATTTCCGGAGTTGTGACACATGGAATACATTGTGCACATCGGATAGCTCAGGTGGTAGTTCCAACTGATAAGCCACTTCTCCTCGTCGTGCAGTGATCTCAAAGGGTCCAATGAACCTTGGTGCGAGCTTGCCCTTGACGTGGAAACGCTTGGTTCCCTTCAGAGGAGTTACCCGCAGGTACACATGGTCCCCGACATGGAAACTCATGTCTCGGCGTCGAGTGTCAGCATAACTCTTCTGCCTTGACTTGGCTGCCTTTAATCGCTCTCTGACTAGTTGGACTTGCTCTTCTGCTGTGCGGAGATTATCTGGTCCAAAAACTAGTCCTTCTCCAGTCTCTGACCAGTTGAGGGGTGTGCGACATCTGCGTCCGTACAACACCTCAAATGGTGCCATCTGAAGGCTTGACTGGTAACTGTTGTTGTAGGAGAACTCGGCAAAAGGGAGACAGTCTTCCCACTTGGCTCCATATGCCAGGACACAGGCTCGGAGCATGTCTTCGAGAATCTGATTGACTCGCTCAATCTGACCTCCGGTCTGTGGGTGGAAAGCTGTGCTGAAAGACAACTTGGTTCCCAGGGCTTCTTGGAACTTCTTCCAGAACCTGGAGGTGAACTGGGTTCCTCGATCTGACACAATCTCCTTGGGAATACTGTGAAGACTTACGATTCGGTCGATGTAGAGAGCTGCCAGCCGGTTGCCATCATAAGTGGTCTTGACAGGAATGAAATGGGCCACCTTGGTCAAATGATCGACTATGACCCAGATAGAGTCATGTCCTCTATTCGACCTTGGTAAACCAGTGATGAAGTCCATTCCGACTTTATCCCACTTCCACTCAGGAACCTTGAGTGGTTGAAGCAATCCAGCAGGTCGCTGATATTCAGCCTTGACCCTTTGGCACACATGACACTTTGCAACATAGGTTGCAATCTCTCTCTTCATACCGTGCCACCAGAATCGTGCCTTCAAGTCTTGGTACATCTTGGTTCCTCCGGGGTGGATGGAATACGGAGTGTCGTGGGCTTCTTGCAGAATCAGCGTCTTCAGCTCGGTGTTGTTTGGTACGCAGAGGCGACCTTTGTACCAAACAATCCCGTGCTCGTCTTCGGAGAATCCTGGGGCCTTGCCCAGCTTCATCATCTTCTTGATACCTTCGATGCTTGCGTGTCCATCTTGAGCCTTCTTGACATCGTCCATCAGGGTTGGTTGACTTCCAAATGATCCAGAAATCCGGGGGTGACCAATTCCAAACTGAATTGTTCGATCTCCTTAAACAAGGCTGGCTGCCTCTCTTGAATAATGACATTCAAAGAGCAAGCCTTCCTGCTTAAGGCATCGGCCACCACGTTAGCCTTCCTAGGGTGATACTGAACACTGAGGTCATAGTCTTTGATGAGTTCCAACCATCTCCGCTGCCTTCTTCAATTCCTTTTGGGTGAAAATATACTTCAGACTTTTGTGGTCTGTGTAAATCTCACACCGTTTCCCTAGGAGGTAATGCCGCCATGTCTTCAAGGCATGAACTACTGCCGCTAGCTCAAGATCGTGAGTAGCGTAGTTCTCCTCATGGGGTCGTAGCTGCCTGGAGAGGTATGCTATGACGCGGCCTTCTTGCATCAGAACGCTTCCCAATCTGGTTCGAGAGGCATCACAATATATCACGAACTCCTTGTGAATATCAGGTGTTGCCAGAACTGGGGCGGTGGTCAATCTCTTCTTGAGCTCTTGGAAGCTCTCTTCGCATTTTGGCGTCCACTCGAACTTCTTGTCCTTTTTGAGGAGCTGAGTCATTGGTCGTGCAATGCTAGAGAATCCTTCCACGAACTTGCGGTAATAGCCTGCTAATCCGAGGAAGCTTCTAACTTCCTTGACGGTCGTTGGAGATTGCCATTGGGTCACAGCTTCGATTTTTGCAGGATCAACAGATAATCCTTCCTCGGTCAAGACATGACCTAAGAATCCAACTTTATGCAGCCAGAACTCACACTTGCTGAATTTGGCATACAGTTGGTGCTCACGAAGCTTGTCTAGGACCATCCTCAGGTGCAGCTCATGCTCTTCCTCCGACTTCGAGAACACAAGAATGTCATCAATGAAGACAACAACAAACTTGTCCAAATATTCCATGAAGACTTTATTCATGAGATACATGAAGTAAGCTGGGGCATTGGTTAACCCAAAAGACATGACCGTGCACTCGTACAGGCCATATCTGGTTACGAATGCCGTCTTCGGAATATCTTGGGGTCTGATCTTCAGCTGGTAATACCCAGATCTGAGGTCGATCTTGGAGAATACATTGGCTCCGCTGAGTTGATCAAACAGATCTTCGATCTTGGGAAGTGGGTACTTGTTCTTGATTGTAACTTCATTGAGGGAACGATAGTCAATGCATAAGCGGATGGTACCATCCCTCTTTGCCACAAACAGAACAGGAGATCCCCAAGGGGAGGCACTCGGGCGGATAAATCCCTTCCTTAGCTGCTCTTCTAGCTGCTTCTTCAACTCGGCTAATTCTTCCATCCCCATTCTATAAGGCTTCTTATAGATGGGTCCTGCTCCGGGCACGAGCTCAATGATGAACTCAATGTCACGGTCAGGGGGCATTCCCGGTAGTTCATCCGGAAAGACATCAGGATACTCACATACCACCGGTACTTGATCTAGCCCAACTTCAGACAGACAGTTGACTTTAGCGGCTTGAGCGGAAGAGGAGTTGGGGGCAAATTTGACTTCGACTCCTTGGTCATTGGTCACAGTGACTGTCCGATTGGCACAGTCTAACAAGCCTTGGTGCTTACTGAGCCAATCCATCCCTAAGATCACATCCAAGCCTTGCGATCTCAGGATGATAAGGTCTGCTAGGAAATCTGCACCGTTAATGGTAATACTGACTCCTTTACAGCCTATCTTGGCTCTCATCTCGGCTCCGGGGGTTTGTACCACCATAGGGTTTCTCAGGGGTGTAGGGGTCATGCCACTTTTTAATGCAAATCTTTGAGTGACAAATGAATGCGTTGCTCCAGAATCAAACAAGACAGTTGCAGGTGCTGAGTTGACAAGGAATGTACCCAGCACGACGTCCGGGTCTTCCTGGGCTTCTTCAGCAGTGACATGATTCACACGCCCCTTCCCATAGTTCGGTGGATTGCGAGGAGCTGGGTTCCTTGGTGGCATTCCACGGCCTTGTCCCTGGTTCTGCGCATTGGGGCGCGGGGCATCAGGCTTCTTGTTGGGGCACACCCTTGAGATGTGTCCGGGCTGACCACATCCAAAGCAAGTGACTTGGTTTGGAGTGTTGATCTTGTTGCCACCACTGGTATTGGGGTTGAAAGCTGGCCTGGGGTTGGCTATACTGCTGAGGCTGAGGAGAGGCACGAGGTGCAGGAGCTCTCGGCTGCTGATAGGTTGGCTTGGCCGGGGCTGACTGCCACGGACGAGGCTTCTGGTTGTTGGAACTTCCCTTACTGACCAACTTGCGCTTGCGAGTGTCTTCCAAAGCACGCCGCTTGTCTTCAAGCATAAGTGCCTTGTTCACCAGGTCAGGGAAAGACGGGCAGTCGCACACGACAAGCGAGTATTGCAGAGTCTGATTAAGGCCTTCCATGAAGCGCTCCCTTTTGGCAGCATCAGTGCTGACATCTTCAGGGACATACCTTGACAGAATACTGAACTTCTGCATGTACTCCTTGACAGTGCCACTTCCTTGCTTCAGGGCTCGGAACTCGCGCTTTTTGATTGCCATGATTCCGGAAGGAATGTGGGCCTTGCGGAATTCTGCCTTGAAGTTCACCCAAGTGATGTCTTGCTCGGCATGCATGACCTTGAATCCATCCCACCAAGCTCTAGCAGTTCCCCCGAGGCAGTGGGCTGCATAAGCCACCTTCTCGTGATCTTCGGTGCATCCGACTAGTTCCAGTATATCCTCAATGGAACGGACCCAGTCGTCTGCATCCAGGGGTTCAGCAGTCTCGATGAAGGTTGGCGGTGCATGCTTCTTGAACTCTGCCAACGTGGAACGTCCATTGCCATTCCCCGCCAGCTGGCGGTTGTTGGTGACAGCTTGAGCAATCAGCTGAAGAGCTGCAGTGTTGGCTTGGCGTTCCTCTCGGAAAGCTTGGAGAAGCTGAGCCATGTCCATGCTTGGAGGAGGTGGTGGCGGAGCTTGGTCGTTGGTTTGGTCGTGGCCTGCCTCTGGCTGAGAGGATGCTCCGGCTTTGGGCTGTTGGGTAGAGGTACCAGTACGAGTTACAACAGGCATCCTGTTGGAGCGGTAAAAGGTCTCATGACTCGGAAGAGGGAAAGCAAGATAGATGGGTGCCTAGTAAGGGGGTGGGTGTGACACTAAATAAAATCATGCAAGGGCCGAGAGGCCAAAACACATTTATTAAAATCCAGATGGGTGATGCAGTCATTTACACATTCCCGAAGGAAGATTACGACTTACATCCAGACACAACAAAAGCAAACACTAGATGGTTTCATATGAACCATACAAGGACTCGACTGCGCATAGGGGTTACACGACCTATCCTACCGTAGGGGTTACAACTGGCATATCCGAGTAGCGAATAATGCCTAAGCGGCGGAATGCTCGGTCGTGTATTCCGGCTCTTCTGGGTCTTCCTCCTTGTCTTCATCCGTCTAGTCTCCCTTGTCGCTGGAGGGAGTGGGGGAGTGGAGGAGTTGGATACGACGGTGCTCCTTCCTTCTTGATCATGTTTGCCTTCTCTCGAGCTCGACGAAGAAGTGCCTTGGTCTTGTAAAGTTCTTCTCGAAGCTTCATTGACTCTGAGGCCAAGTCTTGTGCCAAGCTGTCGGCACATAGACTGAAGTAGGTCTGGAACCGAAGCGAGAGTCCTTCCTTCAGTGGAGGGGCTAGTGCGCTGCTTTCTTCGTCACCTTCCTTCCGGTAAGGTAAGAAGCGAGTTGCCATCTTGGCTGCCATGTTTGGAAGATGCTCGCGGAGACGGGTTAATGCCTTGAGTGCCGCAGCCTCGACAGCAAGTGGTAGTGTCGCCATCTGGGGTCCCTCGAAGAACCAACTTGTGGGAGGATCGTTTGCCTTCACGATCACTTCCACATGGTACTCCACCTCAGTATCACTTACCCAATGCTCAAGGTAGGTGAGGATGGGTGCTCGGTGGAACTGACACTCCTGGAGGCTATCCTCGAGAAGTAGGGGAAACCCAGTGGTCAGGTGCTCTTCGGGTACAGCGGCCATCTACAAAGGTGGAATAGGAGGGGTTAATAAGCTGAGGAAATCTCAGGTTTAGAAAAGAAGAGAGGTTCAGAAGGTTTTTGAAAAAGGGTCTCATCTAACTAAAGCCCATGCTAACTAAGGCTTCCTACAGTCAGGATGGCTCTGATACCAGCTCTGTGGGGACCCCGACTTAGAAGTCGAGATCACCGAATGCACGTGTACAGTGATCCCAGAGATCAATGCTCATTGAACACACAGAAGCTGAAATAACAAGAGTCTTACATCCATACAATAGACTTACACGAATTAAGGCCGTTATGACCAAGTCTTACATAGATAGAGCCTCACGGGCTGAATGGGAAATAACTCAATAGCGGAAGTCTTCGATAAACGGGTAGAACCCATGCCATCTGCCTTAACCCTACATGCATACTAACTGGGATAGCGTCCTAGTTCACATGTTCGTCTCCAAAGAACTCTTCCTCATATTCCTGTTCTTCCATGCCTGGCCAATTAAATAACCAGTGGCAAGCCAATGAGTACTTTGAATATACTCGCAAGCAACCCATGATGTGGTAACAATGCAATGGAACAATAATGAACAATCTAGCAGGAAGCTAGAACAATATGCAATCATCAAGTTTATGCATCAATAACCTCGCGTAACCTCGAAGTCAGGTTACCGATATCAACATGAATATGATTCAACTCATCGAGTCAAGTCACCATCCTTGACTTGTCACACACATACCAACACTGATGAAGTAAAATTCTGGACATAGTTTAAGTAGCAACACCCAACTGTCCATGACCGTGGACACGGCTATTCGAATAGTTTTACGCTCTGCAGAGGTTGTACACTTTACCCACAAGATCCGGGGAACTTCCGTGTCATCCACGACCCGCGGTACCTCAAGTACCCGGGGTAAGCACCCGGTCATTACCTTTCCTTAGACGACACTAACATAGAGTCCACTCGTTGTCACACGGCCCTCGGGTACAAACAGTAGATCATGGGACTTGCCCTAATTTCAATGTTCACGCGTACCCGAGGGGACCAACGGTGTGTCAGGTGCCCTGTGAAAACAGTCATGGTCGTGTATCCAAGCACGACCCCGTCCCGGGAAAGACCTCAAGTCTTCCTGTCACTAGTAATGCGGGCACCATGCTAGTATCGACCTAAGTAATCAATAAAGCCCCGTCCCATAAGGGGTAGTGTGGTTGCACATGTTTGGTTGGGACGGTAGTCACACATAAATCTAATCCATCATTCCACCATGCACATGATCTACCGGCACATCACTTCTTTCTCAAGTGATGACCTAACACTTCATCACCCTCGGGCATTAGGGGCACCCGATGGGTTCATGCAAATATTTCAACTACGAGGGTTCATATCACACATGCATCGTATAAGCATCATGACCAACTATTTGCATGTCATCTAGCACATAGCAAGATCAACAATAAGGCATGCATCATGTGGTGGTTCATCTAGGTTACCATCGTAACCCTATCATCATGCATCGGAAACAAACGGGTTCCAAGGAACAAGTGTATCATGGTCAAAGGGCTGCTTGCCTGGATTGGCTTGGTCTTCAAAGTCTTCAAGTCCTTCTCCTTCTTCTTCCACAGCAACCTCGTCAAATACGGGATCTATACGTCGCATAATAACCACGGGAAAACAAGAATACAAATAAAACAGAAAAATGTCAACTCATTTTTGTAAAATACTAGAGAGATTTCTAAGATGGGGAAAAATCTTAGTTGGAGTTTTGGAGTTACAGAATAGGATATATTGATTTTTGAACAGGAGTATTACTGCCCAAATTTGAATTTAAATTTGAACAGTACAAAGAAGTTCATGGATTTGAATGAAAGTGGTACCATTAAATAGGTTGGAATATTGCAAGATTTTAGGAGTTGGAAATATTTAATTTGGATCAATATTCTTTTCTGTATAAATGTTTAAATCATTTACAGAAAAGAAAAAGAAAAAGGGGTCCTGTGCACTGGGCCAGAGAAGGCCACAGTGCACGGCCCAGACGGACTGGCCCAGCCGCACGGGAGCCAGCACGCGCTCGTCAGGTTTTCAAACCTGACGGGCGGGGCCCGTGGGTCAGCGGCACAGAGGAGGGGGAGAGAGGTGGGGGGATGACAGGCGGGGCCCGCCTGTTATCTCTAACCCCACGGCCACGGCGGCGGCGAGCTCACCGGCGAGGATTCCGGCCACGGCGACGGCAACGGAGGCCAGGGACGTGACCAGCGTCGTGTTGCGGTTGCAGTGGTGGTGGTGCGGCACGGCGGGGAGTCCTGGTTCGCCGGCGACGAGGTGGGGCGGCGGAAGCTCGTCGGAAAGTGGTTGCTGCGGCCGTTTCTGACTGCAACAGAGAGGGGAAACGAGGGGGAAAGAGTCAGTGAGGTGCGGCGGTTCCGAAACGGGTGGAAGGAGGTGCAGGGAAGGCCCGTACCACGAGATCGCCGGCGGCCCGACGCGGCGGAGCTCCGGTCGATCCCGAGCACTTGGGCGTCCTGGGGAGGACTGGAGGGTGCTGGGGGATCAGTGGAGTGGTGTGAGGCTTGTGGTGGTGTTGGGGAAGCTCGGGAGGGCCTATTTATAGGGGCTCGACGGAGACCCGTGGTCCAGTGCGCCGGCGAGCTCCGGCTCGAGGCTACAGCGCACGGGACGCCAGCGGAGTGAGTCTGGGGAGTTCCTGGACGAGCTCCACGTCCAGCTGAGGTGAGAGGAGGAGCGGGGGAGCGTCAGAGGCGCGCGCGCGTGTGAAGCAGAAGAATGGCCGAAGCGGGCGGCCGGTGCGCGTGCGACGACGTTCACTAGAGGGCGCAGGAGGAGGGGGGACAGCGCCGGGGAGGTCGCGGACGTCGAGGCGCCTCGACTGGCGCGAGGGGGAGGCCTGAGGCTGTCGGGGATCGGCGATTGGCTGGAGCCAGCGTGCGGGTGCACTGTTGCGCGCTCCAGAGCGTGCGTTTGACTGGCATCGCCGCGCTCTCGCCGGTTTGGTCCGATCCAGCATGTCCAACAGTGTCCAGCATGTAGAGGGAGGAGTAAAGAAATGCCCTGAGGCCTTGGATGCCCTGGAGATGCTGAGAGAGAGTGAGAGTGTTGGTAAAATGGTGGAAACCTACTGTGCAGCAAGGTAAAACAGAGGTTTCACCCCTCAATCATGGAGCTGAGGTGCTGGGGGAGTTACTGGAGGTAGCTGGTAACTCAATGAGCCTGTGGTAAGAAATTGAGGCCATGGAGAAAAGTGAAAGTGGTCAAATTGGAGGTTTTAGCATTTCTGCAGAAGGT
This sequence comes from Secale cereale, assembly GCA_902687465.1. Lineage (NCBI taxonomy): Eukaryota > Viridiplantae > Streptophyta > Magnoliopsida > Poales > Poaceae > Secale > Secale cereale. The sequence continues at coordinate 181,589,546 of LR738714.1, forward strand.
ATTTGATCAGTGTTTGATCAAGTAAATGAAGTCCACTTGTCATGGCACTTGACAGGGTTGAAAGACATGAGAAAATAGGGTGCTTCACCAAATTTGGCCTCATTTGAAGAAACTAGCCAATGTAACTTTGGTGAACCCTAGAAATCAGCAGGACCAGTTTCATCTTGATTGAGTCAAGCTAATCATCTCCCCTTGATGCATCACTTGGTGTAGCATCATCATTTGGGGTATTGATCATGCCCACAAAGTTTGAAGCTCCAGATAAAAAGTTGGTAATGTAAAGTTGTTCAAATTTGCATTTGAACAGAAAGGGTTTTGAGGTGATCTGATTAAGTTTCTCTATTCAAATTCTTGTGCCATTTGGTCTTGGTGCCTTATTAGGTCATTCTAGCATGTGCACCAAGTTTGAGAGCATTTGGACAAGTTTGGGAATGTAAAGTTGCTCAAACTTCAAATATGGACAGAATGGTTATGAAGGGGTCTGAGGAGGTTTTCTTGCTTCCCAAGGCATGGGACTTGGCAAGATCATCAAATATGTCATATATGACATGATAGAATTTCCCTGGAATTTTTGGAGAAAAATTCCTTTGTAAATATTTCAAAAGCTTGAAATATCCAGAAAGGGTTTTAGAGGGTTTAGCCCATTATTTTGAACATGACCAAGTGTTGAAACTCTTATATATGGACAATATATGTCCTATGAGTCTCTCTGAATTTTGGCAAATATTTTTGAAACAGTTAAATAATTTTTCCCTATTAAAGACCATTTCTGGCCTTAAGAAAAAGCTTTTAAATAAAATAGGAAAATAACTTTTAAAATTATCCCTTTGTGGTTTCTGGGAGTCCTATGATTACTAGGTCTCAAATAAACCTTTTGAAATAATTTTCACACCCTAAATCAAGTACTTGCAGTGCAAATCTCAATTCAGGGGTTTTTGGAAAACTAAATTTATAAAATACTTTTTGGCCAAATTAATTTTGTAAGAAAATACTATACTGCTATATAACACTTGGCATGATCATTGGGCAGAAGTTTTGGGTATGGAGATGAAATCTACAAGAGATCATAGTTGACTTTAATGAGCACATGAAAAAGCAAATGAAGAAAACTCAATTCCAAATAAAAGCCAAATGATGCTAAAAATTTTTGCTGGTCCAAATTTTCAGGCTTCAAAGATACAAATAACATGTTACAAAATGCAGGGTGTGACAACAACCCACCATGTACTCCTACATGGCCTCTCACCGCTACCTTTACCAAAACGTGTTCACACACTTAACTCTCAGCATCAGAACATAGCAATGCACTCCAATTCATTCCCAATGAATCAGACCTGACACACTCTAAGCAATAGCAGGCATGGCATGGTAAGAACACAACATGGCTTCAATCAACTCCTACACATGCTAGTGGGGTTCAACTATTTACTGTGGCAATGATAGGTCATGCAGAGGAATGGGTTCAACTACCGCAGCAGAAAGTAGCAGTTGAATCGTTGTTGCCTAATGCAATAACAAAGAGCAGGAGCGAGAGAGTGGGATTGTACCAGAATGAACAAGGGCGTTTGCTTGCCTGGTAGATCAACAGGGGGGGCACTGCTCCTCAGACAGGTACTCTGGAACGGTCTCCGGAGTAGGACCTATCGAGAAGGACGGTGCCAACAATCAAACACAAGCATATGCAAGAATATGATGCATGAATATGGCATGAAGATGTGATGTTGTTTGAACTAATGCAACTAGCATTTATTTGGTTGAAGTCCATTTGAACCAAGGTTTCAAATGCAACTCCAAATTAAACATTTATAAATGCCATTTATGTGTTTTCATATATTCAATAAGTATAACTTCATTTGTCATGAACGAAAATGGTACAGATGGATAGATTGAATTTTTCTAATAAATTTTCATATAAAATATATTTCATTCTGAGCTACGGTTGAATTTCTGTGATTCTTTTGAAGTTTAAACAAATTTCTGAAATACCAGAAATGGATTACTGCGTCAGCATGACCAAAGCATGATGTCAGCAGGTCAACCAGGCTGACCAGAGACAAACCGGACAGTGGGGTCCACTGGTCAGTGACTCTACTAATTAACTGAGTTAATTAGTGCTAAACTAATCCTAACTAAAAAGTCAGCAGGGCAAGGCCCACAAGTCAGTGGCTATACTAATTAACTAAACTAATTAATTAAAACTAAACAGGGTCAACTAACTGGGGGGGGGGACCCACCTGTCATTGACCCACAGGGTCAAAACGGTCAGCGGGGTCAAACCAGCCGGTAGCAGCAAACGCGGCGAAGGGCGTCGGAAATGCCGCTCAGGCGACCATTTGGACGGCGGAGAGCATCTACGGGCTGCGGAGCCTCGTCCGCATCCATTTAGGCCAACGGAAGGCTGCGGGGGCGCGGGAGCTGGCCGGAGTGAAGCTCGCGGCGGCGGCCGGAGTTCGGGTGGTGGCAGGCCTGGCTCTAAGGAGCACGGGGAGGCCAGACGAGGTGTGCTACGGGCTCGTAGCGAGCCGCTGAGCACGCTGGTGTGCTCATCTGCGAGCTGCAAGTGTTGTGGCCACGATGGCGACAAGGCACAGCGGCGGTGAGGTCTCGGCCTCGGCGGGGAACGGAGCTAGAGCTCGCAAAGAAGATGGGGAGAAGAGGAGTTTGGTAGAGGAGCTCACGGCGAGTCGAACGGCGGTCTCAGCGGGCTCGGGGAGGCGGCAGAGACGACGGAGGGTCGCCGGCGATCTTGGTGCAGAGGCGGCGGTCTTGAGCTCAAAGGTGAGGCTGTAGGGCATCCGGGGACGTGTGGCTCGTCGGAGAGGTAGAGGACGGCGTGGTGGAGCTTCTGGCGTGTCGACTGGGCGTGGAGTGGCATGTGGCAATGGCAGCTGCGAGCGGCGGCGATGGTGGCGCTCGGGTCCGGGCAAGAGAGGGAGACAGAGGAGGGGAGAGGCGGCGAGAGAGTGGGAGAGAGGTCCAGGGCGCTTCGGGGCAACGACCAGAAGGTCCAGCAACGAGGAGGGAGGGGCAGGCACGCAGGGAGGAGGTGGCAGCCATGCTCTCGGCGGCGGCACGTGCCCCTGCCTTCTGTCGTCGCCAGGAGGACGACGACTGGCAGATGGGCTGGCCCAGCTAGGCCGCACTGTGCCAGGCCAGCAAGTGGCCCACGTAAGCTCTAACTCTTTTATTTCCTTTCCTATTTTCTATTTCTGTAACTCTGTTTTGATTTAGTTTCTAAACTAAATCATTTATTTTCTTGTGACCCTTTTCCAGGGACCTAAGGAATTAATCCAAAGCCCCTCACAATAAAAAATCAGAATTTTTGGACATATATAAAATATATAATAAATATATATCCAAGGCAAATAATTATTGCATTAATTCCAAATGCCCAAAATAATATTTATGAGCTCCTAAAAATATTGGTTTGAATTTTACCTCTGACCAATATTCTTAGAGAGAAACATGAACATTTTCTTGGACCCTTTTGTAGCAATTTTTGTTTGTTTCATTTTTCAAAAAGGTTTCTGACGGTTTCACAAGTCCCCAATTCAAATTCATTTGAAAATTTAAACATGATGCAAACACCAAGCTATCCTAGTGCATACCAAAACTAGGGTTGTGACAACTCGCCCCCACTCGAAAGAATCTTGTCCCGAGATTCAGGAGTCGGCGGAAAGAAAGTGGGATACTCCAGTCGGAGACGATCTTCTTGCTCCCAAGTAGCTTCCCTCTCGGAATGATGAGACCACTAAACCTTGAGAAATTTAATGTTATGACTTCGAGTAACATACTCTTCTTGATCCAGAATGCAAACGGGGTACTCTCGATATGCGAGGTTATCTTGGAGATCAAGCGTTTTGTGGTCCACTCCGCGGATGGGATCCGAGAAGCAACGCCTGAGTTGAGAGACGTGGAAGACATCATGTACTCGAGAAAGATGTGGGGGTAGTTCCAAATGGTAGGCAACCTCTCCTCGTTTAGCGAGAATGCGAAAAGGACCAATGTAACGAGGAGCCAACTTGCCCTTGATACCGAAACGTTGGGTACCCCTCAAAGGGGTAACCCGAAGGTAAGCTTGGTCACCAACTTCATAAGCCACTTCCTTATGATGACGATCATACTGGCTCTTTTGACGAGATTGAGCTGTTTTCAAATTCTCACGAATGATGCGAACTTGCTCTTCTGCTTCCTGGATCATATCCAGTCCAAAGAATTGTCTTTCACCGGTTTCTGACCAGTTCAAAGGTGTTCGACATCTTCGTCCATAGAGTATCTCAAAAGGAGCTTTCTTGAGACTGGATTGATAGCTATTGTTATAAGCAAACTCGGCGAAAGGAAGACATTTCTCCCAATCCATACCGAATGAGATAACGCAAGCTCTAAGCATGTCTTCGAGAATTTGGTTGACCCTTTCCACCTGACCACTTGATTGAGGGTGGAAAGCGGTACTGAAAGAAAGATGGGTGCCCATGGCAGTTTGGAAACTCTCCCAGAAATGAGAAGTGAAAAGACTACCACGGTCTGAATTGACCTCTAGTGGAACACCATGAAGTGACACTATTCGAGAAATATATAAGTCAGCGAGCTGACTAGCAGTGATACTCTCTCGAACAGATAGGAAGTGAGCCACTTTGGACAGACGATCAATGACTACGAAGATAGCATTGGTCCTGGAAATCCGGTGATGAAGTCCATACCAACTTTATCCCATTTCCACTCAGGAATAGCTAAAGGTTGAAGGGTGCCAGCAGGTCTTTGATATTCTGCCTTAACGCGATGACAAACATCACATTTAGCAATGAACTCAGCAATTTCTCTCTTCATCCTAGTCCACCAGAACCTCTGGCGTAGGTCCTGATACATCTTAGTACTACCGGGATGAATCGTGAGAGGAGATTCATGAGTCTCCTTAAGGATCAATTGCCGAAGATGTTGATTCTTGGGAATCACCAAGCGATTCTCAAAGAACACAACACCCCGATCATCCATAGAGAAACATCCACCAACTCCCTTCTTAATGTTTCTCTTGATGCGGGTAACACCCCTATCAAACTTCTGGTCAGTAATGATCTGATCCTCAAGGTTAGGTTTCGCCACCAATGTAGAAAGGACTCCGTGGGGAGCAATGTGAAGGTTAAGCTTACATAATTCCTCATGGAGAACTGGTTGGCCTTGCTGCAACATGAGATTGTGCAATAGGACTTACGACTTAAAGCATCAGCCATGACATTGGCCTTGCCTGGGGTGTAAGTAATCCCTAAGTCGTAATCTGAGATCAACTCCAACCAACGTCTTTGCCTAAGGTTCAAATCTGGCTGGGTGAAGATATACTTGAGATTCTGGTGATCGGTGTAGATCTCGCAACGATTACCAAGAAGGTAATGCCGCCATGTCTTAAGTGCATAGACTATAGTTGCAAGCTCTAGATCGTGTGTAGGATAATTTTCCTCATGTGGATGCAACTGTCGAGATGCATAGGCAATCACATGATGATCCTGCACAAGAATGCAACCTAGTCCCTGTCGTGAGGCATCACAAAAGATAACAAAGTCCTTAGTGAAATCCGGTGGCACAAGTATGGGAGCAGAAGTCGGGCGTGTTTTCAGTTCCTGAAAGCTGTGCTCACACTGTGGGGACCACTCAAACTTTTTATCTTTCTTAAGAAGTTCCATGAGAGGTTTGGCCACTTTAGAAAAGTTTTCAACAAAGCAGCGACAATAGCTAGCTAGACCAAGGAAACTCCTAACTTGTTTAACTGTTTCAGGTGGAGCCCAATCAAGGACGGCTTGAACTCTCTCGGGATTGACAGCAATGCCCTTACCAGAGATTACGTGGCCGAGATAGGTCACTTCTGGCAACCAAAATTCGCACTTGGAGAACTTGGCATAAAGGAGTTGCTCTCTGATTTTTACTAACACAAGTCTAAGATGTTCAGCATGCTCTTCCTCGTTCTTCGAGTAGATAAGGATATCATCGAGGTAAACCACGACGAACTTATCTAAGTACTCCATGAAGATCGAGTTCTTCAAGTGGGAGAATGTGGCTGGATCATTGGTTAGACCGGAAGACATGATGGTGTACACATACTGGCCATAACGAGTGACAAAAGCCGTCTTAGGAATGTCTTCATTTCTGATCTTGATTTGATGGTAGCCTAACCTCTAATCCGTCTTGGAGAAGAAAGAGGACCCAGCGAGCTGATCATATAGGTCGTCGATCTTAGGGAGCGGATACTTGTTCTTTATCGTGACCAAATTAACGGGACGATAATCTACAACCATCTGATCCGTACCATCCTTCTTCTTGACGAAGAGGACGGGACAAGCCCAAGGAGAAGAACTAGGATGGATGAAACCCTTTCGGAAGGACTCATCAAGTTGTTCCTTAAGCTCACCTAGTTCTAGGGTTGCCATCTTGTAGGGTCTCCTACAAATTGGAACAGTTCCTGGGATAAGATCTATGACAAACTCTACATCCCTGTCAGGTGGAACACCTGGCAGTTCCTCTGGAAAGACATCTGGAAAGTCACGGACTACCAGGATATCTTCAAGGTTTGGGAGGGGGCTCGCATTAAGAGAATAGAGTTGACGCTTTGCAACTCTAGTGGAGACAGTGACTATCTTGCCGGATGGGTGTGTAAGCTGAATAGACCTAGTGTAGCAATCAATCTTGGCATGATGAGCTGTCATCCAGTCCATACCCAAGATGATGTTAATATCTGACGACTTGAGGGCTATAAGTGAGACAAGGAATACAAGTCTGTCAACAAGGATCCCATTACCATGGCTTATACTAGAAGTTTGCCATTTTGATCCAGGAGTTTGAATGACTAATGGAGAAGGCATATCACAGAATGACATGTTGTGCAAGCTAGCATAGCCTTCACAGATGAAGGAGTGAGATGCTCCGGTATCGAACGGAACCGAAGCTAGATGGCAATTGACAAGGAGAGTACCAAGAACGACATTTGGATCATCATGAGCGTCTTTAGCCGAGTCATGATGCACACGTCCACGTTTAGTGGGAGCTGGATTGTCATTGATCGTCTTGCGTCGTGGCTAACCACGAAGAACAGACTTCTCGGGCTGGGGTGGAGCAAGACTGGCCTGAGAGCAGTCACGTGCATAGTGTCCTGGCTTTCCGCATGTGAAGCAAGTCCCTAAGGTAGGTCGTGGACCCGCATTGACAAGCGGTCTACCAATAGGCCAGGGTGGAGCATATGACTGAGCTGGATGAGGCACCTCATAAGATGGCCTCGGAGAATATCTGGGTGGAAGGGCAGAGTTTGGAACCCAAATCCGGCGATTCTGGGAACTAGTGCTGGAGCGAGATCCCAAATCACGGGTGTGCTTATGAGACTCCTCGTAAGTGAGCCGAGCGGTCTCTGCATTGATAGCCTTGTTCACAAGAGCCTGGAATGTATTGCAATGATGCAAGTGAAGATCACGACGCAGCTTGGGGTTGACACCCTTCCGGAACCTAGCCTGCTTCTTGGCGTCCGTGGACACTTCTTATCTAGCATAGCGGGCAAGGTTCTCGAATTCTCTACTGTAAGCATCAACAGCCATCTTAGCCTGGGTAAGACTACAGAATTCTTCTCTCTTGCGATCGATGAGGGCATGAGGAATGTGATGCTTGCGAAAAGCCTCAGTGAAATCTCTCCAGGTAGGAATCTGGCCGGCTGGAATCATGGCCTCATAGTTCTGCCACCAAAGACTAGCAGGACCTTCCAGGTAATATGTGGCATAGGTGACCCTGTCACTCTCAGCTACGTTCGCAGAACGCAGCTTGTGAGTGATACTACGGAGCCAGTCATCCGCATCGAGTGGCTCAATGGGATGATGGAAGGTCGGTGATTTTAGACGAATGAAGTCATGGATGGTCGTTGACTCTTTGCATTGATGTGTGGTGTTCTCCTCAATACGTGCCAACAAGCGGTTAGACTCTCGCTTGTTCCTCTCCATCTCTAACATGACCTCAGCCAACGAAGGCTGGTCGGGAGGATGCTCCTTATCCCTACCACCTCCGTGGTTCTTTCTACGAGCGACTGAACGCCAGGTAACTGACGACATACTTAGAAAGGAAACCAAGGATGGAATCAGCATCAACCAGGATGTAGAGGGTAGGACAAGAAATGAGTATCTCTCGAACTCCTAGGATAATTCCGGCAGCATAACGGTAGTAAAATGCTCAAAATGAGACATCCTGCAATCTATAGGGCAGTTCAAAACTCAACAACATCACTCAAGGTTCTGTGATAGTACTAAACAAACTACACCGGAAGAACTCAAAATAGGAGTATGACTCTCATCAACCAATCCTATGGAACTACAGAATAGTAACATGTGATCCTGATAGACGGAAGAGAAAGCCTAGTTCCTTAACCCCGTAGGAAAGGTAAGATGACTCAGATCAGAGGACATAAGGTACAAGGAGTAAAAAGAGCCTCACGTTCCCTTCCACAATCAAATCCCTTATATAACTAAAGAATTTCTAGACTCAACTTCGACCAATTTGGCTTGGTAATCCTACAGGCAGTCAGGCTCTGATACCAAAGCTGTCAGGACCCCGATCCTAAGTCACACCAGTCTAGCATGTAACACATCATATCACTTTGCGGCCTCATGCACGGTATCCCCACGGGTGCCACCTTACCTGGCCCGGGACCGCTTGTGCATTTTGGCTCACGTATATGATAGTGTCGCTAGCCCCGAGCCTACATGACTAGTTATAAACCCAAGGTGGCACTAACTTACAGGGACATGCATACATGACCCAGCAACGGACGTGTCTGTCACCAACATATGAACCCAAGTCGTAGCAAGCTACAAGGACTTAAAGGAACAACGCGTGACATTTCCCCAAAGGGGTAGACACAGGAACGAAGAAGGACACATGCCGGCCAGCCTAAGTGTTCCGGAGCAGTAGCAAGCTACCATGGCTCAGTGGAAGCACTAGGAGACATTTCCCCATAAGAGAGGCTACCAAGAGGAAACAACTAGGTTATCGGATCCCACACATACCAAGCATTTCAATGACATACACACAATATGCTCGATATGTGTAAATACAACATGGCATCACAACAAGACTCTATGAAACAAAGTATTTATTCATTAGGATCCGAGGAGCCAGATATTACAAACATGGGTCTCATGACCAAACATTCAGAGCATACAAGCAACAAGCGGAAGCATAACATGTCTGAGTACAGACAACTACAAAAGCAAAAACTGAAGAGCCTGACTATCTACAACACTCGTACAAGATCGTAGCTGAGGTAACAAGCTACTTGTCGAAATCCAAGCGGAACTACTAGTGAGAAAGAAGTCTCATCTGCAAAACATAAATTAAGCAAACATGAGTACAAGGTACTCAGCAAGACTTACATCAGAACCTATCCTACATGCATTTGTATCAAGAAGGCAAAGTAGGGTTTAGTTGCAGCAAGCCAGCTTTGACTCTGTGGCTATCCTGTACTACGACTGCTGGTAACTCTTTGGGGTGGCGCACACGAGTCCACTAATCACCACTCAATACACGACTATGGATTCATCCCCGTCTCCCTACGAGAAGGCCATCCATAGCACTCACACTTGTCTTGAGTATTTTAGAGTATTCACTTCCAGTTGTCTATGTACCACGTAAGCATCCAAGAATTCCATAACCATGGACCCGGCTATTTGAATAGATCATGAAAACCCTGCAGGGGTGTACTTCTTCACACACGCTCTCGCCACTTACCGCCATGTACACGGCGTTTATCTCGGCAACCTTCAAGCGGAAGCCTGGCGAGGGTGTCGGCCACGACCTGACTAACCACACAAGACTCTAGTCCAGGTTTATCGCCTATTCAGGTTCCATCCGTTAGGGAGTCCGGCCGAGGTTTCCATGACGGCCCCAAACAATGTTAGCAGGGTTCCCAAGCCCACCATCCGGGTGCCACTTGGTACACCGTGCCACTTGTGCCTAGTCTGTCCCAAGCCCACCTTGCTGGGTGCCACTTGGTAGAGAAATAACACAACCTACAAACACTAGAAACTAGTTGCGACTCCTGGACAGAGACCAAGTTTGTTAATAAGTCGAGAGGATCACTTAAGCATTCCAATGCGTGGTAGTAGCTAGTCATTGGACAACATACACATAAATCAGTGCTTAAGGACGGTTCCAGTGAGACAACCCACCATGTACTCCTACATGGCCTCTCACTGCTACCTTTACCAAAACGTGTTCACACACTTAACTCTCAGCATCAGAACATAGCACTGCACTCCAATTCATTCCCAATGAATCAGACCTGACACACTCTAAGAAATAACAGGCATGGAATTTATAAGAACACAACATGGCTTCAATCAACTCCTACACATGCTAGTGGGTTTCAACTATTTACTGTGGCAATGACAGGTCATGCAGAGGAATGGGTTCAACTACCGCAGCATAAAGTAGCAGTTGAATCGTTGTTGTCCTAATGCAATAACAAAGAGCAAGAGCGAGAGAGTGGGATTGTATCGGAATGAACAAGGGAGTTTGCTTGCCTGGTAGATCAACAGGGGGCACTGCTCCTCTGACAGGTACTCTGGAACGACTAAATGAAACTCTAGACTGACGAGGGTGATCCTTAAATTTCTTAGTGAAAGTTTATGTATGGTTGGGATGTTGAGTGCACTTATCTTTTATAAAAGAAGCAAGCTCGGTGTTGTGAACATACTCCTCAAATTCTTCCTTGATACCTGCACTAACCATGAACTGGTTACATGGCCATAAGCATGATTTGATAGCGGCATCCCGCATCCAGCTTGCACTTGGCTCAACATAGGACAGTCTTATTGAGCTACTGCTCGATGAAGCCTCCAATGACCTCCTCCACGAAGAACTCCTTCCAAACAGATACATTTTATTCGCGTAGAAAATTCTGAAATTTTTGTGTCACGAATTTTTTGTCAACAAAACTTTGCAAGATTAAAAGCATCTACTCATAAGGATTCCTAGAGGCCATATCAAGAATTCAAACTACTTAGAAATCTAATAATTCAACATGCAAGCCCATTTACAGCAGCACCAAGGGTAGCTAATTATTCAAAATATAGATCACTAAAGCAAAAACTAATTGGAGCAATGGAGGAGTCACATACCAAGTAGCAAAGACCCAAATAGTTTCGGGAACGAAGCTTTGAGCAAAGAGATCAAAATCCGTGGGTTTGAGAGGAAGAACACAAGAGAGAGAGAGAGAGAGAGAGAGAGAGAGAGAGAGAGAGAGAGAGAGAGAGAGAGAGAGATAGAGAGAGAGCTATGGTGATTTTTCTGGAGGTAGGAGATGACATGAGCTAAAGGGATAAGTGAGGGAAACCCACGTGGGGAACACAACCCACCAGGGCGCGCCTGGTGTTGCTAGCGCCCTGGTGTCTTGTGGACACCAGGTGCACCCCTCTAATGATATTTGCACCAAAAATTCTCAAATATTCAAAAAAATGTATTAAAATTCCAGAGCATTTTGAGCACTTTTATTTGTGGCAATTTTTTATTGCACAGAAAAATCACAAAATAGAATAAACATGGTATTTTATTTTATTTAATTAAGAATAACATAAAACAATAGGTAGGGACGGAAGGTTCTGCCTACGAAATTCATCAACTTCATTCCTCTAAAAAATAATCCATTAATAAGGTTGATCAAGTCTTATTAACAACCACTTTCAATTATCTTGAAACCAAAGAACTTTCGTAAAACACTAAGTTACCTGAACGGGGATACATATATTCCCAACAGTAAGTATTTCATATTTCTTTTTGGCAGTAGGTGGAGGGAGTTGAAAACTTCCAATAGTAAGTGTCGGAGACTTTTCAATAACATTATACCAGTTACTTGAAATTTTTTCTTTGGAAAATGCACTGTATGTTCATTGCCATTGGTATGAAAAGTGACCTTGATTTTATTGCAATCAATAACATCCCCTACAGTATTCTAAAAGGGTCTACCAAGGATTATCGACATGTTGTCATCCTCGGGCACATCTCAAGAATAACAAAGTCCGTTAAGATAGTAACATTTGTAACAACAACATGCACATCCTCACAAATACCGATAGGTATGGCAGTTGATTTGTCAGATTTGCAAAGATATGTTAGTAGGTGTGAGTTTATTCAAATCAAGTATTTTATATAAAGAGAAAGGCATAACACTAACACCAGCTCCTAAATCACACAAAGCGGTTTTGACATAGTTTCCATTGATGGAGCAAGGTATAGTTGGTATTCCTGGGTCTCCAAGTTACTTAGGTACTCCATTCTTAAAAGAATAATTAGCAAGCATGGTGGAGATTTCAACTGCAAGTATTTTTTCTTTTATTTGTGATGGCGTCTTTCATGTACTTTGCATAAGGGGCCATCTTTAAAATATGAGTCAAGTGAGTATGCAAAAAGACATTCCTAAGCATTTCAGCAAAGCGTTCAAATTATTCATCATTTTTTCTTAGATGGCTTAGGTGGAAAGGGTATGGGTTTTTGAACCCATGGCTCTCACTGGTACAACGAGGTTCTATACAAACGGTTTTTAACCTTTTCCATGACGGCATTTGGAACCATCGCCAAGTGAGTGTGGGCAATAAGGAGGTCCTTCCCACATGACCCAGAAACTATCGGGGATTGGGAGCCATGTGTCGGTGTACTAAGGTAGGGGTACCCTAGTACCCCAACTTGTGCACGGGCAGTTGCAGCTTCCCGCGGCAAGGTTTACTGCGTGCTCGCCGGAGACCTCCCTGCCTCCTATTAAACCATTCAAAAGCAAAGTATACAAAACAGAAGATCGAGACCCCGGCAAGAGGAGCTTGCCGGGAAGGCCGTACCAGGCTCAAGGCTGTTCCACTAACACAAGACCCTGGCAAGAGGAGCTTGCCAGGAAGATTAGAAGGCGTTGCCTCGGCGCTATGCGCGCCCCGGCAAGGGGCCCGGGGAGCGGCAAGTTCCCGGGCCCGGCAAGATCAAGGCCCCGGCAAGGCGCTTGCCGGGAAGGCCACGCTGTGTGCCCGCGCTCCAGCTCATCGGCCCACGCGTCGCCCTGAGGTCTAACCAGGGACGCGTGGCGGATGGTTGTGCAGCCTGGGGTACACGGTGGCACACCACGGCGATAAATCCGTCGCCGTGGCGGACGGAGACGCTAAGGCGGGAGCTTTTGGGGTCGACGGCGACGGGCATTAAATGCCCTTGTCCCCCACTGTTAAAGTAGGTATAGACCACTGTTCTGTACTGTAGCTCCACTGTTCCCGCACTGTTACAACTACCGCCTCTTTTACATTTTTACCCCTTTCTCCTACGTTGACACCTGTCGGTGACCCCTTGCACTATAAAAGGAGGCCCATGCACAATGTGGAGGGGGTTCGAAAGCTAGATTACTCTCACGCACGGTGTAGCTGCTTCTTCAAGCTCCCGAGCGTCCCACTCAATACACAACCAAGCAGGAGTAGGGTTTTACGCATCCGTGCGGCCCGAACCTGGGTAAAACTGCCCGCGCGTCCGCTCCGATCTGCTCTTTGTGCTCCCTCCGCCCTCGTACCGCACAGACAAGGGGCTCCGGTCCCATAGGTGTTCGTGGCGGACAGTTTCCCCCGACATCTTTGGCGCGCCAGGTAGGGGGCGTCGAGGTTGTGCGAACCTGATCTGGCGTTCGCGCGGGCGCATTCTTCATCAACCTCTCCAAGTTTCATCAGCAACTTCACCAGCGACAACTCCATGGCCCCGAAGAAGAAGCCTTCGGAGGTCGGGGGCCCGTCTGCGTCTCATCCGCCGCCACCAGAGCCAACGGTGGGCGGGGGAGACGCCGTCGGAAGGGTGGTTGCCGGCGAGGACACTCACGGTGCCACCAGATCCAAGAACAAGACGGATGACCGGACCTCGGTCTCCGTGGACGCGCCACGTCCATCGCAACATACGACGACCCCGCAGCGCCATACCACGGGGGGTGGTATCCGCTTGCTGGGACAAGGCCATACTGGAGGTTCGAGGGACGCCCCGGACCCCCGTCCGGGCACAAGCAAAGCGAAGGCGCCGGCGCGGGACCCCGCTCCTTCTAACGTCGTTAGAAGTCCGAGCGTATCCCGCTCCTCGCACCGCTCGCCCGCGTTCCCCACTACTCCGGCAGAAGCGCTCGCAAGGGCGCAGCTGCTCCTCGATTTTCCTCCAGCGGCCGACAAGGCCGAGGAATGGAGGGCCACTATCCGGAGCCTGATAGACTTCGCCAACAACGACTCTCCGCAGCAGCCGTCGGCCTCACGGCCGCGGCAGGCAGAGAAGACGAAGGCTATCGGCGACAAGACTGCCGGGGGTGCGACAAGCGTGCACTCCCCGCCGCAGAAGCAGAAGACGCCGCCCCGCCGGAACAATCCCGACGACGGCTCCACAGCCTCGTCGGACCCGCGGGCCCGTCGGGACCAGCGCCAGGTCCTCGACGACCGGCGAGATGAAGACGCTCGGACCACGATCGAGCGCCGCCGAGAAGCTCGGCGACAATCCGACAAGAGAGCTGGGAACACTGTCGACGCACCCGCGCCCGGTGAACCAGGCGACTTGCCGTACGCGGCAGGCTGCCCTGCGTTCACCCGCGAGCTGCGGCGCGTCCAGTGGCCCAGCATGAAGAACTTTAAGCCCGACGTACCGGAGAAGTACGACGGCAAGACGCACCCCTCGGAGTTTCTCAGCGTCTACACTATAGCAGTGCAAGCTGCCGGGGGGCGCGACGAGAAGATCCTAGCCAACTACTTCCCGCTCGTGCTGAAGCCGAACGTCCGTTCGTGGCTCATGCACTTGCCAGAAGGCTCTATCTCTTCTTGGGCCGACCTCTGCCATCAGTTTGTTGGCGCCTTCACCGGCGGCCACAAACCCCATGGCCAGGAGAGCGATCTCCACATTTTGGCCCAGAAGGAAGGCGAACCCCTGCGCAAGTATATCCAACGCTTCAGCCGGGTACAGCACAACATCCCCGACGTTCACCCTGCTGCGGTTATCAGCGCGTTCCATCAGAACGTGCGTAACCGCCGCATGCGTGAGGAGATGGCGATGACCAAGATCAGGGACGTCAGCGAGCTCTACGCTCTTGCCGACAAGTGCGCCCGTGCAGAAGAGGGGAGGAAACTCCCCGGGGAGGATGCTGGCGCAGGGGGAAGCGACAGCGACGACGCCGCCCCGGCAAAGAAGAGCCGGCGGCGGAACAACAGGAAGAAGGGCAAGAAGGAAGTGCTTGCCGTCGAGAAGTCCGGCAAGGAGGCCCCCGCCAAGCAAGCGCAGGCCGGCGGCTCCGGCAAGGAGCCTGCCCCTGCGGCGGCGGCCGACAAGCCGGGTAGCTCCGACAAGCAATACTGTAAGATTCACCGCACCAAGGGTCACAACCTCTCCAACTGCAAGCGCGTCGAGTACCTCGTCGAGCAGCAAAAAGCTGAGTACGAGAGGCGCGACAAGGAGAAGGCCCAAGGTGGCGGGGAAGAGCCCAGCAAGAAGCGGCCATTCAATGGCCGGGGAGGACGCCGCGGCAAGGCCAAGCAGCGGCAAGGAGATCGACCTCCCCGGGGCCGCGACAACGACGAAGACGACGATGAAGACATGGAGGACGACGAGAACAGCGAGCAGGAGTTCCAGAAAGCCACGGAGGTCCTGTGCGTCGACGGTGGCGCCTCCCTGCACACCTCCCACCGCCAGCTGAAACAGTGGGTGCGTGAGGTGAATGCAGCGGAGCCGCCCGTGGAGTTGCGCAGGCTCCTCAAATGGTCCAGCACGCCCATCATTTTTGACCTTGAGGATCACCCTGACCGCACCACGGCGGTCGGGTGCTTGCCGATGCTGGTTTCCCCCACCATCCGCAACCTCAAGGTCACCAAAATGTTGGTTGACGGCGGGGCCGGGCTAAACTTGATCTCCTCTGCTGTGATCAAGAAACTCCAGATTCAAGACGGCGAGCTCGAAGAGACCGGTTCATTCCAAGGAATCAACCCGGGAAGGAGCAAGCCCAAGGGAAAGATTACTCTGCCGGTGACCTTTGGCGGGGAGCTCAACTTCAGGACTGAGCGCATCACCTTTGACGTTGCTGATATTCCATTGCCCTACAATGGGATACTCGGCCGTCCCGCCCTCGCCAAGTTCATGGCAGCTTCCCACTATGCCTACAACGTGCTGAAGATGCCGGGGCCGATAAGCGTCATCACTGTCCACAGCGACAAGAAAGATGCGCTTATTTGCGCCGACAAGATTTACCGGGATGCGGCAGCTGCGGCCGAGAAGGATACTCTTGCCGCTGAAGCTCCCGGGGGGAAGAAGACGAAGACCAAGTCCGGCAAGTGCTCTGGGACCCACTCCGGCAACCGCACCTCTTCGGAGTGCTGCGCCGCCGTCGAGGACGTTCCATCGAGCTCCATCGGCAAGAGCAAGAAAGGAATGGCTGCTCCTCCGGCGACCAAGAAGGTGTCCGCAAAGGAGGATGGCACTGGTGGTACCTTCACCATCAGTGCCACCCTTGACAGCAAATAGGAAAGCGCGCTCGTCGCCTTCCTGCGGGCGAATGTCGATGTGTTTGCTTGGCAACCATCTGACATCCCCGGTGTTCCCAGGAAGGTGATTGAGCACAAGCTTGCTGTCTGCCCTCATGCGCGGCCCATCAAGCAAAAAGTAAGGAAGCAAGCCGTGGAGCGCCAAGAGTTCATCAATGAGGAGATCAAGAAACTAGAGGCAGCAGGCCTAGTTAGAGGTGTGATCCATCCGACGTGGTTGGCAAACCCAGTCGTCGTGCGCAAAGCCAACGGGAAGTGGAGACTGTGTATAGACTTCACTGATGTCAATAAAGCATGTCCCAAGGATCCCTTCCCTTTGCCGCGCATTGACCAGATCGTTGACTCCACTGCCGGATGTGAGCTACTCTGTTTTCTTGATGCATACTCAGGCTATCACCAGATTTTCATGGCCAAGGAAGATGAAGAGAAGACTGCATTTATCACTCCATGTGGCACCTATTGCTTCATCCGCATGCCATTTGGATTGAAGAATGCAGGCTCAACTTTTGCAAGGGTAGTGTACACTGCTTTTGAGCCACAGATCCACAGGAACGTAGAAGCCTACATGGATGACATCGTGGTGAAGAGCAAGAGCAAAGAAACACTGATTCAAGACTTGGAAGAAACATTTCAGAACCTGCGCAGGATACAGCTCAAGCTGAACCCCGAGAAGTGCGTCTTTGGAGTTCCCTCCGGCAAGCTTCTCGGGTTCTTTGTATCACAAAGGGGGATTGAAGCCAATCCCGACAAGATCAAAGCCATCGAGCAGATAGAAGCCCCGAAGCGCGTCAAGGATGTCAGAAGGCTTGCGGGTTGCGTTGCTGCCCTCAGTAGGTTCATTTCAAAATCCGCGGAATGCGCCCTACCTTTCTTCAAAATCTTGAAGAAGGCAGGTCCCATGAAGTGGACTCCGGAAGCGGAGGCGGCGTTGCAGGATTTGAAACGGTACCTGTCCTCCACTCCTATACTTGTCGCACCTAAACCACAGGAAAAGTTGTTGCTATACTTAGCGGCAACCAACCAGGTGGTTAGTGCTGCGTTGGTAGCGGAGAGGGAGTCCGACGAGGAGACAGCATCACCGGCAAGCGAATCTAGCGACAAGCAGGGGGCTGTCCCGACAAGCTCTGGCCCCGACAAGGAAGACTCTGCGCAGGAACAAGGAGAAGTGCGGAAGAAGATGGTGCAGCGCCCAGTGTATTTTGTAAGTTCCCTTCTCCAGGGAGCTAGATCAAGGTACTCTGGTGTGCAAAAATTGCTTTTCGGCCTCCTCATGGCTTCAAGAAAGCTGCGCCACTACTTCCAAGCCCATGAGATAACGGTGGTCACTCGCTTTCCGTTGAAGAGGATATTGCACAATCCAGAGGCAACAGGCAGGATCGTCGAGTGGGCACTGGAACTGTCAAGCTTCGGACTCAAAATTGAAAGTACTTCAACCATTCAGAGCCGAGCTTTGGCAGAGTTCATTGCTGAGTGGACCCCAACGCCAGAAGAAGAAGTTCAAGAAACAAGCGTACCCGTGCAAGAAGCGACAAGTGAATGGGTAATGTATTTTGACGGTGCCTTCTCGCTGCAAGGCGCCGGTGCCGGCGTGGTACTCATCGCGCCCACCGGAGAGCACCTCAAATATGTTATCCAGATGCACTTTCCCAGGGAGCAAGCGACAAACAACACTGCAGAATATGAAGGCTTGCTTGCCGGCCTCAGGATTGCGGCCGAACTTGGGATCAGGAAGCTGATTGTACGGGGAGATTCTCAGTTGGTGGTCCGACAAGTTAACAAGAGCTACCAGAGCCCTTTGATGGAAGCGTATGTCGATGAAGTGAGGAAGCTTGAAGAGCACTTTGAAGGTCTGCAGATGGAGCACGTCCCAAGAGCCCAAAATGAGATTGCAGATGGCCTTTCAAAGTGCGCCGCAATGAAGTTACCTGTGGAACCAGGGACCTTTTTGCTCAAGCTAACTCAACCATCAGTTACACCATCAATTGGACAGTCCAAGAAGAGAAAGTTGGTCTCCGGCGACTACTTGCCGGCGGATCTTCCTGAACCCGCCGCCAAGGTTCCCAGGATCAACGACAACGCTGAGGAACAGTTTGCTCCTGCAAGCCCTCGGGCTTGTGCAGTTGAAGCAAGTGTTCCCGACAAGCCTCGCCCCGGCGAGCTTGCCGGGGGACCGCCAGCTCCGACAGGACCAGAGGTCTTTGCCGTAGAAGCTGGGGTTCCCGCAGCGGCCCTCGAGCCTTTAGTCCTTGCCGTCGAGCCCCGGGCTCCGGCATGGGCACAGCAGATCGTCCGTTTTCTGCAAACTGGAGAACTTCCCGACGACCCTCAAGAGATAGAGAAGATAACCAGGCAGTCAAGTATGTATCAGTTTGTGGATAACGAGCTATACAGAAGAAGACTCAACGGTGTCAGGTTGAAATGCATCTCCAGAGAAGATGGACAGGAGCTGTTGGCAGAAATACACGGAGGCATATGCGGCCACCACATTGGCGCAAGGGCGCTTGCCGGGAAAGCTTTCCGGCAAGGGTTCTTTTGGCAAGAAGCCCTCCAAGATGCGACCGCACTAGTAACCAAGTGTGAAGCATGCCAGTTCCATGCGAAGCAAATTCATCAGCCAGCTCAAGCTCTCCAAACAATCCCTTTGTCATGGCCCTTCTCGGTCTGGGGGCTCGATATCCTCGGCCCTTTCCCTCGCGCTGTCGGGGGCTTTGAGTACTTGTACGTTGCAATCGACAAGTTCACAAAGTGGCCAGAAGTAGAGCCAGTGAGAAAGGTGACAGCACAGTCAGCAGTCAGGTTCTTCAGGTCAATTGTTTGCCGTTTCGGGATCCCTAACAGGATCATCACCGACAACGGTACGCAATTCACTAGTCGCACCTTCATGCAGTACGTCCAAGACCTTGGCGCCAAGGTCTGTTTCGCTTCTGTTGCTCACCCGAGGAGCAACGGCCAAGCGGAGAGGGCAAATGCTGAAGTGCTGCGCGGACTCAAGACAAGGACCTTTGACAGGCTGCGCAAGTGCGGAAGGAATTGGATAGAGGAGCTCCCGGCGGCTCTTTGGTCAATCAGAACGACACCAAGTCGAGCCACCGGACAGACACCCTTTGCTCTAGTCTATGGAGCAGAGGCAGTTCTCCCCACGGAACTCGTATACGGATCTCCTCGAGTACTCGCTTATGATGAGCCCGAGCAAGAGCAACTGCGGCAAGATGACGCATTGCTCCTTGAGGAGGGACGTCTCCAGGCTGCTGTACGAGCTGCTCGATACCAGCAAGCTTTGCGCCGCTACCATAGCCGCAAGGTTAAGGCCAGGAGTCTCGAGGAAGGCGACCTTGTTCTTCGGCGTGTTCAGTCCGCCAAGAATTCCAACAAGTTGACGCCGAAGTGGGAAGGCCCTTATCGGGTGAGACAAGTTACGAGGCCCGGCGCTGTCCGCCTCGAGACCGAAGAAGGCTTACCGGTGAGCAACTCCTGGAACATAGAGCATCTTCGCAAGTTTCACCCCTAAGGCGCGGTTGCCGTGATCCGCTCCGGCAACCACCTTTTGTACAAGCCTTGCCGCTGTTGCATGTAACCCTTTGTACAAAGCCGGGCGCAGACCCCGTGCATCAGTAAAGATTTCGTGTTTTCGCATCGATTGCCTTTTGCATGCTTCTCTTTGCTATTTGCATGTTTTGTTTG
>LR738714.1:181613457-181650949 GCA_902687465.1 Secale cereale
ATGCGCAGCAACGAAAAGATAAAGATAAATGGGGCCCTAGTCTACGCGGTCGCCCTCCTTCCTGCCAAGCTTTGCCACCTTGGCGATGATATGGCCGACCTGCTCCTTCAGGGCCTCCGTGTCTGCATCTGCCGGCAAGCTGCGAAGAACGTTCGTGAGGTTGATCCCCGGGTTGCGGTACACGATCTTCGTCAAGACCCGCTCCAGAGTTCCCGCGCAGAGACGGCGCGACTCCTCGGCCAGCTGCGCGGGGATGCGGTTCCGGAGACCTGCAAGGGCCGGAGCGACACCTCTGAAGAAGAGGCTGAGCTTGGCGCTGTGCGGGAGATCTGGATCCGGCGAGTAGATAAGATGTTCGACCTTCAAAGCAAGCAACTCCTGGTCAATGTTGGACGCAGAAGAAACCAGCTCTTCGGTCCACACCTCAATAGTCTGCCGGAAGAGCTCGGAGGCCTTGTTGACGCTCTCCATCAAGGTTCGCTCCTTGCGGAGCTCATCCTTCAGCTTTGTCTCCTGGGCCCGGGCAGCATCAAGCGATTCCTTCAGGGTGGTGACCTTCAGCTCCAAGTCTTCAATGGAATCCTTGGCGGCCTTCAGCTCGTCACCCCTCTGGGACAAGCTCACCTGGAGCTCTGAGTTGGTGTGAGCATCCTTCTCGCGCTCCAGGATGAGCGCGGCAACCTTCTCGGCGCTCACCTTCATCGCCTTCTCCAGTTGTTCAACCTTGGCGGCGAGCTCTTTCTTGGCGTCCTCCGCGGCAGCCGCGGCGGCCTTCGCCTCTTTCAGCTCCCCGCCAAGGGCAGCCTCGCGAGCGGCAAGGTCTTCTTCATGGGAGTCCAGATCCACCTTCCGCTGCGCGAGCTCTCCTTCTCGCCGGGACATCTCCACCCCGGCGAGGCGCTGCTGTTCGTCGGCTTCGGCCCTCTCAAGTACCCACTCTTGGTACTCGCCGGCGAGACGCTCTCGCTCCTCTGCCACCTGGCGGAGGGCAGCCTGGTTGGCGGCGCTGAGCTCCGCCGCGCGCTTCTCCATCTCTGCCGCAGCCTTGGCGGCAAGAGCCTCCCGGGAAGCGAGCTTTGCTTGCCTGGCCCGGTAAAGGGCCAGGAGTTGATGAAGCAATCGCTCCTCCTCGGGCCCCTCACCTCCACCGGGCGCCTGGACTATCTTCAGGCCTGCGGAGGCGAGGACCTCTCCGTCGAACGCCTCGCCCTCCGCAGGAGCTCGTGACGAAGACCCCCACGGCATCTGGATGAAGACGCCATTGGGGGCCTCGAGATAAAACCTTTGCTCCTCGCCGGCGGAGGGACCGGTGGCCGGCGCAGCATCCGATGCTCCCGCCACCTCCGGGTCGGCGGTGCGGCCACCGTCCCCCTCCCCGGCCGCTGCGTCCGCAGCCGGAGCAGTCTCTTGCGCGGCCGGCTCGGCGGCCTCGCCCACCTCCTCGACGACTGGTGCGTCGCCGCCGCCGCCTTGCGCGTCCTCCTCCTCGAGGATAATTACCTCCGTCTCCATAGGCACAGGAGGAGGAAGATCTAGGAAGAAGAAGAAGACAAAGAAATTCAAGACTCAAGCAAATATCCAAAAAAGACAAGCCAAGAAGACAAGTTATAAAGGTTACCTTGGCGGACGTCCTCAGCGGCGGGCTCCCTCGCCGGGGAGCTCGGCCTCGTCGGGGTAGTCGCCCTCGCCGGGGAATTTGGCCTCGGCGGGGTGGCCGCCCTCGCCGGGCTGCTCGTCCTTGGCGGGGTACTCTGCCTTGGCGGAGTACCCGCCCTTGACGGAGCACTCTCCCTCGCCGGGGAGTCCTGCCTTGGCGGGGATGGCGGTGCCTGCAGCTCCTCGGCGGTGGTCTCCGGGCGCTCTTCCCGCTGCGGCTCCTCCTCTGCACGAAACAAGACAAGGGATGTCAAAATATGAAGATAAAGTCAAAAGCCTCAGACGTACCCCGACAAGCAAAAAGAAAGAACCCCAGACTTACGCTGGGGGCTGCGCTGCGGGCTGCGCTGGGGGCTGCTCATCGGAGCAGTGCCAGAGTCCGGCAGGCTCGGCTCCGGCGCGCCCTCTGTTGCCGCCGCCGCCGAGTCCTCCGCGACCTCAGCCTCGGGCGCCTTGGCCTTCTTCGCGGCGCGATGGGCCAGGGTCCTGAAACCAGAACAGAAGACAGAGTTAGCATCAACAGAAGCTCAAGACAAAAATTAAGAAGATGAAGAATCTCGGATCCTTACTCCTGGTCCTCCTCGTCGTCCTCGCTCAGGGCGGAGAAGTCGTACTCCACCGTGGGCGCGTCGACGCGAGGAACGGGAGGCGAAGACTCCCTCGCGCGCTTGGTATTCGCCGGGGCTGGGGGCTGCGAAGACCCAGCCCCTGTGGCTGCCGGCGCCTGGGGGGCGGGCGGAGCCGTTGCTCCGCTCCGAGAAGACCCCTGCCGGCTCGCTGCCGGCCTGCGGGGCGCCTCCGTCGTGGTCCGCGCCCGGCCCGCCTCTGCTGCGGCTGGTGCGCCGGGCGGCCTTGGCGCGGCTTGACTCCCCCGGGGAGCCGCCCGCCGAGGTGGCTGTTGCCGGGGCGCCTGTGCCCTTTCCCCCGTCGCCGCCTTGCGGAGACGCTTTGCCGGGGACTCCTTCGGGCTTGCCGGGGGCGGGGAGCTCTCCGACGAGGAGAGGTCGTCGGCGTACAACTCTGTAGATCCGCCGGAGTCTTCGGCCTCCTCCTCCTCCTCCTCCTCTGCCTCGGCCGGCTCGCTGGGCCCAGCATCCAGCGATGCGGCCCTCTTCCCCTTGGCGCCTCCGCCCCTCGCGGCGCCTCTGCTTCCTCCGGCGGTTCCCTCCCTTGCCGCGGCCTCCGTCGCGATCCCATGGATCCCGGAGTGCCTCAACGAGGGGACCCCGACGAGCGCGTCGGGTGGGAGGTTCAGCAACCGACGGATCTCCGCCTCTTCCGCCTGGGTGGACGCCTCCTCGGCCTCCGCCTCCTCCGGCGAGAATCCGAAGACTCCTGCCGCCGCGGCTGCGGCGGCCTCCTCAGCCCGAGAAGCTATGTAGGCGATTTCCTGCTCAGTGGTGTCCCGCGTATGCAGCTTGAGGTCCTCCTTGTTGCTCGCCACCTCGACGAGGTTGTCGTAGAAGTTGAGGACGTCGATTGGCTTCGGGGCGATCCACGAGCGGTCCAAGCCATGCGAGTCGCACATCGGCATCATGGCAAGGATTCGGTCCCTCGCGGCGTTGTTGCAGAGCGGCACCACTTCCCGGGGAGTCCGGAACCACTCGGGGTGCGCCGGGTCGTACTTGAAGAGCTCTCGTACCATCCCGCGCAGCTCCAGAGTGGTGAAGTTAAAATTAAGTCCAGGGCGCAGCCGCATGATGTCTGCCGGGCCGCCGTACAACCAGGCCGGCCTCTTCCGGTCCTGGAGGGGGGCGATGCGCCGGCGGAGGAAATCTGCGCCCACCTCGGCAACTGACAGCCGGGCCAGCCGAAGACGGAGGATCCGGACAAGAGCGATGTCGAGCTTGACGTCGTCGGAGTCTAGTTCGCTCCAATCTCTGCCGCGCGCGATAGGCGTTGTGCGCGGCGCAGTAAAGGGTTGCGGCTGGTCCTCTACAATCCAGCACCACTCAGCTCGCCATTCCTCCCACTTGCCGCGGAGCTCCCCCGGCAAGTACGACCCCTTCTTCCCGAGACGGAAGACCCAAGAAATACATCCGGAGAGGGGGGCATCTGCCTCGGCTCTAGGGGTGAAAAAGTGTCTAAAGAGGGCTACGTTGGGGTGGACTCCTATGAAGTTTTCGCACATATGTGCGAAAACGGCCATGGTGAGGATGGCGTTGGGGGTGAAATCAAGCAGATGGAAGCCATACGTATTCATGATATCACAGAAGAAGTTCGAAAATGGAGGGCAGAGACCACAGTGGAAAAAGGGAGCAAAGAAGTAATACCCGCCGGGATAGTGGTCCTTGGCGGCGGCCGGGTATGCTCGGGTGCGGGGATGCGCATCAGTGCCCTTGGACCAGAACAAGTAGTACTTGTTCCAGAGTTCTTCCACACCGAGCTTCGGCGAGAAGACGACGTTCCGCTTCCGGTAAGCGATGAGCTTGGCTGCTTGCTCGGATTTCTCCTTCTTGGACTTCTCCGCTTTCCCCTTGTCGCTCTTTGGGGCCATGGCGGACGCGGCGGAAGGAAGAGGACGAAGAGCTAGGCGGCGGCGGAGCTGTGGAGGCGGAGCGCAAGAAGGAATCTTTTTGCAGGAAGAAGACGACGTAATGAGAGCACAGGGAGGGGAACCGCACCCGCTGCCTCTGCTTTTATGGGGGAGTGGGGGGCGTTTTCCCCTTTCCATTAAGAGATCGTGGGCACGTCCCATCCCACGGCGCCGCAATCGACGCGTGCCGTTACCGTGGGGTGCGGCGGATATGGAAGTGGATTCGGCGCGCCGCGGGCCGCGGGTGCCCGTGCACTGTTTTGGGCCTGGCCCAACAGCGCTCGGCACCGTGTGTGGCCCAGGCCCGGGGGCTCCTGTCGGTGTACTAAGGTAGGGGTACCCTAGTACCCCAACTTGTGCACGGGCAGTTGCAGCTTCCCGCGGCAAGGTTTACTGCGTGCTCGCCGGAGACCTCCCTGCCTCCTATTAAACCATTCAAAAGCAAAGTATACAAAACAGAAGATCGAGACCCCGGCAAGAGGAGCTTGCCGGGAAGGCCGTACCAGGCTCAAGGCTGTTCCACTAACACAAGACCCTGGCAAGAGGAGCTTGCCAGGAAGATTAGAAGGCGTTGCCTCGGCGCTATGCGCGCCCCGGCAAGGGGCCCGGGGAGCGGCAAGTTCCCGGGCCCGGCAAGATCAAGGCCCCGGCAAGGCGCTTGCCGGGAAGGCCACGCTGTGTGCCCGCGCTCCAGCTCATCGGCCCACGCGTCGCCCTGAGGTCTAACCAGGGACGCGTGGCGGATGGTTGTGCAGCCTGGGGTACACGGTGGCACACCACGGCGATAAATCCGTCGCCGTGGCGGACGGAGACGCTAAGGCGGGAGCTTTTGGGGTCGACGGCGACGGGCATTAAATGCCCTTGTCCCCCACTGTTAAAGTAGGTATAGACCACTGTTCTGTACTGTAGCTCCACTGTTCCCGCACTGTTACAACTACCGCCTCTTTTACATTTTTACCCCTTTCTCCTACGTTGACACCTGTCGGTGACCCCTTGCACTATAAAAGGAGGCCCATGCACAACGTGGAGGGGGTTCGAAAGCTAGATTACTCTCACGCACGGTGTAGCTGCTTCTTCAAGCTCCCGAGCGTCCCACTCAATACACAACCAAGCAGGAGTAGGGTTTTACGCATCCGTGCGGCCCGAACCTGGGTAAAACTGCCCGCGCGTCCGCTCCGATCTGCTCTTTGTGCTCCCTCCGCCCTCGTACCGCACAGACAAGGGGCTCCGGTCCCATAGGTGTTCGTGGCGGACAGTTTCCCCCGACACCATGATGCAAATACAGTACTCCTATTCGTTTGTGCTCGCATTGGTATCGTAGTTGGTATTCTGTGGTGCTATGTTTACGATGCGCGACCCATCACAAATGGTTCACTATTATAGAACGTGTATGATAACTTGACAATCACACACATTCACTTTTCCCAAACCGTATGCGATAACTAATTACGAAGATTAGCTAATCATCGTACGACTGTCGGACAGGATTATGAAACGTCGGACCATGGTAACATCGTCGTACACGACAACTACCGCACATGCTATTATGTGGTGCATGTCAGGACCCCTATCCTAAGTCACACCGGTCTAGCATATAACACATCATATCACTTTGCGGCCTCACGCACGGTATCCCCACGGGTGCCACCTTACCTGGCCCGAGACCGTTTGCGCATTTTGGCTCACGTATATGATAGTGTCGCTATCATCCATATGACAGAGAACCCGAGCCGACCTGACTAGTTATAAACCCAAGGTGGCACTAACTTACAGGGACATGCATACATGACCCAGCAACGAACGTGTCGGTCACCAACGTATGTACCCAAGTCTTAGTAAGCTACAAGGACTTAAAGGAACAACGCGTGACATTTCCCCAAAGGGATAAACACATGAACGAAGAAGCACACATGCCGGCCAACCTAAGTGTTCTGGAGCAGTAGCAAGCTACCATGGCTCAGTGGAAGCACTAGGAGACATTTCCCCATTAGAGAGGCTACCAAGAGGAAACAACTAGGTTGTCGGATCCCACACATACCAAGCATTTCAATAACATACACACAATATGCTCAATATGTGTAAATACAACATGGCATCACAACAAGACTCTATGAAACAAAGTATTTATTCATTAGGCTCCGAGGAGGCAGATATTACAAACATGGGTCTCATGACCCAACATTCAGAGCATACA
Organism: Secale cereale; assembly: GCA_902687465.1. NCBI lineage: Eukaryota > Viridiplantae > Streptophyta > Magnoliopsida > Poales > Poaceae > Secale > Secale cereale. Next base: position 181,619,844 of record LR738714.1, read on the forward strand.
AGCAACAAGCGGAAGCATAACATGTCTGAGTACAGACAACTACAAAAGCAAAAAGGTTGAAGAGCCTGACTATCTACAACACTCGTACAAGATCGTAGCTCAGGTAACAAGCTACTTGTCGAAGTCCAAGCGGAACTACTAGTGAGACAGAAGTCTCATCTGCAAAACATAAATTAAGAAAACATGAGTACAAGGTACTCAGCAAGACTTACATCAGAACCTATCCAAGATGCATTTGTATCAAGAAGGCAAAGTGGGGTTTAGTTGCAGCAAGCCAGCTTTGACTCTGTGGCTATCCTGTACTACGACTGCTAGTAACTCTTTGAGGTGGCGCACACGAGTCCACTAATCACCACTCAATACACCACTATGGATTCATCCCCGTCTCCCTACGAGAAGGCCAACCATAGCACTCACACTTGTCTGCACTCACACTTGTCTTGAGTATTTTAGAGTATCCACTTCCAGTTATCTATGTACCATGTAAGCATCCAAGAAGTCCATAACCGTGGACCCGGATATTCGAATAGATCATGAAAACCCTAGAGGGGTGTACTTCTTCAGACACGCTCTCGCCACTTACCGACATGTACATGTCGTATTCGGGTTGTCGGCCACGACCTGACTAACCACACAAGACTCTAGTCCAGGTTTATCGCCTATTCAGGTTCCATCCACAAGGGAGTCCGGACAAGGTTTCCATCACGGCCCCAAACAATGTGAGAAGGGTTCCCAAGCCCACCATTCGGGTGCCACTTGGTACACCGTGCCACCTGTGCCTAGTCTGTCCCAAGCCCACCCTGCCGGGTGCCACTTGGTAGAGAAATAACACTACCTACAAACACCAGAAACTAGTTGCGACTCCTTGACAGAGACCAAGTTGGTTAATAAGTCGAAAGGGGCACTTAAGCATTCCAATGCGTGGTAGTAGATAGTCATTGGACAACATACACAGAACTCAGTGCTTAAGGACGGTTCCAGTGAGACAACCCACCATGTACTCCTACATGGCCTCTCACCGCTACCTTTACCAAAACGTGTTCACACACTTAACTCTCAGCATCAGAACATAGCAAGCCAATTAAATAACCAGTGGCAAGCCAATTAAATAACCAGTGGCAAGCCAATGAGTACTTTGAATGTACTCGCAAGCAACCCATGATGTGGTAACAATGCAATGGAACAATAATGAAAAATCTAGCAGGAAGCTAGAACAATATGCTATCATCAAGTTTATGCATCAATAACCTCGCGTAACCTCGAAGTCAGGTTACCGATATCAACATGAATATGATTCAACTCATCGAGTCAAGTCACCATCCTTGACTTGTCACACACATACCAACACAGATGAAGTAAAATTCTGGACATAGTTTAAGTAGCACCACCCAACTGTCCATGACCGTGGACACGGCTATTCGAATAGTTTTACGCTCTGCAGAGGTTGTACACTTTACCCACAAGATCTGGGGAACTTCCGTGTCATCCACGACCCGCGGTACCTCAAGTACCCGGGGTAAGCACCCGGTCATTACCTTTCCTTAGACGACACTAACATAGAGTCCACTCGTTGGCACACGGCCCTCGGGTACAAACAGTAGATCACGGGACTTGCCCTAATTTCAATGTTCACGCGTACCCGAAGGGACCAACGGTGTGTCCGGTGCCCTGTGAAAATAGTCATGGTCGTCTATCCAAGCACGACCCCGTCCCGGGAAAGACCTCAAGTCTTCCCGTCACTAGTAATGCGGGCACCATGCTAGTATCGACCTACGTAATCAATAAAGCCCCGTCCCATAAGGGGTAGTGTGGTTGCACATGTTTGGTTGGGACGGTAGTCACACATAAATCTAATCCATCATTCCACCATGCACATGATCTACCGGCACATCACTTCTTTCTCAAGTGATGACCTAACACTTCATCACCCTCGGGCATTAGGGGCACCCGATGGGTTCATGCAAATATTTCAACTACGAGGGTTAATATCACACATTCATCATATAAGCATCATGACCAACTATTTGCATGTCATCTAGCACATAGCAAGATCAACAATAAGGCATGCATCATGTGGTGGTTCATCTAGGTTACCATCGTAACCCTATCATCATGCATCGGAAACAAATGGGTTCCGAGGAACAAGTGTATCATGGTCAAAGGGCTGCTTGCCTGGATTGGCTTGGTCTTCAAAGTCTTCAAGTCCTTCTCCTTCTTCTTCCACAGCAACCTCGTCAAATACGGGATCTATACGTCGCATAATAACCACGGGAAAACAAGAATACAAATAAAACAGAAAAATGTCAACTCATTTTTGTAAAATACTAGAGAGATTTCTAAGATGGGGAAAAATCTTAGTTGGAGTTTTGGAGTTACAGAATAGGATATATTGATTTTTGAACAGGAGTATTACTACCCAAATTTGAATTTAAATTTGAACAGTACAGAAAAGTTCATGGATTTGAATGAAAGTGGTACCATTAAATAGGTTGGAATATTGCAAGATTTTAGGAGTTGGAAATATTTAATTTGGATCAATATTCTTTTCTGTATAAATGTTTAAATCATTTACAGAAAAGAAAAAGAAAAAGGGGTCCTGTGCACTGGGCCAGAGAAGGCCACAGTGCACGGCCCAGACGGACTGGCCCAGCCGCACGGGAGCCAGCGCGCGCTCGTCAGGTTTTCAAACCTGACGGGCGGGGCCCGTGGGTCAGCGGCACAGAGGAGGGGGAGAGAGGTGGGGGGTGACAGGCGGGGCCCGCCTGTCATCTCTAACCCCACGGCCACGGCGGCGGCGAGCTCACCGGCAAGGATTCCGGCCACGGCGACGGCAACGGAGGCCAGGGACGTGACCAGCGTCGTGTTGCGGTTGCAGTGGTGGTGGTGCGGCACGGCGGGGAGTCCTGGTTCGCCGGCGACGAGGTGGGGCGGCGGAAGCTCGTCGGACAGTGGTTGCTGCGGCCGTTTCTGACTGCAACAGAGAGGGGAAACGAGGGGGAAAGAGTCAGTGAGGTGCGGCGGTTCCGAAACGGGTGGAAGGAGGGGCAGGGAAGGCCCGTACCACGAGATCGCCGGCGGCCCGATGCGGCGGAGCTCCGGTCGATACCGAGCACTTGGGCGTCCTGGGGAGGACTGGAGGGTGCTGGGGGATCAGTGGGGTGGTGTGAGGCTTGTGGTGGTGTTGGGGAAGCTCGGGAGGGCCTATTTATAGGGGCTCGACGGAGACCCGTGGTCCAGTGCGCCGGCGAGCTCCGGCTCGAGGCTACAGCGCACGGGAGGCCAGCAGAGTGAATCTGGGGAGTTCCTGGACGAGCTCCACGTCCAGCTGAGGTGAGAGGAGGAGCGGGGGAGCGTCAGAGGCGCGCGCGCGTGTGAAGCAGAAGAATGGCCGAAGCGGGCGGCCGGTGCGCGTGCGACGACGTTCACTGGAGGGCGCTGGAGGAGGGGGGACAGCGCCGGGGACGTCGCGGACGTCGAGGCGCCTCGACTGGCGCGAGGGGGAGGCCCGAGGCTGTCGGGGATCGGCGATTGGCTGGAGCCAGCGTGCGGGTGCACTGTTGCGCGCTCCAGAGCGTGCGTTTGACTGGCATCGCCGCGCTCTCGCCGGTTTGGTCCGATCCAGCATGTCCAACAGTGTCCAGCACGTAGAGGGAGGAGTAAAGAAATGCCCTGAGGCCTTGGATGCCCTGGAGATGCTGAGAGAGAGTGAGAGTGTTGGTAAAATGGTGGAAACCTACTGTACAACAAGGTAAAACAGAGGTTTCACCCCTCAATCATGGAGCTGAGGTGCTGGGGGAGTTACTGGAGGTAGCTGGTAACTCAATGAGCCTGTGGTAAGAAATTGAGGCCATGGAGAAAAGTGAAAGTGGTCAAATTGGAGGTTTTAGCATTTCTGCAGAAGGTGTTTGATCAGTGTTTGATCAAGTAAATGAAGTCCACTTGTCATGGCACTTGACAGGGTTGAAAGACATGAGAAAATAGGGTGCTTCACCAAATTTGGGCTCATTTGAAGAAACTAGCCAATGTAACTTTGGTGAACCCTAGAAATCAGCAGGAACAGTTTCATCTTGATTGAGTCAAGCTAATCATCTCCCCTTGATGCATCACTTGGTGTAGCATCATCATTTGGGGTATTGATCATGCCCACAAAGTTTGAAGCTCCAGATAAAAAGTTGGTAATGTAAAGTTGTTCAAATTTGCATTTGAACAGAAAGGGTTTTGAGGTGATCTGATTAAGTTTCTCTATTCAAATTCTTGTGCCATTTGGTCTTGGTGCCATATTAGGTCATTCTAGCATGTGCACCAAGTTTGAGAGCATTTGGACAAGTTTGGCAATGTAAAGTTGCTCAAACTTCAAATATGGACAGAATGGTTATGAAGGGGTCTGAGGAGGTTTTCTTGCTTCCCAAGGCATGGGACTTGACAAGATCATCAAATATGTCATATATGACATGATAGAATTTCCCTGGAATTTTTGGAGAAAAATTCCTTTGTAAATATTTCAAAAGCTTGAAATATCCAGAAAGGGTTTTAGAGGGTTTAGCCCATTATTTTGAACATGACCAAGTGTTGAAACTCTTATATATGGACAATATATGTCCTATGAGTCTCTCTGAATTTTGGCAAATATTTTTGGAACAGTTAAATAATTTTTCCCTATTAAAGACCATTTCTGGCCTTAAGAAAAAGCTTTTAAATAAAATAGGAAAATAACTTTTAAAATTATCCCTTTGTGGTTTCTGGGAGTCCTATGATTACTAGGTCTCAAATAAACCTTTTGAAATAATTTTCACACCCTAAATCAAGTACTTGCAGTGCAAATCTCAATTCAGGGGTTTTTGGAAAACTAAATTTATAAAATACTTTTTGGCCAAATTAATTTTGTAAGAAAATACTATACTGCTATATAACACTTGGCATGATCATTGGGCAGAAGTTTTGGGTATGGAGATGAAATCTACAAGAGATAATAGTTGACTTTAATGAGCACATGAAAAAGCAAATGAAGAAAACTCAATTCCAAATAAAAGCCAAATGATGCTAAAAAATTTTGCTGGTCCAAATTTTCAGGCTTCAAAGATACAAATAACATGTTACAAAATGCAGGGTGTGACAACAACCCACCATGTACTCCTACATGGCCTCTCACCGCTACCTTTACCAAAACGTGTTCACACACTTAACTCTCAGCATCAGAACATAGCAATGCACTCCAATTCATTCCCAATGAATCAGACCCGACACACTCTAAGCAATAGCAGGCATGGCATGGTAAGAACACAACATGGCTTCAATCAACTCCTACACATGCTAGTGGGGTTCAACTATTTACTGTGGCAATGATAGGTCATGCAGAGGAATGGGTTCAACTACCGCAGCAGAAAGTAGCAGTTGAATCGTTGTTGCCTAATGCAATAACAAAGAGCAGGAGCGAGAGAGTGGGATTGTACCGGAATGAACAAGGGCGTTTGCTTACCTGGTAGATCAACAGGGGGGCACTGCTCCTCAGACAGGTACTCTGGAACGGTCTCCGGAGCAGGACCTATCGAGAAGGACGGTGCCAACAATCAAACACAAGCATATGCAAGAATATGATGCATGAATATGGCATGAAGATGTGATGTTGTTTGAACTAATGCAACTAGCATTTATTTGGTTGAAGTCCATTTGAACCAAGGGTTCAAATGCACCTCCAAATTAAACAATTATAAATGCCATTTATGTGTTTTCATATATTCAGTAGGTATAACTTCATTTGTCATGCATGAAAATGGTACAAATGGATAGATTGAATTTTTTTGATAAATTTTCATATAAAATTTATTTCATTCTGAGCTACGTTGAATTTCTGTGATTTTTTTGAAGTTTAAACCAATTTCTGAAATAAATAAATCATTTAAGATTTATTTAAATCCCAGAAATGGATTACTGCGTCAGCATAACCAAAGCATGACGTCAGCGGGTCAACCAGGCTGACCAGAGTCAAACCTGACAGTTGGGTCTACTGGTTAGTGACTCTACTAATTAACTGAGTTAATTAGTGCTAAACTAATCCTAACCAAAAAGTCAGCAGGGCAGGGCCCACAAGTCGGTGGCTATACTAATTAACTAAACTAATTAATTAAAACTAAACGGGGTCAACTAACTGGGGGGACCCACCTGTCATTGACCCACAGGGTCAAAACTGTCAGCGGTGTCAAACCCGCCGGCGTTAAGCCGCCGGCAGCAGCAAACGCGGCGGACGGCGTCGGAAACGCCGCTCCGGGGACCATTTGGACGGCGGAGAGCATCTACGGGCTGCGGAGCCTCGTCCGCATCCTTATACGCCAACGGAAGGCTGCGGGGGCGCCGGAGCTGGCCTGTGCGAAGCTCGCGGCGGCGACCGGAGTTCGGGTGGTGGTGGGCCTGGCGCTACGGAGCACGGGGAGGCCAGACGAGGTGTGCTACGGGCTCGTGGTGAGCCGCTGGGCACGCTAGTGTGCTCGTCTACGAGCTGCAAGGGTTGTGGCCACGACGGCGACAAGGCACGGCGGCGGTGATGTCTCGGCGTCGGCAGGGAACGGAGCTGGAGCTCGCAAAGAAGAGGGGGAGAAGAGGAGTTCGGTAGAGGAGCTCACGGAGAGTCGAACGGCGGTCTCAGCGGGCTCGGGGAGGCGGCGGAGACGACGGAGAGTCACCGGCGATCTCAGTGGAGAGGCGGCGGTCTCTAGCTCGAAGGCGAGGCTGCAGGGCGTCCAGCGACGTGTGGCTCGTCGGAGAGGTAGATGACGGCGTGGCGCAGCTTCTGGCGTGTCGACAGGGCATGGAGTGGCCTGTGGCCACGGCAGCGGTGAGGGCGGCGATGTTGGCGCTCGGGTCCAAGCGAGAGAGGGAGACAGAGGAGGGGAGAATCGACGAGAGAGTGCGAGAGAGGTCCAGGGCGCTTCATGGCAACGACCAGAAGGTCCAGCGACGAGGGGGGAGGGGCAGGCAGGCAGGGAGGAGGTGGCAGCCATGCGCTCGGCGGTGGCGCGTGCCCCTGCCTTCTGTCGTCGCCAGGAGGATGACGACTGGCAGATGGGCCGGCCCAGCTGGGCCACAGAGCGCCAGGCCAGCAAGTGGCCCAGGTAAGCTCTAACTCATTTATTTCCTTTCCTGTTTTCTATTTCTGTAATTATGTTTTGAGTTAGTTTCTAAACTAAATCATTTATATTCTTCTGACCCTTTTTGTAGGGACCTAAGGAATTAATCCAAAGCCCCTCACAATAAAAAATCAGAATTTTTGGACATATATAAAATATATAATTAATATATATCCAAGGCAAATAGTTATTGCATTAATTCCAAATGCCCAAATAATATTTATGATCTTCTAAAAATATTGGTTTGAATTTTACCTCTGACCAATATTTTTAGAGAGAAACATGAACATTTTCTTGGACCCTTTTGGAGCTATTTTTATTTGGGTCATTTTTCAAAAAGGTTTCTGAGGGTTTCACAAGTCCCCAATTCAAATTCATTTGAAAATTTAAACATGATGCAAACACCAAGCTAGCCTAGTGCATACCAAAACTAGGGTTGTGACAGTGCAATGTTTATGATGCATACTTCATGAGAAACAATTCATGGTTGTGAATCGTCTACGATAAGGCAATTATTACAAATATTTAGTTTGCCCGCACCGTTTGTAATATTGTCTTACATCGCACACGCCTTGCAAACGGCAACTGTGTGCATGCTTGTTTACTTTTCCCCTCTGTGAATAGTGCCATTGCTTCTTTGTGGTTGGAAGATGGTTCAATTGTTTCTGATCATGACCAAATGGCTGCTGCTATCTGGCGGGATTTTAAATGCAGGATGGGGTCTAGTCAAGGTGTTCAAATGTCTTTTGATCTCTCTTCTATTCTGGACAGGTTGGAGGGCCTAGATTCCTTGACAAAAATGTTCTCCAAGGAGGAAATGGATAATACTATTAAGGGCATGCCTATTGAAAAGTCCCCTGGGCCAGATGGTTTCAATGGTCTATTTTTCAAGAAGTGTTGGCCCATTATCAGTCAGGATTTCTATGCTCTGGCTTCTGCTTTTCATGAGGGGACTGCTAATCTGGAGAACATAAACTATTCTTATATCACCCTGGTTCCCAAGAAAAGATCTCCTGAAACTATCAATGATTATAGGCCTATCTCTCTCACTGGTATGGGGATCAAATTTCTTTTAAAGATGGCTGCAAACTGATTACAGTTGGATACTATGAGATGTTTGCATAAAAACCAATATGGTTTCATCAAATCTAGAACTATTCAGGACTGTGTTGCTTGGACCTTGGAGTATCTGCACCAGTGCCATCAGTTCAAAAGGCCTATTATCATTCTCAAGCTAGAGTTTGAGAAAGCATTTGATTCCATTGAGCATGAGGCTATTTTTCAAATTTTGAGGCACAAGGGATTTAATGAGAAATGGATTTCTTGGGTTAAGCAGTTCTAGGCCTCTAGAACATCTTCCATCCTCCTTAATGGAGTTCCATGGAACAAGTTTGCCTGTAAGAAGGGGGTTAGGCAGGGTGACCCTCTCTCACCTCTCCTATTTGCCATTGCTGCAGATCTGCTGCAGTTAGTTGTCAATGATATGCATCATAAAGGGCTTTTAGAGCTTCCTATACCCTGCCATGATAAGGATTATCCAAATATCCAGTATGCTGATGACACCCTTATTATTTTGCCTGCTGTGGAATCCCAATTGTTGTTCTTGAAGAAAATGTTGCTTCTGTTCTCAAAATCCACTAGGTTGCATGTAACTATCATAAGTCATCCATGCTGCCCATTAATGTGGGTTCAGTGGAGATTGCTAGGCTGGCCACAGTTTTTGGTTGTGTGGTGGGAAATCTTCCTTTTACCTATCTTGGGCTCCCTGTGGGAATTACCAAACCTAAGATCATGGACCTAATGCCTCTGGTTGATAGTATGGAGAGGAAACTTTCTGTGAGCTCCTCTTTCCTTGCTCATGGAGGAAGACTGCAATATCTAATCTCTGCCCTCTCTTCTGTGCCTGGATCTGCTACCTGGTATTCTAAAACAGTTGGAGAGAATACAGAGGCAATGTCTTTGGAGAAGGTATGGGCAAGAATCTGGTCAGTCCTTGGCTGCTTGGGGTTTGGTCTGCCGGCCCAAAAACAAAGGTGGACTTGGTATTTTGAATTTGAAGGTGCAGAATGAGGCTCTGCTTCTCAAACATGTCAGTAAATTTTACAATAAAGTTGATGTGCCCTCGGTCCAACTCATCTGGAACACTTACTATCAAGGAAGAGTTCCTCATGCTACAATCATTTGTGGCTCCTTCTGGTGGAGAGATATATGCAAGTTAATGGATAAGTTCAGGATGGTTAGTGCTGTGCATGTTAATAAGGGTGACACTGTCTTGTTTTGGTCTGATTCTTGGCCCTTGGGGGACTCTAGTATCCCTCTTGAACAAAGGTTTGCCAGGCAGTTCTCTTTTTCCATTGATCCTCTCATTTCTGGTGCTGAGATCTTTGAGTTTACTGAGCTCACCTACTTATTTCATTTACCTCTCTCTGAGAGAGCTTATGGAGAGCTACAGACTTTGCAAAACCTCCTTCTGCACTCCAAGCAAAATCTTCAGCTGAATGATACGTGGGTATGGAAAGAGGATGGTAATGGTTACACTGCTAAGAAATATTACTCCTTCTTGCACAAGCATATTGTACTCAACCCAATTTTATACTGGGTTTGGGCTAGTTGTTGCACTATGAGAATCAAGTTATTTGCTTTGATGATGATCATGGATAGGCTGAACACTCAGGATACGCTGGAAAGAAGACACTGGAATGTATCTGATTCAAATCATTGTGTACTCTATCCCACATGCACTAAGGAGGACAGAGATTATCTCTTCTTTCAATGTAACTTCAGTTGCAGGGTCGGGAATTACCTTCAAATGAATTGGATGGCAGGAGATGATATGATTGCCATTGCATACCACTCCAGAAAGGATTTTGGCAAGCCTTTCTTCTTTGAAGTGGTTTTCCTAGCCTGCTGGAACATCTAGAATATTAGAAATGATAGAGTTTTCAGGAATATTACACCTTCTTTTCGTAGGTGGAGGTCTAGCTTTATTTTGGACATTTCCCATTTGGTTCATAGAGTTAAGCCTAAGTTCAAAGAGGATTTCCTTAGATGGATTTCCTTTTTGCCTCCTTGAGGTTAGCTTGACTTTTCCTCTTTGTTTATTTTTTCCTTTGGGTATCTTGACCTTGTAAATTTTGTACATTTGTAAATTTTTTTGGGAGGAATAAATTTGCTGTGGAGCCCATGCCTTACAGTTTCAGGTCAAAAAAACGGTGTCGGATTATGATTTATATCGCAAACGTTTGTGTTTTACCAACCATGTGTGCCGTAACGACCTGGAGAGCCTAATTTCACCGTAATTTAATTGCTACTATTTCAAATTGTGTCGGATTTGAATTTGAATGTATGCTATAGCTTTATTCATTCCCATCAGGTTCAAACAACCAATGCATTATTCGATTCATAGGTACATATGTTCAAGAATTACATAAGAACCAAATAAAGAATGATGAACCACAGTTGTAATTTAATTGCTACTATTTCAAATTGTACCAGATTTGAATTTGAATTTGAATGTATGCTATAGCTTTATTCATATCCATCAAGTTGAAACATCCAATGCATTATTCAATTCATAGGTACATATGTTCAAGAACTACATAAGAACCAAATAAAGAATGATGAACCATAGTTGTATACTTGTACTATTAAAGACGGTAAAGAAAGAGGCGCAATACATTCTGGTTGCTGAACAAGGCGAAGAGGAATGCCCATATTGTGCCCTCCTCCATGCAAAAGGCACGCACGACTCTAGTCCAACCCATTGTGATGGCTGACCGCCCATCCTTCACGGTGAAGACATGTAGATAATCATCGTGTTCTGGTCGAAATACATTAACCTTTGCGTGCCCACCAATCATGTAGTTTGAGAGGTAATGTTGAGTAAACTACTTTGGGAACCACTGCAAAGGAAAAAGATTCAGCTATTTTCATCTAACACAACTCATTATGGGCAGTAAAAAGAAGGCTGCAGAGTTCTTATTTACCATCGTGCAGTTCGCTGTTGTCTTGGATAAAGTGTAAACAAATAGTTTAATTGCCATCTTTTGATCCATTTTACTAAGAATCTGTATCAGCTTCCTCACTTGATGATGGTTCATCGATATCTCATTTCTCCATAGGCAGAAAGGGTCAAAGCGCGGATCTTTATAAATGACATATGTACCTAAAATCACCAAGTTAATATTACAAGCTAAACAGAAATTGCACAATGTTGTAGTACAACACTTTTTTATAATATCTTATAACATCCAATAAACTCACATATTAGATGAATTAACATATTATATTATGGGCCAGAAAGACTTTATTGCATTCTTACAAATTATCGACTAATTAACTACTGTTGTATCCATGGGTTAGAGTTTGTTTGAGCTAGTTCGGGCTCAAATAGCCCTAAAGTATATCCAAACATGAGGGCTAGTTTGATCTAGTTGCATCTAACCCACCCAAAAAACTATCCAACTTAAGAAGTGCTAATTGGAGCTAGTTCTCCTAGTGCATTTATTGTCAATCTAACCCTGTCATCCAAACACCTCTTCGGATGGAGTTAGTTCAGGATTAGTCATGAGCTAGAAACTAACTCTAACCACTAGCTAATTTGTGTATACAAACATGGCTATATTGATGTTGTTGTTGCTGCTGCTCTTCTATGTATATCTAGACATCATCAGAACATTAAGGTAACACTCTTCCTTGTTGCTATGTAGCCTAGGATTGCATATTGAGACATTAAGTACAGAGCATGTTGCCATGTAGCCTCAGATATATTACATATGGCCCTAGTTAACCTAACGATAAATGGGTTAAAGATATATTCAGTTAAGAGTCTGATTCATCGATTAGTCTCTTATCAGACACCGGCCTATATTGTACCAGCTACCGATATCCTGAACAGTGAGTATATATAAGCCATGGGATGAAACTAACCTCGAAGGAAAACAGCAGTCGTTCCCAAAATTTTCCTCTGTAGGTACATCAAGAGGCATGTTAAGCACAACAAGATAAACATCAATCAAAATTATCCATGGCACACAAAATAATCTCCAAAAGATAGCTTCTGTGTGCAGGTTTAAGCACGCTAGTAAAGCAAAACAAGTGGAAATGTGTGCTAACTGCAATAGGCCTATCATTTAACAACAAGCAGACATAGTCATTCAAACTGGTATTGTGCCGGTCTAAGTACACTGGTTATTGTTAAATAAAAATGGAAAAGCGTGTTAACTACAAGATACAACAACCAAATGTAGTCATTCATAGTGGTATTATTAAAACTGGTATTGATGAAATTGAACTACACAGTTCATACTTGCACATATAGAACATCACATTGTGAATAACTGGAATAAACAAGGCATACTACGAACAACAAAACGTAGCATTTGAAACTGGACATATGCTAACTACAAACAACCGAACAATCAAAAAACTTTGAAAGAGGCATATGCTAGCTATAATAGGCTTAACAACAAGCAAATATATGCATTCCTATTGGTATGTTTAAAACTGGATTGGTGAAATGTACTGCACAGTAAATAATTGCACATATAGAGCATCACATTGTGAACAACTGAAATAAACAAGGCATACGGCAAACAACCAAATATAGCAATTAAAACTGGACGTATTCTCACTACACTACAAAAAGGACTCGACAAAAAAATGATGGGTTTCCCGCTGTGAAGAGGCACGACAAAACAAATCTTGGGTTTGCTCACTTGGCACTGATGGGCTCGTTCCCGTGGGAAGAGCACGGAACCTGGATGCGCTCCATGTTGTCGCCGATGGGTTCCTTCCCCTCGGAAGAGCACGGCTGTAGGGTGCCCTCCCTGCTATTGCAGACGGGCTCTTTCCCCTTGGAAGATCCGGAAAGGGTGCCCTACTCGTGGTCTACATCGATGAGGTCTAACTTGGAAGATGTGGATCCCAAGCCAGCGTCGCAGAACGTGTCCTTCAGAAATGACAAAAGGGGCTCGATGGCGATGTAGGATTGCAAATTGTTGACAGCCAACTACAGGAGATCAGAAGCGGGGCCGTGGATGAGATCAATGGCGGTTGAACCCAATGGGTTGGGGTGGACCACTTAACCTGTGACATAACCCGCCTCAGGTCGTCGCAGTCGACGACTGTAACAGCCTGGATTTTGGCCTTTTTCTTTTTGTTTTGATTAATTTGGTTTTTGCTTTGTTTTTTCTTTTGGAGTGGATATGTGGCCTTGTCACATGGGAAATCACCATAAGTTCCTCTCCCAAGTGGTTCATCATCCTCAAATCTTTCCCATGATCATGCCATTTCCATCCTAGCCCAACTCCATAATTCTTTTTCTTGGGGAAAATTTATTTTATTAAAGGAATAACCTCAAGTGCCCTAGGATGTGAAGCGACCTATATTTCTGTCCATTAAAAAATTCCCAAATAATTCTCTAAATTTTTTGGGTCATATCTTGCTCAAATATGTCAAAATGCTTCCATGGCCAGTTCAAAAATAATCCCCCAATATTACCTCTTCACTTCTATCCAAAATGGCACTTTGTGAAGGAAGTGTCATTTATCTTATCTTGGTTGCTCCCAAACTTTTTGGGCATTATTTTATGTCCAAATAAGTGCCTCATGCCAAAAATCAACTTCATTTGCCTAGCCAATCTTCCTTAGTGATTTTTCAAAGTTTATGTTTAAATAAAAGCTTTGTGAAGGAAGTACTAGCTAGGTTTATTCAAATGCGTTGAAATTTTGCACACTCCTTAATGTGCTCAAATCTTCACACTCCTCCAAATTTCAGCCCCATCCAATCATCTATGTGAGCATAGGACCAATTTTTTTTGTTAATATTTTCAGGTTGTGAAGCAAATATAATTTATATTGCTTCATTAATTCTGAGAAATTACCAGATTATGCTCCTACCCAAATAACTTATCTCCACCAAATTTGGGGTAATTTCCTTAAGCCATTTGATCACCAAAATTATTGCAAGTTTCTGGTCAATGAGGATGTTTGTGAAGCAAGTACCATTTTGGCTTGTCCAATTGGTATGAAATTTTTACAGTATCATCACCTATCCCAATCATCATGATCTACCCAATTTGAGCTCAAGTTGGTACTCCGTGTGAGTGCACCTTCCTGATCAAGTTCTGGACCTAAATGTGTGTTGCACAGCAACTATATTAGTTTGTGGTCCAAATCCCCTCAAAACCTCCAGGATCATAGTCCTTCCTAAGCAAATCACCCCAGACAACTCCGTTGGCCCCAATCTATTCCCTGTTGATCACCAGTGCTCATCCAAGTTTGCTACAACAAACTTTACTCGAAGCCTCACATCTCTGCTTGGCCTTTTCTCTTGATCCATCATCTCCCTCGGGCTCACTGATGCAGGGACTCATCACTAGACATCTCATTGCAGCATCACTTGTCCTCTTCATGCCAGTGCCCATGGTGACTGCTGCCCTGGCGAGGCGTTTCTCGTGCTCTGGCGGCATCCGGAGCGTTCTGAACGCCGGCGAGCTCTGCCTCAACGGAGTTCGCGTGTCCTAGCCAGCCGACCTGACTCCCCCTTCCGCTCCCATCGCTCTCGTGTCCCTGCCCCCTCCAAAAACCTCCTCAACGGAGCTAGACGCCGTGCGCCCACGGGCAAATAGTGCCGACATGAAATTGAATGCGCTCGTCTTCTTCCTTCCTGTGCTCCCTTGGCTCTTTCTACCCCGTGAGCTTCTCCATGTTCCTCCTGCGTCACCAACCTCTGAGCTCATGCGCGTGCACCCGCGTCCGCGGCGCAGGCCACGCATCCGCGATGACACCAGCTCGACCCCCTCCTCCCCTACCTATATAAGGCCTCCCTGCCCCCGTCTTGCCTCACCAACGACCTCTACCCACTCCCGCACGACTTCCCGACCACTTCCCTGAGCTCCAAGAGCTCCCGAGCCCTCCAATCTCCGCCTCAGTCACGGGTGGCCACGGATGACCCACAATTGTAGGGAATCTATCGTAGTCCTTTCGATAAGTAAGAGTGTCGAACCCAACGAGGAGCAGAAGGAAATGATAGGCAGTTTTCAGTAAAGTATTTTCTGCAAGCACTGAAATTATAGGTAACAGATAGTTTTGTGATAAGGTAATTGGTAGCAAGTAACAAAAGGTAAAAGTAAATAAGGTGGAGCAAGGCGGCCCAATCCCTTTTGTAGCAAAGGACAAGCCTGGACAAACTCTTATATAAAGGAAAGCTCTCCCGAGGACACATGGGAATTATCGTCAAGCTAGTTTTCATCACGATCATCTGATTCGCGTTCGGTACTTTGATAATTTGGTATGTGGGTGGACCGGTGCTTGGGTGCTGTCCTTACTTGGACAAGCCTCCCACTTATCATTAACCTCTAATGCAAGCATCTGCAACTACAAAAGAAGTATTAAGGTAAACCTAACCTTAGCCTGAAACATATGGATCCAAATCAGCCCCTTACGAAGCAACGCATAAACTAGGGTTTAAGCTTCTGTCACTCTAGCAACCCATCATCTACTTATTACATCCCAATGCCTTCCTCTAGGCCCAAATAATGGTGAAGTGTCAAATAGTCGACGTTCACATGACACCACTAGACGAGAGACAACATACATCTCATCAAAATATCGAACGAAGACCAAACTCACATGACTAGTAATAGCAAGACTTCTCCCATGTCCTCAGGAACAAAAGTAACTACTCACAAGACATAATATGGTTCATGATCAGAGGGGTATTAATATGCATAATGGATCTGAACATATGATCTTCCACCAAATAAACCAACTAGCATCAACTACAAAGAGTAATCAACACTACTAGCAACCCACAGGTACCAATTTGAGGTTTGGGTACAAAGATTGGATACAAGAGATGAACTAGGGTTTGAGAGGAGATGGTGCTGGTGAAGATGTTGATGAAGATAGCCCTCCCCAAGACGGGAGAGTTGTTGGTGATGACGGCGGTGACGATTACCCCTCCCGATGGGAAGTATCCCCGGCAGAGCAGCTCTGCCGGAGCCCTAGATTGGTTTCCGCCTCGGTTCCGCCTCGAGACGACGGCGTCTGGTCCCGAAAGCCTCCTTATGATTTTTTTCAGGTCAAAACACCTCATATAGGAGAAGATGGGCATCGGGGGCCTTCGGGGGGCCCATGAGACAGGGGGCGCGCCCTGAGAGGGGGGGCGCGCCCCCACCCTCGTGGGCAGCCGGTGGCCCCCCTCGTAAACTTCTTTCGCCAGATATTTTTTATATTTTCTGAAATGGAGTTCTGTTGAGTTTCAGGGCTTTTGGAGTTGTGCAGAATAGGTTTCCAGAGTTTGCTCCTTTTCCAGCCCAGAATTCCAGCTGCCAGCATTCTCCCTCTTCTTGCAAACCTTGTAAAATAAGAGAGAAAAGGCATAAGTGTTGTAACAAAACAAGTAATAACAGCCCATAATGCAATAAATATCAACATATAAGCATGATGCAAAATGGACGTATCAACTCCCCCCAAGCTTAGACCTCGCTTGTCCTCAAGCGCAAGCCGATAACGAAAAATATGTCCACATGTTTAGAGATAGAGGTGTCGATAAAAGCAAAATACGGACATGAGGGCGTCATGATCATTTTCATAACAGCAACATATATATATTGTCACATGATTCTTAAGCTAAAGTAACAATTCATTCACAATATTAAGCATGAATCATAAACTTCATTGGAAACTAACAAACTTTGATATCGGTCATTGAAGCAATTGCAATTTATCGTAATATCGAAAAGAGTCAATATAAGAGCTTTTCAGCAAGCCTGCATACTCAACTATCATATAGTCTTTCACAATTGCTCACACTCACACAATACTTATGGTTATGGAGTTTTAATCAGACACCGAGAAAGATAGGGTCTTATGGTGTTGCCTCCCAACCTTTCACCTCAAGGGTATTGTCAACAGTAATAGATCATGGAAACTTACATCCAAGTGGGTATATATGTCAGGATCTTTCCAACACAATGTGCTTGCCAAAGGATAAAATGTAAAAAGGAAAGATGAATTTCACCTTGACTCTTATAAGGCAAGAACAATAGATAGGCCCTTCGCAGAGGGAAGCAGAGGTTGTCATGTGTTTTTATGGTTGGATGCACAAAGTCTTAGCATAGAAGAACTTCACTTTATATTGCCACTTGTGATAAGGACCTTTATTATGCAGTCCATAAATTTTATTACTTCCATATCACAAGATCGTATAAAGCTAATTTCCTCCACACTAATAAATCATACATATTTTAGCGAGTTTGCAACATGACAACTTACTTGGAAGGATCTTTCTCAATCCATAGGTAGGTATGGTGGACTCTCATGGCAAAACTGGGTTTAAGGATATATGGAAGCACAAGTAGTATCTCTACTTAGTGCGAGGAGTTTGGGCTAGCATGAGGGGGAAAGGCAAGCTCAACATTATGGATGATCCATGACAATATACTTTATTTCGGATACAAGGAAACATAACCCATTAAGTTGTCTTCCTTGTCCAACATCAACACTTTAGCATGTCATACTTTAATGAGTGCTCACAATCATAGAAGATGTCCAAGATAGTATATTTGTATGTGAAGCCTCTCTTCTTTTATTACTTCCTATTAATTGCAACGATGACCAAAACTATGTTTGTCAACTCCCAACAAGTTTTATTTATCATACTCTTATATGTGAAGTCATTACTTCCCGTAAGATCGATATAATCTCTTTGATACTCTTTATGTTTTATTTCTTTTTATCAAGACCCAAGTGAGGAAATCAAGCCCTTGACTCAACACTAATCTTTATTATATAGCTCACGGACTCGATTACAAAGGGTAAAGATCATAAGACAAAAGCTCACAACTAGATCATGCTAACTTTATTCTACTAGATCAAGATACTACCAAAAGGATCGAACTAAGTAAAACGATAAATATAGGAGTGATGGTGATACGATACCGGGGTCACTCCCCCAAGCTTGGCAGTTGCCAAGGGGAGTGCCCATACCCATATGATTTTGTCTACTTCTTCTGGCGTGGTGCTGATGGAGTTGAAAGTAGTGACGCCGGATCATCATATATCGAGCGTAGGAGATCCTCCAGATTGCGGATAATACCTTTGAGTGTAGGTATGTAATCCTTCAACAAAATATTTTCACTTGTGAGATGCTTGTTTCGAATTTGAGCTAACTCGATCATCCTGAAAGCTTCAATCTCAGTTCAGGTAAAGAGATTAGGAAGAGATTTAGGGGTGTCTTCTTCTCCCGATGCCGGAGCCAGATCTTCCACCTCCATATTGATCTTCTTCTCCTTGTGGATCTCCTCGGGTTCTTACCTCTTCAGATCTATCTTCATTAGCCAAGCATCGTTGCCTTCGTTGTTGGAGGAGGGAGACGGCATGATGCCTAGCTTCGCAAACCCTAGCAGAAAATAGCTCGAAACAAGAACAGAGGATTTTTGCGTGATGCTGAGGTCAAAACCTTCGGGAGTATATATAATGAATTTTTACCGACCAAAAGGAGTAAACCACAAGAAAACGGAGTCCGGGAGATACACGGTGTGCCCACGAGGCAGGGGGCGCGCCCTCCACCCTCGTGGACGCCTCGTGTCCCTTCTGGACTGCTACTTATTTTTCTATTTTTCTAAATATTCCAAAATGGAGAAAAATTGTCTTTAGAGATGTTTTGGAGTCGGTTTACTTACCGTATCACATACCTCTTCCTTTTCGGAGGCTTAACCGTTCTGGATAGTGTCCCTTATGTATTCCTCCAGGTTACGGTTTCAATAACATTGGTTTCAACATTTATAGGATTACCTCAGATATAATGTTTGATTCTTTGACCTCTCACAACCTTCGGATTGTGCCTTCGAAGTTGTTGATTTTTATGGCACCGAAACGATAGACCTCCTCGATAATGTAAGGTCTTTCCCACTTAGAGAGAACTTTTCCTGCAAAAAATCTTAAACGAGAGTTGAATAGCAAGACATAATCACCTACGTTAAACTCACGCTTTTGTATCCTTTTATCATGCCATCTTTTAACTTTTTATTTAAACAGCTTGGCATTCTCATAGGGCTGGGTTCTCAATTCATCAAGGCAGCTAATGTCAAATAGCCTCTTCTCACCGGCAAGTTTGAAATCATAATTGAGCTCTTTGATAGCCCAATATGCCTTATGTTCTAGCTCAAGAGGTAAGTGACAAGCTTTTCCACATACCATCTTATATGGAGACATACCCATAGGGTTTTTGTATGCAGTTCTATAGGCCCATAATGCATCATCAAGTTTCTTGGACCAATTCTTCCTGGACCTATTAACTGTCTTTTGCAAAATTAATTTCAACTCTCTATTACTTAGTTCTACTTGACCACTAGTCTGTGGGTGATACGGGGATGCAATTCTATGGTTGACATCATATTTAACAAGCATCTTACGGAAAGCACGATGAATAAAGTGTGAACCACCATCAGTCATTAGATATCTAGGGACTCCAAACCTCGGGAAAATAACTTCTTTAAGCATCTTAATAGAGGTGTTATGATCAGCACTACTAGTTGGAATAGCTTCTACCCACTTAGTAACGTAATCAATAGCAACTAAAATATTTGTGTATCCATTAGAGGCAGGAAACGGTCCCATATAATCAAAGCCCCAACATCAAATGGTTCAATAACAAGTGAATAATTCATAGGCATTTCTTGACGTCTACTAATATTACCAATTTTTGACACTCATCACAAGATAAGACAAACTTACGGGCATCCTTGAAGAAAGTAGGCCAATAAAAACCGGATTGCAATACCTTGTGTGCAGTTCTATCTCCCGCATGGTGTCCTCCATAAGCTTCGGAGTGGCACTTGCGCAGGATCTGTTCATGTTCATGCTCAAGTACACAACGTCTAATAATACCAGCTACTCCTTCTTTATAAAGGTGTGGGTCATCCTAGAAGTAATGTCTCAAATCATAGAAGAACTTTTTCTTTTGCTGGTATGCGAAGCTAGGAGGTATAAACTTAGCAACAATATAATTAGCATAATCAGCATACCATGGAGCAGTACGAGAAGTATTTATAAATGCTAGTTGTTCATCAGGAAAGCTATCATCAATAGGTTGTGGGTCATCCAGTACATTTTCTAACCTAGACAAGTTGTCTGCAACGGGGTTCTCGGCTCCCTTTCTATCAATAATATGCAAATCAAATTCTTGCAGCAAGAGAACCCATCTAATAATTCTAGGTTTAGCATCTTTCTTTTCCATAAGGTATTTGATAGCAGCATGAGCAGTGTGAATAGTTACTTTAGAATCAATGATATAGGGTCTAAACTTATCACAAGAAAATACAACTGCTAAAATTTCTTTCTCGATAGTAGCATAATTTCTTTGGGCACTATCTAGAGTTTTACTAGCATATTGGATAACATTCAATTTCTTATCAACTCTTTGCCCTAAAACAGCATCTACAGCATAATCACTAGCATCGCACATAATCTCAAAGGGTAAATTTCAGTCAGGAGGCTAGACAATAGGTGTATAGATCAATGCTTTATTAAGTATTTCAAATGCTTCTAGACAATCATCAACAAATACAAAAGGAATATCTTTTTGTAAGAGATTAGTCAGAGGCCTGGAGATTTTGGAGAAGTCCTTAATGAACCTCCTATAAAACCCAGCATGACCAAGGAAACTTCGTATACCTTTGATGTCCTTAGGGCATGGCATCTTTTCAATAACATCCACCTTAGCTTTGTCAACATCAATACCTCCTTCAGAAATTTTAAGTCCCAAGAAAATGCCTTCATTAACCATAAAGTGGCACTTCTCCCAATTCAAAACAAGATTAGTGTCTTCATATCTCTGCAAAACTCGATCATGGTTGCTTAAGCAATCATCAAAAGAAGTTTCGTAAACGGAGAAATCATCCATGAACACCTCAACAATCTTTTCACAAAAATCAGAGAATATAGCCATCATGCATTTTTGAAAGGTAGCAGGTGCATTACATAAACCAAAAGGCATACGTCTATAAGCAAAGGTACCGAAAGGACAAGTAAAAGTGGTCTTTTCTTGATCCCCTTTTGACACAGGTATTTGAGGGAAACCAGAATAACCATCTAGAAAGAAAAAATGAGTATGTTTGGATAACCTTTCTAGCATTTGATCAATAAATGGTAAGGGGTAATGATCTTTCTTAGTAGCTTTATTTAACTTACGGAAATCAAATACCATCCTATAACCTGTAACTATTCTTTGTGGGATAAATTCATCTTTATCATTAGGAACGACAGTCATACCTCCCTTCTTAGGAACACAATGGACAGGACTTACCCACTGGCTATCAGCAACTGGATAGATAATTCCTGCCTCTAGAAGTTTTAGTATTTCCTTCCTTACCTCTTCTTTCATCTTAGGATTTAATCGTCGCTGATGATCAATAACTGGTTTGGCATTTTCTTCCAAATTATGTTGTGTTGGCATATAGTGGGACAAATGCCCTTAAGATCATCCATAGTATATCCAATAGCAGCACAGTGCTTCTTTAGAGTTTTCAATAATTTTTCTTCTCCCTGCTCTGAAAGGTTAGCACTAATAATAACAGGATATATTTTCTTTTCATCAAGATAAACATACTTAAAATTATCAGGCAAAGGTTTAAGTTCAAACATGGGATCACCATTGGGTGGAGGAGGATCCCCTAGGATTTCAACAAGCAAGTTGTTTTTCAATACGGGTCCCTGTTTAAAGAATATTTCATCTATTTCCCTTCTCTCATTCATATGCATATCATTTTCATGGTCTAGCAAGTATTGTTCTAAAGGATCATTAGGAGGCACAACAATAGAAGCAAGACCAATAATTTCATCCTTACTAGGTGGTTCCTTTTCAAGGGGTTGTCTACGAAATTTAGCAAAGTTAAAATCATGAGACATATCCCCTAATCCCACATTAACAATATCTTTCACGCATTCTATCTTGGCATTAACAGTATTCAATAAGGGCCTACCAAATATAATGGGACAAAATTCATCTTGTGTGGAATTAAGAACAAGAACATCTGTAGGGTATTTAATCTTCCCACACAAGACTTCAACATCTCTAACAATCCCAACTGGTGAAATAGTGTCTCTATTAGCTAGCTTAATCGTAACATCAATCCCTTCTAACTCAATAGGTGCAATTTCATGCATAATTTCCCGATATAAATCAAGAGGGATAATACTCGCACTAGCACCTACGTCACATAAGCCATGATAGCAATGATCTCCTATCTTTACAGAGATAACAGACAAGCCTACAACAGGTATATGTTTATTCCTACATTGGGTTTGGCTATTCTAGCAGACTCTTCTTGGAGGTAAATAACATGTCCATCTAAATATTCTACCAAGAGATCTTTAACCATAGCAACACTAGGTTCAACTTTAATTTGCTCCGAGGGTGTAGGTGTTCTAGTAGTACTTTTACGAACTATAGTTGAAGCTTGAGCATGATCCTTTATCCTAACAGGGAAAGGTGGTTTCACAATATAAGTAGTAGGAACAATAGGATCAACATTATAAGTGATAGTCTTTTCTTCAACTTTAACAAGTTCAACTACTTTTACTTCAATAGGGGGATGGTATTTAAACCACTTCTCCTTGGGGAGATCAACAAGAGTAGCAAAAGATTCACAGAAAGAAGCTACTATCTCAGAGTCAAGTCCATATTTAGTGCTAAACTCACGAAAAACATCAGTATCCATAAAATCTTTAACACAATCAAACCTAGGGGTCATACCTGACTCCCTACCTTCGCCAAGATCCCAATCTTCAGATTTGCGTTTAATTATTTCCAATAAATTCCATTTGAATTCAACAGTCTTCATGGTGCGATTATTGAGAGAAAGCCGAGCATAAAAATTTTGAATGATCATTTTTCTTGAGAGCTCATGATTGGGGCATGAATATAACATTGACTTAAGCCTCCCCCAAGCTTCAGCGATGCTTTCTCCTTCGCGAGGCCAGAAATTATAAATATAATTATGATCACGATGAACCTGGTGCATAGGGTAGAACTTCTAATGAAATTCCAACTTCAGACGATTATAGTTCCATGATCCAGTATCATCACATAACCTAAACCATGTCAATGCATCTCCCTTCAAATATAAAGGGAAGACCTTCTTCTTGATAACATCCTCAGGCATACCTGCAAGCTTAAATAATCCACAAACTTCATCCACATAGATTAGATGTAAATCGGGATGCAGTGTTCCGTCTCCTGTAAAAGGATTTTCAAGCAGTTTCTCTATCATACCCGAAGGATTTTCAAAGAAAACATTTTCAGTATAACCAATAGGTTGAGGAGAAACTCTTTGCTCTTCTGTTCGGGGTGAAGATACCCCGGACAAGCCCCTCAAAGGACTTTGAGCCATAGTAACAAGTGACAATAAATTTCAGCACAATATATAAATTTTTCCTTACCAAATTCCACTTACCAAAGGCGCTTCACTCCCCGGCAATAGCCAAAAAAGAGTCTTGATGACCCACAAGTGTAGGGGATCTATCGTAGTCCTTTCGATAAGTAAGAGTGTCGAACCCAACGAAGAGCAGAAGGAAATGATAGGCAGTTTTCAGTAAGGTATTTTCTGCAAGCACTGAAATTATAGGTAACAGATAGTTTTGTGATAAGGTAATTGGTAGCAAGTAACAAAAGGTAAAAGTAAATAAGGTGCAGCAAGGTGGCCCAATCCCTTTTGTAGCAAAGAACAAGCCTGGACAAACTCTTATATAAAGGAAAGCGCTCCCGAGGACACATGGGAATTATTGTCAAGCTAGTTTTCATCACGATCATCTGATTCGCGTTCGGTACTTTGATAATTTGGTATGTGGGTGGACCGGTACTTGGGTGATGTCCTTACTTGGACAAGCCTCCCACTTATAATTAACCTCTAATGCAAGCATCCTCAACTACAAAAGAAGTATTAAGGTAAACCTAACAATAGCCTGAAACACATGGATCGAAATCAGCCCCTTATGAAGCAACGCATAAAACTAGGGTTTAAGCTTCTGTCACTCTAGCAACCCATCATCTACTTATTACTTCCCAATACCTTCCTCTAGGCCCAAATAATGGTGAAGTGTCATGTAGTCGATGTTCACATGACACAACTGGAGGAGAGACAACATACATCTCATCAAAATATCGAACGAAGACCAACCTCACATGACTACTAATAGCAAGACTTCTCCCATGTCCTCAGGAACAAAAGTAACTACTCACAAGCACTGTTCAAGATATCTTCCGATATGCCGATAAATTGGTCAATTTATCGCTTACCACTATCTGGCCGATAAGATAAATCGGCCAATAAATCAGCCGATATGGTGATAAATCGGCCGATATGCCGATAAACTGGCCGATTTACCCCTTATCATGGGTCGACCGATAAGTTCCCGATAAGCGATATCCGCAACATTGCTCACAAGACATAATATGGTTCATGATCAGAGGGGTATTAATACGCATAATGGATCTGAACATATGATCTTCCACCAAATAAACCAACTAGCATCAACTACAAAGAGTAATCAACACTACTAGCAAACCACGGGTACCAATCTGAGGTTTGGGTACAAAGAATGGATACAAGAGATGAACTAGGGTTTGAGAGGAGATGGTGCTGGTGAAGATGTTGATGAAGATAGCCCTCCCCAAGATGGGAGAGTCGTTGCTGATGGCGGCGATGACGATTTCCCCCTCCAGGAGGGAAGTATCCCCGGCAAAGCAGCTCTGCCGGAGCCCTAGATTGGTTTCTGCCTCGGTTCCGCCTTGAGACAGCGGCGGCTGATCCCGAAAGCCTCCTTATGATTTTTTCCAGGTCAAAACACCTCATATAGGAGAAGATGGGCATCGGGGGGCTTTCGGGGGGCCCACGAGACAGGGGCGCTCCCCCACCCTCGTGGACAGCCGGTGGCCCCCTCGTGAACTTCTTTCGCCAAATAGTTTTTATATTTTTTGAAACGGAGTTCTGTAGAGTTTTAGGGCTTTTGGAGTTGTGCAGAATAGGTTTCCAGAGTTTGCTCCTTTTCCAGCCCAGAATTCCAGATGTCGGCATTCTCTCTCTTCTTGCAAACCTTGTAAAATAAGAGAGAAAAGGCATAAGTGTTGTGACAAAACAAGTAAAAAATACCCATAGTGCAATAAATATCAACATATAAGCATGATGCAAAATGGACATATCAACTTATCGTAATATCGGAAAGAGTCAATATAAGAGCTTTTCAGCAAGCCTACATACTCAACTATTATATAGTCTTTCACAATTGCTCACACTCACACAATACTTATGGTTATGAAGTTTTAATCGGACACAGAGAAAGATAGGGGCTTATGGTGTTGCCTCCCAACCTTTTACCTCAAGGGTAATGTCAACAGTAATAGATCATGGAAACTTACATCCAAGTGGGTATATATGTCAGGATCTTTCCAACACAACGTGCTTGACAAAGGATAAAATGTAAAAAGGAAAGGTGAATTTCACCTTGACTCTTATAAGGCAAGAACAATAGATAGGCCCTTCGCAGAGGGAAGCAGAGGTTGTCATGTGTTTTTATGGTTGGATGCACAAAGTGTTAGCATAGAAGAACTTCACTTTATATTGCCACTTGTGATAAGGACCTTTATTATGCAGTCCATCAATTTTATTACTTCCATATCACAAGATCGTATAAAGCTAATTTCCTCCACACTAATAAATCATACATATTTTAGCGAGTTTGCAACATGACAACTTACTTGGAAGGATCTTTCTCAATCCATAGGTAGGTATGGTGGACTCTCATGGCAAAACTGGGTTTAAGGATATATGGAAGCACAAGTAGTATCTCTACTTAGTGCGAGGAGTTTGGGCTAGCATGAGGGGGAAAGGCAAGCTCAACATTATGGATGATCCATGACAATATACTTTATTTCGGATACAAGGGAACATAACCCATTATGTTGTCTTCCTTGTCCAACATCAACACTTTAGCATGTCATACTTTAATGAGTGCTCACAATCATAGAAGATGTCCAAGATAGTATATTTGTATGTGAAGCCTCTCTTCCTTTATTACTTCCTATTAATTGCAACGATGACCAAAACTATGTTTGTCAACTCCCAACAACTTTTATTTATCATACTCTTATATGTGATTTAATTACTTCCCGTAAAATCGATATAATCTCTTTGATACTCTTTATGTTTTATTTCTTTTTATCATGACCAAAGTGAGGAAATCAAGCCCTTGACTCAACACTAATCTTTATTATATAGCTCACGGACTCGATTACAAAGGGTAAAGATCATAAGACAAAAGCTCACAACTAGATCATGCTAACTTTATTCTACTTGATCAAGATACTACCAAAAGGATCGAACTAAGTAAAATGGTAAATATTGGAGTGATGGTGATACGATACCGGGGTCACTCCCCCAAGTTGGCAGTTGCCACGGGGAGTGCCCATACCCATATGATTTTGTCTACTTCTTCGGGCGTGGTGCTGATGGAGTTGAAAGTAGTGACGCCGGATCATCATATATCGAGCGTAGGAGATCCTCCAGATTGCGGATAATACCTTTGAGTGTAGGTATGTAATCCTTCAACAAAATATTTTCACTTGTGAGATGCTTGTTTCGAATTTGAGCTAACTCGATCATCCTGAAAGCTTCAATCTCAGTTGAGGTAAAGAGATTAGGAAGAGATTTAGGGGTGTCTTCTTCTCCCGATGCCGGAGCCAGATCTTCCACCTCCATCTTGATCTTCTTCTCCTTGTGGATCTCCTCGGGTTCTTCCCTCTTCAGATCTATCTTCATTAGCCAAGCATCGTTGCCTTCGTTGTTGGCGGAGGGAGACGACATGATGCCTGGCTTCGCAAACCCTAGCAGAAAATAGCTTGAAACAAGAACAGAGGATTTTTGCGTGATGCTGAGGTCAAAACCTTCGGGAGTATCTATAATGAATTTTAACGACCAAAAGGAGTAAATAACAAGAAAACGGAGTCTAGGAGGCACACGGGTTGCCCACGAGGCAGGGGCGCGCGCCCTCCACTCTCGTGGACGCCTCGTGTCTCTTCCGGACTTCTACTTATTTTTCTATTTTTCTAAATATTCCAAAACGTGTCCCTCGTGGAAGCCTCTAAGGCATCGGGGGGCCTTCGGGGGGCCCACGAGACAGGGGGGCGCGGCCCCGACCTCGTGGATAGATGGTGGCCCCCCTCGTGAACTTCTTTCGCCAGATAAGTTTCAGGGCTTTTGGAGTTGTGCAGAATAGGTTTCAAGAGTTTGCTCCTTTTCCAGCCCAGAATTCCAGTTGCGGGCATTCTTCCTCTTCTTGCAAACCTTGTAAAATAAGAGAGAAAAGGCATAAGTGTTGTGACAAAAAAAGTAATAACAGCCCATAGTGCAATAAATATCAACATATAAGCATGATGCAAAATGGGCATATCAGCCACCACCTTAATTCAGGCAGCCCCGAGTCCTTCTTTTCCTTCTACCACCACCAATAGATCATCCAGACCCCGGTGCATCTCCCCCACCTCTCCACGCGTCGCCGGAGCCACGTTTGGCCGCCGCCCCACGAACGGCCGCCGCTGCCCCGTCCTCTATTGCCTCCAAGACACGGCCGCCCAAGCCCTCCCCAGCACCTGATGCTGCTCCAAATGGAGGTGGTGCCCCTCCCCTAGTCCGTTGGTGCCTCCCGCCCGGCCAGAGGTGGCCGGAGGCGGTTGGGCTGCCGCCGGTGCCGCGCCTCTCCTTCTCTGCCTTGGCCGAGTGTGGGCGGGTGCTTGAACACGAAGACGACCCCGAGCCCTACCCCTGGACCTCGCTTGTCGTCTTCCCACTGACGTGGATAAATGGAGGCGTATTCTATAGAATACGTCTCCCCTCCACGAAAGCGCATTCCTCCTCTCCCTCGGGCCAGAATGTGTTTTCCCTTCTGGAAAACGTATTTTCAAAAAAGTTGTGTTCGGTTTTTCCGACCGAGGGCCTGTTTGTGAAGGTTTACTTATAGATAGGTCCCTCGCAGAAAAACTATCACAAGTTTTTGCTCATAACTCCGATTGAGGTGATTCCAAAGCCCACTTATTCGTATCAGTGATCCTTTCTGTTGGTAACATTTTCACCATGTGTTAACATTCTCAAAATAACCATTTTTCCCTTGCACTAAATCAGCCCCCTCCAAGAGAGAACATTTTCTAGTGATTCTTCGCGAGCTTCTCGCACTTCTTCCCGGTGAATCCTTCCATCCCAGGCAAGCCACACCCTCCCTTTGCATGATTGCAATGTAGTGACATGGCTCAGTTATTTAAAATTGTTTAAAATATTGCAATAGCTATGTATGATCTTGTTCATGGCATTTCTCAGAGTATTATTTTGATATTGCTATTGCCATGATATTGCTTGGAGTTCTAGGACTAATATTTTGCAGCTTACGTGGATGATTTGTTGCCATTGGATTATTAGTGGCTTATATTATGATTATTGTCACGTTTGTATCTAGTATTATATTTTGGATTATTTCTTTAGATGTCATGTTGCCTTTGGATTAATAGTGGCTAGTATTATTTTTGTGTTGATAGTTGATATTATGATTTGAAGTGTGATTTCGGAGGTAATGCTTGCATGTGGATCTTAGCTGGATAGCATGTTCTTGCTATTGGAGTAACAGTATTATCGTTCTTGGATTCAGCATGCCCTTAGTATTTTGTTATCCTAGGAGTATTAGGTTATGGCCTTGTTATGGTTTGGATTATTTGGTGGATATTGCTATAACTTGGATTTCAGGTGGATATATGATATCGGAGTACCAGTTATACTTTGGGGATAAATTTCATCATTAGGTTGGTCAGGTGCCACCGAATCGGGCTTTTCCGATGCAACCACATTTACCTTTTATGGGAAGGTCCTAACTGGGTCTATTGTCATATCTCCCGCCGGTGCCTCCAACTAGGGAAGGTTCTAGGCATGCGAGACCCTGGTCCGGTAGGCAGACATAACCTTGTGTGCCCATGGTTGGTATTGAGATCTCTTGTCCCCGTTTGGGACTATTTATTTTTTTCCACGACGTTGGCCGTTGATGCCTTCGTTAGCCACGGGGCCACCCATGACTTATCCCAGAAGGGAGATGGTCGGAGTGGCCGGGAGAGTGTCATGGCAGTAGGTCGGTTTTGTCGGAACGCCGTTTGTCCACCCGAATGGGAGTTCGAGGCCATGGTTCCGTGGTGTGGGTACAGTGCGCTACATCTACAAAGAGTTTGTGTTTAATCTATCAATAGCGGTGTCCTCGGTCATGGGCACAAGTTCATACTAGGTCACACCGCTCGATCAACACTCACATGACTGAATGACTCATGGGTGATTTATATGTTGGTTTTGTAAGCAATAACAGTTTGGCAGGATGAAGATGATGATGTTAGGATGATCTCGAGGATGATCATTCAGTTTATGATGTGGTCACGAGGCGATCATGTGGACGTTTTGATCACATGGTGATCAGGTGGATCACGAGGTGATCGAGATGAGTTATTACTTGCACTACTGGAATCTGGGTTTTTGCCATCAGCCAGCTCTTTGCCATCTGCCAGCTGATGGCAAAGAACTTCTTTGCCATCTGCTTATAAAAAACAGATGGCAAAGAACTGACAGATGGCAAAGAACATGGTTGCCATCAGCCAATTCTTTGCCATCTGCCAGTAGATGGCAAACAATCTTTGCCATCTGCCAGCAGATGGCAAAAAATCTTTGCCATCTGCCAGCAGATGGCAAAGAGATAGCCAACTCCTGTTACCGTTAAGTGGGTAACGGCGTACCAGCCCCACCTCTTTGCCATCTGCTGGCAGATGGCAAAGAGATGGTTTTTTTTCAGGTAAAAAAACAAAAAAGAGATAATATTTGTTTGGATTATAGCCAGGGGCGGAGCTCCCGGTAGGGCGAGGTTGGGCGCTCGCCCTACCTTGATTTTTGGCGATACTGTTATATACATATACGTATACAGCCCTGATCGATCGCTAAAAAAACAAAGTCAATTAAAAAACACCGTGAAATATCTTTGGGCCGTGATGGAACACTGCACCCACCTGGACAGCTTATTGGGCCGTAGCAACTAGAAGGGCCTGAACCAGCCTCGCTCTATCCAGTCCTACGTTTGTCCTCGCCAAGCCATGCTCCCCCTCGACACGAACCCTAGCAGCCACCAGGAGCGGCCTGCGTTCATGACGGCCATCAGGAGCGCCAAGCGCGCTTGGGAGGCTGACGACCAGCAGGAGCACGGGGACGTGGTCGTGTACTCGCGTTTCTGATGGCCAGCAGGTACTTGCTCCGTACGGTATATTATTTTAATTGATGTCCATGTGGCAGCTCTGTGCGGCGATTTGAGTGGAGCCCCCAGCTCTGTGCGGCAGGCAGGTGAGCTCGCTAAAGTTGTACAATCTACAACAACAATGCGGTGATTGGTGACATTTTTTGCGATGAATGAAGTTTATTGCTTTGATTGCTTTCTTTTTAAACCTGATCAAATGGATGACAAATTTGGTTATGAAATTTTCTCCAAATTAATTGGGTATAACATTGAAAAAATGTAGTCACGGCGTAGTGAATTTTGGTTTTGCATCATACAATAATTATGCTTAAAAGTTCGCCCCACCTCAAAAAAATTTCGTCCTCCGCCACTGATTATGTGCCAAATTTTTGGCAAAACTACTAGCTCTATTTGGTTTTTGAACTACTAGGCAAAACTACATGGGCGCGCTCGGGCTGGTAGAGGGGCGAACCAATTTTATTTTTTTTTAATTCACGAACGAAAGTTTTTTTTTTTAATTCGCGTCGCGAGCGCCAATATTTTGGCATCTTGGCGCGCTCGGGCTCAGACCCGCAACATCGACCCCCCGCCCCCCATCGAACCAGAGCACAGCGAAGCTCGCCGCCCCCGTCGCCGGCCCTCCCCCGCCCCCGTCGCCGGCCCTCCCCCGCCCCCGTCG
>LR738714.1:181650959-181669014 GCA_902687465.1 Secale cereale
CTCCGGCCGTCCCCCACCCCCGTCGCCGGCCCTCCCCCGCCCCCGTCTCCGGCCGTCCACCGCCCGCCCCGTCTCCGGCCGTCCACCGCCCGCCCCGTCGCCGGTCTTTGCATGTACGTGCTTTGTCTTCTTCTCTTGATTATGTATGCAGCCAGGTCAGAGTGTTAAAGATAGAAAAATGAATTAGCGAACATATGCAGCAATCAGTTGTAGACCATGGTAAATAATTTCAAAATTACACATATATGTCCTTGTTAGATGTCATGATGCAAAGGTCAGAGTGTTAAAGTATTTTGGAGAAGTAACATATGTTTGAGCGATAATTGACCATGGCTTAAGTACAGAGTTGTGCAGCAGTATTCATATGCTTATGGATTAAAGGAACCTGAGAGCAAGCTGTGGATTAGGAACGTACCTGTTGAACTTCTTTTATTCAAAAAATGCAAATTATGAATAGGTAAAGCAGACCGAGTAATCCTAAAATTTGCATATATAAAATTTGACATGCAAGCCACTTGGACTTTCGTCAAACGCCTTGTGAGACACCCTTATTTTGCGAGAAGCCTTGTGGACACTGATATGGAGATACAAAAATTTGCTGTCACAAATAATGTGAAAGTGACCAAAACTTCTCTCAAGAGCATCATTTAGGCAAATCCACACTGCACATAGCTATACACGGCCAGCGGCATCACGTAATGTCTGACGTTCCAAAACAGTGGGCTTGGCTAAAAAAATCCAATGGAGAAGGACCATACATTATGGCGGTAATGGCCCTGGCCGTTTCCTGTGATGGCCGATGTGTTAGGCTTTTAGCATACTGACTTGTTGCACATACAAAAATGAAAATTGAGAAACATAAACGGATTAGTATATTTGGAGAGATACCTATCTAGTTACTTTGTATGGCAGTGATAGCAAGATCCCGCAATCAGAAAATCATGAAATAGACATAGGCTAGTACTAATAGATTGGGATTTCTTAGTGGGCATGAGGATGAAGCTTACCAAATAGGAGTACAACTTCAATTTGCTACTGTTGTGTCTTCAGGGTGTTTGTGTTCATGTTCTATGGGCATCTAAATTTGCAGCCGCTAAGTGGAAACGGAAAGGTTGGTGAGTGGCAGGAAAGGATGGTGAGTGGCAGGACGCTTGGGCATTGTTGCCTGTTCGCAAATTGAGACCATTGGGCTTCGGTGGTGGCTTCGGTGGCTTGGGTGATAATTTATGACTGGAACAGAGCGATGACATGCAAGTCTGATGCTAATAGATACTGTATTAGTTAAATGGGAAAATAATTGATGATGTGGCAAGTTGCTGATGTGGATAGGCTGCATGTCAAGAGAAATATAATAGTGGGGATGAACTATTTAGGTATTATAGATATAGAAGAGAGTCCAGCATGGATCCTCTAAGGTTATTGTAGGCTTCTAATGTATATGACCTGAATTCATTATATGCTTCTATTCAAATGTACTTTATCTAAAAAAATCAGATCTCCACTAAACAATCTATTGTTGATTTTTGTGTACTTTTGACTAAACAAATAGATTTACATGCTAAGATTATCTCCTGAGTATCATTACCGATGTTGCAACGAGGTCAATCGATTCGAATATGATTGATGCACGCATCGAGGAGCAATTGTAGTCTGAACTATATAGGATGGCTGAAGTCGTCCCAATAGTCCTCCTGCCTTACTCTAGTCGGTGTGGTTGTAAGCATTACAACAAGGAGGAGACGGTATGCACAAATGCATGCGGCAGGTGATGTGTCGGGCAGTAGTATCCATTTGTTAGTAGTCATGTGCCCGTTGAAGTTTTGCCCTAAAAACATGAAAAATTATGACTCTACTGCTGCTAATGTCACTCTATATTGCCATCTAGCTTCCATATTTCATATCATTTATAATTCACAAAATCATCTTTAGTGATCTTTCCTTTTTTCCTGTTTGCATTTAGCTGATTTGGCAATGAAATCCTGGAATTACCAAATTAATCGCATAAAGGCGTGCACTATCCGAGTTGAAAGAATGGTCTGCCATCTGGGTATGCAATATTGTTAGGATCTACTCGCAACGCGCGCCTTTATATTCTAGTATTTGTGAATTATGAGTTAGGTCCTATATTTTCCAATTATGTTATGAAAAACATCATATATATTTGCGTTGATCGGGTGGATTTAAATGTGCAGTTGTTTCATCGCTGTGAGGGTCTGGTGTTCAACGACCTCCCCGTGCGCTCGACGAGCTCCGCCCCTGCGTTCGTGGGTGAGCACAAATGACATCTCCTCCTCTCCCCCTTCATTTGCTAGCTATAGGTGTATTCAATCTTCAGTATGCGTGACCACTATGCGTCTCCCGTTCGAAAGGGTTACATCTATAAATATGCATTCATTTGCATATTTATAACTGTAATTCTTTCGAATTGTCCAACGTTATCCATGGACAGCCCGAGTATGTGTAGATTGGGTTCGTTTTCCCATATGCTCTGCTCCGGATCCGATGCAGAATTTCGTCAGTGCCTCTTTGTTGTTCTCCGGGTACACATCCTCTCTGCTTATTGCCGAGACGTGTATCAGGAGAACAGCGGGGAGGTGCTGCCGAAATTTTGTGCCGGATCCGGAGCAGAGCATGGGAAAACGAACCCAATCTGCACATACCCGGGTGGGATTAGGACCTATCTTTACCTATTAGCGTCTAGGTTGCATGGACGTAATAAAACTGAGAAACTCTATTTACTGATGAATATGGTTTGCTGAATTATGTATGTATTTCTTGTGTGTCCAGTAGCTAGGCGAAATGAGTGATCGTGCGTGGATGTACACCGGTCACCCTAGTCAGAAAGACATGACCCCTGAATGGATGACAAAAACCAAGGGGTTTATCAGAGCCGCATTTGCAAATGGACAGGAAACAACCTGGTGCCCCTGTGTCGTGTGCGACAACTATCGTAAGATGTCAGAGTTTGAAATGATCAAACACCTGCAGAAGTGGGGTTTTACGCCCGGTTATACGATGTGGACATTTCATGGTGAGTCTGCCCAACGTTCCAGAGCTGAGGAGGGCCGTCGTCGCACGGACGAGCATGGTACCGGGATGGAAGACATGGTGCAAGACTTTGATGATGCTCGGGATTCGGACGATGAGATGGAGGAATCTGCAAAGGCCTTCAATGATATGTTGGAGTCTTCGAAGCGTCCTCTCCACGAGCACACCGAGCTTTGTCAGCTGGATGCCATCGCACAAGTAATGGCTCTGAAGGCTCAATTCAACTTGGGCAGAGAATGCTATGACGCGATGGTGACACTATTTGGACGCTTTCTACCCAAAGGCCATATAATGCCTGCAAACCTATACCAGTCGGACAAAATCCTCCGTGTACTTAAGATGCCCTATGAGAAGATAGATGCCTGTGAGAATGGATGTGCCTTACTTAGGCTCCAGTATGCGGACTTGAACTATCGTCCCATTTGCAAGTCTTCCAGGTATGTTGAGGTAGACAACGGTATGGGTGAGAAGAGTCAGACCAAAATCCCCATTAACGTTCTTCAGTATATGCCAATCATACCAAGACTTCAACGTCTATTCATGGTCGAAGAGACGGCCAGACAGATGACATGGCACAAATTGGGCAAAAGAACCGAACGGGATGCAGATGGGAATCTGATGATTGTACACACATCGGATGGTGCTGCATGGAAACACTTCGATGCATTGCATGATGAAAAAGCGGCAGATCCAAGGAATCCTCGAGTAGCCATCAGCACGGATGGGTTCAATGTGTTTGGTATGATGGCAGCCCAATACAGTTGTTGGCCTGTATTTGTCATTCCACTCAATCTCCCCCCGGACAGATTATGCAAAGAAAGAACATTTTCCTGACGTTGATAATTCCGGGCCCCAACTATCCGGGGAAGAATATGAATGTGTACATGCAACCGCTTAAGGATGAACTGCAAGAAGCTTGGGATAATGGGATCAAGACATACGACGCCGCTACAAAAAAAAACTTCCTAATGCGTGTGTGGTACATGTACTCGATGCATGACTTGCCGGCGTATGCGCTATTCATTGGCTGGTGTGTGCATGGAAGGTTCCCGTGCCCCACATGCAAGGCAGCTCTTGAGTTTCGTTGGCTGCAGGCGGGTCGCAAGTTTTCTTGCTTCGACATGCATAGACAGTTCCTGGATCCTCACCATAAGTTCAGGAAAGACAAGAAGAACTTTATCAAAGGTAGAGATGTCAAAAACTCTGCACCACCTGCGTTGACAGGCCAACAGACCCTGGATCAGTTAAACGCTCTCGAGCCGGATCCAGAGCGTCCAGGGTATTTCAAGGGGTATAATACGGAACACTGGTAAGTGCACATGGTCGTGTTCAGGGTGCAGACTATAGTTCTGATAGCTATAGCGAGGGTGAGTTGGTTGAGGGGCGCAAAGTCAACCAGCGTGGTGGTACAAAGCTCCCGCCCACCCCGACGACCCCCGACCAGAGGTGGTTGATTGCGCCTAACGGGGAGAAGTAAGTGCATTTACTCTTGTTTAACCTTTTGCCTTGACGTTTCTTCGAATATCTAATGCGTTGGCCTTGTCATACTGCAGTTCTTGGACACACTCAGACAGGGTCCGCAAGCCCAACACTGTCCTTGGTGTGATTTGTCGCCAGTGCTTTCCTGGGT
The DNA here is from genome assembly GCA_902687465.1 of Secale cereale. Lineage (NCBI taxonomy): Eukaryota > Viridiplantae > Streptophyta > Magnoliopsida > Poales > Poaceae > Secale > Secale cereale. Next base: position 181,655,638 of record LR738714.1, read on the forward strand.
GGGTCACGTTGCCCGGTGAGGGCCGGGTTCCAGAGATAGGAATGACCTGGGAGCACTACTTGGCTGCTCCGGCCCCGCCGGAGCATAGGGTCGGCGATGTCGAGTGCGCCACGGTGGCCGACATTGTGATCGCCACATTTTGGGTAATTTCTCCTTTGCCATTTACGTTGTGTTTTCTTCTTTGATTGCATACCTTCTACATGTGTTTTCTTGTTTGATTGCGGACCTTCTAATCCATGTTTTCTTGTTTGATTGCAGACCTTCTACAGGTGTGCTGAGGGACAGGAGGAGGTCGCGGCTCGGGTTATCGACGTCGAGTGCAGGCGCCTACTTGGAAACTTTCGGCACGAGGCTCGGACGCAGGCTGTTCGAGACTACTTAGCACAGACTGGTATTAGGAGGAGAAAAGAGAAGTGCCGGAACAAGTATCTGAGTAAGGAGAAGTACATGAAGGTAATTACCTATTCTTAAGGCCTTGTACTTAGTTTCCTTAATTTGATTCGTAGGCTTAGCGCTCAAATTTCTCTTGCTTAACTTAGGTGCCCCCGAGATGGTGTGCGGACAAGATGGACTGCTGGGAGGCGTTGGTGGATGAGTGGTGCTCTCCCCAATGGCGCGTCGCCCACAACATTGCAAAGGAGAAGTGTCTCAAAATGAAAGGCGTGCCACACCATCTAGGCAGCGTCAACCTATATGGGTACGGGAATAACTGGGTATGTGTGGTTTGCTTCATGATTCATGCAAATTCATTCTTTGTGCTAGCTTGAGTCCTTAACTAATACTCTGTTCCTCTCTTTTAGTCAAAATTCAACAAGGCTCGAGTGCCAGAGCTGTTCGACCTCTATGGCATGTCCAATATGGCACCGTACAAGAAGGCCAAGGCATTCTCTGAGTCTGACCTCGAAAATGCAAATAATTTCAGCAACGTGGCCTCCCACCACAACATGGTGCAGTATGTTAAGCAGGGGAAGGAGAGGAAAGGGCCGGACTTTAACCCGAGCCGGCCTTTTGATCCAGAGCTAGTGATGATATCTGGTGGCGGGAGGTCCCATGGCTCGTTAGCCATGGGTAATGGACTGATACGTTGTAGTAGCACTCTCCCGCAGATCAAGAAGCGCCAGACCAGCTCTGATCCTGAGATACCGTCTCGTTTACGACCAGTGGAAATCGAATTCCAGGTTTGTTATATGGACTCAGTAGCCTTTCCTCCATTACATTGTGTTTGTGACCGTCGATGATTACAATGCTAACGAGTGGTGTTGCAGGCTGCTATTGAGGCAGAGAGAGCGAAGACCCAGTCTGCTTTTGAGGAGAGGGACCGGCAGTTGGCGGAGAGGGACCGGCAGGCGATGGAGAGGGAGAGGGAGAATGAGGAGAGGACGGTTAGGCTGTTGGAGGAGGAGAGGAACCGGAACGAGTCGGCTAACCGGGCCATGTACGATCTCTTCGTGGTATGTTTCTTCTGCATATTAGCTAAATCATGCACACAATGTTCCTTTCATTAGTAACTAATATGACTGACTCGTCAAAACAAAATGTGCAGTCCATGTGCGAGAAGAACGGCCAGACCCCTCCGTCTATGACAATCATTGCTCCGGCGGGCACGGTGAGTTTCATTTGAACGGTCATTAGTTACTAGTCGTCACATTTGAGTTGCATCATGCTAATGATACATTGGAAATAATCTTTGGTGCAGCGTAACTCCCGACAAGCATCGACCGATCCTTCTCCGTCTGCCACTGGCGCGACCGGTCCTACACCTACACCTACACCTACACCTCCGTGATGACGGTAAGTTTCCCAAGTGTTTTGCTTAATAGAGTTTTGTTGTGATGCCATGTTGTATCTACACATATCGTGCATAATGTGTGTATGTTTGAATGCATTGTATTTGTGAAATTCGACATCTAGTCGTGTGCCTTTGGTAGCCTTCCATACAGGGAAATGCCTCCTAGTGCTTCCACTGAGCCATGGTAGTTCGCTACTGCTCCGGAACACATGGATTGACCGGCATGTGTCCTTCTTTGCTCCTGTGTCTGTCCCTACGGGGAAATGTCACGCGGTGTATCACCGAAGTCCTTGTAGCTTGCTACGACTTGGTTGCACTCGCTGATGACCGACACGTGCATTGCTGGGTCATGTATGCCTGTCCCTGTACGTTTGTGCCACCTTGGTTCTATGACTAGTCATGTCGGCCCGGGTTCTCTGCCATAAGGATACTAGCGACATAATCATAAACTTAGCATTTTTTTCCTCCAAAATGACTCGATATGCTTAGCGAGCTCAAAAATGACATACTAAGCTTAATTAGCTCCAAAATGACATATTTAACCTAGGATAGCTCTAAAATGACCTATACTTAGCATTTTTTCCTCCAAAATGACTTAATATGCTTAGCTAGCTTAATAATTACATAATAAGCTTAATTAGCTCCAAAATGACCTATTTAACCTAAAATAGCTCTAAAATGTCCTATACTTAGCATTTTTTCCTCCAAAATGACTTAATATGCTTAGCTAGCTTAATAATTACATAATAAGCTTAATTAGCTCCAAAATGACCTATTTAACCTAGGATAGCTCTAAAATGACCTATACTTAGCATTTTTCCCTCCCAAATGACTTAATATGCTTAGCTAGCTTAAAAATGACCTATTTAACCTAGGATTGCTCTAAAATGACCTATACTTAGGATCTTTTCCTCCAAAATGACTTAATATGCTTAAGAAATGACATAGTTTAGCTCCTAAATGACTTCACATGCTTAGCTAGCTTCAAAATGACATAATAACCTTACTTAGCTCTAAAATGACATATTTAACCTAGGCTAGCTCTAAAATGACCTATACTTAGCATTTTTTCCTCCTAAATTACTCAATATGCTTAGCTAGCTCAATAATAATTACATAATAAGCTTAATTAGCTCCAAAATGACCTATTTATCTTAGGATAGCTCTAAAATGACCTATACTTAACATTTTTTCCTCCAAAATGACTTAATATGCTCAGATAGCTTAAAAATGACCTATTTAACCTAGGATAGCTCTAAAATGACCTATACTTAGTATCTTTTCCTCCAAAATGACTTAATATGCTTAGCTAACTCTAAAATGACATAATATGCTTAAGAAATGACATATTTTAGGTCCTGAATGACTTCATATGCTTAGCTAGCTTCAAAATGACATAATAACCTTACTTAGCTCCAAAATGACCTATTTAACCTAGGCTAGCTCTAAAATGACCTATACTTAGCATTTTTTTCCTCCTAAATAACTCAATACTCTTAGCTAGCTTAAAAATGACATAATAAGCTTGATTAGCTCCGAAATGACTTATTTAACCAAGGATAGCTCTAAAATGACCTATACTTAGCATTTTTTCCTCCAAAAGGACTTAATATGCTTAGCTAGCTTAAAAATGACCGATTTAACCTAGGATAGCTCTAAAATGACCTATACTTAGCATCTTTTCCTCCAAAATCACTTAATATGCTTAACAGGCTCTAAAATGACATAATATGCTTAAGAAATGTCATATTTTAGCTCCTGAATGACTTCATATGCTCAGCTACCTCCAAAATGACATAATTACCTTACTTAGCTCCAAAATGACCTATTTTACAGATATAAGTTGCATCATAATAATCTTCATATTTTAGTTGCATCATAATAATCTTCACATTTTAGTTGCATCATAATAATCTTCTTCTTCTAGTCTTCTTCTTCTAACTTTCTTCTTTCCCATTTTACAGATTTGCTTAAGATCACGGAAGCTTGGGTTGATGGAGTGCTTGTATTTAGTTTTTGTTTTGACCTTGTGAAACTTGCTACCTATGGATGAAACTGTGTAATATTGATGAAACTATGTATATGTACGGATGAAACGTGCTACTATTGATAACATGTGTTGGATATATATATATATGTGTTCATGACTATTGGTAATATGTGTTCATGACTATTGGTAATATGTGTTGAATATGACTATTGGCAAAGTGTCTATATTTGTGTTTGATTTTCTGTGAAAATGAATTGATATAAGAAAAACAAAATTAAATGGGGCAATATAGACACTTTGCCATCAGCTTGCAGATGGCAAAGAGCTTTGCCATCAGCTGGCAGATGGCAAAGAGCCTGCAGAGAAAAATATTTGGACTGGCCTATTTGGGCTCTTTGCCATCAGCCAGCAGATGGCAAAGAGCCTGCAGCCTTTGCCATCAGCCAGCAGATGGCAAAGAGCCTGCAGCCTTTGCCATCAGCCAGCAGATGGCAAAGAGCCTGCACCCTTTGCCATCAGCCCGCAGATGGCAAAGAGCCTGCAGCCTTTGCCATCAGCCAGCAGATGGCAAAGTGCCTGCATCCTTTGCCATCTGCTGGCAGATGGCAAAGTATGCCGTTATCTTTCTAACGGGGCTAACCCCGTTAAGAGGCTTTGCCATCTGCCAGCTGATGGCAAAGGCACAGGCTCTTTGCCATCAGCCAGCAGATGGCAAAGAAGCCTTTGCCCACTGGAATTCAGACAAACTGTTTGCCATCTGCTGGCTGATGGCAAAGCCTTTGCCATCCGCCGATCATGCCTTTGCCATCTGCCATGGCAGATGGCAAAGTGCCAGATTATAGTAGTGTTGGCTGGATAGCCAAGAGTGAGTTGGTTATTGGGATTTGAGATCTTGGCTTTATCAGCATTGTAGTAGGTTCATTTCATGCTTAGCAGTTGCTTTCGTATCATAGTAGTTGATTAAATTAATTAACCTATTAAATGCTATGTTGTTGTTTTTCCTTGATGCTTTTGGTTGTTGTGAGCTTGCAACTACAATCAATGTACTGACCTAGCGTTTCATGCTAGATTTTGAAGGTGATGTCGTGATTGATTGATTGCTTGTCGTGTTTTCCGTTCGTGCGAGCTAGATCGTGTCCCACCCAGAGTCCCTGTGGAGCGGAGTTGATCACCTTCGTCGTTGTTCTGCTGCTAGAAGTATTCCATTGCTACGAGTTGTTCCTCTGCGAGCATAAAGCAAGTGTAGTATCGCAGGCGTAGTGTCACCGTGTTGATGTGATCTTTTGTAACATCAGACCCGTGTATTCATCCTTTGTAATAAGAGTTGATTTGTTCTATGTCAAGCAGTGCCGTATTCCAGAGACTTCTCCTCGATCTCTGGGCTGGAATACGGGGCGTTCTGTTTTCTCTGAGCCAGGGTGCCACACTCTTGGTATCAGAGTAGGTCTGGCTGTAGGACGCCCTGGTCAGCGCGAGCGGTAGAAAATCAGTAGTATAGAGTCTGACTTGTTTGTTGCATTTGGATGCTGCATTTGTTTGTTGCATAGCATGCATATAGTCTTATTATTTGTTTATAACAGTTATCTTGTGAGTGTAGTTGGCATTAGTTTGGATCCACTACAGCTCAGCCCCTGCATTTCTTCCAGTTTCTTTTCTTCTTTGTTGTTTAATGGCATTTCTGTCCCAATAGAGTGATGCCAAGTGAGCCCGACACTGTTTGCAAAAATGGTGCTGAGGTATCGCACCGATATCCTTCTTTCATCCCCACCTATCGTTTTGGTGGTAGGCATGCTTCTACCTTGGATCGTCCTTTTTCTTGTCGTGTTGGCAACCCTGAATGATCTTAGTCATCAAGAAAGGGCAATGCCAACAGACTCAATTTTCCTCCCTATCCTATTTCTTGAACGAGTACGGATCTTTTTCTGTCCGCTTGACAATAATGTGGTCGCGACACTCGTGTATCGCTACATGGTTACCAAGTACGTCCTCGCCTCCGAGCTAGTCCAGGTTACTACATGGCTAAAACAACACTTGGTGTAGCGATATTTGCACCAATTCTTCCGCACATAGATTCATCCTCGTGCACACCGTCACAACATGATAGATCATAGAACCGGAGATCCTGTGAAATTTGTGTGTTTAAGTAGGCATGCATATTGTGTGACTAGCTGTAATATGTGACTTTGTTTGTGTGTGAGTTGATTGTCTGTGTGCTTTTGTTTAGTCGAGTTGTTTCTCTTGCTTCTTTATTTTTGGGCCCTTGGTGTTACCTTATTTTGCCTTATGGAAGTTGCTCATCAAGCGACACCAGACTCGAAGAAGCAATATGGATTTCAAATATTTGGAAGAAGCTCAGCTAAACATATCAAGTCTCCATCAGTACAACATCCTCACAGCAGTAATGATCTAGTCAGCAGGAAGACAAGTCATGTGCTAGATCAACGGTATATTTTCCGTCAAAGGTATGCATCATATACAAAGTTTGGTTCAGCAATCAATGATGCTTGACGTATATATACTCTAAAAGAAAGTCATAATGTGCTATGATCAAGGAAGACAGTCAAACAATATTTCTCATGCAAGTAATCAGTCACACATTATTATGGATTCCGGTCCCAGATACTCAGTCTACCACAACAAAACACCTCGGAAAAAGCTTCTAGCATAAAGAAATTAATCTCTCTCAGTAAGTAATCAGAGGAGAAGCTTCTCAGATACGAAACCCAGGCTTCTCTAGCATGCTACCCAGGTAAAAGCTTTGAGCAGAAGCTACCAAGTCTTCCTCAGCAAGCAATTCGGATGGCTTCTCTCGTAAGCCACTCAGCCCACGACAGTACCACACTATGCACCATCCTGAGAGATTATACGATGAGTTGATAGTATATGGTAGTACAGCTCAAGAATCAGGTCAGCAGTATTTTTGTCAAAAGCACAAATCTGTCAAGGCATAGGTCTTCTTCAGAAATCAAGTGCTTGGTTACATATCTTTCCACATATATGGTGAGCATGTATCCCTAGTTAACCAGTTTCTCATACGAGATGCGGCAAGGATTAAGTAGATATACCTAAGAAAGCAAGGATTCTATAGCCTCATGACTCAAGGCAATGAAGATAAGCAGAAATACCTCTTAGGTAATGAAAGGATCGACAAGCTCTGGAGATAACAACGCAGAATCAATAGTCGTGACAATGGTTTCCAAAGCCATTATTCCCGCACCCGACAAGGTCAGAGAATAAGCACAAGGAATAATGCCAAAAATATTGCACTAGCCACATCTATGGTCGTACGAAAAATCAAGGGCATCTATGGCCAAGATATTCCAACAAAGAACCCTGCCCAATAAAATCATGACCGTCAAAGGATGAGACTGACAGCAAAGGTATGATGATTTTTGCACGACCATCAGGGTCCGGATACCTAAGTCAGTTTGAGGTCATAAATACCTAATGGATCCACAAAGACATACCCTCAAAGGCCTACACTGTTCTACAAGGATTTTATCTTCCGCTGACCCGCTTAAAATGATGTGTATACCGACAACATAAGAAAGTCAAAAGCCAAACAATCAGCTCAGACTAGGCCTGCTCACTGGAGGAACTAAGTACACGGACAACCTGTCATGAAAGGCATATTTTCCGTCAGCACCCAGTCAGGACAGTCTCAAGGTGTTAATAGTTGTGGTATGATACAACTATAAACCCATACCCCGGTGTGTTGCTCACGAGAGGAGGCAGTCGAATTTTTGGTACATATCTCACGCTCGAGCCAAAGAAATAAATCAAGATAAATCAGTGCCACCTGTGAGCAGTCAGATCCCATCAGGAGAATGGCCATGATTCTCAGCATTTATTGAAACCGGAGGACATGCATTTGTTTGAGCAACCCCATTGCAGAAGTAAAAAGGTTTTCATGACAAAAGGAAAATTTATGCTCAGACCATTGGATATCCGCAAAGATATGGAAAAGCAACGTCAGCCAAAGGATTTGGTATATGAGCAAAAATTGTCAGAATTTGGGAAAGATGAAGCAAACCACCCTAGAACAAGGTAAGCAGATCATGTAAGAAATTCTTGAGGGAACAACATATAAAGGAACTGGATACCCGAGTTAGAAACGGTGTCCTCAAGTCATACTTGTTCCCTGAGCAACCAAATGTCGAGGGCGAGATTTCTTTAAGGGGGGGAGGTTTGTAACAACCTGGTTTTTGGCCCTTTTCTTTTTCTTTTGATTTATTTTGTTTTTGCTCTGTTTTTCTTTTTGGAGTGGATCTGTGGCCTTGTCACCTAGGAAATCACCATCGTTTCCTCTCCCAAGTGCTTCACCATCCTCAAATATTTCCCATGATCATGCCATTTCCATCCGAGCCCAACTCCATAATTCTTTTTCTTGGGGAAAATTCCTTTTCTATTAAAGGAATAACCTCAAGTGCCCTAGGATGTGAAGCAACCAATATTTCTGTCCATCCAAAAAATTCTCAAATAATTCTCATAACTGTTTTTGGTCATATCTTGCTCAAATATGTCAAAATCCTTCCTTGGGTAGTTCAAAAATAATCCCCCAATATTACCTCTTCACTTATGTCCAGTATGGCTCTTTGTGAAGGAAATGTCATTTATCTTATCTTCTTTGCTCCCAAACTTTTTGGGCATTCTTTTATATCCAAATAATTGCCTCATGCCAAAATTCAACTTCATTTGCCTAGCCAATCTGCCTTACTTATTTTTCAAATTTTCTGTTTAATGGAAGCTTTGGGAAGGAAGTACTAGCTAAGCTTATTCAAATGTGTTGAAATTTTGCACAGTCCTTCATGTGCTCATATCATCACACTACTCCAAATTTCAGCCCCATCAAATCATCTATGTGAGCACATGACCAAACCTTTGATTCTGTTAATATTTCCAGGTTATGAAGCAAATATAATTTATATTGCTTCATTAATTCTGAGAAATTACCGGATTGTGCTCCTACCCAAATAACTTATCTCCACCAAATTTGGGGTCATTTCCTTAAGTCATTTGATCACCAAATTTTTTGCAAGTTTCTGGTGAGTGAGGATGTTTGTGAAGCAAGTACCATTTTGGCTTGTCCAATTATGAAATTTTTACAGCATCATCACCTGCCCAAATCATCATGATCTACCCCATTTGAGCTCAAGTTGGTACTCCATGAGAGTGCACCTTCTGGATTTTCTGGACCCAAATGTGTGTTGCACATCAACTATATTAGTTTGTGGTCCAAATCCCCTCAAAACCTCTATGATCATAATCCTTCCTAAGATAATCACCCCAGACAACTCTGTTAGACCCAATCTATTCCCTGTTGATCACCAGTGCTCATCCAAGTTTGCTACAGCAAACTTTACTCGAACCCTCACATCTCTCCTTGGCCTTTTCTCTTGATCCATCATCTCCTTGAGGCTCAGTGATGCAGGGACTCATCACTAGACATCGCATTGCATCCTCACTTGTCCTCTTCATGCCAGTGCTTGTGGTGACTGCCGCCCTGGCGTAGCGTATCTCGTGCTCTGGCGGCATCCTGAGCGTTCTGAGCGCCGGCCAGCTCTACCTCTACGGATTTCGCGTGTCCTAGCATGCCGATCTGACTCCCCCTTCCTTTCCCGTGGCTCTCGTGTCCCTGCCCCCTCCAGAAACCTCCTTGCTGGAGCTAGACGCAGCACGCCCACGTGCGAACAGTGCCGACATGGTAGTGAATGCGCTCGTCTTCTTCCTTCCCGTGCTCCCTCGGCTCTCTCTACACCGTGAGCTTCTCCCTCTTTCTCTTCTGTCGCCTACCTCTGAGCTCATGGACGTACACACGCGTCCGCGGTGCCGGCCACGTATCTGCGGCGATGCCAGCTCGACCCCCTCCTCCCCTGCCTATATAAGGCCACCCCGCCCCCGTCTAGCCTCACCAGCGACCTCTACCCACTCCCCGATGACTTCTCGACCACTTCCCTAAGCTCCAAGAGCTCCCGAGCCCTCCAATGGCCGCCTCGGTGGCCGGTGGCCACCACCTAAATTGGGGCAGCCCCGAGTCCTTCTTTTTCTTCTACCACCACCAATAGATCATCCAGACCCCGGCGCATCTCCCCCAGCTCTCCACGCGTTGCCGGAGCCACGTTTGGCCGCCGCCCCGTCCTCTATTGGTCCAAGACGCGGCCGCCCTAGCCCTCCCCGGTGCCTGATGCTGCTCTAGATGGATGCGGTGACCCTCCCCGAGTGCGTCGGTGCCTCCCGCTTGGCCAGAGGTGGCCGGAGCAGGCCAGGCTGCCGCTGGTGCCGCGCCTCTCCTTATGTGCCTTGGCCGAGCGCGGGCGGGCGCTTGAAGTCGAAGACGACCCCCGACCCCTGCCCCTGGGCCCCGCTTGTCGACCTCTATGCGCTGACTGGGCCGGCTCACTGACGTGGATAAGTGGAGGCGTATTCTATCAAATATGTCTCCCCTCCACGAAAGCGCATTCCTCCTCTCCCTCGGGCCAGAATGTGTTTTCCCTTATGGAAAACGTATTTTCAAAAAAGGCGTGTTTGGTTTTTCCGAATGAGGGCCTGTTTGTGAAGATTTTCTTACAGATAGGTCCTTGGCAGAAAAACTATCACAACTTTTTGCTCGTAACTCAGATTGAGGTGATTCTAAAGCCCACTTCTTCGACTCGTCGAACCCGTTATGTTGGTGTAATTTTATCCATGTGTTAACTTTCTGAAAATGACCATTTTGCCCTTGCACTAAATCAGCCCCCTCCGAGAGAGAATGTTTTTTGACGATTCTTTCCGCGAGCTTCTCGCACTTCTTCCCGATGAATCCTTCCACCCCAGGCAATCCACACCCTCCATTTGCATTATTGCAATGAAGTGACATGGTTAACTTATTTAAACTTGTTTAAAATATTGCAATAGCTATGTATGATCTTGTTCATGGCATTTCTCAGAGTATTATTTTGATCTTGCTATTGCCATGATATTGCTTCGAGTTCTAGGACTTATATTTTCCAGCTTACGTGGATGATTTGTTGCCATTGGATTATTAGTGGCTTATATTATGATTATTGTCACGTTTGTATCTGGTATTATATTCTGGAGTATTACTTTAGATGCCATGTTTCCTTTGGATTATTAGTGGCTAGTATTATTTTTATGATGATAGTTGATATTATGTTTTGAAGTATGATTTCGAAGATAATGCTTGCATGTGGATCTTAGCTGGATAGCTTGTTCTTGCTATTGGAGTAGTAATATTATCGTTTTTGGTTTCAACATGCCCTTAGTATTTTGTTATCCTCGGAGTATTAGGTTATGTCTATGTTATGGTTTGGATTATTTGGTGGATATTGCTATAACTTGGATTACAGGTGGATATATGATATCGGAGTACCAGTTGTACTTGGGGATAAATTCTGTCATAGGTTGGTCAGGTGCCACCGAACCGGGCTTTTCTAGTGCAACCAAATTTACCTTTTATGGGAAGATTCTAACTGGGCCTATTGTCATGTCTGTCACCGGTGCCTCCACCTAGGGAAGGTTGTGTTTTGCCACAATGGTGGCCGTTGATGCCTTTGGTAGGCATGGGGCCACCCGTGACTTATCCCAGAAGGGAGATATTCAGAGTGGCCGAGAGAGTGTCATGGCACTAGATCGGTTTTGTTGGAACGTCGTTGGTCCACCCGAATGGCAGTGTGAGGCCATGGGTTCCGTGGTGTGGGTACAGTGCACTACCTCTGCTGAGAGTGTGTGTTTAATTTATCGATAGTCGTGACATTGGTCATTGGCACAAGTTCATACTAGGTGACACCGTTCGATCAACACTCACATGATGGAGTGACTTATGGGTGATTTATATCTTGGTTTTGTGAGGAATAACAGTTTGGCAGGATGCAGATGATGATGTTGGGATGATCTTGAGGATGATTATTCAGTTTATGATGTGGTCTCGAGGTGATCATGTGGATGTTTTGATCACGAGGTGATCGAGATGAGTTATTACTTGGCTGGATAGCCAAGAGTGAGTTGGTTATTGGGATTTGAGATCTTGGCTTTATCAACATTTTAGTAGGTTCATTTCATGCTTAGCAGTTGCTTTCGTATCATAGTAGTTGATTAAATTAATTAACCTGTTTAATGCTATGTTGTTGTTTTTCCTTGATGCTTTTGGTTGTTGTGAGCTTGCAAGTACATTCAATATACTGACATGGCGTGGCATGCCAGATTTTGCAGGTGATGCCGTGATTGATTGATTGCTTGTCGTGTTTTATGTTCGTGCGAGCTAGATCGTGTTCCAGCCAGAGTCCCTGCGGAGCAAGTTCATCACCTTTGTCGTTGTTCCGCTGCTAGAAGCATTCCGTTGCTATGAGTTGTTCTGCTGCTAGCATAGAGCAAGTGTAGTATCGCAGGGCTTATGTGATCTTTTGTAACATCAGACCCGTGTATTTATCCTTTGTAATAAGAGCTGATTTGTTCTTTGTCAAGCAGGGCTGTATTCCAGAGACTTCTCCTCGATCTCTGGGCTGGTATACGTGGTGTTCCGGTTTCTCTGAGCCGGGGTGCCACAACGACCTCGATGTCGTAGCCGGTGTCCGCGACATACCCGCATACTCTAGCCCGCCGATTGAGTGCATGCGGCCAGTAATGGTCGTCAGCTTGCTCAGCGATGTAGGGCAAAGAGACCGTGGTACACCTCTTTTGGGACAGTCACTCCTTGAGCTCCATGGGAAGCGTAGCCGGGCTTAGGCTGCAATGCTCTGGAGTGGGGGTGGGGATGGGGATAGGGATCTGTGGGAAAGGGTGCATTTGGCAGGCGTCTTCTAAGAAACTCAGGGCAACTTGGGTATGGAGATCAGTGGGTAAGTTGCATGGGCAAACCGGTAGATTTTGATAATGGAGGCCTTGCGGCGGTGGCGGGGACCATGCTAGGGTTTCGAGCGAGGGAAGCTGTGTGTGAGTGTGTGTGCGCGGGTGTGCGTGTGTGTGTGGAGGTGCGGGGGGTGTGTTTGAGGAAATGATGCGGGTACTGAATATTCAAACGCGGGAGTGAAATGCTGGTGCTATTGAAAATTTTGATGATGGTGCATCGCACACGGTCCGGAGATAATAACTATGTGTTATTAAACAGAAAAACACTCAACGTGTGCAGATATTTTCGAGGGATGCAGGAGGGATTGGGAACAAGAAACATCACAAACGGTCGAAACATAATAAATGTGTATTATGAAATAGGAAAAGCTACATGAGGGTAGATATTTTTGAGAGGGGAAGCCCGTGGAGCCCAATGTACTGTGTGGATGTGCGTGATAGGGGCACTGATGTGGCACACGGTTAGTTTGAGTGAACCATGTTTGTTACGTCATCCGACTTGTCTAATGTTCATCAATTTTGTGAAAAATGGCGCGGGTGAGGGGCAGAACACGAACACACATGCATGCAGACGAAATTTATGTATGGAAAAGGTGGTTTGATGTTCAAATACCAAATGCAACTACAATGTAGCACCAATTTCGCAAAGCACACGGTATTGCTTGCCCCCCCTTGTGTCGGCACGAAGGGAATCCTATGCTCTGAATGCATGCCCCCCAACCGAGGTTCACCTAGCAAAGTGCAAAGTAGTAGC
>LR738714.1:181669083-181685550 GCA_902687465.1 Secale cereale
GCCGCCCCCCCCCCCCCCCACACACCCACTTTCAGTGGGCGGGCCAGAGATGCATCTCACCAAGATGGATCGTAAAAGGACCAAGAATAATCCACCTTGGTCGTACAACCTCTCTCTTGTTGTTGGTCAAAGTGATGGCCGTCCATGCAACCCTGGAGATGGGCTAGCTCGCCAATAATCACGCAAGTAGCTAGTCCCCGAAGACAACCATTGCATGTGTGTGACCCAAACATATGTATGGATAGGTGTGTTTTTGAATACATAATGGAACAACTTTGATGTGGCACCGTGCTTTCTAACTAGAAACCCCCACACTGAGTGAGGGTTAGGTTGACAATGCATATGTATTTTACACCACACTTCAAGTCGACGACGGGGATTCATGCATGCATGCGTGCATAGTATATGCGCCCCAACTTAATTAGGTCTGAATCTCACCATGACCTATACTATGATAACACGAACCAAAGGAAGAATCTGCCATGGTAACCTATCTTGTTCTCGGTCAAGGTGATCACGGATGTCCACGCGGGCCCACGAATATATAGGCTTGTCGCCGATAACCACGCGAGGGAGTGCACCGTTCGAAGACAACCACCACATGCATATGTATGGAGGTGATGCATGCATGCATGTTTGAATACCATTTCACAACATTGATGTGGCGCGTGCATCAAAATTCGTATAGTCCCCACACAGAGAGACATCGGTTCATGACGTGTCGTTGTACTAGCCACTTTGACTCGATGGGAGGGATTCATGCGTACACATGCATGTGTGTGTGCTCAAACTGTATCATGTCATCACAGAGCATGACCTATAAATATACCGTATTGCAAACAAAAGAATAACCCCTCCTAAGTAAAATTAACCTCTCTCGTTGTCAGGCAAAAAGTAGTGAAGGACCAAGCGGGCCCATAGATGGAAATCATTGATATCGCTGATAACCGCTTAAGTGGCTGCGAGAGGACAACCACCATTGCTTTGCATGTGGGACAAACATATGTTGAATACCGAAAATGCACAACTTTGATGTGCCACATGCCTAAAAAACAGTAAAGCCCCCACACAAAGCGAGGTTCATGAAGCGTGCTACATATGATGGCCCCCTTCCCCCTCTTCCACGCATACTATATGCTCCTACCATAATACAACCAAAAAAGAATCCTCCACGATGGTGAAATTAATTAACCTCTCCTGATGTAGGTCAAAGTGATGCATCCATCGACGATGGCCTCATGGGCCCACAGATGGAAGCATCACACATGAGTGTCCTAGCTAGGAGAACCACCGCGTGCATGCATGTGGCCCAAATAGGTGTTGTGTGATGTTTGAATAGCCAATTTCACAACTTTGATGTGGCACGTGAGGCGTACTTATTCACGGACACGTACGTATAGTATATATGCTAGTCCCCTCCCACCTCTTCGACGTGTACTATATATATACTCCCACTATAAGACAAACAAAAAAGATTCTACCTTGCTGGTCAAATTAACCTCACTGCGGGCTGTTCGTCAAAGTGATGGATGACAAACTCGCGGGCCCACAAAAAGCGTCACACGCGAGTATTGAGTGTCTTGTAGGACAACCATCGACCACATGTGGCCAAAACATGTGTGTATGAAAGGGTTGTGTAATGTTTTAAATAACGAATTCACGACTCTGATGTGGCACCTGCCTAACAAAACGGCCAACCCACATGGTGGCTCATAACTTGTAGTGTACTGCGAGCCACCCGCCACCCCCAGACGCACACACCCACACACACCGCGAATCCACCGCAACTACGATGCATGTAAAATTATCCCGCGGTGAACATATGTTACCAAAGGAGGGACGTTTCAATTTAAAAAAACAGAGACCACTAAGACATTTTAGTACAACGATTGATTTTCTACAGGTATAATGTGCAAAAAATCAAATTTGAGCTACATGCACACGTGATAGTGCACCTAAATGGATTGCAAAAACACATGTGTCTCACTGGGTGCATGCTTACTCGCCGTGCAAGAAATTTCAAACATTGAGAATCTTGATTTTTAAATTGTAGTACATCCAAAACTTATTTGGAGTTCATGAAACTTATCATGTTGTCATATGGATACCAATAAAAAGTGGCATTGTACTTTTTTTTATCAAATTTGAGACCAGTTTTGATGTAATCTTTATCTAATTACAAATGGTAGATTATTAATAATTGGGAACCAATAGCCCAAACAGATTATTTATTCGAACGGTGAGCGTTAGATCAACAATGGATACGTGCCCATGCTTTGGTTAAGCAATAAAGCAACAGAATTAATCATCCAAATAGAAAACAATATACGTGCCGCCACGCGACCCATGTGTCGTGCGAGCAGGCGTGAGTTTACGGGATGCATGCGAGAAGTCCATCGCGTAGGCAGGCCGGGAGGCGTGCATGCAGGTGTGTGAATTGTAGGTGGCGTGCTCGCTGCGTAGTGTAATCGGGAGGCGTGCGAGTTGCCGTGTGAAATGATGGTAGGCATGCCAGCAGTCCGGTGTGCATGCTCATCGGGAGGTGAGCCAGCGGTTTGACCGCCGCCCGCCTCTCTCCTACTACTACATATTAATGGTGCACCCGAGCGGCCGCACCCCCCATCCTCGCTACACACCCAACCTCTCTCTCCGCTTGCATCCTCGACACCGCTCTCAGTCCTCAAAGTCTTCAATGTATGAGGATGCCGCCGAAGCACCTGATACTTCTCCAATGTATCTATAATTTTTGGTTGTTCCATCCTACTTTATTGTCAATCTTGGATGTTTATAATCATTTTATAGTCATTTAATATCATTTTTTGGTACTAACCTATTGACATAGTGCCAAGTGCCAGTTGCTGTTTTCTGCATGTTTTTTACATCGCATGAAACCAATTAACCTATTGACAATGGAGTCCAAACGCAGCGAAACTTTTTGGAGATTTTTTTTGCACCAGAAGAAACCCAATGGGCCAGCGCAGCACCTGGGGGTGCTTAAAGGGGAGCACAACCCACCAAGGCGTGGAAGGAGACCCAAGCGCACCCTGGTGGGTTGTGCCCACCTCGGGTGCCCCCCGGACCACCTCTTTGCTCTATAAATACCCCAAAAATACCAGAACCCTATGGAGTCGACGAAATACTCATCCAACCGCCGCAGAGTCCAAAACCACCAGATCCATTCTAGACACCATCTCGGATGGAGTTCAACACCTCCATTGGTCCCTCTCCGATGATGCATGAGTAGTTCTTAGTTGACCTTCAGGTCGGTAGTTAGGAGCTAGATGGCTTTCTCTCTCTCTCTGAATTCTCAATACTGTGGTCTCTTGGAGATCCATATGATGTAACTCTTTTTGCGGTGTGTTTGTTGGGATCCGATGAACTTTGAGTTTATGATCAGATCTATCTTTTTTATATCCATGAAAGTATTTAGGTTTCTTTGATATCTTATATGCATGATCTCTTATAGCCTTGTATTTCTTCTCTGATATTTGGGTTTTGTTTGGCCAACTTGATCTATTTATCTTGCAATGGGAAGAGGTGCCCGATAGTGGGTTCGATCTTACGGTGCTTGATCCTAGTGACAGAAAGGGAACCAACACATATGTATTGTTGCTACTAAGGATAAAACTCCATAGATAAATGGATCTTGTCTACATCATGTCATCGTTCTTAATGCATTACTCCATTTTTCCATGAACTTAATATTCTAGATGCATGCTGGATATCGGTCAATGTGTGGAGTAATAGTAGTAGATGTAGGCATGAGTCGGTCTACTAATCTTGGACGTGATTCCTATGTAATTATCTACCTGGATATCGTCATAATTACTTGAAGTTCTATCAAGTGTCAAACAGTAATTTGTTTACCCACCGTTTGCTATCTTTCTGGAGACAAGCCACTAGTGAAACCTACGGCCTACGGGTCTTTTTTCACATATATTTGCTTGCGATCTAATTTTCCTTTGCATTTTTATTCAGATCTATTAAACCAAAAATACAAAAATACTTTGCTGCATATTATTTTATTTACGATATATTATTCCAATCTATTACAAATTTCTGGCATCGTTACCCGAAAGGGATTGACAACCCCTTTAACGCGTCGGGTTGCGAGGTGTTGTTATTTGTGTGCAGGTGTTGTTTATGTTGTGTTGCTTGGTGTCCTACTGGTTCGATAACCTTGGTTTCATCACTGAGGGAAATATCTACCGTCACTTTGATGCATCATCCCTTCCTCTTTGGGGAAATACCGACGTAGTCTTAGCAAACATGGGCTTTTTTGGCCCTATAGTCAGAGAGCAATCAAAAGGAATTTCTGGCGCCGTTGCCGGGGAAGATCTTCCACATAACCAGGTTCCTAATCAAAAATCTCATTTCCTCGTAATTTACAATATTTGCCATTTTCCTCTCCCCCGCTTCACAAAATTTGCAGTTTTATACGCCTCTCTTTTTCCGTTCGCCGTTTTCTTGCCAGATCTGTTTTTGCGTGCATTCTTGTTTGCCGTTATCGATAGTTCTTCTTCTATTGCTTGCACTTCCAAGGACAAGGTCCTTAACTTTAAAAAAAAGGGGAGGAGAAAATTTAAAACGTGCTTGGTATAGAATTTGCAATGCTCATAATAGATCTATCCGTAAGCAATCTACCGTTGTGCTTGTGCGTTGTGTTTATGTTGGAATCACCACTTGTATAGATTCGTCCTTGATACGATTACTGGTGGAAATTTTCTAGTGAGTCCTCCTTTTGATGCTCTTAATGCTATGAGAAATTTAGTGGACTCGCCGCCTCTTATGGTTAATGAAACAATTTTGACTCTTGAGCATGTTATGGAAAGACTAGATGCTGTTGAAAAGAAAATGCTTATCGAAGATCATATGGAAATTATACATAAAAAGAAGCATAATTTTGCTACTAATCTTGGGCCAAAAGAGGGTGATATTTTTAAGTTGTTAAAAGAGAGGTCTACCTTAATCCATGAAAGAACATAAGAAAGTCTGTCTCAGATCGATACATTGGAAGAAATCTTCAGTAATCTAAGCACGGCTTTTACTACCACTAAAATTCTTTAGGAAACTCCCGTAAAGAGTATGAGATCTACGAACAAAGGTGCAACTTCTAGTAATAATGATACGGGAGATCTTAAGATGATTAGCATCCATCCGGATTTTGTTGAAGTGATAAGAGATCCTTTTTGTAAGAATGAAATGTTTAAATTTACTCCCAGGAGTATTGCTAGTGAAGGTCTTTACACTAAATATTTGAAGGATTCTAAGTGTTTGAATGAAGAGTTGGAACAAGATGACAAAACTTAGATCCTTGCTTTACGCCTAGCTAAGGGCGTAAAACTATAGCGCTTGTTGGGAGGCAACCCAATGAATAAAATGTATTTTTGCTTTTTGATTTCTGTTCTTGAGTGTTAGAAAAATTATGCTACTGATACGATTGTGTTTTTGTGTTTTAATTAGTGTTTGTGCCAAGTAGAACCAAAGGATCTTCTTGGGTGATAGTTGTTTGATCTTGCTGAAACAGACAGAAACTTTGTGCTCACGAAAATAATTGTTAAAAATCACCAGAACGTGATAAGCCGTCAATTCTTTTTGCAGAAGATTAATATACAAATTTCCCACATGACCCTACCTTTTCAAGATTTTTAGAGTTCCAGAAGTATTCGAAACTTCCAGATTACTACAGACTGTTCTGTTTTTGATAGATTCTGTTTTCTTTGTGTTGTGTGCTTATTTTGATGGCTCTATGGTTTTCTTTGATGAGTTTTTGCCATAGAAAAGTTTGAATACAGTAGATATAATACAAAAACAAAATGTGAATTGGTTTTATACAACACTTATAGTAGTGGTTTGCTTTCTTATACTAATGGATCTCACGAAGGTTTTGTCGAGTTTTGTGTGATTGAAGTTTTCAAGTTTTGGGTTATCTTATGATGGATGAAAGAAGGATAGAATAGCCTAAGCTTGGGGATGCCCCGGCATCCCAAGCTATTATCCAAGAATGAGCAAATAACTAAGCTTGGGGATGCCCTCGAGTGGCATCCCCTCTTTCTTGTAACAACTATCGGTATTTTACTCGAGGCTATATTTTTATTCGTCACATGATATGTGTTTTGCTTGGAGGATCTTGTATGATATCTATCTTTGCTTGTTTTATTTTGTATTTTATGTCATCAATCCTTGCTGGACATGCCTATTTGAGAGAGGCAAAATTAAATCATGACTTGTTAAATTGGCTCTCTATGCTTAACTAAAATCTTGTATGAGCTAGGACTTGCTCTAGTTCTTCCCTTATATCTTTTTGAGCACATTATGCTTAGTATTTTTGAAGAAATGATCTCTTGCTTCACTTAGATTTATTTGAGAGTTAGTAAAATTTTGAAGAAATTCTCTCTTGATTCACTTAAATTATTTTGAGAGAAAGAAAGAAAATTTGTTATGCTCATGATCTTCACTTATATTTGTCTGACCTTATGAAAAGCAACACATGAAAATTAGTCCCAAAGTGATAGATCTCCAAGAAGGATAAAGTAAAAAAAATGTCATGAAGATTATTGGAAAAAATAAACTTGATTCTTAGTAATGGTTTTGAGATTGATGACGTGATATGTGAGTTATATTGATGAGTAATTGTGCTCTAGTAAAAAATATTGGTGTTAAGGTTCGTGATTCCCTATGCATGCATGAAAGTCAATAATCATGCAATGAAATTATATCTTACTTATGGTGCATTATTCGGTGTTATTTATGCCTAATGCTTGCTTATGAGATTGGTTGGTCAGTTCCCAATATTTTGATAGCCTTCATTTTGCTCCAAGTATGATCTCTAATTGTGCATCCGAAATCCTTTAAACCAGTTTTGCCACATGAGTCCACTCTATCCACCTATATGCGGTATTCTTTTGCCGTTCTAAGCAAATTTGCATGTGCCATCTCTAATTTTCAAAATAAACTTCTCGTTTCTGTATTTGTTTCGCTCGCGGAGCGGTGAGGGGTGGCTAATATTTTCCATGCTGGATGTGTTATTCTCACGATGGTTGTTTATTCACTTGTCATTGCACGAGAGTAAGGCAAAGGTTTTAGGGATGCCCAGTCCCGAAATGAAAAACAAATTTACTTTACGTTATAAAATAATAAATTCCTTGGAAAGTGTTGGTATGGAAGGCAACCATGGATTCGGCTAGCCATGGCTTGTGAAATTTTGGTGGAAAAGGAATAAACTTTATTTTCTATTTGGAAACCGCCTATGATATATCTAGCATCGAAAGTGTTGGGAACTCTAAGTCGTGTTTGTTGGTGGGATGGATACACTTCCCAAAATGTTTTTATCTCTAATTTTTTCGCTTTGAGCTGTGGCACCTCTTCAAATCCCCACTTCTCTCTGCGAAGGGCATTTCTTTTATTTTCACTGGTTAAGCCAGCTGCTAAACAAATGGTTTGAAACCCTTTCCGCGACGGCCTTCGGATGCGTCGCCAAGTAAGTTTGGGCGATAGGGGGGGTCCTTCCCACACGACTCAGAAACTGTCGGGGATATGCCCTCCTAGCACACACGCTCGAAAAAATGAGGTTGTGTGTGACCGGAGAGCGCTCAAATATGAAAATACGTACAGTAGAGCTAAAAATACAATTCTATGGCGAAATTATTTCCGGTCGCAAGTAAATCCCACACAGTCAGTCCCCGCTAAACATTTCCGTTCGTATGTACACGCCACACAGTCGCTCCAAGGAAAACGTTTCCGTTCATAGGTACATCACACACAATTTGTCCTGTTAAATCGTTTGTGATAGCGTTACCATTGCACACGATATTAATAATTTTATCGTTTGTGTTATTGAATGCATCACACACGGTGCGTCGAAGAAACTGTGTGGCAAAGGCTATCCATCACACATATTTTTTATGTTGTAAACATTTGAGCGAGGTGGCCTAACGCAATCAGTTATCAAGAGGATGTCGTGTGTGATTGTTCATTAATCTAACACGGTTTATTCCTAGAAACTGTGTGCTTTATTGAGTGCATCGCACATGGTGTTTTCTCAATAACCGTTTGCAATATAAAAACCCAATTAGCAGGCTAGTTATCCGATTATTCATAATCCATTTAGTAATATAATTGACATTTCATATTAAGCACACAATATATTTCATTTTCATAATCGAAATAAATCAGAGTACAACATCATATAGCTTCAGCACTCAGCTACCCCATTACACAACTACACCAGGAACATGTTTCACATGCAACATCTATAACCTTTCAAAATTAGCATCATAGACAATACATAGACAAATGTATCTTATCTGGAAAACTGCTGAAGCAAAAGGCGAATATTGAGCCTTCATTGATGTTGAAGGTCTTTGTAACTTTAGGTCGGTGCCTGTGGATGATTGACCATCCATCCTTGGTCCTCTTCAGGAAAACATCAATATTGAACCGTGGGTGTTGTATGAATACCTTCCTCGCCTCCTCACCATACAGGTGGTTTGAGAGGTAATCATCAGTGAACTGCTTTGGGAAGGCCAGAAATAAGGATGTGCATAAATATCTTCTCTATATTGGAAATGGGGCAAAGGAATAAAAAAGGCAAGGTATAATAGTTAGCACCATCCTGTAGTGAACTGATGTCTTCTTCATTGTGCAGACAAAGATCTTGTTGTTTTTTGTTGCCAATTTCTTTACCCTAACAATCTTTCTGAGTTTCTTGACTTGACTGATATTCATGGACAACTCATTTTCCCATATGGAAAAAGGGTTGAACAGTGGGTCAAAACCCCTTACAGCGGGACCTACATCTGTAAGACCAAATTGTTAAAAAACAAAATATTAGAATGGTTCATGCAATTGCACAATAATGTGCTATTAGACAACGGACCATGCATGTGCTAACCTCGATTGTAAACCTCAGTGCTTCCCATTGTTTCCCTACAACACATATAAGATAGTTATCATCAGGTTATGTAAGGGTTCACACGCTATCAGTAAAATATGTTGATGAAAAATAAGCACATTGCAGATTCATCAAATTAATTCAAGCCACATGGAAAACCCGTTTATCCTAACCAAGCATGATTAAGAACTAGGAAACATAGCAATTGTATATGTTTCTCATGTATTAAGTGCATCCAAATTTGATTTAATCCTCACATGCACAACAATACAAAATTCTACCCACGACAATTGGACATCGCAGTGTAGAATTGAACCAAGCAGTTAGCTAAACGCCACAACAAATGAACTAAACATTAACTGAGCACCACATTGCACAATATAACATACTCCTAATAGAAGATCATACAGTTAACCAAACCAAGCATGCTTAACAACTTGGAAATATAGCAATTGTATTTGTTTCTCATGTATTTAGTACAACTAAATTTGATTTATTTCTCACATGGTATACAATAAAAGAATGCAACCACAACAATTGAACATCGCATTGCAGAATTGAACCAAGCAGTTAACTAAACACCACAATAAACGAACCAAACATTAACTGAGCACCATGTTGCACAATATAACATACTCGTAATAGAAGATCATACAATTAACCAAACCAAGCATGCTTAACAACTTGGAAATATTGCACCCTGAAGAATTGAACATCACATTTGCAGAATTGAACCAAGCAGTTAACTGAACACCACATTGCACGACATATAGAACATATACACTACAGCACAAGATTGCATGGTAAAAGTAGATAGCACAATTCACTAGAAATTGTTAAGGAAAGGCAGTAGCTAGCAAATGATGGCCTCGAGAAAACGCAACGAACTATCGTTTAAAGCGGCCAACCGCGTCGCGGCATCGGCGCGAGAGGCGTCAATGGTGGCCTCGATGGCGAGGTGCTCCTCCAAGATCTGGGGGTCAGCATGAATGGTAGCCGTCGCGACCTCATCCACGCGTGCGGTCGTGCTTTCCTTCTCCGCTGCCAAATGCTCCTCGAGATCCTGACTATACTGCATGCACCATGGCTTAGGGCGGCGCTTATTTGCTGGAGGGGTCGGTGATTTGGGTGGAAGGTGTCGCGCGTGCGCCGGCGGTCGGGGCATGTGGGATGTGGAAGGAGGAGGAGGATGGGGGTCGGTTGTGGATTACCTGCATGGATAGGTGAGGCCGAGCAGCGGCGTGAAGGAGGGTCGCCGGCGAGGAGGCGGCACTGCAAGCAAGGAGTGAAGGTTTCAACTTGGAAAGGAAGGCGTAAAGAGGGGAAATGTGGCTTTTGATAAGTGGGAGGGGCTGGGGAGGTAGATATTTCCGCGGAAGCCGAAAATTTGGAATCGCTTCAGCGAAAAAAGTGATGCGCAAAGTGTCATCAGACACGGTCCCTTATTCAGAACTGTGTACGATATGTGAGCATCACAAACGCTTCAGATAGCTTAACCCGTGTATGTTGATTTTGAACGTACAAAATTTTGGTTCAAATTTTCCTAGTTACAGTGGTCATCCACGTCATT
Source organism: Secale cereale (assembly GCA_902687465.1). Classification (NCBI taxonomy): domain Eukaryota; kingdom Viridiplantae; phylum Streptophyta; class Magnoliopsida; order Poales; family Poaceae; genus Secale; species Secale cereale. Next base: position 181,679,547 of record LR738714.1, read on the forward strand.
GCATATTTGGGTACACAAAGGAGACTAACTTCTTAATCGAGCAAGTTCAGCAATTAAACAGAGCTAGGTGACCTAAACATTACTCTAACAAATTAAAGACCGGCGCTCTTAATTAAACAAAACAAAACAAAACTAAGAGTACTACTATGGCTGGTGCTCGTCGATCTCCGCCGCCGCCTCCATGTCCAGCTCACGCCCGACGGTCTCCTGGGGAAGGGGCTCCATGGAATCAATTGCACCATACTCGGCAAGCATCTCGTCATCCGCATCCGCCATATCTTTGGCATAGGCCGCCACGATCTGGGCGTGGGCGGCCGTGATCTGGGCTCTGGTCGGCTCCGCTGTGTCAAGGTATGCCGCGCAGGAACAGGCGGCTGCTCAAACTCTCTCGGCAATTTCCAGCTCTTCGGTCGTGGGTTGCCGACTGTTGTCGGAGAAGCTTCGTTTGATTTGTGCGGTGACCGCCATGAGCTGGGCTTTGACAACCTCGACATGGTAGTGGGCAGCCTCCATTAGGGCTAAGGGCGCCGCTGCGGAACAGACAGCTGCTATGCTGCTCTCGCCAGTGGCTATCCCCGAGGCAGATGCTGTTGCCGCCGCCTGAGAAGCAACTGCGGCCGTTTGGGATGCCTTGGCCGCCCGGACTCAGACGGCGGTCGCCCTCATGAAGCTTGTTAGCACGCGCCAGGCGGCTACGGCCGCGCTCTCTGCGGAATGGGCCGCCGAAGTTTCCCTCATGACTTGGGTCCACGTCCCCATCTTTCACTGGTGATGAATGAACAATGAAATGATATTTGGGGAGTTAGCTAGTGTGCTTGACACACCGGCCGTGGACTGTAGCCGACGTGCCTTCTCGCGTAAGCCATATGCATACTATACACCGACGGTGCTCCAAGATATTTTGTGCTGCATCTCACACAGTTGGTGATAATAAACTGTGTGTGATCTACTTGATTTATCATCTTGATTTGAATTACGTAATGTGGTCACAGCTACAAAGGATGGTGTTTGAATTGTTAGAACTTTTATCTGCAGTGAACATGCAACAATAGGTGTGTCGTCAAAAAATTCGAATTATTCAGGGTTTGTTTGGACATTTTTATACATTAACTGGGTTTTCCAGGCATTTTATGCGCATAATTCAAATTTGACCTACATGCACATTCTCCGGTGCATATAAACTGGTTGAAAAAACAAATATGTGTCCTTACACTACTAAAAAAGACACATCCGTGACAATTTGGGCCAAACGAAACTTTTTTCTGTCATACATATGACACTTCTATGACGATAATTGTGACAAAACCCGGTATCATCATAGATGTGGTGGGGTCCTACTTCTATGACAAAAAATCATGACATAAAATGGGCTTTTCATCCTGGGCGGGCCGGAGACGCAGTTGCATGACATTCTTTGGGCCATCCATGACGGAAAAACCGTGGTAGAAGCGAGGGCGAGGAAAATATCGGGGTGTTCCCGGTTACGGTGAGTGGTCGGGGCCGAGCAATGCGCGTTTTTCTCGTACACGCACGCGCGTGGGTGCGAGGCATTGGGCTCTAACTAAACCCGAGCGAGGCGTTGGGCTCTAACGGAACCCGAGCGATTGCACTACAGGCTACGCGTTACTGAACCCGAGCGATCGATCGATGGCTGTTAACTGAACCCGATCGAGCGATTCCTTCGCTACTGCTGCTAACTGAAGCTGATCGATGCTGCCTCTACATGAACAGTGAGCGTTGCTGGGGGGGTTTGGATGAACAGTTCCCGGTGGGGTGGCTGAACAGGACCCCGTGGTGTTACCTCTGCATGAACAGGACCCCGTTCAAACGAGCCGGTTGGGGCTGCATGAACAGGAACCCATGGAGGGTTGCATGAACAGGACCACCTCGTGGAGGGCTGCATGAACAGTAGATGGTGGAGGGCTGGATGAACAATAGCCCGTGGAGGGGTGGTTGAACAGGAGCCCGTGGAGAGGGCTAGTTGAAAAGTAGCCAGTGGAGTAGCGCACAGTGGAGGCTAAACAGTCGCAGGTGCAGGCTGGAGGAAGTCGACGGTGGATGAACAGTAGCCCGTGGAGGCTGGAGGGGGTCAACGGTGGTGATGAACAGTATCTCGTGGAGTCCCGTTTTGCAGTACGCCGCACCGCTCCCGATGAACATGACCCCCGTTTCGACCGCAACACTCCAACACGAGTCCGTTTCTTCCGTTTTGCGGTAGGCCACACCCCTCGCGATGAACAGGACCCCCGTTTCGACCGTAGTGCTCCAACACAAGTCTGTTTCATCCATTTTGCGATAGGCCACACCCCTCGCAATCAACAGGACCCTCGTTTCGACCGTAGCGCTCCAACACAAGTACGTTTCCTCCGTTTTGCAGTACGGCACACCCGTCTCGATCAATAGGACCCTGTTTCGACCGTAGGAGGTCCGGTTCCTCCGTTTTGCGGTACGCCAGACCCCTCCCGATGAACAGGATCCCGTTTCCTCCATTCTGCCGTACGCCAGGCCTCATTTCCGTCGGCTATTCCGTCCAAGCCCTCCCGATGAACAGGACGACGCATTCCATTCCGACCCAGCCAGTTGGCTCCCCATGAACACGACGACGAAGTTGTTTCTCCATTCCGACCAAGCAATGTACATGAGCCCTGGCCATACGTACGCGCGAGTAGGCGTTCGAGACCCAGCCTGTATGTACGTTCGTGGCCGTACTTTCTTTCTTGCACCCTGGCCGATGTACGTACGTGTACATGCTACGTGCGCGCCTCTGCATCGACCAGTATGTACGTACACGTTCGCGACTAGATTGACAACGCTATGTATGCTTGGACCAGGTGGGTCCCGACTGTCAGGCACTTCCTTGCGTGCGAAGATGTAGCTGGTAGGTCCCAGCTATCAGGGGGGTGAATCGTTTTTTTTGCCCGGACGCACTTCCTTGTGCGCGAAGATGTAGCTGGTGGGTCCCACAGTTAGGGGGAAACATTTTATTTTTGCGAAATACGGTGGCCCGTCTGGTGGGTCCCAGCAGTCAGGGGGGGAACGTTTTTTCGCCAAATACGATGGCCCGTCCGATGGGTCCCTGCTGTCAGGTGGAGGAATAATTATTTTCTGCATAATAACGAGGCATTTCCTTGCAGCTGCCGTGACCCAGTTGTCAGCCTCTCCACGTACAGTACTCTTCTGATGGAAGTCGTTCCTTGACCACGCCACGCCGAGAGCACCAGGGCGATTGTGGGGACCCCGCTCATTAGTCGTGATCACCGAATGCACGTGTACAGTGATCCGAGAGATCAATGCTCACTGAACACACAGAAGCTGAATAACAAGAGTCTTACATCCTTACATACCGTGTTACACAAATAGGACAATAATGGTCAAGTCTTGAGTATATCATCGCAGCGGAAATCTTCAAAGACAACCGGGACCCATGCCATCTGCCTTAACCCTACAGGCATTCTGACTGGGAAGCGTCCTAGCTCGCATGCTCGTCACCAAGAAATCTTCATCTTAACCTGTTCTCTCATGCCTGGCCAATAAAATAACCAGTGGCAAGCCAATGAGTACTTTGAATGTACTCGCAAGCAACCCAAGTGTGATAACAAAATAATTATGCAAGGCTCTACTACTAAATTGGTAGTTTTGCGGAAAGCTAGTTTTTCATATGAAAGTATGATCAACATATAACATGGATATGCAAGTGTCTGCAACAAGTATCAGGAGGTCACATACATCAATATCGAGAAAGAGTTGTAATCAACTCATGCACAAGCTCATAGTGACTTTCTCACAATCACATCAACAATATCTCTGAATCGTGTTGTTTCCCAGAAACTTATGGACATAGTCTAAGTAGCACCACCCAACTGTCCTTGACAGTGGACACGGCTATTCGAATAGTTTGACACTCTGCAGAGGTTGCACACTTTACCCACAAGATCCGGGGAACTTCCGTGTCATCCACGACCCGCGGTACCTCAAGTACCCGGGGTAAGCACCCGATCACTATCTTTTCCTAGACGACACTAACATAGAGTCCACTTGATTGGTAGCAGCCCCGTGCCAAACATTTCACATCTCATGGCTTGTGGAGACTCGCTCCGTATTCATCACATATCACAAGCACGGGGTACCAACGGTGTGTCCGGCGCCCTGTGAAAACAGTCATGGCCGCCTATCCAAGCACGACCCCGTCCCGAGAGTGACCTCATGTCACCCCCGTCACTAGTAATGCGGGCACCATGCTAGTATCGACCTAGGTAATCAATAATGCCCTTTCCCATATAAGGGTAGAGTGGTTGCGCATGTTTGGTTCGGACGGTAGTCACACATAAATCTAATCCATCTCTGTAAACAACACTTCCGTCGAGCCTCGGCACACTACTTCTTCACCAAGTAGTGCCCTAGCTCCTCATCAACTCCCAGGGGCATTAGTGGCACCCACCGAGTCGTTTGCAAGTATGTCAGACCACACTTGTTTCACTCAATGCATAACCGCGACCCATTTGCGTAGCCAACTACTATAGCATACATCTATCAATTCCCACCCACATAACCCTCATAGGAAGGTAGGGTCATGTTTGATGCAAGTTTCAACAGTAAAGTAACAGGGGTAGCAACCAAAGTGGTTTCCACCTCAACATGATTCCGATGCATTGAATAATAAGGTGCTATGAGACATGCATAAAAAGGTTTCTTGAACATGGTCAAAGGGCTGCTTGCCTTATTCTTCCGAGTCTTCAAACCTTCTGGTCCATCTCCGAGTAATCCGTTTATTTCGTCAACTAATGATGGAAACAATCAAAATAAGCAATACAACAAGGTAAAAATAAAAGTGCTCTAAAAATAGGAGTTGGACTTTTCTAGGATACCTCTGGTCATATGAAAAATAACCAAGGTGGTTTGATAGGTGTTGGATCAATAGGTAGTTTGGAACATTTCAATGTGATGGAACCAAAGGGTTTATGGATTTGGAAGAAGTATACAAAAATATTTTCTTGAATGATGAGCAAAGGCACCCATCAACAAGTCATGATTTCAGAAGCATCTAGGAGTTGGTTTTACTGGATTTGGTATTTAAATGAATTTCCTAGGATTTTGCAAAGCTGATAAATATGAAGAAATGGCTCAATATTTGGTGGGGTACAAAAACTATTATTAAAAATGTTCCAAAACTAAGTTTGGACATGACAAGCATCTAGGAATTTGAATCACTGCATTTGGATCAAAAATGAGCTCTCTGTGATTTTCTAAAGTTAATCACAGAAAGTGGAAAATGGGCATTTGATAAATATTTGTGTAGGAAAAGTCTCTGGAATACTGTGCATGTTGTACCATGTGGTAGAGCATGAATTTAGAGACTACCAGAAATTTGAATCATGCCATTTGGAGTTTATTTGAATATTTGGGAGATATTTGAAGTTGACTGGAAAAATAAAGAGAAAAGAAAAGATAAAGGTTATACCCTTACTGCGCACAGGGCGAGACTTAGTGCTGCTGTGCACTGGGCCGGCCCAGCGGCTCGGCCACGCGGATGACATGGCGACGTCGAAGGCGTATTTCTAGGGATGCGCTTCCCTGTGGGGAAGGTAGAAATCGCGGGGCGCCTTCACTTAAACAGCGCGGGCCCGGTGCCGACCCGCTGACGTGCGGGCCCCACGTGGCCCCCTTGCCACCCGTCGTCGTCTACCTCTGGACGACGGATGACAGGGGCACCGGACGCAGCACACTGGCGCTCGCCGGCGGCACGAGCCGCCCCAGGCGGAGCTCGGACCACCGCTAAGATCGGGAGGACACGCCTGTGCCGTTCCCGCCGACGGAGCGCGCTGGGGAGCCCCAGAATGGTCGCCATCTTGCTCGCACCCGAGATGGGTTTCCACGCTGGGCATCGAGCTGCGAAGCCTCCCCGGACGGGTTGATGCGGGCGGAAGGCTGCAGAGACTCCCAGGAAGCTCGGAGGCTTCGAAGGAGAGGAGGGGAGGGCTGGAGAGCACGAATTCGAGTTGGGGGG
>LR738714.1:181685613-181795301 GCA_902687465.1 Secale cereale
GGGGGGGGCACGGTGGCACTCCGGCCATGGAGGGGCTAGGAGGCCATGGGAGGGAGGTTGAGGATGTCTGGGAGGTGCACGGGAGAGAGGAGGGTCCAAAGAAGCAAGGGGCGCTCGGGGGGAAGGCTTTATATAGGGCAGCCGCGGTGCACCGTGAGCGAGGCCCATGGACGCGCTCGGCCGAGCTCGTGGAGAGAGGAGGAGGGCAGGGGAGGATAAGACCGACAGCCCGGCAGGTTGCGGACGTCGAGGGGAGCTCGGGGGACACACTCTCTCTGCCCAAGGTCGCCTGGAAGCCTCAGGAGGGCCGAGCTACAGTGCCTCGGCGCACTGTAGCGTGCTCCAGAGCACGACTTTGGCCGGCATGGTCGTGTCTGTGCTTCCTGGCCGTGTCCCCCAGTGTCCAGTAGTGCTAGGGAGTAGTAAACAATGGGGAGGCAGTCTTGGATGCTCTAGTGAGCCACTGAAATGAGGAGAGGGGTGAAAGAGAGGGAGTTTACTGATGTCCAGCAGTGAGAATTGGGGTTTTACCCCCTCCAATGATTGAGCTGAGGCCATAGAGAAGTTACTGGGGGTAGAGGATGATCAGGGGGAGCTGTGGTAAGAATTTGGGGTAAAGGGAAATAGTAAAAGGGGTCCAAACACTTGTATTGGTAATTGGACAGAAGGTGTTTGATCAGGTTTTGGGGAGGCAAATGACTTCTAATTGGCATGGGACTTAACAGGATCAAATGTCACATATAATTAGGCCCCTAGACCAAATTTGAGCTCATTTGGGCAAAGTGGCCAATGTAAGTTTGGTGAACCCTAGAAATCAACAGAAATGGTTTCACCATGTTTGAGTTAAGCAAATCATCTCCCCTTGATGCACCACTTGGTGTAGCATCATCATTTGGGGTTATGATCATGCCCACAAAGTTTGAGGCTCCAGATAAAAAGTTGACAATGTAAAGTTGTTCAAATTTGAATTTGAACAGAAGTGGTTTTGGGGCACTTAGACCAAGTTATGCTTCTCCAAAACTTGTGCCATTTGGCATGGATGCATTATTACATCACTTTAGCATGTACACCAAGTTTGAGAGCATTTGGACAAGTTTGGCAATGTAGAGTTGCTCAAACTTCAAATATGGACAGAATGGTTTTGAGGGGATTAGAGGATGTTTCCTTGATCTTCAAGGCATGAGGCTTTGCAAGATCATCAAATATGTCATATATGACATGATAGAATTTCCCTGGAATTTTTGGAGAATATTTCCTTTGTAAATATTTCAAAAGCTTGAAATATCCAGAAAGGATTTAGGAAGGTTTTGTCCAATATTTTGATCATGACCATGTGTTGAAACTCTTATAAATGGACAATATATGTCCTATGAGTCTCCCTGAATTTTGGCAAATATTTTTGAAATAATTAAATAATTTTTCCCTATTAAAGACCATTTCTGGCTTTAAGAAAAAGCTTTTAAATAAAATATAAAAATAACTTTTAAAATTAAACTTTTGTTGTTTCTGGGAGTCCTATATCTAATAGGATTCAAATATACTTTTTGAAAGATTTTTCACACCCTAAATAAGGTACTTGCAGTGCAAACCTCAATTCAGGGGTTTTTGGAAAACTAATTTTAGAAAATAATATTTGGCCAAAATATTTTTATAAGAAAATTCTATACTGGTCTATACATATGGCATGATCATAGGGAAAAGGTTTTGGATCAAGGAGATGAAGTATAATAGTTGGAGGATTTATTTGATTTTTAGAGCACTAGCAAACAGCAGACAAAAGTCAAATCAAGCAAGGTCAAAAGCACTCAAAAGTTTTTGCAAATCCACATTTTTAACATGGAAATTAGCTTAAGCAATGTGACATGAAAACCAGGGTGTGATAGACCTACCCCCCTTACAAGAATCTCGTCCCCGAGATTCCCAGACTAGGCGTGGAAGGAAAGGCGGAGTCTTGGATACGGGGTTGTCTTCACTTCTCCTTGTTGGTTCTGCTTCTGAGCGGTGCTCCTTGGAATCCTGAAGTCCTTGATGGTATGGCTTCTTGCTTGATGCCTTCCTTGATGGAGGTTGCTGAGGGGTCTCTTGCATAGATTAGGTTGGGTTAGCTGCCAAAGGCTCGGTGATCGATGTCCTTGCGGGCATCGGGCTAGCTAGGAGGTAAGAAGTATTTCCAGAGTGGGGGCTCGTGGAAGATTTGGTGCACGGAGGGTATCTCAGGTGGTAGATCTAGCTGGGGAGCCGTCTACTAAATGACTTGCAGTGATCTCAAAGGGTCCAATGAACCTTAGTGCGAGCTTCCCCTTGACGTGGAAACGCTTGGTTCCCTGCAGAGGAATTACCCGCAGGTACACGTGGTCCCTGACATGGAAACTCATGTTCCGACGGTGATCGTTAGCATAGCTCTTTTGCCTTGACTTGGCTGCCTTCAAACGTTCTCTGACTAGTTGGACTTGCTCTTCTGCTGCGCGGAGAATATCCGATCCAAAGACTAGTCCTTCTCCAGTCTCTGACCAGTTGACGGGTGTGCGGCATTTGCGTCCGTACAACACCTCAAATGGTGCCATCTGAAGGCTCGACTGGTAACTGTTGTTATAGGAGAACTCGGCAAAAAGGGAGACAATCCTCCCACTTGGCTCCATATGCCAAGACACAGGCTCGGAGTCATGACTTCGAGAATCTGATTGACTCGTTCTGTCTGACCTCCGGTCTGTGGGTGGAAAGCCGTGCTGAAAGACAACTTGGTTCCCAAGGCTTCTTGGAACTTCTTCCAGAACCTTGAGGTAAACTGGGTTCCTCGATCTGACACAATCTCCTTGGGAATACCGTGAAGACTTACGATTCGGTCGATGTAGAGAGCTGCCAGCCGGTTGCCATCATAAGGGGTCTTGACAGGAATGAAATGGACCACCTTGGTCAAATGATCGTCTATGACCCAAATAGAGTCATGTCCTCCATCCGACCTTGGTAATCCAGTGACGAAGTCCATTCCGACTTTATCCCACTTCCACTTAGGAACCTTGAGTGGTTGAAGCAATCTAGCGGGTCGCCGATATTCAGCTTGACCCTTTGGCACACATCACACTCTGCAACATAGGTTGCAATCTCTCTTTTTATCCTGTGCCACCAGAATCGTGCCTTCAAGTCTTGATACATCTTGGTGTGAGCGTTCCTTCGACACGGAGATGCTCGGTTCCTTTGGGAGGAGTGGTTTGCAGATACGACCGGTCTTCAACGCGGAAGTTTCTTCTTGATGACGGTGGTTGGTGTAGATCTTCCTTCTTGACTGGGCGGTCTCCAAATGTCTTCTATCCAGCTGTCCGTCTCTTCTTTGTCTTTGGGCAGACAAGTAGGCCATCAAATAATGATGTTACCCAACTTGTCCAATTACTCCAAGAGGTCTATGGGGGTACGCAAGGTAAGCTGGGGTATTGGTGGTGGTCTCCGCTGAGTATTTGCAGAGGCCTTCCTGACTTAGAGCCAAGGCCCGTGGTCGGAATCTGACCAGGTTGTGGCTTGGTGGGGCTTAAGGGTTTTAAGGATTCTAGTGAGTGAGTGAACTTATATCATCTTATCCTTAAGCACAGTTTCTGAGATTCCAATAGCTCTATCTAGTACTCCGAACGAAAAAGCATAGACCAGCTTCAATCGCCACTCATGCCAAACATATCCTCATGATTCTCAAGAGACGGTCTAACAAAATTATACTTGTCTATGATCCCCAAATCCATATGTATGTCTACCCCTAAAATCCAAGGGTAGATCATACATGCTGCTAAGCTTGAATTAAACTCCATAATCCAAGCACTCAACCTATACTTGCAAGGCTCACAATATTGCATCTATATTCTAAGGAAACACGTCATATGCCACTCCAAGATTTTGTTTCCTTCCTATAGATCAAATCCAATAGCCCGGTAATTACCATCAATCACCACATAATCCAATAATTCTACAAATCCGATATCTACGGTGTTCCACAAGACCTCAAGTCCCGATGATATCCAAACACTGGGAAGGACTTTGCATTACGACAGTATGTCCACCAAATTCCCATCATCCGGGTCAAGTAAATTCCATGATCATGATTATATAGATCCCTAAATCAACTCCGACAAATAATCCAATCTCATAGGTTATTGTCCACCGAGAAGCATGATATCATAATCAGGATCATAGGCCTAAATCCAATCTTACTCTGAACCACGCAGACATATCCAGCATTATACCAACTAGAATCACCTACATAAATCAGAATCTCATGTCTAACGGGTACTCCTACATGCTTCCCCAAAGTCATGATCCCACCAATATGAAATCTCACAATCCATCAAGGTCTCAGATAATTCCTCTAAGTCACTGATATAAAGCCACCAAATCATCCGTCCAATATCCTCGAACTGGTGTATCTATGGCATCGTCAGACCTCGTGCTATATTAGGATGAAAATATGCTCACTCATCGTGTCTACTAGCTCCTTTACGAACCCAGTGTTGTGCAAGATTGCAAAGGCTTAACAGGTTCTCTTGCTTTACCATGGGTTAGGCACATGGTTAAGGATTCGTGCTGGAGTGTCTCGTGAAGTATCAAAGGGTCTGGGAAGAGGGTTACTGGTCTGGAGGGTTAAACATAACTCCACGGGGTTGCACTTGATCGCGGAGGTTGTAGCAGAAGTCTTCAGTGCCAGTTGGTTGCCGAGGTAGAATCCTTGGTGCATCTTGTCTTGCGGGTCTTCGATTGGGGAGAGAGAGAATAGAGGGAAGAAGCAGCGTAGAGGAGGGAAAATGCCTAAAGGGGGGTGCTATAGTGCAGGTGCAACAAACAGGTGCAAAAAGGTCGAAACAAAAGAAACAAGGCAAGGAAGGTGGTATAGCCATGCACTTGTTGCCAGGGGCAAAAGCGCGACTTATATCAAAACACAAGCAAATAAAAGCAAACAACACACAATCATGGTTCTATTCGAACCATCATATGGACTCGACTGCGCATAGGGGGGTACACGACTCATCCTACCCTAGGGGTTCTCGGACTCAGTGTCGTGACTTGTGCCTCGTGCAGTCTTCTGGGCTTCCTCAGGTGTTGCTATGTCCCTTGTAGTTGCTTGATGAACGATCCGGGTTGATCCTGAAGAATCTTCAACAACTTCTTGCCGGATGAGGTGAGGTGGTGAAGGTGCCTCCTTGTAACTGGCGTTGACTTGTCTTCTCTTGTCTCTTTAATCACGACGATCCCTTGTGCCTTCTGGGGCGTCGAGGGTACCAGGTAGGAAATCCATATGTAATGACAATAACAAGGCATAATAGAGGTCCAACATGTCAGTTTCGTTGATGGAAACATCGACACCAAGAGCGGGGGACGAAGAGAACCGTTTTCCTGCTCACTATAGTGAGGCGGACCAAATGGCGAGGTTCTCATCCACCGGTGGTTGTCGATACAACAACGGTAGTGACAGGATTACTCTATTAGCAATGCATATCATGACTTTGCACAACTCATGCTATGGTCATCGTAGGCTAGGGTTGCACCATCTTCTGGGTCTTCATGTCCTCATCCACCGAGGATGTAATTTCCGTTGGTACCGTCTTGTCATGGTGTCGTCAATCTTGCGTTCAGAAGAGGTGGGTGAGTGTTTGGCAAGGTGCACTCCACGAGGATTACAGAAAATCCAGTGGTCAGGGGCATAAGGGTTTTAGCGACCAAGGTTTTGAAGGGGAAGAGATCAAGTATAGCCTAGTTTTCGAAAAACTGAGAAGGGAAGAGAAGTATAGATAGTTTTGAAAACTAGTAATAGTTTTGAAAATAGTTTTACCCTAACTAACGACCATGCTAACTAAGGCTTCCTACAGTCAGGATGGCTCTGATACCAGCTCTGTGGGGACCCCGACTCATTAGTCGTGATCACCGAATGCACGTGTACAGTGATCCGAGAGATCAATGCTCACTGAACACACAGAAGCTGAAAAACAAGAGTCTTACATCCTTACCGTGTTACACAAATAGGACCATAATGGTCAAGTCTGGAGTATATCATCGCAGCGGAAATCTTCAAAGACAACCGGGACCCATGCCATCTGCCTTAACCCTACAGGCATTCTGACTTGGAAGCGTCCTAGCTCGCATGCTCGTCACCAAGAAATCTTCATCTTAACATGTTCTCTCATGCCTGGCCAATAAAATAACCAGTGGCAAGCCAATGAGTACTTTGAATGTACTCGCAAGCAACCCAAGTGTGATAACAAAATAATTATGCAAGGCTCTACTACTAAATTGGTAGTTTTGCGGAAAGCTAGTTTTTCATATGCAAGTATGATCAACATATAACATGGATATGCAAGTTTCTGCAACAAGTATCAGGAGGTCACAGACATCAATATCGAGAAAGAGTTGTAATCAACTCATGCACAAGCTCATAGTGACTTTCTCACAATCAATTCAACAATATCTCTGAATCGTGTTGTTTCCCAGAAACTTATGGACATAGTCTAAGTAGCACCACCCAACTGTCCTTGACCGCGGACACGGCTATTCGAATAGTTTGACACTCTGCAGAGGTTGCACACTTTACCCACAAGATCCGGGGAACTTCCGTGTCATCCACGACCCGCGGTACCTCAAGTACCCGGGGTAAGCACCCGATCACTATCTTTCCCTAGACGACACTAACATAGAGTCCACTCGATTGGTAGCAGCCCCGTGCCAAACATTTCACATCTCCAGGTTTGTGGAGACTCGCTCCGTATTCATCACATATCACAAGCACGGGGTACCAATGGTGTGTCTGGTGCCCTGTGAAAACAGTCATGGCCGCCTATCCAAGCACGACCCCGTCCCGAGAGTGACCTCATGTCACCCCCGTCACTAGTAATGCGGGCACCATGCTAGTATCGACCTAGGTAATCAATAATGCCCTTTCCCATATAAGGGTAGAGTGGTTGCGCATGTTTGGTTGGGACGGTAGTCACACATAAATCTAATCCATCTCTGTAAACAACAATTCCGTCGAGCCTCGGCACACTACTTCTTCACCAAGTAGTGCCCTAGCTCCTCATCAACTCCCAGGGGCATTAGTGGCACCCACCGGGTCTTTTGCAAGTATGTCAGACCACACTTGTTTCACTCAATGCATAACCCCGACCCATTTGCGTAGCCAACTACTATAGCATACATCTATCAATTCCCACCAACATAACCCTCATAGGAAGGTAGGGTCATGTTTGATGCAAGTTTCAACAGTAAAGTAACAGGGGTAGCAACCAAAGTGGTTTCCACCTCAACATGATTCCGATGCATTGAATAATAAGGTGCTATGAGACATGCATAAAAAGGTTTCTTGAACATGGTCAAAGGGCTGCTTGCCTTATTCTTCCGAGTCTTCAAACCTTCTGGTCCATCTCCGAGTAATCCGTTTATTTCGTCAACTAATGATGGAAACAATCATAATAAGCAATACAACAAGCTAAAAATAAAAGTGCTCTAAAAATAGGAGTGGACTTTTCTAGGATACCTCTGGTCATATGAAAAATAACCAAGGTGGTTTCATAGGTGTTGGATCAATAGGTAGTTTGGAACATTTCAATGTGATGGAACCAAAGGGTTTAGGATTTGGAAGAAGTATACAGAAATATTTTCTTGAATGATGAGCAAAGGCACCCATCAACAAGTCATGATTTTATAAGCATCTAGGAATTGGTTTTACTGGATTTGTAATTTAAATGAATTTCCTAGGATTTTGCAAAGTTGATAAATATGAAGAAATGGCTCAATATTTGGTGGGGTACAGAAACTATTATTAAAAATGTTCGAAAACTAAGTTTGGACATGGCAAGCATCTAGGAATTTGAATCACTTCATTTGGATCAAAAATGAGCTCTCTGTGATTTTCTAAAGTTAATCACAAAAAGTGGAAAATGGGCATTTGATAAATATTTGTGTAGGAAAAGTCTCTGGAATACTGTGCATGTTGTACCATGTGGTAGAGCATGAATTTAGAGACTACCAGAAATTTGAATCATGCCATTTGGAGTTTATTTGAATATTTGGGAGATATTTGAAGTTGACTGGAAAAATAAAGAGAAAAGAAAAGATAAAGGTTATACCCTTACTGCGCACAAGGCGAGACTTAGTGCTGCTGTGCACTGGGCCGGCCCAGCGGCTCGGCCACGCGGATGACAGGGCGACGTCGAAGGCGTATTTCTAGGGATGCGCTTCCCTGCGGGGAAGGTAGAAATCGCGGGGCGCCTTCACTTAAACAGTGCGGGCTCGGTGCCGACCCGCTGACGTGCGGGCCCCACGTGGCCCCCTTGCCACCCGTCGTCGTCTACCTCTGGACGACAGACGACAGGGGCACCGGACGCTGCACACTGGCGCTCGCCGGCGGCATGAGCCGCCCCAGGCGGAGCTCGGACCACGGCTAAGATCGGGAGGACACGCCGGTGCCGTTCCCGCCGACGGAGCGCGCTGGGGAGCCCCAGAACGGTCGCCATCTTGCTCGCACCCGAGATGGGTTTCCACGCTGGGCATCGAGCTGCGAAGCCTCCCCGGACGGGTTGATGCGGGCGGAAGGCTGCGGAGACTCCCAGGAAGCTCGGAGGCTTCGAAGGAGAGGAGGGGAGGGCTGGAGAGCACGAATTCGAGTGGGGGGCCGCAGCGGCACTCCGGCCATGGAGGGGGTAGGAGGCCACGTGAGGGAGGTTGAGGATATCTGGGAGGTGCACGGGAGAGAGGAGGGTCCAGAAGAAGCAAGGGGCGCTCGGGGGGAAGGCTTTATATAGGGCAGCCGTGGTGCACCGTGAGCGACGCCCATGGATGCGCTCGGGCGAGCTCGTGGAGAGAGGAGGAGGGCAGGGGAGGATAAGACCGACAGCCCGGCAGGTTCCGGACGTCGAGGGGACCTCGGGGGACACGCTCTCTCTGCCCAAGGTTGCCTGGAAGCCTCGGGAGGGCCGAGCTACAGTGCCTCGGCGCACTGTAGCGTGCTCCAGAGCACGCCTTTGGCCGGCATGGTCGTGTCTGTGCTTCCTGGCCGTGTCCCCCAGTGTCCAGTAGTGCTAGGGAGTAGTAAACAATGGGGAGGCAGTCTTGGATGCTCTAGTGAGCCACTGAAATGAGGAGAGGGGTGAAAGAGAGGGAGTTTACTGCTGTCCAGCAGTGAGAATTGGGGTTTTACCCCCTCCAATGATTGAGCTGAGGCCATAGAGAAGTTACTGGGGGTAGAGGATGGTCAGGGGGAGCTGTGGTAAGAATTTGGGGTAAAGGGAAATAGTAAAAGGGGTCCAAACACTTGTTTTGGTAATTGGACAGAAGGTGTTTGATCAGGTTTTGGGGAGGCAAATGATTTCCAATTGGCATGGGACTTAACAGGATCAAATGTCACATATAATTAGGCCCCTACACCAAATTTGAGCTCATTTGGGCAAAGTGGCCAATGTAACTTTGGTGAACCCTAGAAATCAACAGAAATGGTTTCACCATGTTTGAGTTAAGCAAATCATCTCCCCTTGATGCACCACTTGGTGTAGCATCATCATTTGGGGTTATGATCATGCCCACAAAGTTTGAGGCTCCAGATAAAAAGTTGACAATGTAAAGTTGTTCAAATTTGAATTTGAACAGAAGTGGTTTTGGGGCACTTAGACCAAGTTATGCTTCTCCAAAACTTGTGCCATTTGGCATGGATGCATGATTACATCATTTTAGCATGTACACCAAGTTTGAGAGCATCACGACCCACATCAAGCTGGAAAAGCCGCTGGCAGAAATGGGCATGTGCCATCACCGTGTAATTATGATCAAGGCCAAGACGGAGTCGCATAACTTCAGCCGGATTCGTGAAGAGCCAGGCTGGCTTCCCCTTGTTGTGCAACGGGGCGATCCGACGGCGAATAAAGTCCGCCCCGAGCCTCCCGTCGGCGACATCGACATCACTCCAATCACTGCCACGGACCGGCGGCACTCGGCGGACCTTGCAGAATTTAGGCGGGTCTTCGTCTTCAATCTAGCACCACCGGCTACGCCATTCATCCCACCTCTCCTTCACGGCACCGTCCGGGTACGCCCCCTTGGATCTTGGGATCCAGGTGATGCATCCAGAGACAGCACCTCCCGGCTGGATCCGAGGGGAGAAATAATGGCGGAAAAGCGTCGTGTTGGGCTGCACCCCGACGGAGCCTTCTCAAAGGTGCACAAAGAAAGCAATGCACGCCACCGCATTCGGAGTAAAATCCAAGAGGCGGAAGCCAAAGGTATCCATGATGTCGTAGAAGAAATCGGAAAAAGGGGGACATAACCTGCAAGAAAGATAATCAACGAAGAAGGGATACCAATTTGGGCCAGGATCGGCGCAAGCGGAAGGAATGACGCGCGTCGCCGGATGTCCCAAATTCTCTCCCCCCGTCTTCACCCCCCAAAGAGGCTTGAAGGAGGCCCGGAGATCGTGGACGTCACCCGTCGAGGGGAAGAAGAAGGCGGATTTCGTCCGGTCCCCCAATAGCGCATTCTCCCGCGGCTCCACAGTCCCAGCGCCCTTGGCCACCCCCTTGCCCTTGACGGATTTGGACGCCATGGCGGCTAAGTTACAGGACTGACGGAGGGGGATGGCGAAGCAACGACAGCAGGCGACGGCAGAAGCTTGGGAAGGAAGGAAGAGAGGAAACGGCGGCTCTGATATTGGAGAAGGCGCGAGGAAAGCGGAGAAAGTGAGCAGCGCGCCCGCGGTTATTCCTTCTTATGGGGGGAAACGCGGGCCGCCTCCTTTCACATTAAATGTGATGTGACGCATGCCTGCGGGAACCGCCCCGCGCCTGCCGCCCACGTTACGCACACCCCTCCACGCCGCGTCGTGCGCGCGGATCATGGGAGGCGCAGCGCGCATAAAGTCTTACCATGGTTAAAATCGTCCCGCCTGCCCGCGCACCTTTCTGGGCCTAGCCCGACAACGCGTCGCGCTTATGTGTGGCCCAGGCCCGGGGGCTCCTGTCTGTGTACAAAAAGGGGGGGTACACTTTTTTGTAACCCTATGACTGTGCACGGGCAGTCTAAGCCACGGGCACCGCCACACCAAGCAAGGCAAGGGAGGTAAGCCAGGGTAAGTGTAGGATCGAAAGTAGGTCTAGAGGGGGGGTGATTAGACTACTTGACAATATAAAAAATCTGCATTTAGATCATGCAATGTTTTTGGCAGTTTCACAATTAAGATCAATTCAAGTATCACCCTACACATGCAATTCTAGAGTATAAGCAGCGGAAAGTAAATTGCACATGTAAAAGAGAGGTGGAGAAGATCAAACGCAGTTTGGTGACACGAATATTTTTGTCGTGGTTCCGATAGGTGGTGCTATCGTACATCCACGTTGATGGAGACTTCAACCCACGGAGGGTAACGGCTGCGCGAGTCCACGGAGGGCTCCACCCACGAAGGGTCCATGAAGAAGCAACCTTGTTTATTCCATCACGGCCTACGCCCACGGAGGACTAGCCTTACTCGGGGTAGATCTTCACGAAGTAGGCGATCTCCTTGCCCTTACAAACTTCTTGGTTGAACTCCACATCTCGAAGACGGAGGCTCCCAAGCGACACCTAACCAATCTAGGAGGCACCACCCTCCAAAAGGTAATAGACGGTGTTGATGATGATGAACTCCTTGCTCTTGTGCTTCAAATGATAATCTCCCCAACACTCAACTCTCCTCACTGATATGGCTGTGGTGGAAGAAAGATTTGAGTGGAAAGCAACTTGGGAAGGCTAGAAATCAAGTTTCATATGGTAGGAATGGAATGGCTTGATCTCAACACAAGGGTAGGTGGTTCACTTCTCAGAAAGTGTATGGTAGGAGTGGTAGACTTTCTGATGGCTCTCTCCACGAATGAAGAGGGGGTGGAGGGGTATATATAGCCTCCACACAAAATCCAACCGTTACACACACATTTGACCAATCTCGGTGAGACCGAAGTGAAAACTCGGTCAGACCGAAAGTTCAAATGTAGTAAACGTTGGGATTTTCGGTGGGACCGAAAATACCATCTCGGTGTGTCTGAAGTGAGTCAAAGGTTGGAGCTTGCCATCTCGGTGGGACCGAAAGTAACAACTCGGATATTCCGAAGTGATGTCAATTGGTTACAGAAGGTTGGCAGTCCATTTTCGGTGAGACCGAAACTCAAAATCGGATGGACCGAGAAATTAGGGTTTGGAAGAATAACTGAGGTGGTTCATCTCGGTGGGACTGAGTTTGCAGAATCGGTTTGTCCGAGATTACTTATGAGTGTGTTAAGTAGTGAAGAGTGCTGATAGTTGAGGGAGCTAGATCACCAAGCACTTGAGCAACTAGATCATTAACACAACCTCATCCCCTTTTAATAGTATTGGCTTTTCCTATGGACTCAATGTGATCTTTGATCACTAAACCAAAAATAGAGTCTTGAGCTTTTACCAATGCTTGTCTTAGCATTTTGAGGGGTCCACTTCTTCAGACATTTCCATACCCATATCATCGAACTTTTCTGAAATGATTCTCAAGTAAATATTAGTTCAATGATATATATGTTGTTATTAATTACCAAAACCACCCGGGGATTAGTTGCACTTTCAATCTCCCCCTTTTTGGTAATTGATGACAACATATAGATCAAAGCTTCGACAAAAGATGTAATCAATGAATAATATCGTCGCTTTGAGAAGTATGTGATAAACAAGAGCTCCCCCTAAATTTGTGCATTATTTAAAATTTGCGTTTGAATGCAAATGCACAATCGATTAGGATTATGGGTCACTCTTCCATGTCACATACATCTTGGTGGAGCGCACAAAATGATAAGAATGAATAACATGCACTCAATCACCAAGACAAGAGTAAATAGCCATACAATAAGGAATAGCATATGATAAGAAACAAGCACACATTAAAGCATAGTATGACTAAGCACTCATTAAGATAGCATCAAACGTAGTAGCAAGCACACTTAAAGTTTCAGGAACTAAAAGAAATCACTGTATCTCAAAGAAAACCGGCAAAAGAACGAAAGACGAAAGAGCACTCTCTCTCTCGAAGCCCTATGATCTATAACAATTTCTCCCCCTTTGGCAACAAGTTACCAAAAAGTTCGAAAAGGTATAGAGCTAAGCGTCACTGCGGACTCTGCTGGCGGCTCCCGTCTGGGTAGATGTCGGTGTAGAGATAGCTGCATCGGCGAAGACTTCTGCTGATGTCTGCGCTGGAGGAGTGGATGCTGGAGCTGGAGCAACTACTGGAGCTGAAGTGGTAGCCCTGGAGTCTGTCACTGGGATAGCTGCAGATCTGGATCCTCTGGGAACCTGAGCAGTCTGGCGATGAGAGTCCTGGACTAGATCATCCTGCATAAGCTCTGCTCTCTCCTGCCTTGTCTCCTCCATGTCTGCCTCAAGCTTGTTGACAGACACCTGAATCTCAGTCAGCTTCACGTCCAGAGCGTGGATCTTGTCCTCGACAATCCTCTCTAGGCTCTCCCTAGATTGCTCAATGCTGGCCAGGCGTTGTTCAATCCTCTGGGTAGCTTCAAGAATTTGTTCTCCAAAGCTCTTTGGCTTAGCTGATAGCCTCGAATCATGCGGTGGTCTCCAGACTTAGGCATCAATGTATGCCTCAGAATAGTGTTAGTGGTGGTCAGACCTGCCTGGAGATAGTACACTGAGCCAAGCTTCCATCCTTCCAAATCAGCAGCCGGGATCTCCTTGTACATGTTCTTCATGGAATCATGACTCTTCTTAGGAATCCCATAGACATCAATGTCGTCCTCTCTCTGCACTGGAGCGTTCAGAAGTTCTGCCCATTCTTCAACGGTCGAAGAAAACCTTTGACCTTCAGTCATCCAGGTGATCTTGCCATCAGGATAGAAGTGGGCTGTGGCATAGAACTGCATGATCATCTCGTCATTCCAAGCTGTCAGCTCTTGACCCACAAAATCAGCAACTCCACATGCAGTAAAGCTCTCATGCACATGGGGAAAGAAGTCCCGGGGCTCTTCACTGTCAATATACTTCCAGTCAACATACCTGGTGTCAGCAACAATGGGCTTCTTATCCATCAGCACAGTCTCATAGAAATCCTGCTGCTCTCTGGTGCGGAATCTGGGGTCCACAGCAGTCCTTCTCCTTACGGCATATGGATCAGACTGTCTCCATAGCCTGAGACCTTTGTCCTTCCTTGCCATCATGTCCTCAGCTTGAGGATGAGCATCATTGTGGAGTGGCAACTTGGGACGGAGCTTAAGCAACACATGCTCTTCATCTGATTCAGACGGTGGCATCTCACCTTTGTTCTTCTCAGAAGCTGGAATGCTTCTGGTTGTTCTCTTGGGCTTGGCTGGAGCTGCCTTGGCTTGAGCAGCCTTCTTGGGTTTAGAGGAGGCTTGAGCCCGAATAGCATCACCCATGAACTTAGCTTTCTGAGGAGGAGGCTGGGGTGCTTCTTCTTCTTCTTCTTCTGCAGCATCAACTTGAGGTTCAGCATATACTACCCTCTTCCTTTTGGAAGTCTTCTTCACCTTGCTTCGAGCAGGCTCTTCCAAGTTGAGCTTCTTTGCAACTGCTGACTGCTTTACTTTGCTTGTGCCTTTCCTTGACTGCTGCCCTTGGTGCTCTTTGGCAACCACATTCCTCTTTGGCTTGGAGGTAACTTCCTCAGCAACAAAGTCAGAGTCCTCATCATCAGAAGTTCTCTTCTTCCTGGTTCTGGTGGCTGCGGGAGGCAAACCACTAGGGGTGCTCCTCTCACCATCATCACTGGAGCTGCTAGCAGGACTTGTATCTGCCTCTGGAATTTCAGCAAACGGTGATTCAGACCTGTTCTGGCTGTCACTGACATCTGACATGGCTGAAAAACCTGTGAAAAGATAAGGTATAGGCAGAGTAGAAGAGTTATCACAACTGCAGAGGTTTTTGCAAAAAAATGAGTTCAAAACTTAGTTTTGAGTTTTCACAGAATGTATTTCGGTCAAACCGATTTCAAGTTTCGGTGCAACCGAAGTGTTCAACAGAAACCTACACACCACTTTCGGTCAGACCGAAATGGGTTTCGGTCCTACCGATAACTTAGGGTTTCACTGAAACTACGTTTCGGTCATTCCGATTGGCACAACTCGGTTAAACCGAATGATGCAGTGCAATGGCCAGAGGCCAAATCGGTCATTCCGAGTTTCAAAATCGGCTTCACCGAGATGCATTCCGTGGAAACCTAAACCTAAGAATTTTGCTCGAAACTAGAGGATCTGAACTAATGTATAGGGAGTATCTCAAACGTGGATTGAATCATGGCAAGCCTATCGTGCAAGAATCGGATGGGGAGCACAAAAAGGGATCGGGACACACCCTAACTTGGTGGTGTCCCTCTACGGCGGCAACGGTGGAGATGATTACCGTTGACGGCGGCGGAGACCTGCGGCGAGGGCGCACAGGCGACGACGGCGACGATCCGTAGACCAGGGCGACGGCAGCAGGGGTCTTGGGGGCGAACGGTTTGAAGAATTGAATCGCGCGCAGCCCTCAGGTATATATAACCCCATGCTGTCGGTGGGACCGAGTTGAAAAACTCGGTGTCACCGAGATGTATAACTGCTGTGCAGTTACGCATATCGGTCAGACCGAGAGTTTGAACTCGGTTTCACCGAGATGAAACCTAGATCAGTCTAAGAGTTTCGGTTGGACCGAGATTGAGAAGCCGGTCAGACCGAAATGGACTTAGAAGGTTTTGGAAGTCAGCCTTAGACGAATCGGTGGTTCCGAGTGCTCCTCACTCGGACTGTCCGAAAAAGACTTGTTCAAAGTTGTGATATGAGCATGAATAGAATTTGAGACAAGAGAGCATAGATAGCTAGGGAAAGGTGCTTAGGCATTCTTGTCCATCCATTTGGCCAGAAAAAGAAAACAAAACAATCAAAACAACAAATGGATGTCCTTGAATGGATAAAATCATGCATTCAACATGCTCACACAATAAGATAGCAACTGAAATATGTGTCAAACATGCACAACCAACACTCTAGCTACTAGCACACAATTTGTCGATGACTAGGTCATCTATATATGAGTATATTGACTTAGGAGCCAAATGAGAACATTTGATCATAGGTCATACTCATCGTTTAAGCACAAGTGGGGTTACCACTTTTACATAAAGCATTTATGTGTTCACATCATTTGGAGATGCTTTAGCTCAATTTTTAGAGCAAAGCTCCCCCTAGATGTGAGAACCCCTTTCAAAGGGTCAAACTAACCTTGGGTTGTCGTAGAAGACTTCATGTAGATGTTGAAGATGTGGATGCTCAATGTTGATGCAGATCATCAAGAGTTGGGAGCAATCCTTTGGGTTAGGGCACTTTCAATACCTACATGGGTTAGTCCCACAAGGAACAAACAAGAATATCCATAGACATAGAGTGAAGTACATAAAAGATGATGTCCATGAAAGCAATGATTACCTTGTCCCTTGACTTACCAACAAGAGGGTTTGTGACTCCATGAACTAGTGCATGATGTGGAAGTTGATTGCACAAGTTCTTGCCAAAATGAATATGAGTGAAGTTTGTTGGCGGAGTCACCCTCAAGAACCTACTAGTTCTTCTTCTTTGGGATCCACATCATCTTGATGGGAATCCTTGGTGTTGTAGTTGAGCTTGACGAAGTAGAACTTGATGTGTCCTTGGGAACCCACTTGACCATGGCTTGAGGTGCTTCAATGAATGCATCAATCTCCTCTTGAAGCTTGTCCTTGGCCTTTAGCTTGTGGTCTTGTGGTGGAAGGTCATCTTGAGCTTGTTCCACATTGGAAGAAGTAGGATCATACTTCTCCTTTTGTGAAACAAACTGTGGAGTAGGGTATTGACCTTCTTCCCACTCAACACCTTTGGCGTTGAACTTTTGCTCAAAACCAATCCCTTGATTCTTCCGGTGTCTTCCTTGTTTGCGAACAATCTCCTCAAAGTTCTTGCTTCCGGCAAGACTCTTGTAGACACCTTTCTCTATGATTTCCTTCAATAGGCTATTTTCTTGCTCAAGTGTAACTTGGCTTGGAACATTGTTAGTGGAATCAAGAGAACTACTAGTAACAACATTGGATTTAACATTGTTATTGTTACTACTAGAGGAAGAATTTTTCTTATGCTTGTCATGCTTAGTCTTAATAGGTGGCAAGAAATTAGACAAGAGAAGTCGTTTGGCAAGATATGAAGAACTCTTCTTTCGAAGATCGTCATTGATCGCTTTTAGAAACTCATGTTCTTGCTCTAGAGTGAGCTTCTCGAAGCGTAGCTTCTCATGAGATCTTAGGAGCTCTCTATGATCTTCTTGAGTTGTTTCATGAGCTAACTTAAGAGTGTTTAGTTCTTTAGTTAGACGCTCAATCTCCTTCATAGCATTGTCATTCGACTCTTCTCGACTATAAAGACTACTAGCATTTTCATCATTACTAAGCTCGCTAGATTTATCATGCAAGAGCTCATCTTCACCAAGCAAGTCATCCTCATCACTATCAAAGTCAATGAATTCAGGGTGTGTTACCTTGGGGCCTTTAGCCATGAAGCATCTTCCAATTCCCTCATTTGGTGAATCAAATAAGTCGTAGGAGTTGGAGTTGGAGGATACGAGTGCAAGTCCGGCAACACCTTCATCTTGACTATAGTCGGAGTCGGAGTGATAGCTTCCATCGGATTGATTGTCAGAGTCGGAGCCGGATACCCATTCACCAACATGAGCTTGATGTCTTCTTCTTGTGTAGCTCCTTGATGACTTGTCTTTCCTCTCCGAATCCTTGCTTCTCCGAGAGGGTCTTCGTTCATAACGATCATCTCTGCTCCTTCTCTCTCTCCGAGGTGACTCATCTCTTGCTATTCTTCTTGGAGATTCTTCTCTTCTCTTGTGGGGAGCCGTACACTCATTTGAGAAGTGTCCGGGTCTTCCACAATTGTAGCAGTTTCGATCACGACTAGAAGATCTCTTTTCATCATATGATCTAGACTTTGAGCTTCTTTCTTTGCCTCTATTCTTGTAGAACTTGTTGAAGTTCTTGACCATTAGGCTTATCTCTTCATTGGAAATTAGCTTGTCAGTTGAGGTAGTGGGAGCATCACTTGTAGCTTTGTAAGCACCACTTGACTTGTTGTGAAGCTCTTCCTTATCCTTAAGTGTCATCTCATGAGCAACAATTCTTCCAATGACTTCAGTTGGCTTGAGAGTCTTGTAGTTTGGCATCATTTGGATCAAAGTGCACACGGTGTCATACTTTCCATCCAAAGCTCTGAGAATCTTCTTAATGATGAATCGGTCGGTCATTTCTTCGCTTCCTAAGCCGGCAATCTCATTTGTGATGAGAGCGAGCCTAGAGTACATTTCAGCGACTCCTTCACCATCCTTCATCTTGAACTTGTCAAGTTGACCTTGAAGAATATCTAGCTTTGATTCCTTCACAGATTCAGTACCTTCGTGCATTTCAACCAAAGTATCCCAAATCTCTTTAGCATTCTCAAGACGGCTGATTTTGTTGAACTCTTCGGGACACAAAGCATTGAAGAGAATGTCACAAGCTTGAGCATTGTTTTGCAACATCCGCAACTCTTCCGGTGTAGCTTCGCGATCCGGAACTTTTCCTTCCTCGAAGAATTCACCTTGCATACAAACACAAATAATGCCCCATGCGGCTGGGTTATGACCAAGAATATGCATTTTCATTTTATGCTTCCAACTAGCAAAATTTGTACCATCAAAGTAAGGACCTCTACGATAATTACCCTCACTAGACGCCATACTCTCCTAGGTTGTGAAACCAAGCTTATGGAGTCCAATGCAATGGAAACCAAAACAATGGAGACCAAAGCACTGATAACACTTGTAGGATCGAAAGTAGGTCTAGAGGGGGGGGGTGATTAGACTACTTGACAATATAAAAAATCTGCCTTTAGATAATGCAATGTTTTTGGCAGTTTCACAATTAAGATCAATTCAAGTATCACCCTACACATGCAATTCTAGAGTATAAGCAGCGGAAAGTAAATTGCACATGTAAAAGAGAGGTGGAGAAGATCAAACGCAGTTTGGTGACACGAAGATTTTTGTCGTGGTTCCGATAGGTGGTGCTATCGTACATCCACGTTGATGGAGACTTCAACCCACGGAGGGTAACGGCTGCGCGAGTCCACGGAGGGCTCCACCCACGAAGGGTCCACGAAGAAGCAACCTTGTCTATTCCATCACGGCCTACGCCCACGGAGGACTAGCCTTACTCGGGGTAGATCTTCACGAAGTAGGCGATCTCCTTGCCCTTACAAACTTCTTGGTTCAACTCCACATCTCGAAGACGGAGGCTCCCAAGCGACACCTAACCAATCTAGGAGGCACCACCCTCCAAAAGGTAATAGACGGTGTTGATGATGATGAACTCCTTGCTCTTGTGCTTCAAATGATAATCTGCCCAACACTCAACTCTCCTCACTGATATGGCTGTGGTGGAAGAAAGATTTGAGTGGAAAGCAACTTGGGAAGGCTAGAAATCAAGTTTCATATGGTAGGAATGGAATGGCTTGATCCCAACACAAGGGTAGGTGGTTCACTTCTCAGAAAGTGTATGGTAGGAGTGGTAGACTTTCTGATGGCTCTCTCCACGAATGAAGAGGGGGTGGAGGGGTATATATAGCCTCCACACAAAATCCAACCGTTACACACACATTTGACCAATCTCGGTGAGACCGAAGTGAAAACTCGGTCAGACCGAAAGTTCAAATGTAGTGAATGTTGGGATTTTCGGTGGGACCGAAAATACCATCTCGGTGTGTCCGAAGTGAGTCAAAGGTTGGAGCTTGCCATCTCGGTGGGACCGAAAGTAACAACTCGGATATTCCGAAGTGATGTCAATTGGTTACAGAAGGTTGGCAGTCCATTTTCGGTGAGACCGAAACTCAAAATCGGATGGACCGAGAAATTAGGGTTTGGAAGAATAACTGAGGTGGTTCATCTCGGTGGGACTGAGTTTGCAGAATCGGTTTGTCCGAGATTACTTATGAGTGTGTTAAGTAGTGAAGAGTGCTGATAGTTGAGGGAGCTAGATCACCAAGCACTTGAGCAACTAGATCATTAACACAACCTCATCCCCTTTTAATAGTATTGGCTTTTCCTATGGACTCAATGTGATCTTTGATCACTAAACCAAAAATAGAGTCTTGAGCTTTTGCCAATGCTTGTCTTAGCATTTTGAGGGGTCCACTTCTTCAGACATTTCCATACCCATATCATCGAACTTTTCTGAAATGATTCTCAAGTAAATATTAGTTCAATGATATATATGTTGTTATTAATTACCAAAACCACCCGGGGATTAGTTGCACTTTCAGTAAGACCGAAGCTCGATGGAACTAGAGCAACACCAAAGCCAAGACCACAAAGAGAAAAGGAACGAAGCGGGTTCCCCCGGCAATATCCTTGCCGGGAGCCAGTTTTAGCAGCCCCGCCAAAGATCCTTTCCGGGGCCGGCTTTAGCAGCCCCGGCAAGACCCTTGCCGCGGCAACTCGCCCCATGCCTACGGGGAAAATCACCGTTGAGTCCGCTGCCCCCATAGGGCAAGGATTCGGGAGACATCCCCGTAGTGGCATGCAGATCTTTGTGAAGACATTCAAGATCAGACACGCACTATGAAGACGACGACCCTTGGCGGGATCCCAGCCAAGGAAGACCACAAGACCTCCGGCAAGCACCTTGCCGGGGATGGCAGCAGGCGCCACGGCAAGACCCTTGCCGGGGCCCTGGCAAGATCCTTGCCGAGGACATCCGCAGGGTCACCATAAGGACCACGCCAACTAAACCACCACTGCCTTATGCAGCTGCCGACCTAACCAGTTGGGCAGGCACCTGTGTGGTGGCATGCAGATCTTCGTGAAGACCCACCATAGCGCCACCTCAGCTGCCTTCCTACCTACATGGCATCTCAGGACAAGAAGGAGCGGCGACAGACAAGACAGATATCTCCCCCGTCCCCGATAAAGCAAGGACACCTACGCAAGACGCATTAAATGCGCCTTGTCATGTAATGCGAGGGATAACCTCGCATCACTGTACCCTTTCCACCTCCTGTATGCCACTGTGGCAACCCCTTATTTCTATAAAAGGAGGCCCGAGGCGACCTGGAGGAGGATTCGGCTTTTTGGAGCTCCTCACGCCCCATAGCTAGATGAAAAACACAAACATACAATCCACTAAAGCAGGAGTAGGGTTTTACGCATCCTCGCAGCCCGAACCTGGATAAATGAACCGTGTGCTATCTGTTTGATCCGCTCTTCTCTCAACCCCGCGCCCCGCTAACCGTAGTAGGGATTCTTGTGATCCCATAGGTGTCGTTCCCAATACATCGACACACGGCGAGCGCACAAAGGCGCAGGAGGAGATCCGACCACTTGAGGAAGTGCCTAATTAGTAATGAAACAACTGAACTAGCCCAGTGGTCGAGTGACACTACCCAACAGCTATTCCGCCCGGGTTCGATTCCACCTGTGCAGAGAAAATATCTCCAATTTTTTTGCCTCTACCCTTATTGACATGTGGATCCCAATTGTCATCTACGCACACCATGTCCTACACTGGCCAGAACTCCGTTCCTCGTTATCTCTGTTTTTTGCACAATCGACATTGTGTGGACATTTTGAAAATAGCATATCTTGTTGACTGTGCATCATATGAAGATGTGCTATGCATGAATGTTGATCAGCATGATGTTAACTGGCTGGTAGTTCCAGTTTCGACCCTGAATAAAACTTCCAGCATGATGTTAACACTGTTTGAAAAGGCCGTGTAAATATAAATGCTCTGCCTCTAAAAGTTGTAGTTTCTTATCTGAAACTGAAACTTGTAGTTTCTTTTCTGAGAATCACATTGTCTGCACTTTTATACTCCTTCGAAACTACATTTTTTTAAGTGCAGAGAAAATATCTTCAAATTTTTTTCCTCTGCATTTATTGAAATGTGGGTCCCAATTGTCATCTACGCACATCATGTCCTATAGTTGCCAAAACTTCGTCCCTCGTTTTCTCTCTTTTTCGCACACTCGACATTGTGCGGGCATTTTGAAAATAGCATATCTTTTTGACTGTGCATCATATGAAGATGTGCTATGCATGAATGATGATCAGCATGATGTTAACTGGATGGTAGTTCCAGTTTTGAACATGAATAAAACTTCCAGCATGATGTTAACACTGCTTGAATAGGCCTTGTTAATACAAATGCTCTGCCTCTGAAAGTTGCAGTTTCTTATCTGAAACTGAAACTTGCAGTTTCTTCTTTGAGAATCATATTGTCTGCACTTTTATACTCCTATGAAACTACACTTTTAAGTGCTAAAAATAGATCTCTCGAATTCATAAAATACTTCATATGCCCAATACTGCAAATCTGAAATTCAAAACACATTCATATATGAAAGTACTCTCAAAATACACAACACAAAACACAATTCACAACTTGCAAATACTAACAACCCTAAGCTCCTCCCGACAATTCACAACCTGGCCGACTATTGGTCTGGGGGGGATCCCTCTTATTCCCTCCTATTCCTCGGCGGCAGACAACCGCCCCGTGAGACGATGTGAACGGCGAGGGAGAGGATGGCGGGGAACCGTCGTCGGGCCAACTATTTTTCTCCTCTTGCAGTTGGGTTCAGTCGACGAAGACTCCACCGGCTCGCTCTGGCACGACACCCTCACAAACAACACCCTGTAGATGCTCGATCCTTCAATTTCTGGTGGATGCTCCATCTGGGATCAATACTCCATAGTGAGCGCCACACATCCCACTGATGGTGGTGGATGCCAATGCTTAGATGGAGCAGGGTTGGCGTCGGTAATTTTTACTTGGCACCTCTCACTCTGCATATATGTCGGTTCCATCCGTACATTTGTGCAGTTCCACCAACATGCAGCTGAATAACCCTGTATGCATAGATAATAAAAAGGCGTGATTAGATTATAGTGGCACTAGTAGATGAAACATACACTAATAAACAAAAGAAAATATTACATCATACTGGAAATCGACCCAAGTCTCCCCAATACACCTTCTGCCAGTGATGAACATCAGTGTACAGCGGTAGTACAAGGAAGGGCCTTGAAACATTCAAATCTCTATTTTTGTGCAGATCAACTACAATTAAGCACCCTAGTTTGCATAAACGCTTAAACATTAGCAATGGGACTAGTTGATGAAACATACATTAACAAAGAGAAGCACTTTCTTTATCTACATTGAAAATGAAATGATAGAGAGGACACTCGCTCTATTTTTAGTTTTTAATTGTATTATTACTTCATTTTATCAGTGACACTAGGGTCGAGATGTGGCAAATGAGGTGTACCATGTGTCGCAAGGATGAAGGGCGGGGGTGCTTAGACTGGGATGCTGAAGCTAGCTCTTTCAGTCCCTATCTTCCCCCTGATGTTTCTGTGATAGTATTTGGGTTGTAATCCAAACTTGGTCGAGCTGGTGCTACATGCCCCTACCTGCCTAACTTATGTGGCGAACTTGTCTCCTGCTAGTACTCAGTTCGTTCTAATAGTAGTTGCATAACTGCCCGTTTACACTGAGATGTTGTCGGATAATAGTTCTCTATGGTTGGGTTTCTTTAATGAAATCGGAGGGAACCCCCTCTTTCAATATATAAAAAAACAGTGGCACTAGAGGTGCCAAAATATTGCCTCAAATTAATAGTGCCACTAGATTAAGGTGCAAAATAATAACACTACTGCTTTATCATGGCAGTGCCAAAACAGTAGCACCAGAGCAGGATCAACATCCAGGATCTTTGGCAAATGGTTAGACCAAAAAGGAACATACCTCATGATGGGAACCATATCTTCAGTCAACGCCATCGTAGAAGGGATGACACCAGTCACCAACATGGATGATTCAATTCATGGGACCTTTCGGTGCAGTTCACCTAAAATGAAGCGATGTCCCATGAGCTAGCAGCTTTTTTTTTTAAGAAAAGGTCTCCAGCCCCGGTTCCATTTCCATCAGAAAATGAAAAGAAGCAACTTATCTTAATGGGAAATTTAGCAGGACATGAAAAAAAGTGCCATTGATTCATATTACTGGAGGCATTACATTGAAAACAACATTGGCTTAATGTGTCCTTACTTTTAAAAGTGCGACTGCTACATTTTACAAGTGGCATTACATAAGAGCGGCTCGGGGCGACAAACATCAGAAGAGGATATCTGGGTTGGTCCCATTTTTGATCAGTATATAGCCACCTTATACTATGTGAGGCTAGCAAATCTAGTGATGGACTTACTCTGTTGACTTGTGCCCCAGTCCCCACTTTCTTTCCTTTTTCAACCAATAGATCGGGTTTATATTGACTTTGTACTGTGTTCCCTTTATTTTCCTATTAGACCTAGAGACCAGTTGGATAGCCAGTCTCTTCTACTTTTCGCCCCCATTATTTCCTCTTTCGACCAAGTCCTAGATTCAGGTAACAAATCTTCCCCCACCCCCACCCCCTTTCTTCCTTGTTTGAACCAAGTACTTCTAGATTCGAGTGCATGAACTAGTTTTACCTCTTAAGAGTACAAAATTAGATGGTTTTCGAACAGCCGATCGATCCTATCTACACGAGGGGGCCTGAGAACTAGTAAAAGATACAAATGCAGCAACGTCAGGAGCTCGGGAAGTAGAGCAAGGCCGGTTTTGAAGGAAGTTATACCTGAGGGTCGCCGGGATGTCGCTAGGTGGGCGGCGGGAGGCCGGATCTGCCCACACTACGACAGCGAGGAAGAAGGGGTGGGACACCCTCCCTCGCCAGTGATGCTTGGGAGAGAACGGCAAGGCACGCTGATCGAGACACGCCGATAATGGGTAAGAGCCATTGCCAAGGACGACCGCGTGAACGTTGCACCTTCTCACCTTCCCCGACGGAGAGGATCCTGATGGATCTGTGACCAGCGGTGGGTAGAGAGAGAGTGTGGCCACCACTGTCGTCTTTAGATATGTTGAGGACGAGATAGTGTGAAGAGATCAACACTAGCAAGCAAGCGTGGAGGCTCCTGCCTATATAGTGGAGTACTAGTTTTCTTTGTCAACCAACCGGAGCCGGCTTGACCTCAGCAATGACCGTCGAGAAGTCTTCATGCACATGCCCCGGAGGCACAATTGTCGTCATTTTGATCTGAAGCACCGGATTATAACATATAACACGAAAAAGTGCCACATGACAAGAAATCGTAACCTCACTGCCCAAAGGAGACAAGATGAATCCCGACGGACAAACTAGACGAGGATCAAAGCTCAAATTAAAGATAAACTCGTAGAAAAGGGGTCCATCGATAGATGTCCTAATTAACATAGCCGGCTTGACCTAGATGGAAGCTGAGTAGTCTTCGTGCATGTGCCCCCAAAGACTAGCCCAACTCAGTTGTCGCTGTTTAACCCTCGCAGTGATCCGAAGCACATGTCACCTAATTTTGCGAGATGACAAGAAACCTTTTTTTTACATTTCTCACCAAAACTACAACCCTGTACAACATAGCCTGCATGATATACAGACGATAGCCAATCCAGGCGTGTCTGCTAGAGTCTGGTCACATGCATGGACGAACTGATCTTCCGTGTCTTGCAGGGATCGTCCAGGTACCAACGTATGTACTTCTATTAACTCACCCGACTTGCAGGGCCGGGGAGTGTGCCTATGGTCGATTCTCAATTGCGGTCCCACATGTGTGTGCAAACGCAATATGATGCGCGTTCCATTCGAAGAGTGGCATGCCAGACCGACCGACCGTCTGGGGTGCGACGCGAACGCAACGGGCGTGCTGTATACTCCGTACATGTGTACCGCCCTTTTCTTGAGGCTTTGCTCCATGGTGCAATCCATGGGTACAAAATTAGTATAATTTACTATTTAAAAGTCGAGGGTGGGGCTTTTCCCGCGCGGTAGGAGGGGAAGTTCCGCCTAGTCGGTTCGGCAGAGACGCGAGAAGATGAGGGAGTATGCTGCTGCAAACATAGGGCTCTGTGATTTGATAATGAGTTACAACTGGACAGGTGGGGCCCGTTGATTTGACTTGCCATTATCATTTTAACTGCCAAGCCAGATTCCTGACCACCTCCATACAGGTACCTCTCCCGATGCTCCACCTTGTAGAGGCTGGCTCTTGATTGAGAGCCAAATCCTCCACTTTTTCCTTGCCTCTTTCCCCCACATATGCAAAAATGCCATGTAAAGCGGGCTTATAGCCCACTATTGTACTTGATCCTACAGGTGCTAAGCCTGCCACATAGGCATAAAGTCTGATGTGCCAAGTTAATTATAAAGAGAGAGACTAGTTTGGTGACCCCAGGAAGAAACGGTGATAAGCGCGTGTACCTAGATGAAGCAAACTTAGCAACAAAAAACTAAGCACCTTTGCATTGGGGGCTTGAGTTGCTAAGCCATTTAATGCCCATAGCACCTCATCGAAGCACCATTTCATTGGAAGAGGTCACTCCTTGGTAGATGCAATAAATATTACGAAGAAATAGATAGATAGAAGTAAACAAAAAATACTCTTATAGTCAACCTTATAGCTAACCTTGTTGTATGAGTGACTAAGTGATGACTATATATGACATGCCAACATCAGATAGCCTAACGCACCGTGTTAAATCTCCAAGGGCGCGACCGCTCGAGCGAGGCGATGGTCGTGGTAGGCGCGACCATGATACGGGCTGCTGGCATGCTAAGTTGCTGAAAATTTGCAGAATAACCCTCCAGGATAGGATATTCACCCATAGGTCTAGAATCACGCCTTGCAACCATTCGATCTCAGATCCAAGGGCTCTCGGAAGCCCGTATCATGGGAGAATGGAAAGCTTCGTATCACCTCTAATTTTCCCAACGCTTGACATGACCTCGAAAGCCATTTAATTGGGCGTCGAGTAGACATGACATCTAATTGGGCCCCCATAGTATTGTGCATGAATCCATTTATCCACCAGGCAAGCCACTACCCTGCCATTCGCACGCGCCCCCACTCGACATTTTTACAATCGATAAACCGCTCCTAGTCGTCCCGTCCTTTCACATTACGGTAGTTCCACTAATCCTAACCCTCCTCCCAAATCCATGGCGTCCCAAATCTCCATGATTGGCGGTGAGTACAAGGATAGAACCATCACCGGCGATGAGTTCGACGTCATCTACACCCGTTCTTCCGCAACGGTGAAAGAATGCCTTGCTCGCTTCAAACGCATGTTCGAAAACTCAAATGATGAGTGGGTCGCTGGGCTAGATGTTGAGTACACCACAGTCCTGGGAAGTGAGAAGAAAATAAAGGAGGTAGAGAAGAAGAAGCCCGCCGTGAGTCAGGTTTGCGTGCATGACTTATGCTTGGTCTATCACATATGCCATGCCGACATTGAGTGTGAGGAATTTAAGAACTTCCTCAAGGGCGGCCGAGTCAAATTCGTTACTGTAGACTTTAGAAATGACAAGGAAATCCTTGGTTGGATAGGCGTCGTTGTAGGCCAGCCCTTCGATCTCCAGAAGGAGAGCCTGGTGTCCTCCTCTCAGCCTTCAATGCTGACCCTGGCAGGAGCCATGGTTCATCCTATGTATGGTGAACTGAAGAAACCTCCACACACGTTTCATCGTGCATGGCAGTGGACTGTACTAGATATAGACCACATCCACTAGAGCAAGAGCCAAGTGTGTGGTTCAGGCAAAGAAGTATCTCCCAAGAGGAAGAGGGACAAGGACGAAGTCGAGGACATGGACAAGGACTCCGAGTAAGGTGGCAGTGTTGTTGCTCATGGCGGTTCTAATGCAGTGTCTACCGGATTAGTTGTTTAGTTTAAATTCTGGTGTGCTTAGTTTTATTTGAGGGGTGTGTTGTGCTGAGCCCCCAGCAGAACTATGTTATGTTTCTTCTCGTTATATTTCGTACATTTCATCTTTTAGTTGGTATAGTACTACCACTCATTTCTTGACATTATATACGTACAATATATATATATATATATATATATATATATATATATATATATATATATATATATATATATATATATATATATATATATAGCCAACAGTTTAGCTGTCAAAGAATTTCAGGTGCTTAGTTTTGTCAAAGAATTCCAGGGTGCTTAGTTTTATTTGAGGGGTGTGTTGTGCTGGACACCATTAATTTATCATTGTGAGAATCGGCTTATTTTTGTTATGTAACATGGTCAACTGGTTTGACGTGAAAATAACAATGTCTAATGGCATTTCTGACCAAACATCTAACTTAACGATTGCATTTCTTAGATCTCTAATTGCATTTTTGAGCAGGCATCTCACACATCGATGGCATTTTTTGAGTAGTTGTAACTTCTAATGGAAAAACTAAGTAGTGATACACAACTAGTGGCGTAAATAATAAGAACCCAAGAATTAAGTAGGGGCTCATTTCTTTATACCTTTGTGTGCGAAACAATATACGCTGCCTCCCGCCCAGATTTTATTTACAGAGGCAACATAGAACTATATGAGTGACCTGTTAAATTTTGGAGTTATTCCGGGTTCGTTTGGCTTTTTTATACATTAATTGAGTTTCTGGTCATTTAATGTGCATAATTCAAATTTGAACTACAAGCACATGCTCCCGTGCACCAAAGCTGACTGAAAAATCACATGTGTGTCCTCGGGTGAATTTCTAGGTCCCATGCAAGGAATGGGAATGAAATTCAAGCATCTGGGCATCGTGGTTCGGCCGAGAACATTGAGAAGCTTGGTTTTAAAATTCTTGTAAATCCAAAACACGCCTGAAAATCATGAAACTTGGCATGGTGTCATGCCATGGTACTACCATGCTGTGGTAAAAATATTTGCAGAGTAGGAACAAGTTTTGGTATAAGTTTCTTGCAAACCAGGGCTTCTCTCAAGAAGGCTCGTGGTTCTGAGAGGGAACGTGTCACCTTTGTGGGCATAATTCAAATTTTAAATACAAGCACATGCTCCAGTGCACCAAAGCTGGTTGAAAAATCACATGTGTGTCCTCGGGTAACTTTCTAGGTCCCATGCCAGAAATGGGAATGAAATTCAAACATCTGGGCATCATGGCTCGGCTAGAAACATCGAGAAACTTGGTTTTTTAATTCCTGTAAATCTGAAACACGCATGAAAATCATGAAACTTGGTTTGGTGCCATGACATGGCACCAACATGCTATGGTAATTTTGCTGTCCGATTTGCGAAGGCGCACACATTAACAATCAACAAAGTCATTTTGGAACAATTTCTCTCATGTTACAATCGGAAACACAAGTATTATTGAAACCGTGGGCGTTCTATTTACCATTTACCTGCCGTCACGCGTCCCCTTTTTTATTAGCTAGCAGGCGCCATGCAGGGTAGCTATTTGAGTACGGGAGGCGTGCGATCAGACCCCTGTGAGTGTTTATCGGGAGGAGAGCCCTTTGACCTCCATCTGTCGTCCACCTCTCTTCCAAGGTCCCCATTAAAGGCGGTAGAGCCTCTGTTTAATGGTGTGGCAATGTCTCACTCGACTGAGATTTAAGAGAGAGAAAAGAAAATCTGAAAAGAAAATTTTGCATGGATCTTGATGTAAGATCCGACGGACCTATATAGCATCTACTGCAACTTATAACAAGACTGATGAATATATATAAGGATGACGAGAGTGGATAATAATTGTCTTACATAATTAGCAAGATAATTAGAAAAGCCACATGTTGCTACGCCCAAAATACACAAGGGAAAAAGAAGAAGGAAGACGCATACAACGATCTGGCTCGCTCATCTCTAATATCTTTATGCGTTGCTGGTCGCGGAGACTATTTCTTGCGGCGGGCGATGATCTCTTTCATCAGTTTCATGTCCTTAATACGCTGCTTGGCAGCATCCATGGATTCCTCCACCAGCCTGTTGCGCTCGATGCGGAGCATGGCATTCTCATCCATAAGTTTCTTGATGATGACGCCCGTCCTCTGCAACATGACAGCGGTCTCCTCCTCCTGCTTCACCCTTCCGGCGATCTTCGCCCTCAGCAGGTCACGCTCGCCCCGGAGCTTCGCATTACCCTTCCCCAGTTGCCGGATGACGCCGATAGCCTCGTCTTGCATCCTCGCCCAGCAGGAGATCTTTTCCATCTGGCTATGGCCTATCGCAAGCATGCGCCTGTAAGAGTCCTCGCCTGCCCGCCACAAATTTTCCGAGGCCGCCACGGCGCGGCGGGATGTCCCTGCTACTTTGGCGACGCGGCTGGACATCTCTGCTGCTTCCGCGGCGTCGCCGGACCAGTCTGCTACATCGACGGCGCGGCGGGACCTCCGTGCTGCTTCGGCGGCGCGGCGGGACCTCTGTGCTGCTACTGCTGCGCGGCTGGACATGTCGGCTGCTTTCGCGGCGAGGCGGGACATCTCCGTGCTTCCTCTTCCATGCTCACCTATCCCTGGTGGAAATCTCTCGACCCAGAACTCACGCTGGCTATGGCTTGATTGACTTGATAGTTTTTTGTGGATGAGGAGTTGAGGAGGAATGTGTAGTCATCTTATAACCGAGTACTACTAATACGCGCTTAAATGGGAAACCGTTTAGGTTGTGATCGGTGTGAACAGGTTTGCAATTAAATATAGCGTGGTAGTAGTAGTAATTTGGAATGTGACGAGACGCGCTCAAAATTTATTAAAAGGCTAGAGGGCGGGGCAGTCTAGCTTGGTCCTTTTCACGAGAGGCGAGGGTCTTTGTGATTTGACGGCTCATTATTGCTGGAAGGCGGGTCCTTGTGATTTAATAGCTCGTATAAATGTGGCGACGACCCGAGGAGGAGCAAAGAACCATGCGGTATACTCAAGTTTTCCACTGGAGTACGACGGAGGAGCACGAAACACGGCAGCCTAGTGCCATATCCTCTACTCTCTACTCTTATTATATATTGCTAGCAAGAGGCATTGTTCTATTAGCGATAAAAAGTGATCTAATTTGCTAGTCATCTCATTTTTAGCATTTTTCTATTCATGCCTCGCAGAGAAGGTGACACATGTGGCGAAACACCCGAAGCAAAATAAGAAACACATGAGCAAAAGAAGAAGGAGGATTATCACCCCCAAAAAAGAAGGAAGATGCACACACAAGTCTGGGGCGCTACTCTCACTACATGAAGGGTTGCTGGACGTGGAGTCGTAACTGCTTCTTCATCGCCTCCACGACCTCCATCTCCTTGCGCGTCTCCTCCTCCATCTTCATCATTGTGCCCATGACGTGGCATTTCTCGACGCGAGCCTTCATCATCTATTCCACGGCCGCATTACATACCTTGACACCAGCCGGGTGCTCGATGCGGAGCTTCGCAAACTCCTCCTTCTATTCCATGACAAGGGCCTACAACATCTTCATCGAGGAACTACTATTCTCATGCAGCTTCTTCTAGCCGGCGTTCTCCTCCATCAGCAGGTCGAGCTCAGGGCAGAGCATCGCCTTGTCCTCCCGAAGATGCATGATTTCTTCGGTCTCCTTCTTCTCGGAGGAAATGCTCTTCTTCAGCAGCATCACCAAGCCGGCGGTCAGCTCCCCCTGCACATTGAGCTCAGCAGGCATGTCGTTGAGGCTCTCCTTCAGCAGCTCCACTAAGCCATGGATGAACTCCTTCTGCTTATTGAGGTGCTTATTGAGATGATCGGGCATGCCGTCGAGGGATAACGACTCCAGCGCCGCCAGCTCTGCATGTTCACCTCCGCGGCTAGGGCGCTCCTGGGAGCCATCGCCTGCCCGTGAGAGATCTTTCGAGGTCTCTGCATGGCGGCGAGCCCTCTTTTTTTTCCGCAGCCATGGTTGCCGCACCCTTGTTACGAGTAGTTCTCGATCTAGAGCTCTGCACACCGGCCATGGCAAGGACGGACAAAGAAGGAGGACTTATGAGGAGGAAGGTAGAGTAATTTTGGTTAGGTAGTTCCTCTTTTTATAACCTAAGTACTAGCACTAGTACTAAAACTTGCATGAAACACGTTCAGGTTTGGTACGTACTGGTAGGTGTGAGCAGGCTTGCACTTAATTGTAGCACTAGTACTTTCAAATGTGATGGGAACAAGGTAAAGATTAATTGATGGTTTTGGGTTTCGAGGCCCGAAACGGCCCCCGATGAGTTTAGTGCAACATAAATTTGAAGTAGACTACAATACTCAGATGCGTAAATATGATGTTACTGTCACAAATTGGCACAAAATATGAAGGAGACCAATGGAAGTACTACTTGCAACCCATCATTTAACTACTCTCATGCGCGCAGTGGAGTAGCAATGTCTTTCTTCCGCCCTCACGTCCACTCAATTTGCATGCGCTGTATTAATTGACCATCAATGAAGTGAAGGACTTTACACGCGTCAAATTATCACATGGGGTGGATCTTGGTACAAAATTGCATCCGCCTGTGTACCCGCGTGTGCCTGCGAGGGAATGAGTGCGTGCGTGGCGTGTGTGCACATCTTCGCTTCGTGCATGTACCGCCAGTGCGGCTCAGGGAGGACGAGTACATTCTTCTGGAACCAGCAGCACATCATTGTGATCAATCCACACAAGGATGTCGCGACAATGTCTCCACATGTGCAACGTCGCTTCATGAACTGTAAGAGAGACACTGTGTAGCGTGCCATTTTGTTTTGCACATACTCGAATTACTAGTAAGGTACACATGCATTGCACGCGTCAGATTTTGCAACCAAATTATGAATAAATACCACACAGTATCATGTAAGATCTGAGTCATATATGCCTGATGTAGACCTTCGTTTAATACTTATAGTTCATATCATTCAAAATCAATTAGTTTTTATAAAAAACCTAGGGCCTCTTTGATTCATAGGATTTCCAAAACGCGGGAATAGGAAGAACATGGGATTAGAGTGGAATGTCGTCTTGAATCATACAAGATGGTACGAATGTTTGATTGTGCATAGAAAAATTGCCGAATTCTTTCAAAGAGGTTTGAGTGGATTGGCTGTTTCCTATGAAATCTAGTGCAAATGAATCATATGAAAAAAATCCTATGGTTTACAATCCTATGAATCAAACAACCAAGATAGGAAAAATTCCTAAGGATTAGAATCCTCCAAAATTCCTTCGAGAATCCTTTGAATCAAAGAAGCCCTTAATCTATTTTACGATTCATGGAATTGTGCATTGTAAAGCATAAAGTAAAACCAAATAATGGCAGTTCAACTAGAAAAAAAGTTTAGGCAGTTATGATACAGAAGATTCTAGAACAAAATAGAACCACTATTGTTTTGAGATTTGTGCATTATGCTTAAGTTCAACCATGAAGTCTACTAGATTGTACATGTGGCAAAATCCGGTGAGGGGATAGAAGGTGCTGCGAGGGGCCAAGTGGAGGGAGACTATGAAGGAGTGCACAACTGCGAAATCGATATTTAGATAGAGGGGGCGAGAACGTGCGTTGTTGCGCGCAGTGGCGGAGCCATGAAAAATGTCCCATGAGCTAGGCGGCTAAGCATTGCTAATCCTTTACGAGGAGGGCCAATTCATCAACTTAAACCATTTCTACCAGCAAGTGTCTAATGATCACATTCATATTAGCCTCGATATATAGTGATATTAGAGGGGGGGCAGGGCCCTTGCTGCCCCCTATCTTCGCCATTGTGCACGCGTCTAAGAGATGAAACAGAAGGCATGGATGATGATAGGGGGGCGTTGGATATATAATTAATGTGGGTGTATTAGCTATATATGTAATCCTATATAGAGAGGTATAGATTGATCGATGTGGACGTGGGAAAGAGGGGGAGACCTCACTAGATATATAGATTGATCAGTTTATGTGGAAAACTATGAAAGACCTAGCTATACACACACACACATAGAGGAACATCGATCGTTGCGCATGCACGTGAGAGATAAAGAATTCCAGATATGATGGAGAGGGGTGTGTGTGTGTGTGTGTGTGTGTGTGTGTGTGTGTGTGCCTTCATAGGAGACCGACTTGAAGAAAAAGATTGCATGTGTGTGATGGATAATGTTGACTGGTAGTGTGTGTGCATGCATGCACGAGAGAAACTTAGTGGTACAATTAGAAAGAGAAGACCAATGTGTGGGTGTAAAAGACTAGGTGAGGTCATAATCAATGTAAAGTTGAATTCAAATATTTGAATAAGAGATCATGATGTTTGAAACCCATGCATGCATGAATATAATGGAGATCTACGTGGTGTGGTTTGGAAACTACCATGTTGCGATGTATACACATTGAACAAGGTCAGATTGGTTTGAATCTGATATACTGATGGCAGACATCGTTTAGCCACATTGCATCCATGCATGGGCACACTATTCAAATTGGAGATGATGGGTGGCTTGCGCATCACATATCTATATCTATACCCCTATATATATATTAAATTTTAATTTTTTTATATAGTGTGCGGATAACTTTAACTTTGAAAGATGGTCGTTGGATGAAGCCAATCTGATGGTGCAGAGCTTGCAAATTTGAGCACTACTAGGCGTTGGATATCATCTAGATTCCACCAGATTTTGCCACATGTACAATCTAGAAGACTCTATGGTTGAACTTAAGCATAATGCACAAACCTCAAAACACAAGCACTTCTTCTTTGTTCTAGAATCTTCCGTAGAAGAATTGCCCAAATGTTTTTCTACATGATTTGTTTTTACTTTATGCCTTACAACGCACAATTCCATGAATTTTAAAATAGATTAGCTTTCTTATAAAAACTAGATGATTTTGAATGAAATGAACTATAAGAATTAAACGAACATCTACATCATGCATATATGACTCAAAGCTTACATGCTATAATGTGGTATTTATTCATAATTTGGTTGCCAAATCTCATGCGTGCAATGCACGTGTACCTTACTAGTCTAAATGGTGTCTGTGTGTGTGTGTTGTGCGTGTTAAACACATAATACGTAGTCTATCATACTAGTCTAAATTGTCTTCTTTTTTTGGGTACACGTTAAGCTTGTTCTCCCAAAATTTCAAGTCGCGTCTTGTTTGCCGAAATTTCAAGCTAGCGTATTCATCTATCGTGCTGCGAAACTCCCGCCTCTTCAACTCGCGCCTTGTTAACCCGAAATATTTAAGATATATCTTTGTCTTGTTGTGCTCCGATAACTCCCTCCATCTCAACCCGCGCCTTGCTATTCCAAAATTTCAACGCGCGCGAAAACTCCCACCTCCTGTGAAATCCCGACATGCGAATCTCTTCACCGACGAGGGCGAGGCGCTAGGTAGACGCGAGTGGGAGAGATCTTCGTTCACACCCCTGTGTTCAAACTTCTTGGGTTTTGCGGAGGACTAAATCCGACATTTGGCGCGCCATGTAGGGGGCGTGTCAAAATCTCGCCTCTCCGACGACCTCGCTTCCCCTCTCCGGTTCAGCGCCACTACAATGACTGCAGCCTGCCACATACGCGCGGGGGCTGACTCCCTCCCAGTCGACCAAGCAATACCAGCGGACCGCGCCACCAATGAGCACTCCTCCTCCTTCCTCGGCGACGCTCCTACCGGTCAGACCACCGGGGGGCGGCCTGCACTGCCACTCCCGCCTCCTGTGGACTCGCTGGTCACGCTCTTAATGGCGTGACGGCTGACCCAGCACCGAATGTCTGCCGGGAATCACAGCACACAGAGGGCCCGCTGCTGCGAGCTGCGAGGCATCGCCAGCAGGGAGCGGCCTTCCCGCGGGGTCACCTGCATCCTCAGTGGGTCCCAAGCGTCGGCGTCTGCCCGGCATGTCAAGTCGCACTTTCGGCAGGTTGGGGCTGCCGCCCAGCCGCGGGAGGCCTTGTGGGCGCAGAGTGAGCTCTGGCCCGCCATCACCTTTGGCCCCGGCGACCTCGCCTCCGAAGCGGCTGGCACTGACACTCTCCCCACGGTATGCACGCCCACTGTCTGTGGGGTAGCCATGACGAGGACCCTCATCGACGGCGGCGCCGGCCTCAACATCCTCTCCCCCGAAGCCTTTGGTCATCTGCCCGTGTCCTACATGCAGCTCTTCCCCACCAAGCCCTTCTTAGGGGTCGCTGGCTCGGTCATTCCACTTGGCCAGATCCGCCTCCTGGTCACATTCAGCACACCGGCTAACTACCGGACTGAGCTCATCGACTTTGATGTTGCGCCCATCCACCTGCCTTACAACACCATCCTCGGTTTCCCAGCCTTGGCAAAGTTCATGGCGGCGACTCACCCGGGCTACAACACCGTCAAGATGACCGGGAGCAGCGGCGTCATCACCGTCAAATAGGACCCCAAGGCCGCCCTTCAGGTCCTCAGGCGCGCTTACAGGGCTGCTGCCGCAGCTCACCCAGGGGCGAAGGGGGCTCCGGAGGCTCCGGAGGCCGCTCCTACCAAGAAGAAGCAGCTCTTTTCCCAGGACCCTGCCGAGACAAAGCAAGTGCCCGCCGACGAGAAAGGCTGAGGAGCCACCTTCACCATCGATACGGGCATGGATCTAGAGCAAGAGGCGGTGTTGGTCAGCTTCCTCAAGGCCAACAAGGACGTGTTCGCATGCAAAGCCGCAGATTTGGTCGGGGTGCCTAGGCATGTCATCAAGCATCACCTCATGGTATGCCCCAATGCGCGCCCTATCAAGCAGAAGGTGCGCAGACAAGCCCCAGAGAAGCATGCCTTCATCATTCAGGAGGTTAGGAAGCTAGAGGAAGCAGGCGTCGTACAGGAAGTATGGCACTCGGAGTGGCTAGCCAACCCCGTCATAGTCCTGAAGAAAGGAGGCAAGGAACGCATGTGCGTTGATTTCACGAGCCTCGACAAGTTCTGCCCTCAGGACCCCTTCATTCTCCCGCGCATCGACCAAATCAAGGATTCAACAGCTGAGTGCGACTTGCTCTGCTTCCTTGACGCTTTTTCGGGCTACCACCAAATCAAAATGGCGGTGGAAGACGTGGAGAAAATGGCGTTCCTGACCCCATGTGGGTTCTACTGCTACACCTGCATGCCTTTTGGGCTGAGGAACACGGGCGCCACCTTCAAGTGCCTGATGCACATCACCCTCGGCCCTCAGCTCGGGAGGAATGCAGAGGCCTACATCGACGACATCGTGGTTAAGACCAAGGAGGCCACAACCCTCATCCAGGACCTAGAAGAAACGTTCGCCAACCTGTGCAAGGTCAAGCTATGCCTCAACCCGGAGAAGTGCGTGTTCGGCGTACCCTCCGGCAAGTTGCTAGGGTTCCTGGTTTCGCACTAGGGCATCGAGGCTAACGCGGAGAAGATCAAGGCCATCAAGAGAATGAGGCCACCCACAAACCTGAAGGAAATGCAG
The DNA here is from genome assembly GCA_902687465.1 of Secale cereale. Taxonomy (NCBI): domain Eukaryota; kingdom Viridiplantae; phylum Streptophyta; class Magnoliopsida; order Poales; family Poaceae; genus Secale; species Secale cereale. The sequence goes on from LR738714.1 coordinate 181,722,905, forward strand.
AAGCTCGCCGGATGCGTGACATCCCTCGGGCGCTTCATCTCTAAGCTTGGGGAACGCGCCCTTCCGTTCTTCAAGCTCATGAAGAAGAAAGGGCCCTTTGAGTGGACTCCGGAGGCCGATGCTGCCATCCGGGATCTCATGGAATACCTCACCAACCCGCCGGTTATGGTAGCACCACGACCCTTGGAGCCCATGACACTCTACCTCGCCGCAACGCCTCATTCCGCCAGCGCAGCACTAGTCATGGAGTGCGAGGAAAGGCCCCAAAGCCCAAAGCCACCGGGCGGCTCAGCACCTTCAGGGCCGACGCCGCCCCCTGACGCGGCCTCGGGGGCAGATTCAACCACGGGCACTGACGGCCCCACCACTCAGCAATAAGCTCGTAAGGTTCCTGAGGCGCCCGCAGACCCTGCTGCGCCGACCCTCGTGGAACACCCGGTGTACTTCGTCAGCACAGTACTGCGCGACGTGCGCTCGCGCTACCCAATGCCCCAGAAGCTGCTCCTGGCGCTCCTCGTCGCCTCCAGGAAGCTGCGCCACTACTTCCAAGGCCATCCCATCAAGGTTGTTTTGTCATATCCTCTCTAAAGTTACCGCGGGGCCCGAATGTCGTCGGGAGGGTCACCGAGTGGAACATCGAGCTTCAAGCGTTCCAATTGGAGTTCAGCACCACGCGGGTGATCAAGGGAGCAGCTCTGGTAGACTTTATGGCAGAGTGGATTGACGCGCCAGAGCGGGGGGGGGGGGTAGCAAAGACTGCTCGCTGGCCCGCGGCGATGAAGCCCCAAACGGATGGGTAGTATACTTCGACGGCGCCTTCCCATGCCTCGGCGCGGGGGCTGGCACCGTGTTGGTTTCTCCCACTCGGGATAAGTTGTACTACGCTGTGCAGCTCTGCTTCCAGCAAGGCGAGAAAGTCTCCAACAACATCGCCGAATACGAGGGCCTAGTTTCCGGGCTCAAGGCCGCCGCTCCGCTGGGGGTCAAGCATCTCACCATAAGGGGCGATTCGCAACTCCTCGTCGACTTCTCCAACAAGAAATACAAGCCCGAGGACAAGCACATGGGGGAATATTTGGAGGAGGTGCGCAAGATGGAGAAGCGATTCCAACGGCTGGAGGTGCAACACGTACTAAGAGGAACCAACAAAGAAGCGACGACATCGCCAAACGAGCCTCCAGACGAGAGCCTCAAAGGCCGGGCGTCTTCGAGGAGAGGCTACTCAAGCCGTCGGCAGCACACCACTAGCCCCTGAGCCGGCCTCCCCTCAGCAGGGGTTACCAGGGGCGCCTCCCGATGGCGCCCCGCCCTGTGGGCCACCCTTCGGAGCCCGCCTGTTGCTCGCCTCGGAGCCCGAGGAGGGTTGCTGGACCCAAGAACTCAAGATGTACCTGCAACACGATACCCTGCCAGAAATAGAAGAAGACGCAGAGCGCGTGGTCCGACAGGCCTCAGGCTACTGCATCCAAGACGGTGAACTCTACAGGAGGCGCCCCAATGAAGTCTCGCTGAAATGCATCTCGAGGAAGCAAGGGCGCGAGCTGCTGGCTGATATCCACGATGGAGACTGCGGCCATCACTCGTCATCACGCACCCTCGTGGGCAAGGCCTTCCGCAGCGGCTTCTACTGGCCCATGGCGCTCAACGACACCATGGAGCTCGTGCGGGCTTGCGAGGCATGCCAGTTTCATGCCAAGAAGATCCACCAGCCGGCGGAAGGCCTCCAGACGATTCCGCTCTCTTGGCCCTTTGCGGTCTGGGGATTGGACATCCTGGGTCCATTTCCTCGGGCAGCAGGGGGCTACCGCTTCCTATACGTCGCCATCGACAAATTCACCAAATGGGCAGAGGTGGAGCCTGTTCGTGCGATCCTAGCCGGGTCGGCTATCAAGTTCATCCAGGGCCTCATGAGGCGATTCGGGGTCCCCAGCCGCATCATCACGGATAATGGTTCGCAGTTCACAAGTAATCTCTTCATGTCATATTGTGCTAACCTTGGAACATAGATCTGCTATGCTTCGGTAGCTCACCCCAGGAGCAATGGCCAGGCCGAACGCGCCAATGTAGAGGTCTTGCGTGGCCTCAAGACGCGCAGCTTTAAGAAGAAGCTTGAGGCTTGCGTCAGGGGCTGGATCGACGAACTCCAGTCCGTGTTGTGGTCAATCCGAACCACTACCACCAAACCTATGGGGGAAACTCCTTTCTTTCTCGTTTATGGGGCAGAGGCGGTCCTCCCTCACGAGGTCAAGCATCGCTCCCCACGGGTCTTGGCCTTCAATGAGGAATGCCAGGACGCCACCTGGTGGATGGACCTCGTGCTCAGCGAGGAGGGCCGCCGCCCAGCTGCCCTCAGGGCGGCACATTATCTGGAGGCGCTGCGGCGGTTCCACTGCCGCCGTGTCCGCGCGAGAACACTTGAAGTTGGTGACTTGGTCCTGAGGCGGGTCCTCTCCCGTGAGGGGCTGCACAAGCTCTCGCCCATGTGGGAGGGCCTGTTCAGAATTTCCCTTGTCTCTAGGCCTGGTGTTGTGCGCCTGGAGACGCAGGATGGGATTCCTATCCGGAATTCCTAGAACATCGAGCACCTCAGGAGGTTCTACCCATAATCAAGGCTCCGTGTCCGTGAAGGTCTCCGCCCGTGACACTCTCACATAATAATGAGTTGAGGCTGAACACGCCTCGGAGTCTCCTGTGCGTTGCCTACTGGCCCTCAGACGGGGCTCCCACCCATGCCCCAGTGGCAGTCCTTAGCTCCGCGCTGGGAAGAAGATGTAGTGTAGGGGTCGGACGCGACGTTTTTTTCCTTTTTGCTTGGTGTTTGACTATCAGCCTTTTCTACTTCCTTGGCTATCATCCCTTCCTCTACCCATGCTATGAAATTTTCGTGTTTCTCGCGCTTCCTACATTTGGTTGAAAGTCTTGTTTGGGATATTTCTCGCCAGTTTTGAGTTCAGCTGCGACACTCGCTCTTCTTCGCGCGCCTCGCGCGTGGGGGCTGGGGCACGATCGGTCACCGACCCTCGTCTGCCGTGGCCCCGTGACCTCACCTGGCCAAGCCTGCTCAGGCTCTGGCGCCGGGATTCTCAGTCCGCGCCACCTATCTTACCGAGCCGCTCAGGCTTTGGTGCTCTAACCCGCGCTCGGCACTATCAGCAGATCTCAGCGGCTGACCCCCGCTCGGGGGTTGTACGAGCACTTCAGATTCGGCCACCTCGTCATGACCCGATGGGGCTCAGGATGCCGGAGTCAGGAGGATTCCGCCTCAGGACGACGCGACACATAAAAGCTAAGTGATTTCACCCAGGCAACAAAAAAACATGACAGCGAGTTCTCACTTCTTGCATATATCAGAGCCCATTACACGCCTCCTCCAGGCAACTTGAGATTTTAACGCAGAAAGGACATGAAGGAAAGGAAAGGAGAAGAAGCAGAGGCCGCTCCCGCTCACTCGGAGTCTTCCAGTTCCTCCAGCTTCACCGAGGCACAGTGGCGCGGCAACCCCCTCCCCTCGCTGGGCCGAGCTCGGTGGCGTGGTGGTTCGTCGCGGCCGCCATTTCTGGAGGAGCTGCTGCTGCCACAGAGGGGGGACCCACGGCACCCCCAGGACTGAGATCGTCTTCGGAGGAGGAGCTGCTCCTCCGGACGCCATCCCCGTCGTCCTCTTCATCATCAACCTCGGGACAGCACCCAAGGCGCCTCCCTTCCTCTGAAAAGACTCTGACGAACAGTGTGGAGACGCCATCGTACCAGAAGTGGAGCGCACACCTCCCCTGCAGCCGGCGTGCGCGAGCAAACGGTTGCCAGCCATGCTCCAGGAACACATCGCCCGAGGGAGCCACATCGACCTCCACCCAGGACGCACCACTGTAGCAACCGTTAGCCTGCAGCCAGACGCCGCCGAGGCCTCCGTCTGGTAACATGTCGCCGAACGAGCGGGAAAGCCGGAGCCACGGGCCACCAGGCTTCTCCGTGCACACCATGAACTCCGATGACACATCTAAGGAATGAAGCTGCAGGCGCGGAGGATGCGCGACCGACGGGCACCGTTGCACGCCTCCTCTCCCTCCGCGGTCGCGACCGCCTTCACCGCGGGAGGACACTCCGCGCCTTTCACCAGCGACCGCGGCAGAACTCAGAAGGCCGTGCCCGCCTCCCTAAGAAGTCGCTGCAGGCGCAGCGGCATGCTTGCGGGGGCGACCGCTGCCCCTCTTCGGCGGCAGCAGGATTGGATCCTTCGGGGCCTTAACCTTATCCGCGGCGGACGGCTTCCTCGACGGCGCCATGGAAATCTCCCGACAAGAGAGAGAGCGAAGAACAAGCAAGGGGAAGACGGCGCTGGCTTGAAAACGGCTTGGGGGCTCCCCTAGTCCCATTTATATGGTGGAGGAGCCCAACCGCCAGCCACTGGCGTCGCAGCCATTACGCCCCCGTCGCCTGCGCAAGGAGTTGTCAAGTCGCACGATCATCGAGACTGCATGGGAAGCGGAGCCGCCACGTCCCATCCAACAGTCGCACGCCGGACTGGCCCATATCCTTTTAGGGCCCGCGGTGCTTCGTCCTCGACTGAGGCTTCGCCCCAAGGCCAACTCCGCGCGCGCCTTGGGCGCGTGGGCTACTGTCGGCGTACTGGGAACCAGGGTACCCAGACTTACCTGTCTGCGGGCCGCAACGCGCTCCTACTACGGCCTGGTATGGCCCAGCTGATCGACCAGCTGTCCAAGACCCTCGCGAGGGGACTAAGCCTCGCGAGGAGAACGACATCAAGACCCCCTCAGGAGCGGCCTCGGCAAGGTGTTCCGGAGGGGCGGAGAATCCAAGGCCAAGCCTGCCTCAGGAGGAGGCAGTGATGTCAGCAGTGACGCACTGTGCCAGCGGGTGCCAGTATCCGCCAGCGGCGCAGTTACCATTTCGGTGCAAGGGGGACAGCGCAGCCGCAGGTTCTCGAGGAGCGGGGCAAAGGTTTCCCCATCGGTGCAACCAGACCGAAGACCACAAGGACGACAAGGAGGATATCACCGTCGAGCCCACAACCGCGTCACCGCCTGGTCCTTTTGCAGGCGAAGACTGCTTTTGTCAGGGTAGGAACGTCCTTGTGTTCCCGCTAAAAAATTGCCTTTGTGGGATCCCTTCCTGCCTAAACATTTTGGGGGAAGAGGACCGTGGCCGCCTATATAAGTACCAAGGGTTCCCACTGTGAAGGGGATCGATCCATACACTCTGCCACCACACAAGGAGCAAGAACACTTGCCTCCTGACCCTCCTGAGCTCACCTCCTGAGCTCAGGAAGCGCTGTACTAGCTCATATTCCAGCCCGCCCGAGGCTAATCCACCAAAGCAAGAAGTAGGGTCTTACACCACACGGTGGCCCGAACCTGGATAAACTCTTGTGTGTTCTATCTGTTGTTTGCTTGAATCTCTTCACCGAGGAGGGCGAGGCGCTAGGTAGACGCAAGCGGGAGAGATCTTCGTTCACACCCATGTGTTCAAACTTCTTGGGTTTTGCGGAGCCCTAAATCCGACAGTTTTGCATCTTCTTGACGGTTATTTTACATCACCATTTGCGATTAATGTATCACACACAGTTTCGTTAAAGTGTGTCTGATCGTAGTGTCGCGTTAGCAGCATCCTGCAGTAGTGTCTCTTTCTTTACCATGTTTTGCAGCCACAAAGTCTCTTTTATCGTATCTTTTATTTTTAGGTTATGGGTCATCAAGATCAACGACAGGTTATATTTCAACATCATTTTCTGGTTCTTTATCATTGTCTGGTTGGGTGTCTTCATGAATATCATCATTATCTTTTTGGTTAACACTAGGTGCATGTTCATTACCAGATTGAGTTTCAACATCAGAAATAGAAACATCATTGTTTTCTTGAGGAGTTTTTTTCTTTCTCAGGTTCACTAGAGGTATGCAAAGTCCTATCATTGTTCTTATTCTTTTTCTTTTTAGAAGGACTACTGTAGTGACTCGACCTCAAATGGTCAAGCCTCTGTGTATCTGTGTCATCCCTGGATCAGTATGCTGACACACACAGTACATCAATGTATATATCAAAGTGCAATCACATGTATAAATAACGTAAAACTAATATATACCTCATAAGTCTCAACGGAAACAATCAAACGGGTGTGGAGTCCTATCAACGCCATCGGCAGGTTGAGTGTAGACCATAACGCTTTATCGTAACTCTTACTCGTCGAAGAAACTTTTCTACAACATGAGACGTTACAGCCGTGTTGGTCACTACATTGAATGTATCGGCATGCTCACAATAAGAGAAATCAAATGATAAAACTAGTCTATATGCAATATGGCTTTGTGGCTTAGTGTCTGATTTTTTGTGTAAAAGCTGGTTTTATTTTCCCTACCACAAGGAACACTCGAGGAATCTCTACTACAAATCAGATACCTATATATGACATGGTTCTGCCAACCGATGTCTCATAGCCCATATCATCATAAGTTGCCCACAATTAATTTTTCGATCCGGTGTTGTGAGTTTCGAGATAGATCCAAGTCCAGAGGCTCAAATTGTCCGCAAATGGGGAGACGGCTAATCAATTAGGTATTAACCCTCTGCAGAGGTTGAACACTTTACCCGTAAGATTCGATCCCTCTCTTTACGTTCTTGCACTTCATGATATTTGAGAACAAGACGACGGTAACATGGTCTTCCGAAGAGTTCCTCTGACCACTGTCCAGTGCCCATCCAATCCTACCGAGTTCTATCTCCTATCACTGTCCCAGCCAGAGTCACAGCTAAGGTCAACCAAGCCAGAGCCCATACTGACTTGCAGTTGCACAGTTAAGCTTCCGAGCATGAAGTATTCTTCCATCTCTTTGAGTCTGGTGGAGCTTTCCACGTGATATCACAGCACTTCTCCAGAATCACTGAGTACTAGACGCACCATTGTACCCTTCTTAACCATTCTCCACCCAGAGGTATATTGAATTCTGGTCCCGAGTCTTGAATCTTGAGGTCTTGTAGATGTAGTCCTTGTAGATGCCACCATGGAGTTGTCGTCATTCACAAAGAGTCCTCCTTCTCACACCACTCACGAACTCTCATACCAATCCCCGTCTACTAAAGCGTAGCATTAAAATAATTGGCGTTTCCAGGATTGGTGATAGGGGCGTGGTTCCTACCTCATGCATTCTACTCAACTACAAGAACTCAACATCACTACTGGAGGGATTATGAATGGTGACACTAAATGCAATAAAACATATGTATGGATAACATGGTCAAAGTTAACTTGCCTGGTAAGTTTATGAAGACATTAACACTCTCGGCAACTTGATAGAACTATTTGTCACTCCGTTGAAAAATCAATCGTAAACAGACATAGCATTCATATAAGCAAACATCTTAGAAAACGATTCTAGAACTCAAAATAACAAGTAAGACAACAAACCAAAGTCAATAACAAAACTCAAATGAATTCCAAACAAACTTTAAATAAAAATACAAATAAAAACTACTAATGAAAGTCTATGTCTTTGCTACATATATTTAATGTAGTTTTGCCCTAAGTAAACACTTAACAACAATTAAAACACTCATCTAATAATTTAACGGAAAATAAAATGTAAAACAACTAATTTAACAGAAAGTAATTTTCATAAACTTTTGGTAGAAAATTGAAACACATAAAAAGCTTTTATAAAACTCTATTTATTCTCTACGCAAGTTTTACAACAAAACTAAAGATAGTAAATGTTAAAATAGAAATAAGTTTTTCTTCTATTGACTAGCAGAAACAAAACCAAATTTGTCAAAAGTGATAAAAAGAAATAATTTTAAAACAATTACAATTGAAAGTTTAAACGTAACATAAAATTATAAATAAAACAACACTGTTTTTCTAAAACCCTAATTTAAAATTTTCTACAATTCCCCAAATAAAACCTACAACTAAACAATCTAACTAGTGACCAGTAGCAAAAAGAATCAAATCAAAATATATTTTGAAACTCAAGCTATGCACTAAACGATGTTTGAAGCAAATTCATGTAAATTCAAATTTAAACTACTCAAATTTGAAAACTAAGTGTACCAACAGAAACTTCATAATATTTGTGGCACAGATCAATCGGAATCACTCAAAAACAATAAAAATCCTAAAAGATATAAGCAATCTAATATTGAAACTATTTTTATTTTTAAAACAGAAAATAAAGTAAACACAAATCTTTGTATCGGCCAGTGGCCAAGTGTCGCGTTTTGATTAGCCCGGGATGTGTGTTCGCTAACAAAACTAGGCGGGTGTTGGCGTTCTGGGAATGGGGGTACCTATACTTGCCTGCCTGCGGTCCAGGGCATGGCTCATCAGGCGGCCTGGTACGGCCCAAGAACGTCAACCACCACTCAAGGCCCTCACGAGGGGCCGAGCCTCGCGAGGCGGACAATGCAAGACCTCCTCTGGGGCAGCCTCACTAAGCTGGCTCTTGAGGAGCGGAGATATCAAGGCAAGGGGCACCTCGTGTGGCCCTCGTGACGTGAGCAGTGACGACCAAGGCTAGGCGGGCGGCAGTGGGCGCAGAGCGCCACTTTCCTCTTTGGTGCTATAGGGGCAGGCGTAGGCGAGGAGTCCCGAGGCGTCAGGCAAAGGTTTCCGTATCGGTGCGAGAAGACCAAAACCAGCAGGAGGTCATCGCGGAGCCCACGGCGGCGTCACCACCAGAGCCTTTGGCAGCGAAGACCACCTTTTGTTAGGATAGCTTGTACTAGCTGTCCCCTTTCAAATTTGGCCATTGTGGGATCCCTTCCCACTCAATATTTGGGAAGAGGACCCGGGCCACCATAAATAGGACTAGCCACCACCATACGGGGGAGTGGATCGGGAGGATCATCTCATCTCATCTGGAGGATCATCTCATCTGATCGGGTCATCTCATCTAGAGCGGACCCAGCCTGGATCAGATCATTGAGACCGCCCAGACACCCACAAGCTCACTCGAGCACAAGAACACCTCTCCTCAGGAGGCTCTTCTCCCCATGTACTAGTTCTTCCTCAGCCTACAAGGCAATCCACCACACCACACTGGATTACGGTATTACACCACAACGATGGCCCGAACTAGTATAAACCTTGTGCCCCTTGTTCTTCGGGTCTAACGAGCAAGGCCTAGGGATCGACGAGTAGACGAGCTAGGGCGGAAGGAGAGATCTTCGTGCGCACCCTAGAGTTCGAACCACAAGGGTTTTGCCGGAACCCAAGATCTCACATTTGGCGCGCCAGGTAGGGGTGTGCCGAAACATCCCTTCCGTCCATCCATGCTCCATCGTCCCACCGGTTCCATGGCCGACGCTCGCAGAGCCCATGCTGAATGGCGGGCTGCCATCGCTGCCCGCGTCACTCAGACAGCTCGTGCTAGCGGACCGCCCCGTCGTTCTCCATCGCCTGTTTCCAACGCCACCACTGGCCCAACGTGGCATGAACAGCAGGCCTCGTCCCTACACCCCTCCGTGCAGGGAGATGGACGCACCGCGATGCCGTCACTGACCCCAGCAGTCTCGTCGTCCCATGCTAGTCGCAGACTCGTGGACGTGCATGCTGTGTTGCTCATGGCACGTGAGCTCCTGCGCTACCACCCCATCGATGACTTCTACGAAGAATGGCTCGACCGCATCGCCGAGCTCGTCAGTGCCGCTGGGGGCTCTCCAGCGCCGTCCCTCTTGCTAGCTCGTCCGCCTTCCGGTGCGGACAACGTGGCCCATGAAGCTCGTCTACTACCTCTGCGTCAAGGCATCGTCCAAGACCCAAGGCACGTGGCCCCGCGGCGTGATCACCCACGCGCGGCGCCAGTGCACGAATAAGGAAGCTGCCAAGAGATCTAGCGGCCCCGCAGAGGAGCGCCAGCGCTCCCTCCAGTGTTGCGTCGACACCGCACGCCGCCCGCTGCGGTGGTGCGCAAGGACCAAGACCAAGTTTCGCCTCCCCGACAAGCTCCATTGTCGACCGCAGGCTGCAAGGCCCTCGCCCCTGAGCTGGGTAACGTCAACTGGCTTGGGAAGTTCAAGCCCGACCTGCCTCCACTCTACGACGGTACCCCCGACCCTGCGGAGTTCCTGTAGCTCTACGATCTGAGCATCGAAGCGTCCGGCGGCAACCAGAAGATCATGGCGAACTGGTTCCCCATGGCCCTCAAAGATGGCGCGCGCTCGTGGCTCCTGAACCTGCCCACGGGATAGATCTCCACCTGGAGCGAGATGCGCGAGCAGTTCATCGCCAACTTCCAGGGCACCCGAGACCGCCCAACGGCCGTGGGTGACCTATGGCGTATGAAGCAACAACCAGGAGAAACCCTACAGAAGTTCATCCAACGCTTCAACAATGTACGCATCAAGATCCATGTCGGTGTCAAAACCGGCGGATCTCGGGTAGGGGGTCACAAACTATGTGTCTGAGGATCGATGGTAGCAGGAGGCAGGGGACACGATGTTTACCCAGGTTCAGGCCCTCTCGATCGAGGTAAAACCCTACTACCTGCTATATTAGTATGAGTAAATATGTGTACAAGAGTTGATCTACCTCGAGATCGTAATGGATAAACCCTAGGTCTAGCCTATGAGGATATTATGATTCTTCTCTAGCCTCTATGGACTAAAACCCTCCGGTTTATACACACACCAGAGACGCCTATGGTTTGTACATATCATCTTGTAGAGGAAGGAAAATCTACACCTGAGCCTAAAACTTGCCATTACAAGAATCCAGGAGTCCTATCTGGATACTAGAGATGATGTTCTATAGTAATCTTCACGGCCAACTGGTCCGGCCCACCAGGAGTTTGTCCGGCCACATGAGGACCCCCCGATCCAGGACTCCCTTAGTAGCCCCTAAACCTGTCTTCGATGACGATGAGTTTGGCTTCCGTATTGTCTTCGGCATTGTAAGGCGGGTTCCTGCTCCTGAATATATCTTTTGCAAATAGATGGATTGTGTTCGGCTCTGCAAGATTAGTACAACCCTTAGCCTTGAAGGCAAGGCTCATTAAAGAAAATGAATAATATGTCTCTACTGACATCTTTTGGGTGAAGCGTCACGTCCAACCCACTAACATATCGAACCGTTTTATTTGGTCCTAGTTTCACGTTTCGAGGTATATCCTCATTGGCACGTCCCATCAGAATAGAGATTGTGCCCGCTTATCGTGGGATTCTTACCAGTGTGACATGAGCGCCCACACGGCTCATTACGCACTCGCTTTGGTAACCGGCAAGTTTTATGGCTAAAGTGGGGGACACTCTGTATTCGCAGCGTTATAAAAGGACACTAATCCATTTGATCAGCCCCACGCCTTACTCAAGCTCGAGCTCTCCAATCTCCCTTGCCCCCTGTATTCTCATCTCATGTGCCACAACTCCTCGTTCCTCAACCACTACTCCTCTTCCCAGCAATGGCCGGATCTGGTGCCAGAGGCAAGAGGGAGGCTTCCATGGTCACCGAAAAGACCGTGGAGGATCCATGGAGCGCGGGGTATCTCGCCGCCGACATCGCACATCGAGTCCCCCCTAAGGGCCAGGTGATTCCCGTTCCTAAGGCGGGCGAGAGGGTAGTTTTTACCTCTCACTTTGTTAGGGGGCTAGGGTTTCCACTCCACCCGTTTCTTCCGGGTCTTTTCTTCTTCTACAGGCTAGATTTCCATGATCTAGCCCCGAACTCAATTCTTCACATATCCGCTTTCATAGTGATGTGTGAAGCCTTTCTGCGCATCCCCCCACACTTCGGCATGTGGCTTAAGACCTTCAACGTGAAGCGGAAGGTGGTTGACGGGGAACACACGGAGTGCGGGGGTGCCATGATCAGCAAGCTCCCGAACGCAACTTGGCCCAAGGGCTCTTTCGTGGAGACAAATAAGGTCTGGCAGTAGGAATGGTTCTGCATCACCGAACAATGCGACACCAATTGGGCGGCGAAACCTGCTTTCAGATCCAGACCCCCAATGAGGTTGACCTCCAGGAGCAAAAAGGGTCTGGACTGGGGGTCGCATACTAAGGTAACGACTCTCGTTGGTCATGTGTCCGGCGTGATCTCCAAGGGGCACCTACTCTCCTCCGTGATCTAGGTGATGATGACCTCGCTTGTTCTCCCTTTCCAAAGCCGGGATTCCTCCCAATGGGAGTTCGATCCGGCAGGAGACAACCCGCTCAAGCATCTCTTCGGCTCTACGCACAAAGAGATCTGGAAGCACCTCTTCAAGATCCAGAAGGAATGCCCAAAGACGACGAGGATGCGGGCTTCAGCACCGAAGTTTCTGCCACACAGGTAATAACAATCTGTGTCAAACACTTATCCTTTCCCATTATTTAATGATAATAGGAGTTTGAATTTTTACGTAATATATAGGGCTGGACGAAGAAGGCGTCCCGGATTAAGTGTCCGGCGTCTCTGCCCGAAGAGCCAGCACTGCCTCTACTAACGACGATGCAGGTCCTGGCGCCGTACGAGGCGCCGATCAAGAAGCCCAAGAAGTCAAAGGGTAAGGGGGGCGGAGACAGCCCCCGTTCTGCGGGCAAGAAGCCCGAGGACCTCCACATCCTCTCCTCCGACGAGACAGAGGAAGATGATGAGGAGGAAGAGGAAGAGGAAGAAATATCCCCTGCTCAAGGCAGGGGGAGGAAGAGGGGGAGGGGCCGTCACCGACGCGGGTACGGCCGAGCCCCGGAGGAAACTAAACCTCGGAGCTAGTAAGAGTTCATCCGAACATAGCTATGTGATGAAACCCAAGGAGAAACCCCTGCCCAGACGTAAGTCAGTCCGGACTCTAGTGCTGCACCTCTGTTTATTCAGCTTTTACGGTATTTTACTTAATATTTTTCTCCTGCTGACCTACAGCCCTCCCGGTGTAAACCCCGGTGTTACATCATCGGAGGGGAACTCTCTGGCGCCTGGGGAGACAAAGAGTGACCCGCCAGTCTGGGCTCCATCGCCCATAATCGGCGGGGACACCAAAGTGTCATCCCAGCGGGATTTCTGCGCCCAAGGAGATGATGGCGGGGTGGGAGATAGGGCAGCCGAGGGTAATACCTCGGCGGCCGCTGACCATGGGGAGATGGCCCCCATGGAGTCCTAAGACGTGGGGCCCAAATAGTCTGGGGTCCCACCAAACACCATCCCGGAGCCTAGCACGGCTCCGGGGTCCGAAGACCCGGCTCCTCAAGCGGAGGAGGATACGGCGGTGCCCGGAGTTAATCCGGAGGTGCCGAATTCTATGGAGGGAGAAATGCAAAGTGCTCTCGTCATTGAAGAACACCGCACCGTGATGGGTGCGGTGATGAAGAGGATTCGGTCTTTCAAGGGCGGACTGAATGAAGCCTTCAACAGCTTTTTAACAGGCTTTGAGGTAAGCAATGTAATGATGTTTAAGAAATTTGTTTTAAATACACATATATAACCAGTAGCCCATGATGCTTTTTATGATTCTAAAATGAATCGGACTGTTGTGCAGTCTTCCTTAGTTACGGCGACTGCGTGAGACGCAGAGGTGGACGAACTAAATAGGAAGCACGAGGTGGCGAATGTGGACCTCGACCGCATCAACCGGCGTTTTGACGAAACGCAAGGTATGCGGATTTGTAGAATGTCAATAAGACCTAATTGCTTGAGTATGTTTACAAACTCTAATATTGTATTCTGTATTACACAGTTGGCCCCGCCGAGCTCGAGGCCCTTAAGGGCGAGGTAGCCAAGGCCAAGATGGAGGCCGAGGCAAACAAGGCGGCCACTGATAAAGCGCCTGCTCATTTGGAGGCCGCAAAGGTGGAGTGCGAGAAGCACAAATCTCGGGTTTCCGAAGTTGAGGTCGAGCTCCAAGATGCCATCCGTAAGTATGAGGCATCGGAGAAGAAGGCTTTGGAGCAAGCGACCGAGCTGTCTGCGGTAGTAAAGTCTGCCCAGGACGCGCGAGGCGAGGCGCATAGCGCCTGTGAGGAAATCAAACAAGCGCGACAGATAGCATCTGGTAAGATATTTCTCGTACAAAGCATCTTCGGAGGGCGGAACTATATTGGGCAGACACGATTGTGGAGTTCTCCAGGCGTGTTTGCTGATCTTCCGAGGAGCAGTGCAGATGCCGCTCAATAATTCCGAGCCCAGGAGGGGAATGACACGGAGAAATTGTTCTGGTCGCAGCTCTATGCGCCACAACATCCAGTTCCCCTCAACGACCAGATGAAGCAGCTGGTCGAGCTGCACAACATGGTGGGTTCTTCCATGAAGGACTTAATAGTCTGGCTATGGCCCGCTGAGCCAAACCCAAATAGTTGTTTCAGATTGGTGAAGCGGCTCGTCGAGGCGAGCCCATGGGTCGACGCACTAACGCGTTCGGCTTGCATAGAAGGTGCTCGGATCGCCTTTGCTTGCGTCATAGTGCACTGGGCGAAGATGAACGCGGTGCATATAGCTACTACTGGCCAGCCTGCAGGCAAGGAGCACCGCAAGCCGGAGAAGTACTTCGAGGACGTTAGTGACGGTGCCCGCCTTGTAGAAGGCCAGTGTTCGAAGGATGTTGCCTTCCAATGATTGTATCCGGATGGAATGAAAATACTTATGAATCCAATGTATATAGATTTTGCGCTATTATAATATCAGCGTCTTTTTCCTCCTGTGTGACTGTTTATTTTAAATTTGAAAGTTGCCAGTCATCGGCTTTAGCCCCCAAGTACATAGTACTGGGGTGTTCGATCATATGCAAATACACGCTTTATCCAACGTCTTGGTCCATATAGAAGGTGTATGCGGAGCGAACCAGGCAATTAGACTATGCGGCGTTATTCCTTTCACGTAGACGTGGGAGTTTGACAAGTGGGGCTAGGTAATAGCCCCCGGTGCAGATGGAGTATCCAATTGCACTTGGCTGGGCGAAAAACAAACCCGTCATATAACACGGGGTAGATCTCTATCAATCGTAGTATAAAACTAAGTCACCGGATTGCAGACCAGGTTCTCGCTTATCATGACAGTCAGTTTTTGGCTTTCTCTACTGAGGTACTTGACCGGACTAGCTGGAAGTACTATCGAAGTAGTTCTCCCTTTACACCCTAGCCAAACAATCGGGAACGTAGGGGTAAGCACAGGAGCCGGGCAACCCAACTATTGACCTAATACATGAATCGGAACTTATGCATATAAGACAAATATCCAGGGCGCCGAACACTCCCTATAGGTGTTCGGTCTTTTCGACATGTACCAGGGCTGTCTATAGCCCCTGGTAATAAACCCTTATTAACAAGGCACATCTGGCAATCTGATGCGGGAAAAGAACATTCCATGGTGAGTGAATAAAACTCATGTCATAATACAAATAAAACTGTTCTATTAGTATCCCTCTATAGTACGGCGAGCCGCAAACTTTACAGATAATGCAGATGACCTTTTTTGGACATTTTACATGTCAAGAAGGTATATAAAAAGAAAGAGAAAAAAGGTTTACACATGGTCTTAATCAAAAAAAAGAAACCTTAGTGCGGGTCCTTGCTACACGTCTGCGCCGTTTCCTTATCTGTAATGTGTCCTTGAAGGTGTGAGTATGATGGCCGTCTGTAGAAAGGAAAGAGTAAACCTGAAAAGAATAAATTGATCCGGTGTGGCCATAACAAGTCTAGTTTGTTTAATGATCCTAAAGAAAGTAAGTTTAAAGTCCGAATAGGGTCTAGCCGAACTATGGACTATACGCAGGTGCCCCCGGTCATCGCCCAAGGAATTTTTAAGGCATAATTATGTACTCGAGGCACATATGCTATTACCTTATGGGGCAATCGACGGGGGAGTATCTGTAAATCTTGCTCAGGTTCATCTGAGCTACCGCATTGAAGCGTCTGCCGGACATGTTTAGCTGTGTCCGCTGTTGATAGATTATCCGGCTTGAGTAGGCCGCATTGGACTTCGGCTGCTAAGGCCGTAGTGTCCTCCTCCGTACGGAGATAACGCTCCATATTTCCATTGACCGTGCTAACGCCACATGGTCCAGGCATCTTGAGCTTTAAATAGGCATAATGCGAGACTGCATTAAAGCGGGCGAAGGCCGTTCTTCCGAGTAGAGCATGATAGCCACTTCGGAATGGAGCTATGTCGAAGAGTAGTTCTTCGCTTCGAAAGTTGTCGGGGGAACTGAATACAACCTCCAACGTTAAGGAGCCAGTGCAACGAGCTTCAACGCCCGGTATTACTCCGTTAAAGGTCATGCTGCTTGGCTTGATTCTTGATGGGTCGATCCCCATCTTGCAGACAGTGTCCTGATATATCAGACTGAGACTACTGACGCCGTCCATAAGGACTCGGGTTAGATGGTATCCATCCATTATTGGGTCAAGCACTAAGGCAGCGGAACCCCCATGTCGAATACTAGTCGGATGATCCCTACGATCGAAAGTGATCGGACAGGCTGACCATGGGTTGAATTTTGGGGCGACAGGCTCAACGGCATAGATGTCTCGGAGTGCGAGCTTGCGCTCCCTCTTTGGGATTTGAGTGGCATATATCATGTTCACTGTTTTGACCTCCGGTGGAAATTTCTTCTGTACCCCTATATTTGGCTGGCGAGGTTCATCCTCGTCTTTGCTCTGAGGCTCCTTCCACTTGTGTTTGGCGTTTAGCTTGCCGGCCTGCTTGAAAACCCAACAGTTACGATTGGTGTGGTTGGCAGGTTTTTCTGGGGTGCCATGGATTTGGCAGGGCCCGTCTAATATCCTGTCCAAACTTGATGGACCGTCTTTGTTGTCTTTAAATGGCTTCTTCCGTCGATCGGGTCTGGAGCCGCTGAATTCGGCGTTTACCGCTGTATCATCTGGGGTTCCAGAATTGTTTTGAAGTTTTTTTGTTACGTCGTGGCTTTCAATTGCCATCCCTGACTTCGGATGTTCCATGGTCATTGGTGCTGCTACGAGCTAACCACCTATCCTCACCCACGCAAAAGCGAGTCATGAGTGTAGTTAGGGCTTCCATTGTCCTCGGCTTTTCTTGTCCAAGCTGTCTAGCTAGCCATTCGTCCCGGATACAATGCTTGAATACCACTAAGGCTTCGGCATCCGGACAGTAGACGATCTGCTTCTTCTTAGTGAGAAACCGGTTCCAAAGCTTGCGGGCTGACTCCCCGGGTTGTCTGATGATGTGACTTAAATCGTCAGCGTCCGGGGGCCGGACATAAGTCCCTTGAAAAATGGCCTGAAACACGTCCTCAAGTTCTTCCCAACTCCCAATGGAGTTTTCTGGGAGACTGTTTAGCCAGTGTCAAGCTGGTCCTTTTAGCTTCAGGGGTAAATATTTTATGGCATCGAGATCATCTCCTCGAGCCATGTGGATGTGTAGAATAAAATCTTCTATCCAGACGGCAGGATCCGTCGTTCCATCATACGCTTCGATGTTCACGGGTTTAAACCCTTCTGGGAAATCATGACCTAGCACCTCATCGGTAAAGCATAGAGGGTGTGAAGCTCCTTTGTATCTTGCTATATCGTGACGTATGTCCGATGGTTGTGGTGTTCGGTATTGACCCCGAACTGGTATGTCACCGGCGCGATTGGCTTGATAGACGCCGTCCCGTGCGGGAGCTCTGTCTGTGGGTCCGAATATAGGCCAGGTCTTGCTAGCTTTTTTGTTTAGGTCCCCACACAGATCGTGTTTTCGTACTTGGGCTGCACCCTACTTTCCTTTATGGGATGGGGGCTTGTTTACGCCATTGCTAGCAACTCTATCCCATCCGCGAGGTGGTCGGTCCGGCTTGTTGGTGGTGTTATTTTTTGGTGGGACGGGCGCAACAGCCTCGTCGTCGAATTCGGGCAGTAGCTTGCGCTTGGGATAGCCTTTTGTTTGGCCGATAAAGCCATGTTTCTGTTAGGCGTCTAGCACCTCATTCCATCTATCATTGAGCGTGTCTTGTGCAGCTCAAAGCTGTCTCTCCTGCTTTTTTAAGCTTCGTCTAGTGGCTATAAGATGCCGATAGAAGCGTTTTTGTTCGGAGGGTTCTTCTGAGATGGTATATTCATCTTCATCTAGGATAGCCTCTTCTTCGGAGACCGGTTCATAATCACCGTCTTCGGCATTTTTGTCATCGGACTGCGGCTTTGGACTCTATTCGCCGTCCTCTCGCTCCTCCTGCTCTATCACTGGATCTGTTGGGTCTTTGGATTGTTCCAGAATATCACCATTAGTCATGGTGTTGTTGTCTTTTCCTTTACAAGACTTTGTTCGGCGTTTTGGACGCCGACGCTTGGGAGCTTCTTCGGCGGGTTTATCCTCTATGGGATTGTTTTCGCCGTTCCCTTCAGCCTCTTTTGGTGTATTCACCATATAGACATCATAAGAAGACATAGCTTTCCACCGCCCTGTTATGGGCCAGATTTTATCTGTATCTGCTTCAGCTTCAAGGTCCATCCCGTCGAAGTCTTCTGAAGCATACTCGAGAAGATCGGTTAGATCTTCAACCGTGGCTACCAAGTGGGCGGTGGGTGGGGAATGAAATTCTTGACCCCCCTGGTTATAGCGCGGCTGTGTGCTCTCATGCAAGCAGAGAGATCTTAACGACCTTAACATATCATCAAGTGGTGAGTGCTGGAAAATATCCGCAGCACAGAATTCTGCGATAGACGCCTGATTGGATTTGAGGGGCGCAGTTACGCGCAGTTCAGAATCAGAGGTCGTAGCCGAGTCCGGGGTTCTGGTAACACAGACCCCATCAGTTGGGTCCGTGTGCAGCTCCAACGCCGTAGAGTCTATAGCTCCCGTGGTGGGGTTGAGCTTCCCATCTTTAGGTGACACGATTTGTTCTGGATCTAGGGCCAGAACTGTTGCATGCGCTATTTCCTGATCCGATGACACAGTTAAGTCGTGATCATCGTGATGGCAGAGAGGGGTTGCCGCTGGCTCGAAGCCGGTGAACATCAAGTTTCCACAGATATCAGCAACGTAGTTCAAGCTACTGAATCTGACATGACGTCCAGTGGCGTATCTTTTGATCTGCTCAAGGTGGCCTTCAGAGTTGGCACGAAGCGCGAAGCCGCCGAACACGAAAAGTTAGCCGGGAGGGAAAATTCCCTCGACGTCGCCGTTGCATTTGATGATGTGATCCATCAGTACTTTCGTCGAAGACATAGTGGAACTCTCAATGCAAGCACCAATGTCGGTGTCAAAACCGGCGGATCTCGGGTAGAGGGCTCGAACTATGCGTCTGAGTATCGATGGTCACAGGAGGCAGGGGACACGATGTTTACCTAGGTTCATGCCCTCTCGATCGAGGTAAAACCCTACTTCCTGCTATATTAGTATGAGTAAATATGTGTACAAGAGTTGATCTACCTCAAGATCATAATGGCTAAACCCTAGGACTAGCCTATGAGGATATTATGATTTTTCTCGAGCCTCTATGGACTAAAACCCTCCGGTTTATATACCCACCGGAGAGGCCTAAGTTTTGTACATATCATCTTGCAGAGGACGGAAAATCTACACCCGAGCCTAAAACTTGCCATTACAAGAATCCAGGAATCCTATCTGGATACGAGAGATGGTCTTCCATAGTAATCTTCACGGCCCACCAGTCCGGCCCACCAGGAATTTGTCCGGCCACATGAGGACCCCCCGATCCAGGACTCCCTCAATCCCCAAGGTCACGGACGAGGCCATCATTTCAGCATTCTCAGATGGTGTCCGCGACGTCAAGATGAAGGAGGAACTCGCCATCCACGAAGATATGTGCACGTCCCTGGAGTTGTTCAACCTCGCGACCAAGTGCGCCTGAGCTGAGGAGGGGCGCCTCTCCCTCGTCCAGCTCCCCGCTGCTGAACCTGAAGACAAGAAGGCCAAGAGCAAGGACGTAAAGCGTAAGGGAGCGGCAGTGCTCGCGGCTAAGCCAGAGATGAAGCGCAACCGCGACTAACCAGAGTCATCCAAGGGCAGTTAGGCAGTTTGCGCCTTCCACAACGTGCACAGCCACAACACCCACGACTGTCAAGAGCTCAGGGCCCTCCATGAAGGACGCATCAGCCAACGCCCCGAGCACAGCAACCGTGGCTACTTCCGTGGGGGAAGTCGGACCGGGGGACGCTAGGACGACCGCGGCCCCCATCTGGAGTGGTGTGACCAACCTCGGGAGGACCATTGGCGCGGTCAGCCTCGTGAGGATGCATGGAGGGACCAGCCCTGTGAGGGTGCCTGGAGGGACCAGCCTTGTGAGGACCGCCCCTAGGGCAAGGCTGGCCTTCCACCTCTGCCACCACCAAGGAGGAACGACGACCAGGACGAGGGTGATCGGGGCGTCCAGGAGCCTCCCGCCATCGCCTGCATCCTGGGCGGAGCACATGCCCCAGCCTCTCAGCGCCTTATAAAGCAGTTCGCCCGGGAGGTAAACGCGGCTCTCCCCAAGCTCGAGGCTACGCGCCCACTCAGGTGGTCCAGGTGCCCCATCACCTTCAGTTCAATAGACCAGCTCAAGTGCGCGGCTACGGCCGGCGCCCTCCCGATTCTTTGTTCGCCCGTCATAGGCAACGTCCAAGTTGCCAAGACTCTCATCGACGGCGGCGCTGGGCTCAATGTCCTGTCCGTCGAGACGTTCGACAGCCTCCAAGTATCGTACGATCAGTTACTACCTACCAAGCCCTTCTCCGGAGTGACTGACGGCTCCACCACCCCCATAGGGCAGGTCCACCTACCTGTCACCTTCGGAAAGCAT
The DNA here is from genome assembly GCA_902687465.1 of Secale cereale. NCBI lineage: Eukaryota > Viridiplantae > Streptophyta > Magnoliopsida > Poales > Poaceae > Secale > Secale cereale. The sequence goes on from LR738714.1 coordinate 181,743,577, forward strand.
GACAACTACCACACTAAGCTCATCGACTTCGACGTCGCCCACATCCATCTCCCTTACAACGCCATCCTCGTGTACCCATCCCTAGCCAAGTTCATGGTAGTGACTCACCATGGCTACAACGTCCTCAAGATGTCGGGGAGCGGTGGCGTCATCACCATCGGTTGTGAAGAGAAGGACGCAGTGTGCTCAATCGAGCGCGCTTACCAGGCAGCAGAAGTCGAGGATCCAGACAACGACAGCATCATTTACCCTCCTGAGGCTGTCCCCAAGAAGAAGAAGCAGCTACTACACCAAGACTTCAGGAGAGCGATTTTTCGACTCCCCTCGCTCTACCGAACCAAGCGACTCAGCATGAATGCCACATGTGGGAGGACCTGGCGACTCGCGAAGCTAGGCATCAGGAGATCCAGGCGGAGGTGGCCTCAGTTCTCCGCGAGATCTGGGAACCCCTAGAGATGCGCGGGGCGCCGGAGCCAGGTGGCGCGTGAGGAGCAGCGTCTGCATCAAGCATCTTCGGCTACACCAACCCTACTTCAGCAACTATGCCAGGTGACATTGTCTAGTTTTGTTCAGCTGAAAGCGCCCCTCGTGTTGCATCATTCCCAGGCCGAACGGGCATGTCCCTTCAGCATGTATCCTTCTGCACCTTTAGCTTACTTGTTGGGGGCGCCCTCTCGGTCCGCATTATCCCCAGGCCGCGCAGATCCATCCCAATAGCATGTATCCCCTCTGCATCTTACCTAAGTTAGCATTACCATGTCCGTCGGTTGTATTAAAACCGCTCGCCTGCCTGACCATCGCCCTGGTGCCACGAATATTGTACACCCAGGCTAGCCTGCTCGCACCCGCCTTATGATCAAGGGCAGGCACGACGTCTGTGATCGGGTCTGTCCTTGCAGCGTCGCCAAATCCAAGCGGCTGAGCTCTGGCTCGCGGGCCAGCCCCATGTATGTCACCTCCCGTGGCCCTTGGTGCCTCACCCTCGCATGAGCTGGATGCTAGCAGGTGAGTTGCAGCACACAATATGGTGCCCCATCGCTACGGGAGCCGCGCGCCGCACGTCTTTTCTTAGGGCATCCAGATGAGAAGACTAGGCACGACATCTATGCTCGGTTCCGTCTCTGCAGCAACGATAAACCCAACAGCTGAGCTCTGTCTGGCAGGCTGGCCTTGTTCACGTCACCTCCTGGGGTCGTTGGTGCCCGACCTTCTCATGTGGGAGCCTCGGATTAAACCGGCGCAGGTTGCCTAACCATCTTGCAGGACCACCTCAAGCGCTCTCACTCAAGACCAGGCGCAACCCGCCTTGAGATAGGGCCTCACGAGTCCCGCGCTGGCTCACGGGTTCCCAGATACACCTCGTCTAGCCCTACCGTGCAAGCCACAAGTCAGTGCGGGGCATTACATGCCCCAGGGGCTCTCCGCAGTAGGGAGTCCCCTCCCACATTCCAGTGGAAGCACCATGCTCCGTGCTGGCAGTTGACACAGTCGAGGAGCGGCTATGCCCGTGCGAGAACGGTAGCGCCATGCTCCGCGCTGGTGATAAACAACTGGGGGTGGCCTCACGACCGCATTAACCTCAGGGAGCCCCCCAGCTCGGTGACCAGCCCCACCGTGCTGCGCTCCCCTCGGGAGGGTAGCGCGAGGGGGCTGGGCACGGGGGCTGTGCTCAGGTCACGCCTGGCGTACACCCCACCAGGTCCCCCGTGCCTGGTCGACACGCAACCCTCCCGAGGGCAAGCCCGACGAGGACAGGTATGAGGTATGTTCGTATGTCAAGGGGGACGCTTGGGCATCACGGCCCAAGGGCCTAACTGGTCCCGTAGCCCCTCACTCCCTGGTCTTGTCCTGGTGATCCGGCCAAGCCAGTGGTGGCTGAGGTATGCGTGGGGCCGGGCCGTGCCGACGCAGAACGCTAAGGCTGGCTCGCGCACTACCTTTCTCAGGGTTGTTCGTACGTCAAGGGGGACCCTTGGGCATCGTGACCCAAGGGCCTACCTGGTCCCGTAGCCCCTCACTCCCTGGTCTTGTCCTGGTGATCCGGCCAAGCCAGCGGCGGATGAGGTATGCGCGGGGCCGGGCCTTGCCGACGCATAATGCAAAAGCCCTGCCTAGCGCTTCCTTCCTAGGGACTGTTTGCACATTAACGGGGACTCCTAAGCATCGTGACTCAGGAGCCTAACTGGCCACATAGCCCCTAACTCCCTAGTCTTGTCCTGGTGATCCGTACAAGCCAGCAACGGCTGAGGTACCAGCGGGGTCGGGCTCTCCGACGTAGAATGACAAGGCGAATAGGAAGGGAACCATGAATATCTAGTAATTATTAAAAGCCAAATTTTCCTTCAATCATCAAATAGAAGTTTTAACGCCTCCACGAGGCCCGTAACATGTCACAGGAAAACGAAGATAGGGAGGAGCACCATCACTCCCTAGTAGGCCCCTCCTTCAACCTTAGGTGCCACTGTCAAGAAGCACTTCTCCACCGATAGCATCGCCACGCCCCTGCGGAGTCGGCCTTGGCTGCAGGATAGGTGGCGCCGACGGCTGGGGCTGAGGGGTCGATGGCGAGGAACTTCTTCAACAAGACCTCCACATGGTCCCTCACGACTTCAGTAGCGGCCTTGCAGCGCTTCGCATCCACGGGCTCGAGCAGTGCCCCAAGGTCGGCATTGGGATCGCGAAGGTGCGGGTGGCTAAGAACGCACGTCAAGGCAGAAGAAGAAAGCACGCGAGCTTCCTCCCCCGCCAGGGGGCCGATCTCGCAGACGACACCCTCGAGCGCCAAGACAAGATAAGGAAGTAGCTTGGCGGGGCCATCATCGTCCGTCGCTAGTGGTTTCTCCAAGCCCTTCTCGTAGAGTGCCCTCGGTGCCTGGAAGGACCTCTCCTCAAGGGACTTGAAGGCTGCGCAGTCCTCGGCCAGAATGTTCGCCTTGGATTCCAGCTGGGCCTCCTTTGCTTCCGTCACCTGCCTCAGCTCCTCCAGGCGACTGCGCCCTGCAAACAGCTCCTTCCCCAACTACTCCAACTCGGCGACGCGGCTGGCTACGACATCTTCTCAGACCTTCATTCTCTCCTCATCCGCCGTGCACTTGCTATGCATGGCCCGCAGCTCAGTCTCCATCGACTAGCAGCACTCCTTGACGGCCAGCACATCCTACAGCACCGCCTCACGGGCAGCTGCGGCCTGGTCGGCGGCCTGCTTGTCCTCCTCGAAAGCCGCCATGACTCGGCTCAATACATCCCGGATAGACGCGTTGGAGTTCAGCCAGCCGGAAAATAGCTCCAAGCGCCCAACCGCCAGGCGATGGTCGGCGCCTTGACGGTCATCCTGGAGTTGCGTCTGCGCGGAAAAAGCTTCCTTCAAGGCACCGGGCGAAGCCGGAGGGCCGCGAGCTGGCGGCGTGATCGGAGTAGGGGGTTGTGGGGTGGTCAAGACCTCCTGAGCCCTGGCGACGCCAGCAGAGGGGCGGAAGATGGGTGCCTCCAGAGCCTGCTCGACCAAGGATGTGACCCCCACCTGAGGTTTGTCCACTGGGCCTTGTGATGGCGATCGAGCAGCAGAAGCAGGGGCTCCTCCGCCACCCATCTGCGTCAGAGGGGGCGAAGTCAAGCCACGCTGCTGGGCCTCTGATGCAGCCGCCTCCTCCCTCTTCTTCCTCACTAACGGTGCTGTCCTAGCAATACAGGGGAAGACGTCAGGAATCAACAATGGAATCAAGAATGAAGACAAAACCAGGCCAAGGTACTCACCGGTGCACAGCGGTGTAACCTCACGGCCTCTTAAGAACCACGACGCCCAGGAGCCCCGCAGCCTACGCCGCGGGAGCGCGAGCCCCCGAAGCAGTCGAGGACGTATCAGCCAGCACAACAGCAGCGCCTGGCGGTGCCGAAGCCGAGGCGCCACCTCAGGAGATTATCGCCGACCTGCCCTTCGTTGGGACCCCAGTCGGCGGCTTCTTCGATGGGGTGAGCTTGGACCTCGTGACAACCCCGACCGGGGGTGGCGCCTCCTTCACCGGGTGGTCGTCGGCGTCGTTGTCATCAGGCAAGGCGCGAAGGAGGTCGGCCTTGCATGGAGGGGGGGGGACTCCCCAGTCCCCTCCGCGGTCGCCTCTGAGTCATCTTCCCCGCTCGAGTTGCCCGAGGACAGCCCCACCGGTTCCGCTGCCACTTGAGCTTCAACGGGCACCGGAGGCACGAGCCCGCGCCCGTCGAAAGTTGGCATGGAAGCCACCACCGTCGCCCCATCCTGGAGGCGGTACAAGGGGACATGGGTAGCAGGCGGATACCCTAAATCGTTCCCAACCAGGAGACGGAGAGCTGCCCCAAGCTGATTGTCGGACAGTGCGCCGCGGCGCAATCGGAGGTTCTCCGCCTCGACCTCGAGTGTCCACAAGGGGCGCGAGCATGCCTGAAGTGGAGCTACGCAGCATGCGAGGAATTCCTTGATGATCATGGACCCTTCAGCTTCGCCGCCTCTGGGTCATCCGGCTTCAGTTCTGCAGTCATCTTCTCCAACACCTTCTCTACCCGGGGATCGGTGAGCTTCGCGCTGAGTCACCCATTGCCCGACTTGGGTATCGCTGTCGGCAGCACCAGCCGAGGATGTGAGCACTTGGCGTCCCCGAGGACCCACTTGTTCCTAAAGTTCTCGGCCTTTTTCCCGGCCTTCGAGATCGCATTGGCCCCGTTCGCCGCGACGAAATTGGCACACCCAGAACAAAGTTTGCTCTTGTTCCTCAGATAGAAGAAGTGGCGAAGCAGCGCTACGGATGGCATCACCCCAACAAATGCCTCGCAGTAGAAGGCAAAGATTGTCAGGAGGACGACAGAATTGGGATGAAGATGAAGGTCATGCAACTTATAGTGGCTGAGGACGAAGAAAAAGAAGTCGGAGAAGGGGGGACAAGCCCCGCAACAACACTGCTCATAAAGAAGGGATAGAAGGTACTCTTGGAGTCCTTCGGCTCGGCGAAGGCGGCTTGGACTGCAGTCTTCCCCTTCTCGTTGGTGTTCTTCGCCGTCATCAGGAGCACGGCGGCATGGTTCACCTCCGAGACGCTAGACGCCCACAAGGCCAACTCGTACCAGGCGGACAAAGCGGCGGCCTTCGACTTGCCGGACACCATCAGCTGCGAGCTCTAAGGGGAGACGGTTTAGATCTGGAGTCTTGTGGAGGAGAGAAGCAAGAAAGGGGATCTGGAGCAAAGCAAAGGCGAGCAATGAAGGCGAAGGAGCACGCGCTAGCCTTTTGTCAGCCGTGCGGTTGCCGAGGCGGCGTGGGGGGGCGCAGACGCCCACGTCCAATCAATCGCCACACGTCTGTCAAGGCCGTAGGCTTTTGGGGCCCGCGGCGCTCCGTATTTGACCCTTGGTTTCGCCCGGGGCTACTGTTGGTGTTCTGGGAATGGGGATACCCAGACTGTCCTGCCTACGGCCCAAGGCGTGGCTGATCAGGCGGCCTGGTACGGCCCAACCTCATCAGCAACCACTCAAGACACTCCCGAGAGACCTCCTCTGGGGCAGCCTCACTAGGCTGGCTCCTGAGGAGCGGAGATATCAAGGCAAGGGGCACCTCATGAGTCCCTCGTGATGTGAGCAGTGACGACCAAGGCCAAGCGAGCGCCAGCGGGTGCAGAGCACCTGTTTCCTCTTTGGTGCTAAAGGGGCAGGCACAGGCGAGGAGTCCTGCTACTTTTCGAGCTTGCGTTGTAGTCCCTCGAAGAAGAAAGGGTGATACAGCACAGTAGCGTAAGTATTTCCCTCAGTTTTTGAGAACGAAGGTATCAATCTAGTAGGAGAGCACGGGCAAGTCCCTCGCACCTGCACAAACAAATAAGAACTTTGCAGCCAACGCGATAAGGGGTTGTCAATCCCTTTACGGTCACTTACGAAAGTGAGGTCTAATAGATAGGATAGTTTAATATTTTTGGTATTTTTGGATATAAGAACAGAAAATAAAAACAACAAAAGTAAAATAGATTGTAGATTGATATGTTGAGAATAGACCCGGGGGCCATAGGTTTCACTAGTGGCTTCTCTCATGATAGCAGATTTCTACGGTGGGTGAACGAATTACTGTCGAGCAATTGATAGAAACGCGAATAATTATGAGAATATCTAGGCATGATCATTATATACAGGCATCACGTCCATGACAAGTAGGCCAAACCAAACCGATAATTCGAACAGACTTGCAGGGATATTATAATCATACATAAAAGAATTCAGAAAAGAACCAAATATTTCTCATAGATAATCTTGATCATAAACCCACAATTCATCAGATCTCAACAAACACACTGCAAAACGATTACATCGAATAGATCTCCTCGAATACCAAGGAGAACTTGGTATTGAGATCCAAAAAGAGAGAAGAAGACATCTAGGTACTAACTATGGACCGAAGGTCTGTGGTAAACTACTCACAACTCATGGTGAGGCGATGGTGTTGATGTAGAAGCACTCCGTGGAAGATCCCCCCTCCGGCGGAGCTCCGGAACAGGCCCCAAGATGGGATCTCACGGGAACAGAAGGTTGCGGCGGTGGAATTAGGGTTTTCTCTGTTGCTTTGATGTTTTCAAGGAACATGGGTATATATAGGAGGAAGGAGGGCATCGGGGGAGCAACGTGTGGCCCACAAGGCAGGGGGTGCGCCCAGGGGGCTCATGGATGCCACATGTCCCCTTTGGCTTGGTTCTCAACACTCTCATGAAGATATCGTTCCAAAAAAATCTCTCCCGAAGGTTTCATTCCGTTTGACTCCGTTTGATATTCCTTTTCTGCGGAACCCTGAAATAGGCAAAAAAACAGCAATCTGGACTGGACGTTTGGGTTAATAGGTTAGTCCCAAAAATAATATAAAAGTGTATAATAAAGCCCAATAAACATCCAAAACATCATATATAATAGCATGGAACAATAAAAAATTATACATACGTTGGAGACGTATCAAGCATCCCCAACTTAATTCCTGCTCGTCCTCGAGTAGGTAAATGATAAAAACAGAATTTTTGATGTGGAATGCTAACCAACATAATTTTCAGTGTAATTCTCTTTATTGTGGCATGAATGTTCAGATCCGAAAGATTCAAGAAAAAATTCTATATTGACATAAGAAATAATAATACTTCAAGCATACTAACAAAGCAATCATGTCTTCTCAAAATAACATGGCCAAAGAAAGTTATCCCTACAAAATCATATAGTCTGGCTATGCTCCCTCTTCATCACACAAAATATTCATATCATGCACAACCCCGGTTTCATCCAAGCAATTGTTTTCATACTCTATTTTTTCAAACCTTTCAACTTTCACGCAATACATGAGTGTGAGCCATGGACATAGCACTATAGGTGGAATACAGTGGTGGTTGTGGAGAAGACAAAAAGGAGGAAGATAGTCTCACATCGACTAGGCATATCAACGGGCTATGGAGATGCCCTTCAATAGATATCAATGTGAGTGAGTAGGGATTGCCATGCAACGGATGCACTAGAGCTAAAAATGTATGAAAGCTCAACAAAAGAAACTAAGTGGGTGTGCATCCAACTTACTTGCTCACGAAGACCTAGGGCATTTGTGGAAGCCCATCGTTGGAATATACAAGCCAAGTTCTATAACGAAAATTCCCACTAGTATATGAAAGTGACTAAACATGAGGCTCTCCATCATGAAGAACATGGTGCTACTTTGAAACACACGTGTGGAAAAAAATATAGTAGCATTGTCCCTTTTCTTTTTCTTTTCTTTTTTTAGGCCTTTCTTATCCTTGGCTTTTCCTTCTTTTCTTTTTTTTCTCTTTTTTTGTTTGGGACAATGCTCTAATAATGATGATCATCACACTTATATTGATTTACAACTCTATATTACAACTTGATACTAGAACAATGTATGACTCTATATAAATGCCTCCGGTGGTGTACCGGGATGTGCAATGAATCAAGAGTGACATGTATGAAAAATTATGCATGGTGTCTTTGCCACAAATACTAGGTCAACTACATGATCATGCATGGAAATATGACAATATGAAGCGTGTCATATGAATGGAACGGTGGAAAGTTGCATGGCAATATATCTCGGAATGGCTATGGAAATGCCATGATATGTAGATATGGTGGCTGTTTTGAGGAAGGTATATGGTGGCTGTTTTGAGGAAGGTATATAGTGGGTGTACGGTACCGGCAAAAGTTGCACGCTACAAGAGAGGCTACAAATGGTGGAAGGGTGAGAGTGCGTATAATCCATGGACTCATCATTAGTCATAAAGAACTCATATACTTATTGCAAAAATTTATGAGTCATCAAAACAAAACAATCAACACATGCTCCTAGGGGAGGTTGGTAGGAGTTAACCATCGCATGCCCCCGACCTCCACACAAAGGATGACACTCTACAAATACCTCATGCTCTAACTTCGTCACATAGCGGTTCACCATACGTGCATGCTACGGGAATCACAAAATTTAACACAAGTATTTATCAAATTCCTAATAACTCCACCAGCATGACTCTAATATCACTATCCTCATATCTCAAAACAATCATCAAGTTTCAAACTTCATCATATTCAATGCACTTTGTATGAAAGTTTTTACTACATTCATCCTGGATGCCTATCATATTAGGACTAGTTTTATAACCAAAGCACATTACCATGCTGTTCTAAAAGACTCTCAAAAGGATATAAGTGAAGCATGAGAGATCAACAATTTCTACAAAATAAAATCACCATCGTGGTCTAAAAGATATAAGTGAAGCACTAGAGCAAAACTATTTAGCTCAAAGGATATGTGTGAAGCACATAGAGTGTTCTAACAAGTTCTAGGCCATATTTGTCTCTCTCAAAAAGGTGTGTCCAGCAAGGGTGATTGTGGCAAACTAACAAGAAAAAACTCAAATCATACATGATGCTCCAAGTAAAACACATATCATGTGGTGAATAAAAATATAGTCCTGAGTATAGTTACTGATAGATGAAGACGAAAGAGGGGATGCTTTCCCGGGGCATCCCCAAGCTTAGGCTTTTGGTTGTACTTGAATTTTACCTTGGGGTGCCTTGGGCATCGCCAAGCTTAGGCTCTTGCCACTCTTTGTTCCATAGTCCATCAAAGCAATACTCAAAACTTGAAAACTTCACAACACAAAACTTAGCCAAAAATCTCGTGAGTTCTATTAGTATAAGAAAACAAACCACCACTCAAAGGTACTGTAATGAACTCATTCTTTATTTATATTGGTGTTAAACCTACTGTATTCCAACTTCTCTATGATTCATATCCTCCAATACTACTCATAGATTCATCAAAATAAGAAAACAACACACGAAAAACAGAATCTGTCAAAAACAGAACAGTCTATAGTAATCTGTAACTTTCGCATACTTCTGTAAATCCAAAAAAATTGAAACAAATTGGTAAACGTGAGGAATTTGTCTATTAATCATCTGCACAAAGAATCAACTAAATAACACTCTCTAGTAAAATCTGGTGACTATTCTAGTGAGCGCTAATGTTTCTATTTTTTACAGCAAGATCATATAAACTTCACACAAGTCTTCCCACAGGTTCTACTTGGCACAAACACTAATTAAAACACAAAACCACATCCAAACGGAAGCTAGATGCAAAATTTATTCCTAAACAGAAGCAAAAACAAAGAAAATAAAATTGGGTTGCCTCCCAACAAGCGCTATCGTTTAACGCCCTTAGCTAGACATGATACAAGGATAGATCTAGGTATTGCCATGTTTGGAAGGCAATCCATAAGTGGCTCTCATAATAGATTCATAAGGAAATTTGATTTTCTTTCTAGGAAAATGTTCCGTGCCTTTCCTTAACAGAAATTGGAATCTAATATTTCCTTCCTTCATATCAATAATTGCATCAATCATTCTAAGGAAAGGTTGTAATGCCCCGGATGTAATACTTTCCCTTTTTGGCAATATATAACTTTGGCCTCATCAGTTCCTTTCCGGGTTCTTCGTCTTTTCGCGTTTTCGTCGTTTTGTCCTATGCGTGTGTGCATTCATCCATGTCATGTTGTCATGTGCATTGCATTGCATTTGTGTGTCGTTTGCATCCGGTTCCACTCGTTCCTTCCCGTTGTCCGTTTCGAGTTCCGATGCTCTCACACGTGCCCGTGGCTTCCCCGAGTCCTTCTTTTGTGTTTGGCCGTGTAACGTTTCCGGTTTGGCGTGAGACTTGTCGTGCGATGTTGTTCTGATACGCGTAACCCGCCTGTCAAGTTTTGTCGCGATTGGAGTTCGTTTGGTGCTCCAACAGTTATCCACGTGGGCTAAAAGTACCTCCTCTTTGAGGCCCAAGAAACCCCTCCAACAGCCCACCAACCCAGCTCAAACCATTCCCTTCTTCTAGGCCGTTCAATTGTGATCTCGTGGCCGGAAACCTCTCCTCATTTGGACTACCCTAGCTCCTTGTGCCTATATAAACGTCCACCCCCTCCAATTTTTACGTCCAAAACCCTAGAGTTTCCACCAGCGTCGCCCAGTGCTTCCGCCGACCGCCGCCAGTGCTTCCACCGAGCCACCGCCAGTGCCTCCACACCCGCCGCGTGGGCTCAGCGCCGGTCCGCTGCGCCGCGATCCGGGCCACATCCGAGCGCCGCCCCTCGTCTTCTTCTTCTCCGGCTGGTCGCCGCGGCGCCCTCCGCCGCCGGTGTAGCTCCGTCGGCCAGGAGCTGCGCCACCGCCCCTCGCCGCCTGCCCCTCCTCGGCTCGCATCGCCGCCGGCCCAGCGGCCGACCGCCGCCGCCGCAAGTGCCAGGCCGTCGCCCGGCCTCCTCCTCCCGCCGGCCGGTCACCGCCCCGACGACCCTCCGCCTCCCGCCGCACCGGAGCCGGCCGCCGCCACCGCATCAAAGGGAGCGAGCCACCCCGATCGGCATCTCCCCGATCCAGCCAGATCAGGCCGGGAAACCCTAGCGGGCGGGACCCGCGACCCGGTGGACCCGCGCCCGTTAACCCGCTGCTACCCGATCCGCCCGTTGACCCGGCGCCCGATCCGTTTGACCTAGAGGTTGACCTCGTTTTTCCTTCTAAGTCCTTAGATTTCAGTGTCTGATGCATTTTTGTGATGAGGATATCTTTTACTGTGCATGTCCGTTTTGTGTGTATGATATGTCAAAATGATCGTGGTGACATGTAATATGTTTTGTTCCATTGTGTCATGCATGTTTGAGGTCATCTAGATGTCTTAATCTTCATGAGAAGAGTGCTACTTGTTATAAACTGCTGCTATTAGTTGTTTTCATGCCATGTTTGATATGTGATAACTTGATGCATGTTTATCCAAATGAAGCAAATGATATGTCCACAAGTTCATCATGAGATGCTCTACATGTTGGTTGCTTTAGCTTGCATGATAGATTTCATCTTGCCATGTTTTTCTCCTTTGCAAAAGTGCTTGAGGCTGTTAGTTTGTTAAACTTGTTACGAGAAGCCTAGTTGAGGAGCTCGTTGCTATTGATGTGGTTGTCCCCTTGTTGCATGCTTATATGTTTTGGACTCCCCATCATGTGTACTTTGCTGTGGTGCAAACCACTTGCCATGTTATGCTTTGAGGTGACTTAAACTTGCTCACAAACATGCCATGATAATACTGTTGTTTCAACACTTAGTGAAATTTCACTAAGTCAGGAATCTGTAATTTCCAGATGCCATGTTTGCTTGTTGTTCTAGGCAAATCCATGATAGTTTTGGGGTGACTATTGATGAATCCTTGTTGTATATGTTGCTGTCTATCCATTCATGCTCTCACATGCTCATTTGGGTGGCTGTAGCATATTTAATTCTTGCTCCCAAGTTGCTATAAAATACTGCTGTCAGGTTTTTGTTGTCATGTTCAAAATGTTATAGCTTGATGCTATTGATCCATGCCTCCTATGGAGATGCTCCAATGGAATTGTTTGCTGTAGGATATGTCTACTTTATGTCCATGCTTCTTGTCATGATGTTTGAGTGATGTAGACTATATCTTTCTTGCTCCGAAGTGGCTATGTGGCTGTTATATTTCAGCTTTGCTTTGTTTATTGCTTCGGGTGTATCTTTTAGCCCGTTGCTCCGTTTTGCGAAAGTCCTATATGAAACTTGTGTAGTTTTGCATGTAGATTCCTAATATCCTCTTGTTAACATGTTTTGAAGTTTCTTGCTTGTTGCATATAGTCATGTTCCTTGTGCTGTATCTCTGTGTTTCCTATGTTGACTTTCTGTGCATCCTTAGTGCATCTGCAGTGCTTCCTTAGTGCATCAGCCATGCATCCTGTAGTTTGCGCAATGCATCGTGTTTGATTTCGTGCCTCGCGTGTTTTGTGTTGAGTAGAGCCGGAAGCCGAGTATGAGTACGAGAACGAGGTTAACCGAGGTTGAGAACGAGGAGCCTGCTTACGATCCCATCGACGACTCAACATGCAAGATGACCTGACCCAGATAACATTACTATCTTTGCCTATTGCTAGAAGTCTCGCTCTTTAGCTTATTGCCTCGATGCCCATGTTTTCCTGTCAGCCTCCTATTGTAACCATGAATCTGTCTAACCACCCTACCTATGCAAACCTTTGATTGGCTATGTAAGCTTCGCTCAGCCCCTCTTATAGCGTTGCTAGTTACAGGAGAAGATTTGAAGATTCTTGCTTCATGTTGAAGCTTGTTGGGATATCACACTATATTAATTCTTAAATGAAATCATCTATATATTGGCAATGGGTGGAAGGCTAAGCCTTTTGCTTGGTGATTTGTTCCACTCATGCCGCCCTAGGAACCGTATAAACCGGTGTTATGTTCCTTGATTATGCGTTCCTCACACGGTTGGGGTTATGGGACCCCATCGATAAACCGCTTAGCGCTAAGTCTTTTCCAGCAAGTCCCAACATTGGTACTATTTGCCTAAACAACTAAAACTTGCATAGGGCTTTGCAAACCCGAGTTCTTAATCAACAACCCGGGCCAGTGCTCCTCATGAGTGTTGGTCCAAACTGGGGAGTCTGCGGGGCCACCACGAGGAAACTCGAGGATTGGTAAAAACCTGTAGAATCGCCCATCCGGTCGTGGCCTGAGACTAGATACGCGCGGCTACTGTCAGGGTGTCGGCACGCCGGGAGGATTTGCTGGATTAGCCTTACCTTAGTCGGAGTATCTTGAGCACGGGATTCCGAGGATACTCGGGCCTTCCCACCTTGGAGTTGCGACTCCGCGGATCGTGGGCTTGTCATGGGCCAAGTTGGAACACCCTTGCAGGGTTTGAACTTTTGAAAGCCGTGCCCGCGGTTATGTCGCAGATGGGAATTTGTTAATATCCGGTTGTAGAAAACTTGACACCATGTTCAGAATACACTACCAGCGTGAGTACCGTGACGGTCATTTTTCGAAAGGGGTTCGGAAAGTGAACACGGTGGGGTTATGTTTGACTTGCTTAGTTAGGATCACTTCGTGATCACCTTTTTGTCCGAGGCACTCCTCTTCTCGCTCTCTTTTGCGTAAGTTAGTGCTAGTGCTGCTGCAACCTCTTGTTCTTTCTTCAGCCTTGTTCCACACCCAAGGCTTGGATAGTTGTGTTACCCGGGAACGGGATTGCTGAGTCCTCCATGGCTCACAGATTCTACACCACACCAGATGCAGGTACTATGGTGAGCTATTCAGGTGACGGCACAGAGCTCATCTGGGAGTATGACGAGGACCGTAGCCGTTACTATGTGCACTATCCCGACGATCAGTAGAGGTTTCTACTAGGGGCGATTCAGACCTGTGGTTTTATGTATGTTTGGTATCTTTCATTTGGATCTTCACCCATAGACGGGTTGTGATGTTATTTGAATGATGTTTGGCTATGTAGTGAATTGTGTGACGTGGCGAGTGTAAGCCACCTACCTTTTCGCTTTCATCCCTATTTTTAGATGAGATGTGCAAAGATACCAAAATTGAGATCATTCCAGAATGGGCTTATATCTTTAAGTCGTGCCTCAACACGTAGCAGCTATAGTCCCATCCTGGGCATTACAAGTTGGTATCAGAGCCTTCTCCGACCTAGAAGCCCCCACTGATTGATCGAATCGTTGATGGTTGAGTCTAGGCACACACTTAAAATGTTTTGAGTCCTATATTTATATCGGAGAGTAGGATTTCTTTTGCTCCTCATCTCTTTTCACTCTGGTGAGGACTCCTGACGATTACTCTTGCCTCTTCTACTCTCAAAATTGCACAATTTTTTGTTTAGGAATCTCGCGAGTATTATTTGGATTGTTCCGATGTCTTTGTGACGAGAACATTGTTCTCGATGCCTCCTATCATTAGGGGTTGTGGCAGTGTCCCGGGGAGTTGAGCTCCGAGGTGTTGTCGTCACAAACATATCGCGACAGTTCTAGAATACTTAAGACGGCCGACATCGAAAACTCTCCTATGCGGTTAGTGGCAAGATAACCCCGACATCACCCAGTACTGGGGAGGTAGTTCGGGAGTATTGCCATAGCTTGTATAGTAGATGCGTTTCGAAGGTCCGAGGTAGACGATTTCCGAAAATAACTGGTTATGTGTTGAAGGATGGATACAGATGGATGTAGGATTAGAGTTGAGTGCGTGATGCTTCCCCTGTATCCCCAACACCTGATTGCATAACTAGAAACTTTCCGAAATTAATAGGTGGGTTCATCTAGTAGCTCTTAGCCATTCTTCCAACGAATGCAGGTTATGGAGTTCGGGGTTCTACATTGAGTGAAGTGGTTTTATGGCCGATGTTCCGATCGGGAGTTGCACCTTAAAGGGTCCTTGGCTATGCTGATCCGGGGATTGCAAAACCCTTTCGTAACACGTTCCATGAGCTTTCAGCACGAATATGTCGAACGAAGCTCCTATCTTGTATTTGTTCTATCTGCACCTTGTTGTTTTTCTTATTTACCTTTTGTCTCCCAAGTGGCTTCTCGTGAAGATTGTTGTTATCATTAAACTGAGAATTTCATTCGTTCCTCTTGTTCGAATGATTCTTGTGAAGACTATGTTGCAATTTCTAGCCGTTGTTTCAGCTTATATCTTCTTTCAATCAAATGGCTAATGGTGGTCATCTCTTTCAGGATGGCTCCTAAAAGGGTTCCCAACGCTAACCCAGAGGGTGAAGAGGTTCCTGATCGTCCTCCTTCCCCTCCTCCTCCGTCCGAGGCCTGGAGAGCAATTATGCAAACTACGAATCAGAACACCCAGATGCTTATGCTGATGATGCAGCAAATGCAAGCAAATCAAGCAAATCAGGGTGCTCAGGGGAACCAAGGCAATTTGTTCAACCAACATCACTTTGCTATGCTCAACCAGTTCTTGGCTAATCAACCAAAGGCTTTCAGTTACTGTGTGGACCCTCTCGATGCTGAAGACTGGATTACAGATATCAAGAAGCATTTTTTAGTGCATTAACGTAAGGTCCGAGGACTATGTGAAGTTTGCAGCCTTCCAACTCAAGGACCAAGCAGCTGATTGGTGGCAGCAGTACAAAAACTCCAGAGCTGGGCGTGTAATCTCTTGGGAGGATTTCTGCAAGGACTTTCGCTCTCACCACATTCCAACAAGTGTCATCGAGGGTATGCGTGAGCAGTTCCGCAACCTGAAGAAAGGCTCTATGTCTGTCTACCAATATAATGTCAAGTTCCAGAACCTTGCCCGCTATGCCAAGCAAGACATCCCAGATGCCAAGAGAAAGATCTATCAGTTCCGTGGTGGTCTGAAGGATGAACTCCAACTTGCTCTCACCTTGTTCGAGCCTGATGAGTTTGATAAATTCTATAATATGGCGCTTAAGCAAGAGGCAGCCCAGCTCAAGATGGAAGCTTCCAAAAATAGGATCAGAGACGTTGTTCACTCCTCCTCATCTTCTCAAGTGGTCGCGAAGCAACAGAAGTTTTGGCTTCCACCTCCTCCAGTGATCGGAGCTCCCTACAACAACAACAACAAGAATTCTGGTGGCCGTGGTTTCTCCCACCCACACAACCAAGGCAATCAGTCCAAGTCGCAGTACCAAGCTCCAAGATCAAGTGTTCCTCCTCCTCGTTCACTTGCTGAGGTCACTTGCTACAAATGTGGTCTGAAGGGTCATTATTCCAACAAGTTCACCAACCCAAGGCGCCTTCCGCCTCCTCCACCTATCAGCACAGCTATTGTCAAGCATAATCCAAAGGCAGCAAGAGTGAATCTGATGAATGCAGCTCAAGAAGAGAATTCTTCATATGTGATACTTGGTAACCTTCTAGTTAACTCTTTTCCTGCAAAAGTGTTGTTTGATTCGGGTGCATCATGTTCTTTCATGACATATCCATTTGCATCCAAGCACAATGTTATCACCAAGAATCTACCCAAGAAGTTGCAAGTTGTTTCTCCGGGCAGGATAATGACTTCTAGTGTGTATGCTCCGGATGTATCTATTCGCATGGGTGATTACCGCTTTCTGGCTAAACCGGTTGTTCTCGGCAACTCCGACATTGACCTTATTCTCGGGATGGATTGGCTTTCTCAGCATGATGCTCACATTGATTGTGCAAATAAGGAAGTCAAGATTACTCATTCCGATGAAGACGTGATTATCTTCGCCTCTCGGGATAACACAATCAGGCTTTTCTCTCTCAATGACAAGGGCGAGATTAATGCCATCTCTCAAATTCCGGTGGTTAACGAATACGAAGACGTCTTCCCTGAAGAACTTCCACGCATGCCTCCGCATCGTCAAGTTGAATTCGTCATTGAACTCGAGCCAGGTACTGAGCCAGCATGCCGGCATCCATACAAGCTCTCCCCCGAAGAGTTGAAGGAGTTGAAGAAACAGCTTGATGAACAAGAGCGTATGGGACTGATCAGGCCTAGCACGTCTCCTTGGGGTCGTGGTGTCTTATTTGTCAAGAAGAAGGATGGCACGGAGCGCCTTTGCGTTGATTACCGGCCATTGAACAAGAAGACAATAAAGAACAAGTATCAGCTCCCCAACATCAATGAATTGTTTGAGCAGCTCAAAGGAGCTAAAGTGTTCTCAAAGCTCAATCTCCGAATGGGTTATCACCAAATTCGCATTCGTGAAGAAGATATCCATAAGACTGCCTTCAGAACGAGCTACGGCTCCTATGAGTATACAGTCATGTCTTTTGGCCTCGCTAATGCTCCACCTACCTTCTCGAGAATGATGCACTACATTTTCAACCCCTACACCAACGAGTTTGTGCTTGTGTATCTGGATGATATCTTGCTATTCTCCAAGAACAAAGAGGATCACGAAAAGCACCTCCGCCTGGTTCTCGACAGACTCTGTGAACATAAGTTCTATGCCAAGTTCTCCAAGTGCGAATTCTGGCTCGATAAGGTCTTATATCTGGGCCATATCATCTCCGTTGACTGTATTGCTGTGAACCCCGAGAAAGTTGAAGCGGTTGTCAACTGGGAACCTCCTCAGAACGTCAAGCAACTCCGAAGCTTTCTTGGTCTTGCTAGCTATTGCAGAAGGTTTGTTGAGAACTTCTCCAAGATTGCCAAGCCTCTTTCCAACTTGCTGCAGAAGAATCTCAAGTACAACTGGTCTTCGGATTGTGATGTGGCATTCAAAACTCTCAAAGAAAAGCTCATCTTTGCTCCAGTTCTTACCCCTCCAGATGAGTCCAAGCCCTACGAAGTATTCTGTGATGCTTCTCTTCAAGGACTTGGTGGTGTGCTAATGCAGGACAAGAAAATTGTGGCATACACTTCTCGTCAACTGAAGCCAAGTGAGAAGAACTACCCCACACATGATCTCGAACTAGCAGCTGTGGTATATGCTTTGATTACGTGGAGACACCTTCTGTTGGGCAGAAAAGTCGATATCTTCACTGATCACAAGAGCTTGAAGTACATCTTCACACAGCCGAACCTTAACCTACGCAAGACTCGTTGGGTTGAGATGATCCAAGAGTATGATCCAAGCATCGAATACACACCTGGCAAGGCAAATGTGATTGCAGATGCTTTGAGCAGAAAGGCATATTGCAATAGTCTCCTTATAAAGCCGTTCCATCCTGAGCTTTGTGAAGCATTCAAGAAGCTAAACCTCCAAGTTGTTCCGCAAGGCTTTCTTGCAAATCTTCAAGTTGCTCCTACCTTGGAAGATCAGATCAGTGAGGCCCAACTTAGTGATGCTATGGTGCAGAAAGTGAAACATGGTATTGCAAAGGGTACTCCCAAATACAAGTGCTATCGCGTTGATGAGAGAGATACCTTGTTCTTTGAGGACAGACTTGTGGTTCCCAAAGGTGATCTCAGGAAGCTCATAATGGATGAAGCACATGATTCCCTCCTTTCGATTCATCCTGGTAGTTCCAAGATGTACCAAGACCTCAAGCAATCTTACTGGTGGACTCGCATGAAAAGGGAGATTGCCCAATTCGTGAATGAATGTGATGTCTGCAGAATAGTGAAGGCAGAGCATCAACGTCCAGCCGGTCTTCTCCAACCTCTTCCTATTCCCGAGTGGAAATTCGACCACATTGAAATGGATTTCGTCACTGGCTTTCCTAAGTCCAAGAGAGGGAATGATTCTATCTTTGTGGTGATTGACAAGCTTACCAAAGTCGCTCACTTCCTTCAGGTCAAAGAATCCATCAATGCAGCTCAATTGGCAGAGTTGTACACTTCCAGAATTGTGTCCTTACATGGCATTCCTCAAGTTATCTCCTCAGACCGTGGAAGTTTGTTCACATCCAAGTTTTGGGACTCCTTTCAGTCTGCCATGGGCACTAAGATCCGTTTCAGCACTGCATTTCACCCTCAGACTAGTAGTCAAGTCGAAAGAGTGAATCAGATTCTAGAAGACATGCTCAGAGCCTGTGTCATATTGGCATGAAATGGGAAGATTGCCTTCCGTTTGCCGAGTTCTCTTACAACAACAGTTTCCAAGCAAGTGCCGGCAAAGCTCCGTTTGAAATCCTCTATGGCAGAAAGTGCCGTACCCCTCTCAACTGGTCCGAGACTGGTGAACGTCAACTTTTTGGCAATGACTTGATCTCAGAAGCCGAAGAAATGTGCAAAGTCATATGTGAGAATCTCAAGGCCGCTCAGTCGCGTCAGAAGAGCTACTATGACGGCAAGCATCGTGATTTGGCCTTCAACATTGGGGATCATGTCTATCTCCGTGTTTCTCCTATGAAAGGCACCCAAAGATTCGGTATCATAGGAAAGCTTGCTCCTAGATACGTGGGCCCTTTCAAGATCCTTGGCAAAAGAGGCGATCTAGCCTATCAACTTGAGCTCCCTTCCAACTTCGCTTATGTTCATGATGTGTTTCACGTGTCTCAACTCCGCAAGTGCTTCAAGACACCTGAACGCACCATTTCGTTTGAGGAGATTGATCTTCAACAAGACTTGTCTTACCGAGAGCACCCAGTTGCTATTCTCGAAGAAACCGAGCGCAAGACCCGCAACAAGTCAATCAAGTTCTTGAAAGTCAAGTGGTCACACCATACCGACCGAGAAGCTACGTGGGAACGAGAAGATCACCTTCGTTTCGAGTACCCTTCCTTCTTCCAGTCCTAGATCTCGGGACGAGATCTTTTCGTGGTAGAGGAGAGTTTGTAATGCCCCGGATGTAATACTTTCCCTTTTTGGCAATATATAACTTTGGCTTCATCAGTTGCATTCCGGGTTCTTTGTCTTTTCGGGTTTTCGTCGTTTTGTCGTGTGCGTGTGTGCATTCATCCATGTCATGTGCATTGCATTGCATTTGTGTGTCGTTTGCATCCGGTTCCACTCGTTCCTTCCCGTTGTCCGTTTCGAGTTCCGATGCTCTCACACGTGCCCGTGGCTTCCCCGAGTCCTTCTTTTGTGTTTGGCTGTGTAACGTTTCCGGTTTGGCGTGAGACTTGTCATGCGATGTTGTTTTCATACGCGTAACCCGCCTGTCAAGTTTTGTCGCGTTTGGAGTTCGTTTGGTGCTCCAACAGTTATCCTCGTGGGCTAAAAGTACCTCCTCTTTGTGGCCCAATAAACCCCTCCAACAGCCCACCAACCCAGCTCAAACCCTTCCCTTCTTCTAGGCCGTTCGATTGTGATCTCGTGGCCGAAAACCTCTCCTCATTTGGACTACCCTAGCTCCTTGTGCCTATATAAACGTCCACCCCCTCCAATTTTTGCGTCCAAAACCCTAGAGTTTCCACCAGCGTCGCCCAGTGCTTCCGCCGACCGCCGCCAGTGCTTCCACCGAGCCACCGCCAGTGCCTCCACACCCGCCGCGTGGGCCCGCGGGGCCCAGCGCCGGCCCGCCGCGCCGTGATTCGGTCCAGATCCGAGCGCCGCCCCTCATCTTCTTCTCCGGCTGGTCGCAGCGCCGCCCTCCGCCGCCGGTGCAGCTCCGCCGGCCTGGAGCTGTGCCACCGCCCCTCGCCGCCGGCCCCTCCTCGGCTCGCATCGCCGCCGGCCCAGCAGCGGACCGCCGCCGCCGCCGCAAGTGCCAGGCCGCCGCCCGGCCTCCACCTCCCGCCGGCCGGTCGCCGCCCCGACGACCCTCCGCCTCCCGCCGCACCGGAGCCGACGGCCGCCACCGCATCGAAGGGAGCGAGCCGGCCCGATCGGGATCTCCCCGATCCAGCCAGATCGGGCCGGGAAACCCTAGCGGGCGGGACCCGCGACCGGTGGACCCGCACCCGTTGACCCGCTGCTGCCCGGTCCGCCCGTTGACCCGGCGCCCGACCCGTTTGACCCGGAGGTTGACCTCGTTTTTCCTTCCGAGTCCTTAGATTTCAGTGTCTGATGCATTTTTGTGATGAGGATATCTTTTACTGTGCATGTCCGTTTTGTGTGTATAATATGTCAAAATGATCGTGGTGACATGTACTATGTTTTGTTCCATTGTGTCATGCATGTTTGAGGTCATCTAGATGTCTTAATCTTCATGAGAAGAGTGCTACTTGTTATAAACTGCTGCTATTAGTTGTTTTCATGCCATGTTTGATATGTGATAACTTGATGCATGTTTATCCAAATGAAGCAAATGATATGTCCACATGTTCATCATGAGATGCTCTACATGTTGGTTGTTTTAGCTTGCATGATAGATGTCATATTGCCATGTTTTTCTCCTTTGCAAAAGTGCTTGACGTTGTTAGTTTGTTAAACTTGTTACGAGATGCCTAGTTGAGGAGCTCGTTGCTATTGATGTGGTTGTCCCCTTGTTGCATGCTTATATGTTTTGGACTCCCCATCATGTGTACTTTGCTGTGGTGCAAACCACTTGCCATGTTATGCTTTGAGGTGACTTAAACTTGCTCACAAACATGCCATGATAATACTGCTGTTTCAACACTTAGTGAAATTTCATTAAGTCTGGAATCTGTAATTTCCAGATGCCATGTTTGCTTGTTGTTCTAGGCAAATCCATGATAGTTTTGGGGTGACTATTGATGAATCCTTGTTGTATATGTTGTTGGCTATCCATTCATGCTCTCACATGCTCATTTGGGTGGCTGTAGCATATTTAATTCTTGCTCCCAAGTTGCTATAAAATACTGCTGTCAGGTTTTTGTTGTCATGTTCAAAATGTTATAGCTTGATGCTATTGATCCATGCCTCCTATGGAGATGCTCCAATGGAATTGTTTGCTGTAGGATATGTCTACATTATGTCCATGCTTCTTGTTATGATGTTTGAGTGTTGTAGACTATATATTTCTTGCTCCGAAGTGGCTATGTGGCTGTTATATTTCAGCTTTGCTTTGTTTATTGCTTCGGGTGTATCTTTTAGCCCGTTGCTCCGTTTTGAGAAAGTCCTATATGAAACTTGTGTGGTTTTGCATGTAGATTCATAATATCCTCTTGTTAACATGTTTTAAAGTTTCTTACTTGTTGCATATGGTCATGTTCCTTGTGCTGTATGTCTGTGTTTCCTATGTTGACTTTCTGTGCATCCTTAGTGCATATGCAGTGCTTCCTTAGTGCATCAGCCATGCATCCTATAGTTTGCGCATTGCATCGTGTTTGATTTCGTGCCTCGTGTGTTTTGTGTTGAGTAGAGCCGGAAGCCGAGTACGAGTACGAGAACGAGGTTACTACCGAGGTTGAGAACGAGGAGCACGCTTACGATCCCATCGACGACTCGACAGGCAAGATGACCTGACCCAGATAACATTACTATCTTTGCCTATTGCTAGAAGTATCGCTCTTTAGCTTATTACCTCGATGCCCATGTTTTCCTGTCAGCCTCCTATTGTAACCATGAATCTGTCTAACCACCCTACCTATGCAAACTTTGATTGGCTAAGTAAGCTTCGCTCAGCCCCTCTTATAGCATTGCTATTTGCAGGAGAAGATTTGAAGATTCTTGCTTCATATTGAAGCTTGTTGGGATATCACACTATGTTAATTCTTAAATGAAATAATCTATATATTGGCAATGGGTGGAAGGCTAAGCCTTTTGCTTGGTGATTTGTTCCACTCATGCCGCCCTAGGAACCGTATAAACCGGTGTTATGTTCCTTGATTATGCGTTCCTCACACGGTTGGGGTTATGGGACCCCATCGATAAACCGCTTAGCGCTAAGTCTTTTCCAGCAAGTCCCAACATTGGTACTATTTGCCTAAACAACTAAAACTTGCATAGGGCTTTGCAAACCCGAGTTCTTAATCAACAACCCGGGCCAGTGCTCCTCATGAGTGTTGGTCCAAACTGGGGAGTCTGCGGGGCCACCACGAGGAAACTCGAGGATTGGTAAAAACCTGTAGAATCGCCCATCCGGTCGTGGCCTGAGACTAGATACGCGCGGCTACTGTCAGGGTGTCGGCACGCCGGGAGGATTTGCTGGATTAGCCTTACCTTAGTCGGAGTATCTTGAGCACGGGATTCCGAGGATACTCGGGCCTTCCCACCTTGGAGTTGCGACTCCGTGGATCGTGGGCTTGTCATGGGCCAAGTTGGAACACCCCTGCAGGGTTTGAACTTTCGAAAGTCGTGCCCGCGGTTATGTGGCCGATGGGAATTTGTTAATATCCGGTTGTAGAAAACTTGACACCATGTTCAGAATACACTACCAGCGTGAGTACCGTGACGGTCATTTTCCGAAAGGGGTTCGAAAAGTGAACACGGTGGGGTTATGTTTGACTTGCTTAGTTAGGATCACTTCGTGATCACCTTTTCGTCCGAGGCACTCCTCTTCTCGCTCTCTTTTGCGTAAGTTAGTGCTAGTGCTGCTGCAGTCTCTTGTTCTTTCTTCAAGCTTGTTCCACACCCAAGGCTTGGATAGTTGTGTTACCCAGGAACGGGATTGCAGAGTCCTCCGTGGCTCACAGATTCTACACCACACCAGATGTAGGTACTATGGTGAGCTATTCAGGTGACGGCACAGAGCTCATCTGGGAGTATGAGGAGGACCGTAGCCGTTACTATGTGCACTATCCCGATGATCAGTAGAGGTTTCTACTAGGGGCGATTCAGACCTGTGGTTTTATGTATGTTTGGTATCTTTCATTTGGTTCTTCACCCGTAGACGGGTTGTGATGTTATTTGAATGATGTTTGGCTATGTAATGAATTGTGTGACGTGGCGAGTGTAAGCCTACTACCTTTTCGCTTTCATCCCTATTTTTACATGAGATGTGCAAAGATACCAAACTTGAGATCATTCTAGAATGGGCTTATACCTTTAAGTCGTGCCTCGACACGTAGGAGGTATAGTCCAATCATGGGCATTACAAAGGTCTACCAAGAATAATAGGACCTGAAGGATTGCAATCTATATCAAGAATAATGAAATCTACGGGAACATAATTCCTATTGGAAACAATAAGAACATCATTAATCCTTCCCATAGGTTTCTTAATAGTAGAATATGCAAGATGCAAATTTAAAGAACAATCATCAAGCTCATGGAAACCTAACAAATCACACAAAGTTTTTGCGATAGTGGAAACACTTGCACCCAAATCACACAAAGCAAAGCATTCATGATCCTTAATTTTAATTTTAATAGTAGGTTCCCATTCATCATAAAGCTTTCTAGGGATAGAAACTTCTAGTTCATGTTTTTATTCATAAGATTTCATCAAAGCATAAACTATGTGTTTGGTAAAAGCTTTATTTTGACTATAAGCATGTGGAGAATTTAGTACGGATTGCAACAAGGAAATACAATCAATCAAAGAGCAATTATCATAATTGAATCCCTTGAAATCCAAAATAGTGGGTTCATCACTATGCAAAGTTTTAATCTCTTCAATCCCACTTTTAACAATTTTAGCACCAAGAAATAAAAACTCCGAGTCATTGGGACGCCTTTTAGTTAAAGTAGACTCATCTCCAGTCCCATATTTATCAAGATTCATACTAGAAAACAACGATCTAATAGGAGATACATCAATAACTTTCAGATCTTCATCTTTATTTTCCTGATAACTAGAAGAACATGCTTTTATAATCTCTTTTTTAGCATGCATCCTAGCGGTTCTTTCTTTGCATTCATCAATGAAAATTCTCATGGCTTTGAGAGACTCATGGATATCATGCTTAGGTGGAATAGATCTAAGTTTCAAAGAATCAACATCAAGAGTAATTCTATCCATGCTTCTAGCCAATTCACCAATCTTATGCAATTTTTCTTCAAGCAAAGCATTGAAATTCTTTTGCGAATTCATAAACTCCTTAACACTAGTTTCAAATTCAGAAGGTATCTTACCAAAAGAGTTATTGTAGGAATTACCATAATTATTAGAGGAATTACTAGGAAAAGTCCTAGGATTAAAGTTTCCTCTATAAGCATTGTTACCAAAATTATTCCTACCAACAAAATTCACATCCAAAGATTCATTATTATTTTCAATCAATGTGGATAAAGGCATATCATTAGGATCAGAGGAAGCACTCTTAGCAGAAATTAATTTCATAAGTTCATCCATCTTTCTACTCAAAACACTAATCTCTTCGATCGCATGCACTTATTTACTAGTAGATCTTTCGGTGTGCCATTGAGAATAATTAACCATAATATTATCTAGGAGTTTGGTAGCTTCTCCTAAAGTAGTTTCCATGAAAGTGCCTCCTGCGGCCGAATCTAAAAGATTTCTAGATGCAAAATTCAAGCCAACATAAAAGTTTTGTATAATCATCCATATGTTCAAACCATGTGTAGGACAATTATGTATCATTAATTTCATTCTCTCCCAAGCTTGTGCAACATGCTCATGATCTAGTTGCTTAAAATTCATAATATCGTTTCTAAGAGAGATGGTCTTAGCAGGAGGAAAATACTTAGAGATAAAATCATCTTTGCACTTATTCCACAAATCAACACTATTTCTAAGCAAATAGGAAGACCAAGTTTTGGCACGATCTCTAAGTGAAAACGGAAATAACTTCAATTTAACAATATCATTATCTGTATCCCTCTTCTGTTGCATATCACACAAATCAACAAAGTTGTTTAGATGGGTAGCGGCATCTTCACTAGGAAGGCCGGAAAATTGATCTTTCATGACAAGATTCAACTGAGCAGCATTGATCTCACAAGATTCAGCATCGGTAATAGGAGCAATCAGAGTGCTAATAAAATCATTATTGTTGGTATTGGAAAAGTCACACAATTTGGTATTGTTTTGAGCCATAGTGGCGAGCAAGCAATCCAACACATAAGCAAACAAGAAGCAAGCGAACCATAAACACACGTCAAAAAGAAGGGCAACTAAAACGGCAAGGGTGAAGTGGGGGAGAGGAAAACGATAGGCAAATAAATGTAATGCGAAGTATAAGGGTTTGTGATAGGTACTTAGTATATGACTTTTGCGTAAACCTCCCCGGCAACGGCGCCAGAAATTCTTCATGCTACTTCTCGAGCTTGCGTTGTATTCCCTCGAAGAGGAAAGGGTGATGCAGCACAGTAGCGTAAGTATTTCCCTCAGTTTTTTAGAACCAAGGTATCAATCCAGTAGGAGACCATGCGCGAGTCCCTCGCACCAGCACAAACAAATAAGAACTTCGCAGCCAATGCGATAAGGGGTTGTCAATCCCTTTACGGTCACTTACGAAAGTGAGATATGATAGATAGGATAGTTTGATATTTTTGGTATTTTTGGATATAAGAATAGAAAGTAAAAATAGCAAAGTAAAGTAGATTGTAGATTGATATGTTGAGAATAGACCCGGGGGCCATAGGTTTCACTAGTGGCTTCTCTCATGATAGCAGATTTCTATGGTGGGTGAATGAATTACTATCGAGCAATTGATAGAAAAGCGAATAATTATGAGAATATCTAGGCATGATCATTATATACAGGCATCACGTCCATGACAAGTAGACCGAAACGATTCTGCATATACTACTATTACTCCACACATTGACAGCTATAAAGCATGCATCTAGAGTATTAAGTTCATAAGAACAGAGTAATGTTTTAATCAAGATGACATGATGTAGAGGGATAAACTCAAGCAATATGATATAAACCCCATCTTTTTATCCTCGATGGCAACAATATTATACGTGCCTTGCTCCCCCTATTGTCACTGGGAAAGGACACCGCAAGAATGAACCCAAAGCCAAGCACTTCTCCCATTGCAAGAACTATTAATCTAGTAGGCCAAACCAAACCGATAATTCAAAGAGACTTGCAAGGATATTATAATCATACATAAAAGAATTCAAAAAAAGAACCAATATTTCTCATAGATAATCTTGATCATAAACCCACAATTCATCGGATCTCAACAAACACACCGCTAAAAGATTACATCGAATAGATCTCCTCGAAGACCGAGGAGAACTTGGTATTGAGATCCAAAAAGAGAGAAGAGGCCATCTAGGTACTAACAATGGACCCGAAGGTCTGTGGGAAACTACTCACAACTCATGGTGAGGCGATGGTGTTGATGTAGAAGCACTCCGTGGAAGATCCCCCCTCCGGCGGAGGTCCGAAACAGGCCCCAAGATGGGATCTCACGGGAACAGAAGGTTGCGGCGGTGGAATTAGGGTATTCTCTGTTGCTTTGACGTTTTCAGGGTGCATGGGTATATATAGGAGGAAGGAGGGCATCGGGGGAGCAAAGCGGGACCCATGAGGCAGGGGGGCGCTCCCTGGGGGGCGCCCACCACCCTCGTGGACGCCACGTGTCCCCTCTGCCTTGGTTCTCAAGTCTCTCGTGAAGATATCATTCCAAAAATATCTCTCCCGAAGGTTTCATTCCGTTTCGACTCCATTTGATATTCCTTTTCTGCGAAACCCCGAAATAGGCAAAAAACAGCAATCTGGACTGGGCCTTTGGGTTAATAGGTTAGTCCCAAAAATAATATAAAATTGTGTAATAAAGCCCAATAAACATCCAAAACATCATATATAATAGCATGGAACAATCAAAAATTATAGATACGTTGGAGACGTATCAAGTCCCGAGGCATCAGGCAAAGGTTTTCATATCCGTGCGACAATACCAAGACTAGCAGGATGATAGAGCGGAGGTCATCGCGGAGGCCACGGCGGCGTCACCACTAGAGCCTTTGGCAGGTGAAGACCACCTTTTGTTAGGATAGCTTGTACTAGCTGTCCCCTTTCAAATTTGGCCGGTGTGGTATCCCTTCCCGCTCAATATTTGGGAAGAGGACCCTCGCCACTTTAAATAGGACTAGCCACCACCATACGGGGGGAGGGGATCTGGAGGATCATCTCATCTCATCTGGAGGATCTGAAAGTGCAACAATCCCCGGGTGGTTTTGGTAATTACTAACAAGATATAGCTCATCGAACTAATGCTATCTCAATATAATATTTCAGGAAAGTTCAATGATTGGCATGGCATGGATTAGGATTGTGGACCCCTCGAAATGAAAAGGTTAAAGGATTGGCTCAAGCTCAAAGCTAAGGACTATACATTTTCCATTTTAGTGATCCAAGATCACATTGAGTCCATAGGAAAGCCAATACTATTAAAAGGGGATGAGGTGTTGCTTAATGGCTTGCTTGCTCATGATGCTTAGTGATATGCTCCAAAAACCCTCAAACACTTTCTCACATCCACAAATGTCCCAACCCAAAAGTCAAACTCGGCTCCACCGAAAATATCTGTCTGGCGCCACCGAGTTCATTTGACATAGCCACTACCAGAAAACCTAATCATTTCGGTCTCACCGAAAGGGATCTCGGTCTCACTGAGATGGGATTGCAAACTCTCTATTGCCTATTGCAATATATTCGGTCTAACCAAGATGTCCAGTCGGTCCCACCGAGTCTATAATGCAAACTCACTGTTGCCTCTTCGTAACATTTCGGTCTCACCGAAATGAGCGAATCGGTCCCATCAAGTTTGCCTGACCAACTCTCTGTGCGCTTTTTACCAAAATCGGTCTCACCGAGTTTGTGTAATCGGTCCCATCGAGATTACGTTATGCCCTAACCCTAATGAAATCGGTCCCACCGAGTTTATCATATCGGTCTCACCGAAATACCTAACGATCACATTATGAACTAAATCAGTCTGACCGAGTTCTTTGAATCGGTCCCACCGAGTTTGGTAAATTGTGTGTAATGGTTAGATTTTTGTGTGGAGGCTATATATACCCCTCCACCCACTCTTCACTCGTGAAGAGAGGCATCCGAACATATCTACACTTCCATCATTCATGTTCTGAGAGAGAACCACCTACTCAAGTGTTGAGATCAAGATATTCCATTCCTACCATATGAATTTTGTTCTCTAGCCTTCCCCAAGTTGCTTTCCACTCAAATCCTTCTTCCACCATGTCTGTCACACCCTGCATTTTGTAACATGTTCTTTGCATCAATGAAGCATGAAAATTTGAACCAACAAAATTTTTTGGCATCATTTGGCTTTTATTTGGAATTGAGTTTTTCTTCATGTGCTTTTTTATGTGCTCATTAAAGTCAACTATTACCTCTTGTAGAATTCATCTCCCTACCCAAAACTTCTGCCCAATGATCATGCCAAGTGTTATATAGCAGTATAGTATTTTCTTACAAAATTATTTTGGCCAAAATGTATTTTATAAATTTAGTATTCCAAAAACCCCTGAATTGAGGTTTGCACTGCAAGTACTTGATTTAGGGTGAGAAAATTATTTCAAAAGGTACATTTGAGACCTAGTAGTCATAGGACTCCCAGGAACTACAAAATAATAATTTTAAAAGTTATTTTTATATTTTATTTAAAAGCTTTTTATTAAGGCCAGAAATGGTCTTTAATAGGGAAAAATTATTTAACTATTAAAATATTTGCCAAAATTCAGGGAGACTCATAGGACATATATTGTCCATATATAAGAGTTTCAACACTTGGTCATGTTCAAAATAATGGGCTAATCCCTTCAAAACCCTTTATGGATATTTCAAGCTTTTGAAATATTTACAAAGGAAATATTCTCCAAAAATTCCAGGGAAATTCTATTATGTCATATATGGCATATTTGATGATCTTGCCAAGTCCCATGCCTTGGGAAGCAAGATGACATCCTCAAAACCCCTCATAACCATTCTGTCCATATTTGAAGTTTGAGCAACTTTACATTGCCAAACTTGTCCAATCGCTCTCAAATTTGGTGCACATGCTGGAATGGCCTAATAAGGCATCTAGACCAAATGGCACAAGATTGGGAGTAGAGCAACTTGATCAGTATACCCCAAAACCCTTTCTGTTCAAATGCAAATTTGAACAACTTTACATTACCAACTTTTTACTTGGAGCTTCAAACTTTGTGGGCATGATCAATACCCCAAATGATGAAACTACACCAAGTGGTGCATCAAGGGTAGATGATTAGCTTGACTCAAACAAGAAGAAGCCATTTCTGTTAATTTCTAGGGTTCACCAAAGTTACATTGGCTAGTTTCTTCAAATGAGCCCAACTTTGGTGAAACACCATATTTTCTTATAACATTCAATCATGTTAAGTGTCATGGCAAGTGGAGATCATTTGCTTGACCAAACACTGATCAAACACCTTCTGCAAAATTACCAAAACCATCTTCTTGATCACTTTTACTATTTACCTTGGCCTCAACATCCTACCACAGCTTCATCTAGTTACTATCTACCTCCAGTAACTCCCCCAAGTCCCCAGCTCCATGATTGAGGGGTAAAAACCCTAGTTCACCCTGCTGGACAGCCATTTTCTACCAAGTCACCAGCTTCTCTTATCTCTCACAGCATCTCCAGAGCATCCAAAGCCACATACGAGCTTCTTGCATCACCCTGGACCCCCCAGACACGATGGACGCGCCCAGAGGGCCAATGGCATGCCATGGCATGCGATAAGGCCGCTCCAGAGCGCGCTACAGTGCGCCCCGCACTGTAGCTTCGCCCAATCCAGCGCAGCCGACAGCCTCGAGCTCTCCCCTCGCGCCTCCCAACGCCCCTCGACGTCCGCAACCTCCACCGGTGCTGTCCCCCTCCTCCTACGCCCTCCAGTGGCCGTCTCCACATGCGCGCCGGCCGCCCGCAGACTCCACTCGCCGGCCTCACACGCGCGCGTTGTCTGGAAGCCTCCCCGCTCCTCCTCTCTCCTCTACTAGACGTAGGACTCGTCCATGAACCTTCCCGACTCTAGCACAAGCACCAGAACGGCCTCTGGCCTCGCCCAGGACCTCGCCGACGCACGAGTCCACGGTGGACCGTGGGCTCGGCTATATAAGCACCCCCGAGCCCTCTTCTCTGCATCAATAACCTCCCCACACTCACAGCAACCCGCCAGTACCACTCATCCATCCCCGAGGAGCCCCAGTGCTCGGGATCGACCGAAGCTCCGCCGCGTCGGGCAGCCGGCGATCTCGAGGTACAGGCCCTCTCAGCCCCTCCTTTTGCTCGATTCGGAACCGCCGCACCTCACTGATGCATTCCCCTCCCTTTTCCCCTTCTGCAGCTGCCGGAAACGACCTAGCCAGCAGCTTCCCGACGACCCTCCGCCGTCCCACCTCGCCACCGACGAACCAGACCTCCCCGGCGAGCCGCACTACCTCCACTGCAACCGCGACTCGCTGCTGAGTCCGTCCCTGTCATCCATTTGCCCCGCCGTGCCCAGATTCGCCGCCGGTGAGCTCGACTTGGCCGTGGCCGAGAGGTTGAAGATGACAGGCGGGCCCCGCCTGTCATCCTCACCGCTCCCTCTCTCCCCTCGCAGCCGCTGACCGCTGGGCCCCGCCCGTCAGGTTTAAACCCTGACGTGCGCGCGCTGGCGCCCGAGCGGCTGGGCTGGATGCCCTGGGCCGTGCACTGTGGCTGCTCTGGCCCAGTTGCACAGGGCCTTTTCTTCTTTTTCTTTTCTGTAAAATTTCAAATAATTTTACAGAAATGAATATTAGTCCAAATGAAATAATTCCAACTCCTAAATTCTTGTAATATTCCAACCTATTTAATGGTGTCACTTTCACACATATCCATGAAACTTTCATGTTCTGTTCAAATTTAAATTCAAATTTGAGCAATAAAACTCCTGTTCTAAAATCCTTAGATTCCATTCTGTAACTCCAAAACTCCAACTAAGAATTTTCTCCATCTTAGTTTTCCCTCTAGTATTTAACAAAGATAAGTTGACATTTTTCTGAGCACTTTTATTTTTCTGTTTTCATTATGGTCTTATTTTTCCGTTGTTATTTTACGACGATTAGATCCCGTATTTGACGAAGTTGCTGAAGAAGGAGAAGGAGAAGGATTTGAAGACTTTGAAGACCAAGCCAATCCAGGCAAGCAGCCCTTTGACCATGATACACTTGTGTTCTTCGGAACCCGTTTGTTTCCGAATGCATAGTGATAAGAATGACGGTGGTGATCTAGTTGAAACCACCACATGATGCATGCTTACTCATGATCTTGCTATGTGCTAGATGTCATGCAAATGGTTAGTAGTGATGCTTAGTGATGCATGTGTAACATGAAACCTTTGTGGTTGAAATCTTTGCATAAACCCCATCGGGTGCCCCTCATGCCCGAGGGTGATGTTAAGTTAGGTCATCACTTGAGGAAGAAGTGATGTGCCGGTAAAATCTTGTGCATGGGTGAAATGATGGATTAGATTTATGTGTGACTACCGTCCCAACCAAACATGTGCAACCACTCTACCCCTTATGGGACCGGGCTTTATTGATTACTTAGGTCGATACTAGCATGGTGCCCGCATTACTAGTGACGGGAAGACTTGAGGTCTTTCCGGGACGGGGTCGTGCTTGGATAGACGACCATGACTGTTTTTACAGGGCACCGGACACACCGTTGGTCCCTTCGGGTACACGTGACATTGAAATTAGGGCAAGTCCCGTGATCTATTGTTTGTACTCGAGGGCCGTGTTCCAACGAGTGGACTCTATGTTAGTGTCGTCTAAGGAAAGATAATGACCGGGTGCTTCCCCCGAGTACTTGAGGTACTGCGGGATCGTGGGTGACACGAAAGCTTCCCGGATCTTGTGGGTAAAGTGCGCAACCTCTGCAGAGTGTAAAACTATTCGAATAGCCGTGTCCACGGTCATGGACAGTTGGGTGGTGCTACTTAAACTATGTGCAGAATTTTACTTCATCGGTGAAAGTACGTGTGTGATGAGTCAAGGTGGTGACTTGACTCGATGAGCTGAATCATATCCATGTTGATATTGGTAACCTGTTTTCGAGGTTACTTGAACTCGTTGATGCATACACAAGATGGTAGAATGTTTACTCTAGACATTGCTAGATTGCTCCTTATGGTTCAATTGCATTGTTACTTTGAACCACATCATGGGTTGCTTACGAGTACATTCAAAGTACTCATTGGCTTGCCATTGGTTATTTAATTGGCTAGGCATGGAGGAACAGGAATATGAGGAAGAGTTCTTTGGAGACGAACATGCGAACTAGGACGCTATCCCAGTCAGAATGCCTGTATGGTTAAGGCAGATGGCATGGGTTCTACCTATCATCAAAGACTTCCGCTATTTGAGTTATTTGCTATTCAGCCCGCGAGGCTTTGTCTGTGTAAGACTTGGCCATAATGGCCATAATTTGTGTAAGACGATATGTATGGATGTAAGACTCTTGTTATTCACCTTCTGTGTGTTCAGTGAGCATTGATCTCTGGGATCACTGTACACGTGCATTCAGTGATCTCGACTTCCAAGTCGGTGTCCCCACAGAGCTGGTATCAGAGCCATCATGACTGTAGGAAGCCTTAGTTAGCATGGGCGTTAGTTAGATGAGACCCCTTTTCAAAAACCTTCTGAACCTCTCTCCTTTTCTAAACCTGAGATTTCATCAGCTTATTAACCTCTCCTATTCTACCTTTGTAGATGGCCGCTGTACCCGAAGAGCACCTGACCACTGGGTTTCCCTTGCTTCTCGAGGATAGCCTCTAGGAGTGTCAGTTCCACCGAGCGCCCATCCTCACATACCTTGAGCATTGGGTTAGCGACACTGAAGTGGAATACCATGTGGAAGTGATCGTGAAGGCAAACAATCCTCCCACAAGTTGGTTCTTCGAGGGACCCCAGATGGCAACACTACCTCTCACTGTCGAGGCTGATGCACTCAAGGCACTAACCTGTCTCTGCGAGCTTCTTCCGGAGATGGCAGCCAAGATGACAACCCGCTTCTTACCTTACCGGAAGGAAGGTGAAGATGAAAGCAGCGCACTAGCCCCTCCACTGAAGGAATGACTCTCGCTTCGGTTCCAGACCTACTTTAGTCTATGTGCCGACAGCTTGGCACAAGACTTGGCCTTGGAATCGATGAAGCTCCAAGAAGAACTTCACAAGACCAAGGCACTTCTTCGTTGAGCCCAAGAGAAGACAAATAGGATCAAGAATGAAGGAGCACCTTCCGGACAGTCCGCTATCGCATACAGAGGCGGAAGGCCCTCCGAAGACGTATCTTCCAAGAATGAAGAACCACCTCGGCGACGCCGGATGACGGCAAGGGAATATCGCAAGCTTTTCCCTGCACCATCGACGAAGCACCGTCATATCCAACTCCTCCACTCCCCCACACCCTCAAGTGACAAGGGAGCCCAGACAGATGAAGACAAGGAGGAATACCCTGAAGAGCCGGAATACGCGACCGAGTATTCTGCCGCTTAGGCATTATTCGCTACTCGGATATGCCAGTTGTGACCTCTACGGTAGGATAGGTCGTGTAACCCCTATGCGCAGTCGAGTCCTTGTATGGTTCATATGAAACCATCTAGTGTTTGCTTTTGTTGTGTTTGGATGTATGTCGTATTCTTCCTTCGGGAATGTGTAAACGACTACATCACCCATATGGATTTTTAATGAATGTGTTTGGCCTTTCGGCCCTTGCATGATTTGATTAGTGTCACACCCACCCCCTTACTAGGCACCCATCTATCTTGCTTTCCCTCTTCCTAGTCATGAGACCTTTTACCGCTCCAACAGGATGCCTGTTGTAACTCGTACTGGTACCTCTAGCCAGCAGCCTGAAGCCGGAGCCTCCGCTCGATCAGAGACCGGCCGCGACCAAACCAACAACCAAGCTCCACCACCGCCTCCTCCGAACATGGACATGGCTCAGCTTCTCCAAGCCTTCCGAGAGGAACGCCAAGCCAACACTGCAGCCCTTCAGCTGATTGCTCAAGCTGTCACCAACAACCGCCAGCCGGCGGGGAATGGCAATGGCCGTTCCACGTTGGCAGAGTTCAAGAAGCATGCACCGCCAACCTTTATCGAGACTGCTGAACCCCTGGATGCAGACGACTGGGTCCGCACTATTGAGGACATACTGGAACTAGTCGGATGCACCGAAGACCGCGAGAAGGTGGCTTATGCAGCCCACTGCCTCGGGGGGACTGCTAGAGCTTGGTGGGATGGATTCAAGGTCATGCATGCTGAACAAGTCATCACTTGGGTTAACTTCAAGGCAGAATTCCGCAAAGCCCACATTCCTTCCGGAATCATGGCTATCAAAAAGCGTGAGTTCCGAGCCCTGAAGCAAGGAAGTGGCACTGTCAAGGAGTACATGCAGAAGTTCAGTGTTCTGTCGAGGTATGCCCCTGAAGATGTCAGCACTGATGCTGCAAAAAGGGAGCGCTTCATGGAAGGCCTCAATCAGACTCTGCAATATTCGCTTGTCGTGTGCGACTGCCCAACCTTCCCTGACCTGGTGAACAAAGCACTCATGCTTGAAGACAAGCGGCGTGCTTCGGAAGACACTCGCAAACGCAAGATGGTCGGCAAGGGAAGTTCCAGCAACCAGAAGCCCCGGCCAAGCCAACCTATCAGCAGCCAAGAGCTCCTTCACCTCGCACCAACTTTCAGCCTCAGCAGTATGCCAACCCAAGGCCAGCTTTCAACCCCAAAAACAGTGGTGGCAACAAGATCAACAATCCAAACCAAGTCACTTGCTTTGGATGTGGTCAGTCAGGACACATCTCAAGGGTGTGCCCCAACAAGAAGCCAGATGCCCCGCGCCCCAATGCGCAGAACCCAGGACAAGGCCGCGGGATGCTACCAAGGAACCCAGCTCCTCGCAACCCACCTAACCATGGGAAGGTGCGTGTGAATCACGTCACTGCTGAAGAAGCCCAGGAAGACTCGGACGTCGTGCTGGGTACGTTCCTCGTCAACTCAGCACCTGCAACTGTCTTGTTTGATTCTGGAGCAACGCATTCATTTGTCACTCAAAGATTTGCATTAGAAAGTGGCATGACCCCTACACCCCTGAATAACCCTATGGTGGTACAAACCCCCGGAGCAGAGATGAGAGCCAAGATAGGCTGTAAAGGAGTCAGTATTACCATTAACGGTGTAGAGTTCCTAGCAGACCTTATCATCCTGAGATCACAAGGCTTGGATGTGATCGTAGGGATGGATTGGCTCAGTAAGCACCAAGGCTTATTAGACTGTGCCAATCGGACAGTCACTGTGACCAATGACAAGGAGTCGAAGTCAAGTTTGCTTCCAACTCCTCTTCCGCTCAAGCCGCTCAAGTCAACTGTCTATCTGAAGTTGGGCTAGAGCAAGTACCGGTGGTATGCGAATATCCTGATGTCTTTCCGGATGAACTACGGGGAATGCCACCTGACCGTGACATTGAGTTCATCATCGAGCTCGTGCCCGGGGCAGGACCCATCTATAAGAAGCCGTATAGAATGGGGACGGAAGAATTAGCCGAGTTGAAGAAGTAGCTGGAAGAGCAGCTGAGGAAGGGATTTATCCGCCCAAGTGCCTCCCCTTGGGGATCTCCTGTTCTGTTTGTGGCAAAGAGGGACGGTACCATCCGCTTATGCATCGACTATCGTTCCCTCAATGAAGTTACAATCAAGAACAAATATCCACTTCCCAAGATCGAAGATCTGTTTGCTCAGCTCAGCGGAGCCAAGGTGTTCTCCAAGATCGATCTCAGATCTGGGTACTACAAGCTGAAGATCAGACCCCAAGATATTCCGAAGACGGCATTTGTAACCAGATATGGTCTGTACGAGTGCACGGTCATGTCCTTTGGGTTAACCAATGCCCCAGCTTACTTCATGTATCTCATGAATAAAGTCTTCATGGAATATTTGGACAAGTTCATTGTTGTCTTCATCGATGACATTCTTGTCTTCTCGAAGACGGAGGAAGAGCACGAGCAACATTTGAGGATGGTCCTAGACAAACTTCGGGAGCACCAACTTTATGCCAAATTCAGCAAGTGTGAGTTCTGGCTGCATAAATTTGGATTCTTAGGTCATGTCTTGACCGAAGAAGTATTATCAGTTGATCCCGCGAAGATCGAAGCTATGACCCAATGGTAATCTCCAACGACCGTCAAGGAAGTCAGAAGCTTCCTCGGACTTGCGGGCTATTACCGCAAATTCGTGGAAGGATTCTCTAGGATTGCCCGGCCAATGACTCTGCTCCTCAAGAAGGACAAAAAGTTCGAGTGGACGCCAAAATACGAAGAGAGCTTCCAAGAGCTCAAGAAGAGATTAACCATCGCCCCAGTTCTGGCAATACCTGATATTCACAAGGAGTTCGTGATGATGCAAGAAGGCCGAGTCATAGCATACCTCTCCAGGCAGCTACGACCTCATGAGGAGAACTACGCTACTCATGATCTTAAGTTAGCGGCAGTAGTTCATGCCTTGAAGACATGGCAGCATTACCTCCTAGGGAAACGGAGTGAGATATACACAGACCACAAAAGTCTGAAGTACATTTTCACCCAAAAGGAATTGAACATGAGGCAGCGAAGATGGTTGGAACTCATCAAAGACTATGACCTCAGTGTTCAATACCACCCCGGGAAGGCTAACGTGGTAGCCGATGCCTTAAGCAGGAAGGCTTGCTCATTGAATGCCGTTATTCAAGAAAGGCAGCCAGCCTTATTTAAGGAACTCGAACAATTCAGTTTGGAATTGTTCACCCCTGGATTTCTGGATCATTTGGAAGTCAGACCGACCCTGATGGACGAAGTCAAGAAGGCACAAGATGGACACGCGAGCATTGAAGGCATCAAGAAGAAGATGAAGCTAGGCAAGGCCCCAGGATTCTCCGAAGACGAGCACGGGATTGTTTGGTACAAAGGTCGCATCTGTGTACCAAACAAGATGGAGCTGAAGAACCTGATCCTGCAAGAAGCCCACGACACCCCGTATTCCATCCACCCCGGAGGAACCAAGATGTATCAAGACTTGAAGGCAAGATTCTGGTGGCACGGGATGAAAAGAGAGATTGCAACCTATGTTGCAAAGCGTGATGTGTGCAAAGGGTCAAGGCTGAATATCAGCGACCTGCTGGATTGCTTCAACCACTCAAGGTTCCTGAGTGGAAGTGGGATAAAGTCGGAATGGACTTCATCACCGGATTAGCAAGGTCAAATAGGGGACATGACTCTATCTGGGTCATAGTCGATCATTTGACCAAGGTGGCCCATTTCATTCCTGTCAAGACCACTTATGATGGCAACCGGCTGGCAGCTCTCTACATCGACAGAATCGTAAGCCTTCACAGCGTTCCCAAGGAGATTGTGTCAGATCGAGGAACCCAGTTCACCTCAAGGTTCTGGAAGAAGTTCCAAGAAGCCTTGGGAACCAAATTGTCTTTCAGCACAGCTTTCCACCCACAGACCGGAGGTCAGACAGAACGAGTAAATCAAATTCTCGAAGATATGCTCCGAGCCTATGTCTTGGCATATGGAGCCAAGTGGGAAGATTGTCTCCCTTTTGCCGAGTTCTCCTATAACAACAGTTATCAGTCGAGCCTTCAGATGGCACCATTTGAGGTCTTGTACGGACGCAGATGTCGCACGCCCCTCAACTGGTCAGAGACTGGAGAAGGGCTAGTCTTTGGACCGGATAATCTCCGCGCAGCAGAAGAGCAAGTCCAACTAGTCAGAGAACGTTTGAAGGCAGCCAAGTCAAGGCAGAAGAGCTATGCTGACACTCACTGTCGAGACATGAGTTTCCATGTCGGGGACCATGTGTACCTGCGAGTAACTCCTCTAAAGGGAACCAAGCGTTTCCACGTCAAGGGGAAGCTCGAACCAAGGTTCATTGGACCCTTTGAGATCACTGCACGACGAGGAGAAGTGGCTTACCAGTTGGAACTACCACCTGAGCTATCCGATGTGCACAACATATTCCATGTGTCACAACTCCGGAAATACCTCCAAGTTCCGAACAAGCCTAATCTCTACAAGGATGTTGATCACCGAGCCATTGATCTGCAGCCTGATTTGACCTACCGCGAGAAGCCCATTCGCATTCTGGATGAAGCAGAACGACAGACGCGAAGCCGTACCATCAAGTACTTCAAGGTCCAGTGGAGCAACCATATGGAAGCAGAAGCAACCTGGGAACGTGAAGACTATCTTAGATCCGAGTTTCCCGATCTCTTTTAAGACCTAGTTTAGGAATCTCGGGGACGAGATTCTTGTAAGGGGGGTAGGTCTGTCACACCCTACATTTTGTAACATGTTATTTGCATCAATGAAGCATGAAAATTTGAACCAACAAATTTTTTTGGCATCATTTGGCTTTTATTTGGAATTGAGTTTTTCTTCATGTGCTTTT
Source organism: Secale cereale (assembly GCA_902687465.1). NCBI lineage: Eukaryota > Viridiplantae > Streptophyta > Magnoliopsida > Poales > Poaceae > Secale > Secale cereale. The sequence continues at coordinate 181,782,538 of LR738714.1, forward strand.
TATGTGCTCATTAAAGTCAACTATTACCTCTTGGAGAATTCATCTCCATACCCAAAACTTCTGCCCAATGATCATGCCAAGTGTTATATAGCAGTATAGTATTTTCTTACAAAATTATTTTGGCCAAAATGTATTTTATAAATTTAGTATTCCAAAAACCCCTGAATTGAGGTTTGCACTGCAAGTACTTGATTTAGGGTGAGAAAATTATTTCAAAAGGTACATTTGAGACCTAGTAGTCATAGGACTCCCAGGAACCACAAAATAATAATTTTAAAAGTTATTTTTATATTTTATTTAAAAGCTTTTTCTTAAGGCCAGAAATGGTCTTTAATAGGGAAAAATTATTTAACTATTTCAAAAAATATTTGCCAAAATTCAGGGAGACTCATAGGACATATATTGTCCATATATAAGAGTTTCAACACTTGGTCATGTTCAAAATAATGGGCTAATCCCTTCAAAACCCTTTATGGATATTTCAAGCTTTTGAAATATTTACAAAGGAAATATTCTCCAAAAATTCGAGGGAAATTCTATTATGTCATATATGGCATATTTGATGATCTTGCCAAGTCACAAGCCTTGGGAAGCAAGATGACATCCTCAAAACCCCTCATAACCATTCTGTCCATATTTGAAGTTTGAGCAACTTTACATTGCCAAACTTGTCCAATTGCTCTCAAATTTGGTGCACATGCTGGAATGGCCTAATAAGGCATCTAGACCAAATGGCACAAGATTTGGAGTAGAGCAACTTGATCAGTATACCCCAAAACCCTTTATGTTCAAATGCAAATTTGAACAACTTTACATTACCAACTTTTTACCTGGAGCTTCAAACTTTGTGGGCATGATCAATACCCCAAATTATGAAACTACACCAAGTGGTGCATCAAGGGGAGATGATTAGCTTGACTCAAACAAGATGAAGCCATTTCTGTTAATTTCTAGGGTTCATGAAAGTTACATTGGCTAGTTTCTTCAAATGAGCCCAAATTTGGTGAAACACCCTATTTTCTTATAACATTCAATCCTGTTAAGTGTCATGGCAAGTGGGGATCATTTGCTTGACCAAACACTGATCAAACACCTTCTGCAAAATTACCAAAACCATCTTCTTGATCACTTTTACTATTTACCTTGGCCTCAACTTCCTACCACAGCTTCATCTAGTTACTATCTACCTCCAGTAACTCCCCCAAGTCCCCAGCTCCATGATTGAGGGGTAAAAACCCAAGTTCACCCTGCTGGACAGCCATTTTCTACCAAGTCACCAGCTTCTCTTCTCTCTCACAGCATCTCCAGAGCATCCAAAGCCACAGACGAGCTTCTTGCATCACCCTAGACCCCCCAGACACGGTGGACGCACCCACAGGGCCAATGGCATGCTATGGCATGCGATAAGGCCGCTCCAGAGCGCGGTACAGTGCGCCCCCACACTGTAGCTTCGCCCAATCCAGCGCAGCCGACAGCCTCGAGCTCTACCCTCGCGCCTCCCAACGCCCCTCGACGTCCGCAACCTCCACCGGTGCTGTCCCCCTCCTCCTACGCCCTCCAGTGGCCGTCTCCACACGCGCGCCGGCCGCCCGCAGCCTCCACTCGCCGGCCCCACATGCGTGTGTTGTCTGGAAGCCTCCCCGCTCCTCCTCTCTCCTCTACTAGACGTAGGACTCGTCCATGAACCTCCCCGACTCTAGCACAAGCACCAGAACGGCCTCTGGTCTCGCCCAGGACCTCGCCGGCACACGAGTCCACGATGGACCGTGGGCTCGGCTATATAAGCACCCCGAGCCCTCTTCTCTGCATCAACAACCTCCCCACACTCACAGCAACCCGCTAGTACCACTCATCCATCCCCGAGGAGCCCCAGTGCTCGGGATCGACCGAAGCTCCGCCGCGTCGGGCAGCCGGCGATCTCGAGGTACAGGCCCTCTCAGCCCCTCCTTTTGCTCAATTCGGAACCGCCTCACCTCACTGATGCATTCCCCTCCCTTTTCCCCTTCTGCAGCTGCCGGAAACGACCTAGCCAGCAGCTTCCCGACGACCCTCCGCCATCCCACCTCACCGCCGACGAACCAGACCTCCCCGGCGAGCCGCACTACCTCCACTGCAACCGCGACTCGCTGCTGAGTCCGTCCCTGCCATCCATTTGCCCCGCCGTGCCCAGATTCGCCGCCGGTGAGCTCGCCGTCGCCGTGGCCGAGAGGTTGAAGATGACAGGCGGGCCCCGCCTGTCATCCTCACCGCTCCCTCTCTTCCCTCGCAGCCGCTGACCGCTGGGCCCCGCCCGTCAGGTTTAAAACCCTGACGTGCGTGCGTTGGCGCCCGAGCGGCTGGGCTGGATGCCCTGGGCCGTGCACTGTGGCCGCTCTGGCCCAGTTGCACAGGGCCTTTTCTTGTTTTTCTTTTCTGTAAAATTTCAAATAATTTTACAGAAATGAATATTAGTCCAAATGAAATAATTCCAACTCCTAAATTCTTGTAATATTCCAACCTATTTAATGGTGTCACTTTCACACATATCCATGAAACTTTCCTGTTTTGAATTTAAATTGAAATTTGAGCAATAAACCTCCTGTTCTAAAATCCCTAGATTCCATTCTGTAACTCCAAAACTCCAACTAAGAATTTTCCCCATCTTAGTTTTCGCTCTAGTATTTAACAAAAATAAGTTGACATTTTGCTGAGCACTTTGATTTTTCTGTTTTCATTATGGTCTTACTTTTCCATTGTTATTTTACGACGATTAGATCCCGTATTTGACGAAGTTGCTGAAGAAGGAGAAGGAGAGGGATTTGAAGACTTTGAAGACCAAGCCAATCCAGGCAAGCAGCCCTTTGACCATGATACACTTGTGTTCTTCGGAACCCGTTTGTTTCCGAATGCATAGTGATAAGAATGACGGTGGTGATCTAGTTGACACCACCACATGATGCATGCTTACTCATGATCTTGCTATGTGCTAGATGCCATGCAAATGGTTAGTAGTGATGCTTAGTGATGCATGTGTAACATGAAACCTTTGTGGTTGAAATCTTTGCATAAACCCCATCGGGTGCCCCTAATGCCCGAGGGTGATGTTAAGTTAGGTCATCACTTGAGGAAGAAGTGATGTGCCGGTGAAATCTTGTGCATGGGTGAAATGATGGATTTGATTTATGTGTGACTACCGTCCCAACCAAACATGTGCAACCACTCTACCCCTTATGGGACGGGGCTTTATTGAATACTTAGGTCGATACTAGCATGGTGCCCGCATTACTAGTGACGGGAAGACTTGAGGTCTTTCCCGGGACGGGTTCGTGCTTGGATAGACGACCAGGACTGTTTTTACAGGGCACCAGACACACCGTTGGTCCCTTCGGGCACACGTGACATTGAAATTAGGGCAAGTCCCGTGATTTATTGTTTGTACTCGAGGGCCGTGTACCAACGAGTGGACTCTGTGCTATTGTCGTCTAGGGAAAGATAATGACCGGGTGCTTCCCCCGAGTACTTGAGGTACTGCCGGATCGTGGGCGACACGAAAGCTTCCCGGATCTTGTGGGTAAAGTGCGCAACCGCTGCAGAGTGTAAAACTATTCGAATAGCCGTGTCCACGGTCATGGACAGTTGGGTGGTGCTACTTAAACTATGTCCAGAATTTTACTTCATCGGTGAAAGTACGTGTGTGATGATTCAAGGTGGTGACTTGACTCGATGAGCTGAATCATATCCATGTTGATATCGGTAACCTGTTTTCGAGGTTACTTGAACTCGTTGATGCATACACTTGATGGTAGAATGTTTACTCTAGCCATTGCTAGATTGCTCCTTATGGTTCAATTGAATTGTTACTTTGAACCACATCATGGGTGGCTTGCGAGTACATTCAAAGTACTCATTGGCTTGCCACTGGTTCTTTAATTGGCCAGGCATGGAGGAACAGGAATATGAGGAAGAGTTCTTTGGAGACGAACATGCGAACTAGGACGATATCCCAGTCAGAATGCCTGTAGGGTTAAGGCAGATGGCATGGGTTCTACCTATCATCGAAGACTTCCGCTATTTGAGTTATTTGCTATTCAGCCCGTGAGGCTTTGTCTGTGTAAGACTTGGCCATAATGGCCATAATTTGTGTAAGACGATATGTATGGATGTAAGACTCTTGTTATTCAGCTTCTGTGTGTTCAGTGAGCATTGATCTCTGGGATCACTATACACGTGCATTCGGTGATCTCGACTTCCAAGTCGGGGTCCCCACAATATCCAAATCTGCGAGGAGTTGTTTGAGGGTTGGGGAGACTATCACTTGAAGCATTTTAGCAAGAAGTTCATCATCAACACACCATTTATTACCTTTTGGAGAGTGGTGTCTCCTAGATTAGTTAGGTGTCACTTGGGAGCCTCCGACAAGATTGTGGAGTTGAACCAAGGAGTTTGTAAGGGCAATGAGATTGCCTACTTCGTGAAGATCTACCGCTAGTGAGGGAAGTCCTTCGTGGGTGATGGCCATGGTGGGATAGACAAGGTTGCTTCTTTGTGGACCCTTCATGGGTGGAGCCCTCCGTGGACTCGCACAACCATTACCCTTTGTGGATTGAGGTCTCCATCAACTTGGATGTACGATAGCACCACCTATCAAAACCAAGACAAAAAACATCATTGTCTTCACTTGCATTTGATCCCTCTAAACTCCTCCCTTTACCTTCATATGCAATTGTTTACTTTCCGCTTCTATACTCTTAGAATTGCATGTGTAGGTTGATTGCTTGACTTGTGCTAAGTTGCTAAAATCTATGAAGAATTAAAATTGGGAAAAGGATAGATTTTCATTTGGTCAAGTAGTCTAATCACCCCCCCCCTCTAGACATACTTTCGATCCTACAAGTGGTATCAGAGCTTTGGTCTTGGTCTACATTTGTCGTAATTTCCATAGCATTAATGATCAAAGCCTTGGTTTCACAGCCTAGGAGAGTATGGCGTCTAGCAAGGGAAGTTACCACCGTAGAGGTCCTTATTTCGATGGTCCTAATTTTACTAGCTGGAAGCATAAGATGAAAATGCATATTCTTGGACATAACCCCGGCGTTTGGGCCATTGTGCATGTTGGTTTGAAAGGTGAATTCTTCGATGGGAAGGAACCGAACCGTGAAGCTACCGCAGAAGAGTTGAAGAAGCTGCAATACAATGCTCAAGCTTGCGATATCCTCTTCAACGGATTGTGCCCCCGAAGAATTCAACAAAATCAGACGTATTGAGAATGCAAATGAAATTTGGGATACTTTGATTGATATGCACGAAGGTACCGACTCCATCAAGGAATCCAAGTTGGATGTGCTCGAAAGTCAACTTGACAAGTTCAAGATGAAGGATGGTAAAGGTGCCGCTGAAATGTACTCTAGGCTTGCTCTCATCACAAATGAGATTGTCGGCTTGGGAAGCGAAGAGATGACCGATAGATTCATCATCAAGAAGATCCTAAGAGCCTTGGATGGAAAATAAGATACCGTGTGTACATTGATCCAAATGATGCCAAATTACAAAGATCTCAAGCCAACGGAAGTCATTGGAAGAATTGTTGCTCATGAGATGTCACTCAAAGTTAAAGAAGAGCTTCACAACAAGTCTAGGGGTGCTTACAAAGCTTCATGTGACGCTCCTACATCATTAAGTTAGAAACAAGACTTCAATGAAGAATTGAACTTAATGGTGAAAAACTTCAACAAGTTCTACAAGAGTAGAAGCAAAGAGAGAAGTTCCAAGTCAAGGTCCTACAATGATAAGAGATCTTCAAGTCGTGATCGGAATTTCTACAATTGTGGAAGACTCAGACACTACTCCAATGAGTGTACGGCTCCCCGCAAGATAAGAGAAGACTCACCTAAAAGGAGAAGTAGAAGAGAAGATTCACCACCAAGAGAGAGAAGGAGTAGAGATGATTGTTATGAACGAAGACCTTCTCGAAGAAGCAAAGATTCGGAAAGAAAGGACAAATCATCAAGGAGCTATACAAGAGGAAGACATCAAGCTCATGTTGGTGAATGGGCATCCGGTTCCGACTCCGACAACCACTTCGAGAGAAGCTACTACTCCGACTCTGAAGGTACTCAAGATGAAGGTGTTGCCATAATTGCTCTTGTCTCAACCAACTCCTACGACATATTTGACTCACCAACTGAAGGAATTGGAAGATGCTTCATGGCTAAAGGCCCTAAGGTATCACACCCCGAGTATCCTGATTTCAACAGTGATGAAGATGACTTGCTAGGAGATGATGATTTACTTGTTGGTAGCAATAGTGATGAAACTTTTGATGAAAACTATAATGAAATTGCTATTAATCATGCTAATCAAGATAAAATGAATGACAGTGAGAAGGAGAATATTGAGCGTCTAATTAAAGAACTAAACACTCTTAAGTTAGCTCATGAAACTACCTTAAAAGATCATCGAGAACTTTTAAAGACTCATGAGAAGTTACGCTTTGAAAAGCTCAACCTTGAGCAAGATCATGAGTTCTTAAAGGCAATCAATGATGATCTTCGCAAGAAAAGTTCTTCTTACATTGCCAAGCATTTACTCTTGTCTACCTACATGCTACAAGTAAAATCTAGCAACAAGAACAAGAAAGATTCTTTCTCTAGTAGTAACAATAATCATGCTAAATCCAATGATGTTACTTCTAGTAGTTCTCTTGATTCCACTAATGACTCTCTTAGCCAAGTTACACTTGAGCAAGAAAATAGCTTATTGAAGGGAATTATAGAGAAAGGTGTTTACAAGAGTCTTTCCAGGAGTAAGCTATTTGAGGAGATTGTACGCAAACAAGGAAGCCACCAGAAGAATCAAGGTGTTGGTTTTGAACGAAAGTTCAATGCCAATGGAGTTGAATGGCAGGAAGATCAATACCCCAAGACGAAGTTTGTTCCTTAACAAGAGAAGTATGATCCTACTTCTTTTGAAGGGACACAAGAACAAGATGATCTTCCACCACAAGACCACAAGTCAGAGGGCAAGGATAAGCTTCAAGAAAAGATTGATGCATTTGAAGAAGCTCCTAAGGCCTTGGTCAAGTGGGTCCCCAAGACTACATCAAGTTCTACCTCATCAAGTACGACTACAACTCCAAGGATCCCCATCAAGATGGTGTGGATCACGAAGAAGAAGAACTAGCAAGTTCTTCAGGGTGACTTTGCCAACATACTTCATTCATATCATTTTGGCAAAGGACAAGTGCAAACAACTTTCACATCTTGCACTAGTTCAAGGAGTCACAAACCCTCTTGTTGGTAAGACAAGGGACAAGGTAACCTAATGCTTTCATGGACATCATCTTGTGCGCAATTCACTCTATGTCTATGGATATCCCTGTTTGTTCCTTGTGGGACTAACCCGTGTAGGTATCGAAAGTGCAACTCACTCCAATGGACTACTCCAAATGATCTACATCAACATTGAGCGTCTACATCTTCAACACCTACATGATGTCATCATCGACAAAACCCATGGTTAGTTCATGCCTCGTAGGGGGGATATCACATCTAGGGGGAGCTTTACTCTAACAATTGAGATAAAGCAACTCTAGTGATGTGAACACAACAATGCTTTATGTAAAAGTGGTAACCCCACTTGCGCTTAAACGATGAGTATGACCTATGATCAAATGTTCTTATTTGACTCCTAAGTCAATATACTCATATATAGATGACCTAGTCATCGCTAATTGCTTGATAAATGCTAGAATGGTTGTGCATGCTTTGCCACATGTTTCATTTTCTATCTTATTGTGTGAGCATGTTGAATGCATATTTTTCTCATTCGAGGACATCCATTTGTTGCTTTGATTGTTTGGCTCTTTTTCTTTTGCCAAATGGATGGACAAGGATGCCTAAGTACCTCCTCTAGCTATCTATGCTTTTCTTGTCTCCAAATCTATTCGAGCTACATCACAAAGCTTGATCAAGTCAGATTCGAACCACTCTGTGTGAGGAGCACTCGGAGTCCCCGATTCGTCATAGGCTTAAATATCCAAAACCTCTTTATGCATTTCGGTACGACCGAGTCATCCACTTCGGTCACACCGAGTTCACTAAGTTGATCTAGGTTTTCAATCTCGGTGCAGCCGATTTGAACTTTTCAGTCCCACCGAGTTGCAGCAACTGCTAGCAGTTTTGCATCTCGGTGCCACTGAGTTGTTCCACTCGGTCACACCGACGGTGTCAGGTTATATATACTCACGGGCCAAATTTCGGAAAACTTTCCAGCCCGCACGTGACCTGCCACTACAAAAAAAATACACTTCCGTGATGATACGTGTTTGTCACAATAGGTCACCTTTTCTTTCATGCATGTACATCCATGGCAAATTTATGACAGAATGAAGATAGTAATACTTGTGCTGTCATAGAAGTGTTCCATGACATTACCAAAAGGATCATCACGAAAGTGTCCACTTCCATGACGATAAATCGAGCGTCACAAAAGTGCTTTCGTCAAGGGTGACCGACATGTGGCTTCCACCATAACGGAACGCCGTTAAGCTATCGGGTCCGGTTTTGGATCCAATAACCCATTAACATCACCGACCAATGGGGATTTTCCACGTGTAAAATCATCATTGGCTGGAGGAAACACGTGTCAGCTCACCGTTGGGACAGATGTCATCCACTCATTGGACCAAAAGCGCCTATGATACATCGAGACGTCGCACGGCCCAACAGAGGCCCATTCCTGTGAAAAGGCCGGCCCGTTTGACTTTGACAAAAGGTGGCGGGCCGGCCCATGGTATGCCTATTAACGGCATGTTCGCATATAGGCCATTTAGAGCCCGCTAACCCAGGGCCCGTTTACAGCCTATCCGAATTAGGCCCAATAGTGTCATCTGGGCCATCCAATATAATTCCAGCCCATTTTAACTTCCGGTCCATGTATGGCCCATGACGTCTTTCGGCCCATATGAGTCCCTTAGTAACCCTAGGCCCATTAACGGCCCATGGTAAAACTGGCCCATATTGAACAGTGCCCAATAGAGGCCCATTCCTGTGAAAAGGCCGGCCCGTTTGACTTGGTCAAAAGGTGACGGTCGGCCCACGACAAGCCTGTTAACGGCATGTTCGCATATAGCCCATTTACAGCCCGCTTACCCAGGGCCTGTTTACGGCCTATCCGAATTTGGCCCAATAGCGTCATCTAGGCCATCCAATATAATTCCAGCCCGTTTTAACTTCTGGCCCATGTATGACCCATGACGTCTTTCGGCCCATATGAGGTCCTTAGTAACCCTCGGCCCATTAATGTCCCGTGGTAAAACTGGCCCATACTGAATAGTGCTTCACTTTGTACCCATTAACGGCCCATTATTCCGTTGGGCCGTTTCCAGCCCGTGTTATCTTCCGGCCTTCTCAGGGCCCATGTATTCTTGGGCTCATTTCCAGCATTCGTTTACTTTAGGCCCGTTACTGTCATTTCCTGCTTGTGGGCCAAATTCAGCCCGTGGTTACAGTCGGCCCGTTTGTGGCCCGTTAATACGTTGGCCCGTTTTCATAGCATCATCAAATACGATTGATTAACGACGGCCCGTTATGGTCGGCCCATGAACGTACGATTTCAACTCTAGCCCATTTACGGCCATAATGTGGTCTGTTATGGGCCCATGTTTGGCCAATCGATCATACGGCCCGTAGAAGGCCCATTGTGTCTATGGCTCGTATAAGGCCCATTGTTTCTACGCCCCGTAGAAGGCCCATTGTTTCTACGGCCCGTAAGAGGCCCATGTTAACTACAGTAAATATGTAGCCCATGGTTAATGTGGCCTAATTTTCAAAAATAGGCTATTCCCGCCACTAGCAAACCGTGGAAAAAGAACTGCACTGACTACAAGAAAACAAATAAACAAGACAATAAGGAAATAAATAGGCAAGCAACTTACGCTAGGCTATCACGGCTATTACACATATTACATCCACTTGGCATCAAAGTTCGCCACCAGTGCAACTATAGGGAACAAAGCAGCATATAAACGTCGCAGCAAAACAAGTCCAAAATTGAAACCACTTCAAAAGAGCTCAAGAAACAATATCCTGGGTACCCATAATGCTGGCAAGATGCTTAGCAAGTTTATTAACTTTCTCTTGTTTGGCGCTTAAATCCTCTAGCACTGGTTGTTGCACCAGAAAGTATGCATCTGAATTCTGCAGATGACATGATATAACTATACGATGTGTCTATTAAAGTGGTTGGCATGCCATAAATCACAAACATGACGTCGATGGAAACATGATGGCATGATAATTCACGGATAGAATGACATAATTCAAAATATGATGGCTATGTGAACAGGATGAGATGATATAACTATATTATGTTTTTAGAAAATGGGTTGGCATGCCATAACTCAGATACATGTTGTCTATGTAAACATCATGGCATGATATAATTCAAATATATGATTTATATACTAAGGAAGTGAGCAGAGGGCAATCGCATATATGATGTGTCAACTAAGGAGATGGCATTCAAAATCGTGTATATGATGTAAAAACTAAGCATTCCAATACAACATATGCATGATATGAGTAATATAACCCTGCCAAGTTTGAGCATACACCTCAGGGGGATAATAGGACTGGTCATATGCCTCTGAATCCTCCTCTGAAGAGCTATCTGTAACAAGCAACATATCTGCTTCACCAGGTAGCATTGTCTACTCTGAAGACCTTGTTTTCACTCCAGATTTCTCCATCACCAATTCAAATGGCTAATGCACAGGAAGAGGAGTTGAATATACAAACATTATCGACAAAAGCAATGATAAATAAAAAAAAGGACGGCATGATATAATTCACAAATATGATGCTTGGCTAAACAGCATGGCATTGCATAATTCAAATATTATAATACCTTGCAACAAGATAGCATTGCATAATTCACATATATAATGTCTTGCAAAAAGATGGCATTGCATGATTCACATATATGGTAATTAGACACTAAACAAGTAGCATTCACACAAATCATGTCTAAACTAAGCAAATGACATAGCAATGCAAGATACCATACGCATGATATGAGCAACCTAACCCTGCCAAGTTAGAGCATGCACCTTGGGGGTGGGGGAATAGGACTGGTCATCTGTCTCTGAATCCTCCTCTGAGGAGTTATCTTCCTCTTGATTACGATCCAAAATGGGTGGAGGGGGGCTGCCTTTGCGCCCACAATGGAGCGACGTCTACATGAAATTTTATTGCCACGCAAGGATCGTCTCTTTTGCTCTACATGTTCAGTTCCATTGTGTAAAATAACTGACATGCATAGGAATAAAACATAGTGAGATTATGTAAGGAGTGATGCACAAATCCAGAGTGAAGGTAGCAAACTGTGGATAGACCCAAAACCAATGATAGTAGGCAGATAATAGCTTTAGTTAAAGAATACAAATAATGGCCCCTTTAATGTTCGTTTGCACCCAACATGAAACTCATAGTAGAAACCCAAGATTAACCAGATAGTAGACAGATAGTACTGATTGCTGGCCCAATATGTACCCCACAACCATTTAAAAACTCAAGTTTTAGCATAAGTTTGGACCTGAGTCGGAGTCTAATGGGTGAACACGACGATAAAGTAGCATGTCATCATATTAAGCGATGCATAATGTAAGCAGACACGGAAGAGTGCAACCTCTCTTGCGGACCCGTGTAGTCCTCAAGGTCATCTGCTCAGTTGATGATGGTAATGCATTTGTCGTGGCGACCGCGGTGGGGAAGAAGATCTGAGGGGGCGAAAGACAGTATGGAGAGTGGATCCCTGCTGTCGTGAACCCTTTCGTCATTGGAGCAGCTGAGCTGGGGAGGAACACAGCACCGCAGGAGCAGGACAAACCACACAAGGTTTTCTTTGACACATATATGTAACGGAAGTAATTGTGTAAGGGCTTGTGTGAATTTTAGGATTCTAACAATGCAGGGATAGGAAATAGACAGGAATAGGATAGGAAAGCACATGCAAAATAGAGAATTTAAAAACACAGGATTTCTTCCAATTTGTGTGTTTGGTTCACAAGAATTGGATGATCACAGGATGCAAAGAAGCATGGTGGGATTAAGTCAAACCACAAGAAGTGTACAACCTCTTTGGCGAAGCCATGTCGATCTCAGCGTGATTGGGTTGGCCGGTGAGGATGCTCCGACTGACTTGGCTATTGGAGGAGGGAAAGAAGATCTTAGGCGTCTGGAGATGGAGCCCGAGGTACTGCTCCACTATGATGGAGGGTTTCGTCGTTGGAGCAGCTCCGGTTAGTTGTATGACGCCGAGGCTGAAGCAGGATAAGAGAGACAACGTTAACCTGAGTGGAATTCTAATAGCATCTCCAATAGATGACGTAAAATACATAACCATAAAGTGCTAGATGTATACATCAACCGCTCATCTCTGAACTTAACTGTTGAAACTGAATTTAACTGTCGAAACTGAATTTTGCTGTTGAAACTAAATTTTACTATCGAAACTGAACTTAACTGTCGAAACTGAATTTTACTGTCGAAACTGAACGCACTAGAGGTGAGCCTACACGTCAGTCGACTGATCATTTCATCTCTGGTCTGTTGATTTTGCGGCCGTTGGATACGAAATCAAGGGCATGCGGTTCATCTTCAACCTCCTACCCTCTGAGCCGCCAGCCACCACCAGCCAAACAGCCGCCCCCGCCGCCCACGGCCGGCACTGCGCCGCCCCCCCACCCGGAAAACACTCCCCACCGCCGGTCCGCCGCCGCCCCGGCC